>LR990499.1:0-1200000 GCA_905147785.2 Thyatira batis
AATACGTATTAGTACACAGTTTTATAGGTCTCGTCGAGACGCGTCCGCAGACACCTCGTTCGGTGCTCTAGCATTTTTTCCCTATTTTTTACAAATTTTTAAAACTCCAATACCTACTTGAAAATTGCCCACCCAAGCCCACCCTTTATTCATTTATAGGGTATACGAAATTTTTATTTTTGCCGAATATTATACCTACGGAGGGGTCGGTCGTGCCCCTATATTTAGTTTCTTTATCCGACGTTTAGTTTCTGAAATAAACGACCTTAAACATTACCGCAAACTCTCATTTTAGCTTCAATTTAACCAAATTTATTAACTTTTCCCGTTAACATGTCCCTCATCGGACACAGTCCCCCACCGAAGCCCAAATCTCCCCCGAGGGCTGGCCCATCGGCCCTTGACCCCAACCTAACTTTCAACATAGAGCTTAGTAGCGACTCGGCGACAACCAAAACATCCCAAACTACAAAAACCAAACCCAAAGCGCCCATCACCACCCCACCCCCCGTTGTAAAGTACGCGACCCGAACCCTCGAGGCGAGGGCCTGCCTCCACAAGGCAAAATTAAATTTAAATAACTCTCGGAATTTAAAAACCGAAATCAAGGTAGAGACCATTGCCGCAATAGACCGCCTCTACCAGCTGGTAAAGGAGTGCGAACAGAGCGGCCCCAACCAGCCAGCCGCGGCGGTAGTGGTCTCGCCACCCACCCCCATCATTAATTTAGATACCGGCAAAAGGGAGGACGAACTGCTGAGGAAGTTAGAAGAACACACCAAACTTATTAACGAAAATACGGACCGAATGGAAAACCTGAAGGAAAAAATGGAGGAGCATAAAGCCGCCCTTCAAAAACCGATACTGGAGGACCATACCCGCATGGTAAAGGAAAGCAATGAACGTCTCAAAGAGTTGCAGACCGCCGTCGAAACATTAGGGACGAAGGCAAGTTACGCGAGTGTAGTGGCGAGTGGTGGCGAGAAGAAATCCCCACAACCGGCCGCCCTACACTCCGTAATTGTCAAGTCCGGAGATGAAAAAGAGACCGGCGACCAGGTCATGGAAAAGATCCGGATGGCGGTCAATGCAAGAGAAGAAGGGACCAAAATTGACAACATAAGAAAGACCAAGGACCGAAAGGTCATCATGAGCTTCAGCTCCATGGCAGAACGGAGCAAAATTAAAGAAAGGTTGCAGAAAGAGGCGGTTAACCTCACCGTCGAGGAAGTGAAGAACAAAGACCCGCTCCTGATCCTCCTGAATGTCCTCGAGGTTAACACCGACGAGGACATTCTGAAAGCCCTGAGAAATCAGAACAGGGGAATCTTTTGCGGCCTCGACGATGAGGAGAACCGCCTCCTAATAAAATATAGACGCAGAGCCCGAAACCCCCACACGGCACACATAGTCCTGGCTGTCTCACCGGCGATCTGGCGCAGGGCACTCGAGGTCGGATCCGTGCACATAGACCTACAGCGCGTCCGAGTGGAAGACCAGTCCCCACTGGTCCAATGTACGCGTTGCCTCGGGTTCGGCCACGGAAGGCGCTTTTGCAAGGAGCCGGCGGACCTCTGCAGCCACTGTGGTGGCCAGCATATGAGGGCAGAGTGTCCGAGCCGAGTAGCGAATGCGCCGCCCTGCTGCCAGAACTGCAAGAAAGCCGGAAAGACAGTCGGGACTGATCACAACACCTTCAGTGTCCACTGCCCCACAAGGCAAAAGTGGGATGAGTTAGCTCGCCTCACTATAGCCTACTGCTAAGGGCAGCCACAGGGACCACAGCTCAAAAACCACCCCCCACCACTACGGCCTACTACAAGCGAACCTTCAGAGGAAAAGGCTGGCGACTAACGAATTGCTGGTCGAGGCACAGAAGCGCGGAGTTGCGATGGCGCTCCTACAAGAACCGTACGTGGGTGGGGCTCAGAGCATGAGGAGCCATAGGGGAGTGCGGATCTTCCAGAGCACTGGCACAGGGGCGGGTACTGTCAAAGCGGCAATCGCCGTTTTCGACGCGGACTTGAATGTCCGACAGTACCCAGAACTCACCACGAACAACATCGTCGTGGTGGGGATCCAAACCAGTGCCTGGGAGATCACACTAGTCTCCTTTTACTTTGAGCCCGACCAGCCAATCGAACCGTACCTCGACCAGCTGAAAGTGATAGGAGAGAAAGTCGCCAGCCCAAAGCTGATCCTGGGAGGAGACGCCAACGCCAAGAGCACGTGGTGGGGCAGCCCGATAATAGACCACAGAGGAGACGACATGTTCGACACCATCCAGGAGTTGGACCTAGAAATCCTGAACAAGGGAAACACACCAACATTTGACACGATACGGGGGGGGCAGCGCTACAGCAGTTTCGTCGATGTAACAGCTTGCTCGACAGAAATCCTCCAATTTGTGGACGATTGGAAAGTCGACGAGGGCCTCACAAGTTCCGACCACAACGGGATAAGCTTCTCCATCCAACTCGAAAAGTCCAAGGGCATACAAATAAACCGAACCACCAGGAAATATAACACCAGAAAGGCCGACTGGACCAAGTTTAGAGACAACCTTAGCCAATCAATCCTGGAAAAACAACTCACAACCAAAACAGACAATATAACATCAGCCACCCAAATAGAATCAACAATAGCCCAATACACTGAAACAATCACAGAAGCATGCACCTTGGCAATACCACCTAAAAAGCAAGAAGAGAGGCTTACCCTGCCGTGGTGGTCGGAAAACCTCGAGGAGTTGAAGAAGAAAGTCGCCACCAAAAAACGGAGGATCAGATGCTCCAACCCTGCCCGAAGAGCCATGGTAGTGGAAGAATATTTAAAAGAAAAAGAAAATTACGAGACCGAAGCGGTAAAAGCACAGACTCAGAGCTGGAAGGAGTTCTGCACTAAACAAGACCGAGAGGGGATGTGGGAGGGCATCTACAGGGTGATCGGAAGAACAGCCACACGAAAAGAAGATGTACCACTTGCAAAAGATGGAAAAACTCTGAGCCCTGAAGAATCCGCAAACCATCTCGCGGATACTTTCTTCCCACAAGACGACCCTCTAACCGACAATGACAAACACGCTGAAATAAGAGCACAAAGCGAAAAGGAAGTCGAGAATGACGGAACAAAACCGGATCCACCATTCACAATGCTGGAACTCGAGATCGCCGTTGACAGTTTCAACGTAAAAAAGGCCCCAGGCTCAGACGGCTTCACAGCGGACATCTGTCAACGTGCGATCTCAGAAAACCCGCAATTGTATCTGGATCTAGCCAACAAATGCTTGGAAATAGGATACTTCCCAGAAGCTTGGAAGGAGGCAACAGTAGTAGTCCTAAGAAAACCGGGCAAAGAAGACTATGCGGCACCGAAATCATATCGACCAATAGGTCTGCTGCCAGTCTTGGGGAAAATAGTGGAGAAAATGATGATGAAAAGAATTAGGTGGCACATTCTCCCCAAGCTGAGCAGCAGCCAATATGGTTTCATGCCGCAGCGGTCCACCGAAGACGCCCTCTATGTCCTAATGAAAAAGATTAACACCGAAATAAATAATAAGAAAATGGTCGCATTAGTGTCATTGGACATAGAGGGTGCATTTGATAACGCCTGGTGGCCCGCCATCAAGGCCAGATTAAAGGAAACCCAATGCCCCTGGAATCTAAGGAAGATGGTTCATAGTTATTTAGAAAATAGGAAAATAAAATTGAGGTATGCGGACAAAGAGGCAACTAGACATACCAACAAAGGATGTGTACAGGGATCCATAGGGGGTCCCACATTCTGGAACCTCCTTCTAGACCCCCTACTAAAATCACTGGAAGATGCCGGTGTCTACTGCCAGGCATACGCCGACGATGTAGTCCTGGTCTTCGCTGGTCATTCGGGAAAAGAAATTGAGTCTAAGGCAAACTCCGCTCTCGCTCGTGTTCGGGCGTGGGGAGTCCAAAACAAACTGAACTTTGCGCCGCATAAGACCCAGGCGATGGTCTTAACCAAAAAGCTCAAGTTTGACTCCCCGCGTCTGAGCATGGGCGGAGTCGTCATCCCGATGGCCAGCGAAATTAAGATCCTGGGCCTCACTGTGGACGATAAGTTGACGTACAATGCCCATGTGGCGAATACATGCAGGAAAGCCCTCGGCATTTACCAA
This sequence comes from Thyatira batis, assembly GCA_905147785.2. Lineage (NCBI taxonomy): Eukaryota > Metazoa > Arthropoda > Insecta > Lepidoptera > Drepanidae > Thyatira > Thyatira batis. The sequence goes on from LR990499.1 coordinate 4,157, forward strand.
CAGCTGTCGAGGGCGGCCAAAATACAGTGGGGCCTAAACCCAGAAATCGTGCGAACGTTGTACCTGGCAGTGGTCGAACCCATCATATTATATGCGGCAAGCGTATGGGCACCGGCCACCCAAAAACTGGGAGTACAAAAACAGCTGGGCGCAGTCCAGAGGGGTTTCGCGCAGAAAATCTGTGGGGCGTATCGCACAGTCTCCCTGAACGCGGCACTGGTGCTTTCTGGGATACTGCCTCTCGACCTCCGAATCCAGGAGGCAGCCGCCCTATTCGAGGCGAAGAGAGGGTTATCCCAGGAAGTGCTAGGCGACAGGGAGATGGAGCGCAGCGTACACCCCACAGAGGCCCCGCACCCGGCCGAGCAGATTGTCCTGGAATATACCAGCCTGACAGACCGGGAGCAGGTAGAGGACCGAGTTCACCACTCGGTCCGAATCTACACAGATGGCAGCAAAATCGAGGGCAAAGTCGGGTCCGCCTTATCCGTATGGAGAAGTGGGACTGAGACCCGAGCCCTCAAATTGAAGCTGCCATCTCACAGCACCGTCTATCAGGCTGAGCTCCTGGCCATCTGTGAGGCCACGAGGTTCGCCCTAAAGTGCGGGGCCGACAGCTGCGCGATATTAAGCGACTCGCGCTCGGCCCTCGATTGCGTAATAAACTCAGAGAGCCCCCATCCGCTCGCCGTTGAAGCCAGAGCCCACATCAGGACGAGCCGGCTCCAGAACAGGGAGATATCCCTGTTCTGGATCAAGGCACATGTTGGGCTCGAAGGCAACGAGCGAGCGGATGAATTGGCAAAAGAGGCTGCACTCAAGATGAAAACCAAACCCAAATATGACGCATGCCCGGTTTCATTTGTCAAGCGAGAATTGCGGATGCTCTCGCTTGACAAATGGAACCGGAGATACAAGGACGGCAACACTGCTGGGACCACCAAGCTCTTCTTCCCGGACGCAGTGGAGGCCTACGGGGTGATCCGAAAGCTCCGCCCGGCCGGCGTTCTGACGCAGATATTGACGGGGCACGGTGGGTTCTCCGAATACTTGCACCGTTTCAAGTGTAAGGACGACCCATCGTGCTTCTGCGAGCCGGGCGTGAGCCAGTCAGTCGGTCACCTCTTGGCCGAGTGCCCAGCGTTCGGGAGGGAGCGCTTCGAGGCCCAGCAGAGACTAAACCAGGAAGTGACAGAAGCGAAATTTAAGGACTTGATTTGTAATAAAAATACACAGGAAGCATTCATTAAATACTGCAAGGAGGTAGCGGAGAGAGTTATAAGGAAAAACAAATAAATGGTTGTAAATATTTGATTTTTAAAATAAGGAAAAAAAAAAAAAAAAAAAAAAAAAAAAAAAAAAACCCTAACCTATAAGTGGGTTGGCAGAAAATTACAAAAATATATTGAATAGGAATAATCTAAGAATGTGCCAATGAAAACCTGTACATAAATCTGATTATTACTAGATTAAGTGCAACAATTACATATAGAAACATAGATAAATAAGTTAATAATATATGTAAAATAAGCAAGAATAAATAGATGATAAGAAAAATTGAAGACGATAGATAGGCAATCATGGAAAACATAGACAATTAATAGACAACAAATAGATAATAAATAAATAGATTTTAAAATAGACAATAAGTAGATAATAAGAAAATAGACAATCAATAGACAATAAATAGATCTTAAAACAGACAATAAATAGATATAAAACATAGACAATAAATAGATGTAAAACATAGACATAAAACATAGACAATAAATAGACATAAAAATATAGACAATAAATAAAGAAGAAAAAAAAAAAAAAAAAAGACCAATGGTAAAAACTAAATACCCTAAATAAGAATGAAAATTAAAGAATGGACAATTATTAAAAATAAGGATAACAAACTCCGATAATGTTGGAGGAATAAGATGAATCTCTTTTTCACATAGGGATTCTTAAGAAAAAAAAAAAAAAAAAAAAAAAAAAAACCTAACCTAACCTAACCTAACCTAACCTAACCTAACCTAACCTAACCTAACCTAACCTAACCTAACCTAACCTAACCTAACCTAACCTAACCTAACCTAACCTAACCTAACCTAACCTAACCTAACCTAACCTAACCTAACCTAACCTAACCTAACCTAACCTAACCTAACCTAACCTAACCTAACCTAACCTAACCTAACCTAACCTAACCTAACCTAACCTAACCTAACCTAACCTAACCTAACCTAACCTAACCTAACCTAACCTAACCTAACCTAACCTAACCTAACCTAACCTAACCTAACCTAACCTAACCTAACCTAACCTAACCTAACCTAACCTAACCTAACCTAACCTAACCTAACCTAACCTAACCTAACCTAACCTAACCTAACCTAACCTAACCTAACCTAACCTAACCTAACCTAACCTAACCTAACCTAACCTAACCTAACTAACCTAACCTAACCTAACCTAACCTAACCTAACCTAACCTAACCTAACCTAACCTAACCTAACCTAACCTAACCTAACCTAACCTAACCTAACCTAACCTAACCTAACCTAACCTAACCTAACCTAACCTAACCTAACCTAACCTAACCTAACCTAACCTAACCTAACCTAACCTAACCTAACCTAACCTAACCTAACCTAACCTAACCTAACCTAACCTAACCTAACCTAACCTAACCTAACCTAACCTAACCTAACCTAACCTAACCTAACCTAACCTAACCTAACCTAACCTAACCTAACCTAACCTAACCTAACCTAACCTAACCTAACCTAACCTAACCTAACCTAACCTAACCTAACCTAACCTAACCTAACCTAACCTAACCTAACCTAACCTAACCTAACCTAACCTAACCTAACCTAACCTAACCTAACCTAACCTAACCTAACCTAACCTAACCTAACCTAACCTAACCTAACCTAACCTAACCTAACCTAACCTAACCTAACCTAACCTAACCTAACCTAACCTAACCTAACCTAACCTAACCTAACCTAACCTAACCTAACCTAACCTAACCTAACCTAACCTAACCTAACCTAACCTAACCTAACCTAACCTAACCTAACCTAACCTAACCTAACCTAACCTAACCTAACCTAACCTAACCTAACCTAACCTAACCTAACCTAACCTAACCTAACCTAACCTAACCTAACCTAACCTAACCTAACCTAACCTAACCTAACCTAACCTAACCTAACCTAACCTAACCTAACCTAACCTAACCTAACCTAACCTAACCTAACCTAACCTACCTAACCTAACCTAACCTAACCTAACCTAACCTAACCTAACCTAACCTAACCTAACCTAACCTAACCTAACCTAACCTAACCTAACCTAACCTAACCTAACCTAACCTAACCTAACCTAACCTAACCTAACCTAACCTAACCTAACCTAACCTAACCTAACCTAACCTAACCTAACCTAACCTAACCTAACCTAACCTAACCTAACCTAACCTAACCTAACCTAACCTAACCTAACCTAACCTAACCTAACCTAACCTAACCTAACCTAACCTAACCTAACCTAACCTAACCTAACCTAACCTAACCTAACCTAACCTAACCTAACCTAACCTAACCTAACCTAACCTAACCTAACCTAACCTAACCTAACCTAACCTAACCTAACCTAACCTAACCTAACCTAACCTAACCTAACCTAACCTAACCTAACCTAACCTAACCTAACCTAACCTAACCTAACCTAACCTAACCTAACCTAACCTAACCTAACCTAACCTAACCTAACCTAACCTAACCTAACCTAACCTAACCTAACCTAACCTAACCTAACCTAACCTAACCTAACCTAACCTAACCTAACCTAACCTAACCTAACCTAACCTAACCTAACCTAACCTAACCTAACCTAACCTAACCTAACCTAACCTAACCTAACCTAACCTAACCTAACCTAACCTAACCTAACCTAACCTAACCTAACCTAACCTAACCTAACCTAACCTAACCTAACCTAACCTAACCTAACCTAACCTAACCTAACCTAACCTAACCTAACCTAACCTAACCTAACCTAACCAACCCTAACCTATAAGCTATAGGTTAGAAGATAAAAATATATAATGTAAGGATGATTTCAGAAACAACTAATCATAGTCAAGTCAATCAATAAGAATGTACAATAATAATAACAATAATTATAAGGCTGATTCAAGCAGTAGATAAAAATAACTAAATTAGGCCAAAAAATTTCAATAAGTGATTACATTGTAAATAAGGAAATCAACAAGCATTAAAATAATACAAACAATATATATTTATAAACTATTATATATATGAAAGCAAAATAGCATGCAGAAATAAAAATAATAGTACATATAAGGATGATTTAAATATATTAAGAACAATAATAGTAAGTGTAAAATTGATTAGTAATTAAAAAATGTTAATAAATCAGAAATCAAAAGAAAACAAAACAAATATAAAGTAACGCATAAAACGACAACTTAAATAATTATATTTATAAATACATAAAATATATATATATGAATAATGTTATCTATAAAACATAACCTAGCAACAAAAAACTGCAGCAAATAACATAAATAAACATATATATCCATAAAACCTATATATTAAACAGCAATTAAGCAAATATAAATAAAAGCAACTAAATAAGCAACTAAACAAATAAACTTCCCAAAAACAAACAAAGGCAAAAAATCTCACAGCAATAACAAAGTCTCTGGCCCAGGCCAGAGGAGCAAGCAATTATCTCTCAAGAAAAAAAAAAAAAAAAAAAAAAAAAAAAAAAAAAACCTAACCTAACCTAACCTAACCTAACCTAACCTAACCTAACCTAACCTAACCTAACCTAACCTAACCTAACCTAACCTAACCTAACCTAACCTAACCTAACCTAACCTAACCTAACCTAACCTAACCTAACCTAACCTAACCTAACCTAACCTAACCTAACCTAACCTAACCTAACCTAACCTAACCCGAGTTCCGACCCATCCGCCACCCGGAACGGATCATTTTCTAACCTGCTCCACGCTTTTTAATTCGAAAAAATTGGTTTTTTACGTCGTAGCACGACGCGAGTGGTCTCAAAAGTTGCGGGCAACAGCCGCGCATAGTGCCCCGGAAAGAAGTGCTTCGAAACAGTGATTTCCAATTGGAAAAAGTGTGTTTAAGTGAAGTTTTGGAGGTTATTTTTGAAATTTATAATCTTGAAATCAAGATATCTCTGGATAGAGATCGACGACCCCTACTTTTTAACACACCATCGGAAGCGCCTTGACGAGCACTACACTACGAGCCCTCTGCCGGAATTTTCTGGCAACAAACTTCGGAGCTATCGCCAGAAAAACAAAAAGCACGTGGCGGCGTGGTCATCGAACCCGTTGAGTGACAACCCTGGAAATCGGCGAACACCAGGACCCATCCAAGCAGCAACGGAATCTGCAAGTAAAATAATTTTAAGACTCATAGTTTATTATATATAAATATATAAAAATTCAAAATTGTTTACCATATATCTTTGTGACGAGACGAGACGCGTGGATTCTGCAACTGCTATCCGCTGCGCGCTGCTGTGAAGAACGCAACGAAGATTTTTCTGGACATTTTTTAGTGAAAATTTTTAAAACTACCGTCAAAAAAGCAAAAATTTTTTATTTTGTTCAAATTTAATATAAATTCTCAAAATTTTGTGTGACTTGATACTATTCCTTGTAGCTGCTGTAGAGTACTATTTTATGACATTTTTTGTATATTTTTACGACCCGGGGTTCCGGAGATATTGATTTTTTAGTGTTTTTTCGGCATTATTCCCAAACTAATATAAAATATATATTTTTGGCCTCAAAATTAGCTTAAGACTAGGTACCCGGACAAGTTTAACCCCAAACACGGGTTACATAACTCAAATTTTGACAATTTTCGAACTTTCGGTAAAATTTTATTTTTCGGTAAAAATTTTCAAAATTCAATATCTCGGGAACCAAATAACGTAGGAGACCCGGATAAAGACCATCGAGTGTGGCTTTTCCGATTCTCTCGGGTTAATTAGTTTTTAAGTTTTTCCGACGCCGAAAAATTTTTCGGTCTGAGACCGGCACTGAAAATTAGGGGAAGTGACGCCAAAGCGATAGCCGAAATCGCGGTGTCTCTCTGACGTCTGGTTGCGGAGCTACAGACTTTTAAAGTCTTCTTTTGACAGTTGGGCGGCCATCTTGTTTTTATTGACATCGCCATAGCTCCGGAACCGGGGGTCCTAGCGACTTGCGGTTTTCGCAATACGGTTAAGGGGATTGACATCTACCCTGCCCCATAAATTACGGACAAATCGGAGACCGAAAAAATTCGGTATTCTGTGAGTGGTCTCTACTGACAGAGAACTAAAACCTGACCCAAACCGTCCAAACCCCGAGTTTCTACGACCTCCAGAAACCGAGAAAACGGCAGTCTAAGAAAATTTTTGACAGCTAGGCCGCCATCTTGAAAATTTTTAAATCCCCATATCTCGGAGACGGAGAGTCGCACAGACCTGGGATTTCAAGTAGTTACATAGGCTGGCCGGTGCCTATCCAATAGTCCACTTTTCAGGAGTTTCCAGGATCTTTCAGGAGTCATTTTCGGCCTGAAAATATTTTTGCAAAAAAGTTATACCAGGTTGTAGAGCTCGTCGAGCCCATTGCGGGGAGCCCAAGCGCCAATTTCTCGGATCAGCGGTTCCGGAGATACAGCGGTTACCGAATTTCGGGAACCATCCCGAATCGGTTCCCGAAAATTTTCGGACAGCGGTAGCTCCGAGACCGTTTGAGCTAGCGAGCCGTGCTTGGTGTCGTTGGGAAGGGCTCGGGGAGAGCTACATTCTGGGCATATAATTTCGGCTCTACCTAGAGAAAAAATTTTTTCTCTCAAACTTTTCTACATTGTTAAATTAAATTGACGCCTGGAAACGCCTGTCTCCTATATAGACGCTTTGACCTGCTCTATTAAAGCAGATTTGTTGACATAGAGTCTGCGACTCTATTATTTTATTTTAAATTTATTGTTATTTACTTGTGTTTGAGCGGAGTTCCTTTTTAGACTCTATTCTATATTACCTGAAATTAAAATTTACAATTATTTACATCTTTACATATTTACATTTATACATATTTACAAATCTACATTGACAAACTAAATTTAAACCTTTTAAAACTTTTACAAACCTTACATTGAGCTCTGTCAAAAGTAGATTATCTGCCATCTGCAAACATGATTAGAACTCCAAACTCGAAAGACTCTGACAAGCCTTCTCCAAAACGAACGTCTACAGTGAGGAGCAGCATCGAGGGTTGGGAAGCCGCCCAGGCAGACCCTACCCCCACCCAGACAACCCAGGCGGGGATAGCCAAGACCAGGACCAGACTGGGACTGTCACAAGACAGCGCCCTGACTCGGAGAACATCGCTCGAAGCATCCCCGCCAAAGCAGAAACAAGCGGACAGGGTTATTGAGGCCAGAAACTGGCTAAACAAGGCAAAACTCAGCCTAAACGCGTCCAGAAATTTAAAGGCTGAGATCAAGTCGACGATCCAAGAATCCCTAGACCGTCTCTTCGCCATAGTTAAGGAGATGGAAGGGAGAACTAGGAAGGACAACACCAACGGAAAGACCGAACCGCGGACTGAAACCGGAGCCATCGACCCCGCCATCCCGGCCATTCCCGACAGCAATTGGCAAACCCAGCTCAAAGAGCACACCAAGCTGTTGTCGGAGAGCAACCAAAGGATGGCAGAGCTGAAGGAAATAATGGACCGGCAACAGGAAACCATGGAGCGGGCTACAACGTATGCCGCAGTGGCCGCGACCCAGAGTAGGACGTCGCGACCGCAGAGACAAACGTTGCACTCGGTGGTAGTCACATCCAAGAACGAGGAAGAGTCTGGTGAGGATGTTCTGGACAAAGTGCGGAAGGCGGCGGATGCCAAGGAAGGATGGGTCACAGTAGAGAGAGTAAGGAAGGCGAAGGATAGAAAGGTAATTATGGGATTTGGGACTAGGGAGGAAAGAGACAAGATGAAGGAAAGGCTCGGCAAGGAAGCAGTCGACCTCACCGTCGAGGAGGTGAGAAATCGGGATCCGTTACTGATTCTGAAGGGCGTCCTGGTAGTAAATACCGACGAGGACGTCCTCAAAGCATTGCGGAATCAGAACCGGAGCCTCTTTCACGGCCTCGGTGGTGAGGAAGACAGGCTAGAGATAAAGTACAGGAGGCGAGCCAGAAACCCCCACACCGGACACGTCGTGATAAGCACTTCCCCGACCATCTGGAGGAGAGCGATCGACACGGGCGAGGTCCGCATCGACCTACAGCGGATCAGGGTCGAGGACCAGTCCCCCTTAGTCCAATGTACGCGCTGTCTAGGTTTTGGGCACGGGAGGCGTTTCTGTAAGGAGCCGGCGGACCTATGCAGCCACTGCGGTGGCCCCCACATGCGTACGGAGTGCCAAGACTGGCGAACGGACGTGCCGCCGTGCTGCAGGAACTGCTCGAAAGCCAAGCTGGACCGGACGGGACACAATGCATTTAGCACCGAGTGCCCAACACGCCGCAAGTGGGACGAACTAGCCCGACAGACGGTGGCGTATTGCTAAGGGCACCCACGGCCGACGAAACGTCTACAAAATGATGCAGTCTAACCTTCAACGCAAGAGACTAGCAACGTACGAGCTCCTAATCGAGGCAGAGAAACGCGGAGTTGCCGTAGCGCTTCTCCAAGAGCCATATGTGGGCGGGGCGAGAAATATGAGGAGTCACAGGGGCGTTCGGATCTTCCAGAGCACTGGGATAGGAGAAGGGACTGTCAAAGCAGCAGTAGCGGTCTTTGATAATGACTTAACCGTCATACAGTACCCGAAACTCACCACAAACAACATCGTTGTGGTGGGAATCCGAACCAGCGCTTGGGAAATCACGCTTGTCTCCTTTTATTTCGAGCCAGACCAGCCCATAGAGCCGTACGTTGCACAGTTGAGGAAGATAAAAGAAGAGACTGCATCAGCAAGATTGATAGTCGGGGGCGACGCCAACGCAAAGAGCACATGGTGGGGAAGTCCAACGATCGACCACAGAGGGGAAGAGATGCTCGGTACACTGGAAGATCTCGATCTCAATGTGCTCAACAGAGGGAAAACGCCGACCTTCGACACCATCAGAGGAGGACGACGATACAAGAGCTACGTCGACGTTACTGCCTGTTCCACAGATATCCTGGATCTGGTCGAAGATTGGAGAATCGACGAGGGTCTCACGAGCTCGGACCACAACGGTATAGTTTTTAACATTAAATTACAAAAGGCTAAAGGAATAACAATAAGTAGAACTACTAGGATTTATAATACAAAAAAGGCCGATTGGACTGGGTTTCATGAGAAACTCAGCCAATCAAAATTAGATAATAATATAAACAAAATAGAAATAGAAGGAATAAATACAATAGAACACTTAAAAATAGTAATAAATAAGTACATAAAAGCAATAGAACATGCATGCACGCAAACCATTCCAAACAAAAAACAGAAAGAAAAACTTACCTTGCCGTGGTGGTCCGAGAAGCTCGCCGAGATGAAGAAGGTCGTCAACACCAGAAGAAGGAGGATAAAGAACGCAGCACCGGTCCGGAGGTCGAAGGTCGTCGCAGAGTACCTGGAAAAGAAAAATGAGTATGAGTTGGAGGCGGAAAAGGCACAGGTCGAGAGTTGGAAGGACTTCTGCAGTAAACAGGATAGGGAGGGGGTCTGGGAGGGGATTTACAGGGTGATTGGGAGGACTAAAAACAGGGAGGAAGATGTTCCGCTAGAGAAGGACGGCCAAGTGTTAGACACAAAGGGTTCGGCAAAACTACTGGCGGAGACCTTCTACCCCGACGATACCGACCGCAATGAAGGACCCCATCATCGCTTCATCAGAGCAGAAGCTGAAAAAGTGAACGTTGGGGAACATGATAACTCATGCGACCCACCGTTCACACTAAAGGAGCTAAAGCAAGCGTATGAGTCCTTTAACCCCAAAAAAGCCCCAGGAGGGGACGGTTTCACCGCCGATATCTGCCGCCACGCCATCGAAGATGACCCGGAACTGTTTCTCGCAATTGTAAACAAGTGCCTAGGTCTATACTATTTCCCTGAGGTCTGGAAGGAAGCAATAGTAGTAGTACTGAGGAAGCCAGGGAAAGAAGACTACACCACCCCCAAGTCCTACAGACCAATAGGCCTACTGCCGATACTAGGAAAGACCTATGAGAAGATGCTGGTGACCCGCCTTAAATTTCATCTGATACCAGGGATGAGTACTCGCCAGTACGGTTTTATGCCACAGAAAAGCACCGAGGACTCCCTCTATACCCTAATGCAGCATATCCAGACCAAGCTGAAAAATAAAAGGATAATCACACTTGTGTCCTTGGATATAGAGGGAGCCTTCGACAGCGCATGGTGGCCAGCCATAAGAGTACGTCTGGCTGAGGAAAAGTGTCCGCTCAACTTAAGGCGGGTGATGGACAGCTATCTCAAAGATAGGAAGGTCCGAGTCCGGTATGCCGGCGAAGAACAGGGCAGAGAAACGAGCAAGGGCTGCGTCCAAGGCTCTATCGGCGGTCCAATCCTATGGAACCTCCTGCTGGACCCACTCCTTAAGACTCTAGAGGACAGAGGAGACTACTGCCAGGCGTTTGCGGACGATGTTGTCTTGATGTTTGACGGTGAGACAGCGGAAGAGATCCAGGGACGTGCCAATGCGGCTCTCGGGCATGTTCTGGAGTGGGGTGTCAGAAATAAGCTCAAATTCGCCCCGCATAAAACGAGTGCGATGACAATAACGCGGAAGCTAAAGTACGACACCCCACGCCTGAGCATGGGCGGGACGCGCATCGACATGTCCAAGGAGATGAAGATCCTCGGCGTCACAATCGATGAGAAGCTGACATTCAACGCGCACGTTTCAAACGTCTGCAGGAAGGCCATCGGAGTCTACAAGCAGCTGGCTCGGGCGGCCAAGATCAGCTGGGGACTAAACCCGGAAGTCATACGGCAGATCTACGTAGCTACAGTGGAGCCCATAGTTACATATGCCGCGAGTGTGTGGGCACCGGCCGCCAACAAACTGGGAGTAAAGAAGCAGCTGGGAGTTGTCCAACGCGGGATAGCTCAAAAAATGTGCAAAGCCTATCGCACGGTGTCCCTGAACTCGGCACTGGCGCTGGCTGGGATCCTCCCTCTCGACCTCCGAGTTCGAGAGGCGGCCTTGCTGTACGAGGCCAGAAGGGGGGTGCCCCAGCCGGAGCTGGGAGACAGGGAGGTCGAACGAATGGCCCCTGCGATCGAGGCACCACATCCGGCCGAACGTCCCGACATCGAGATCCTCCGTCTGGTAAACCAAGAAGATCTTAGTGCCAACAGCGACTACCAGATTCGCATTTTCACCGACGGGAGCAAGTTTGAGGGTGGAGTTGGCGCCTCGCTATCCATATGGAATAGCGAGCGCGAACTTAAGGCACTGAAACTTGCTCTGCCGAGGTATGGCACAGTTTACCAGGCGGAGTTACTGGCTGTCTGCCGCGCGACTGGGGAGACCATCAAGAGTACGGCGTCCACCTACGGGATTTATAGCGATTCCATGGCAGCCCTTCAGACGGTGAAGAACCTAAGTTGCCTCCATCCGCTTGCGGTAAAAGCTAGAGAGAACCTCAGAACTGCTTCTCTCCAGAATAAGATAGTCACCTTATTCTGGATAAAGGCACATGCGGGGATGGAGGGAAACGAAAGGGCGGATGAACTGGCGAAGGAGGCTGCCAAAAAGGGAAAGCGCAAATTAGATTACGACCTATGCCCGGTGTCGTTCGTCAAGCGAAGCATCCGTAGTGCTACGCTCGACGAATGGGGCCGAAGGTATACTACAGGTGAGACAGCAGGCGTCACTAGGATGTTCTTCCCGGACGCGGTGTCGGCATACAGGACGGTGAGGAAGATTGAGATGACGGGCGTCAGGACACAGGTCATGACGGGGCACGGTGGGTTCTCCGAATACTTGTACCGGTTCAAGTGTAAGGAGAGCCCATCGTGCGTCTGCGACCCCGCGGTGGACGAGACGGTGCCACACATACTGCTGGAGTGCCCGGCGTACTGCCGAGAGAGGTTTGAGGTGGAGCAGCAGCTGCAGACAGAGCTCACACGGGAAAACATAGGCGGAATAATGTTAAGTAAGGATAGAAACGAATTCTTAAAATATTGCACAAAAATTGCAGAAAGAGTAATAAAAAGGAACAAAACGCTCTAAGCAAACTATGCTTCAATTAATAATTGTTTTATCAAGGACAAGCATAGAACATAAGAATTGTAAGTAATGTAGTTAAGTAGTAAGCAATATTTAAGACATAGAAACTAATATATAGACTGTAAGTAAGAAATGTATGTATATTGTGATAAAACGTGTGTAGCTGTAAGTAATTGATATAGAAATAAGAAAAACTGTTGTAAACTGCTGTAACTGTTCCCTGTACATGATGTGCTTGAAGGTTGCAAAAATAAAAAGTTGTTGTCAGTCATTATAACCCAACAGAAATAAAGAAACATAGATACTAAGAGAATTAGCAAATAGTTAGAAAGGGAGTCCCACCCTAAAAAGCGAAAGAGAGATGACGAATGAAAGAAAGAAAAAGTATGCAGAATGAAAGTGCGAGAGGAATAAAAGCGAGAACTAGTATGAAAGAGTAAATAGATAAGAAAAGGCATCCGCAACGCAGATGGCCAAAAAAAAAAAAAAAAAAAAAAAAAAAAAAAAAAAAAAAAAAAAAAAAAAAAAAAAAAAAAAAAAAAAAAAAAAAAAAAAAAAAACCTAACCTAACCTTTTTTTTTTTTTTTTTTTTTGTTTTCGGGGAGGAAATGCCTTCGCATACCCGCCGCTGAGGGCACAGCGACGGGTTATGTCCGACTTGCACGGACTAAAACCTCCCCGTGTCCTTCTGGCCGTTGTGCCGGAGTTGCGGGTTCGCTTGCGCATTCTACACGCAACTCCGGCCGGCATCGGTCTCTCGACCTCTTCTTCGGGGGGCCTCTGCCCCCCTACCTCCGTCTGGACGGACGCGTCGGACAAGGCGCGTCCGTCTCCTTCTTGGGCCTGTGTCTACGCGGGTGGTGGGTTGCCCTACCCATCACCCGCAGGCCACTTCTAGGGCGGTCGCATATCGACGCGCCGGCGACGGTAGCCGGCGCGCCTGCGACGGGATGCGAGCAGGCTCTCTGCCTCTCGCACCCTCTCCGCCTCCTCCTTTGCCGCCATCACCTCCTCACTGAAGGCGACGGCGGCTTCCCAGGCCGCTTCGTTGGCTGAGATGCGCTCAACGATGACTGGGAGTGTGATGGTCGTCACTCCCAGCGCGGCCCTTAACGCCTGACGCGGTGCCGACCACGCCGGACACGACTGCAGTGTGTGCGCAGCCGTGTCTGATGGATCCTGGCAGTGGTGGCACCGCTCGTCCTGCTCACGGCCGATTCGGCAAAGATACTTGCCGAAACAGCCGTGGCCCGTCAGTATCTGTGTTAGCCTGTATGTTAGGCTTCCGTGTCTCCGTTTCAGCCACGTGTCCATTGCGGGACGTATGGCTGCTATCGTCAGCCGTCCCGCGGTGGGGTGTGCGAGTAACTCGTCCCACTCCGCGAGGACGGCTGCACGTAGCTCTTGCCTCTTCCGCCGGGAGTCGTCAACATCGACTCGGCCCTGCTCCTGTTGCTCCTTGTACCAGTGGTACATCCGAGCCAGGGCCTTCGCCTCGAGACTCCACGGCGGCGTTCCCGCAACGAGACACGCGGCCTCCGACGAGATCGTGCGGTATCCCCTCGACGCCCTTATGGCCAGCACACGCTGCGACCTTCGCAGGACCGCAGCGTTGCCGGCCGACAGTCTTTCTGCCCAGATAGGGGCGCCGTAGAGGGCCATCGACCGCACGACCCCGTGGTATAGTCTCCGGCACGACTGGTCTGGTCCGTCAATGTTCGGCAGCAGTCGGGACAATGCAGCGGCCGCTCGCGTCAGTTTGGGCGCCAAGAGATGGAAGTGGCGCCCGAAGTCCCATCGGCCATCCAAGTGGAGGCCGAGGTATTTCAGCGAGCGGCCGACTGCAATCCCGACGCCGCCGACTACAATTTGGGAGCCAGCCGGAGGCCTGTTCCGCGGTCCGTGGAACCACAGGGCCTCCGACTTCTCCAGTGCCACCTTTAGGCCGAGTCTGCGGATCCGGCCGACAACCTGGGCGACTCCCGCCGTGGCGAGTATGGTCGCCCGTCGGTACGACTCGCCGCGTGCCGTTACGAGGGTGTCGTCCGCGTAACAAAACACCGACACGCCTCGTAACAGGGCACCGCGCAGGACCCAGTCGTACCCGATGTTCCACAGGAGCGGTCCAAGCACCGACCCCTGTGGAACACCGCGCGTCACCGCCCTGCGCGTCCAGCCGTCCTGCGTGGGGTATTCCACGGCCCTCTCCCTCAGGTAGTCCTGTACAATATTGTACAGGTACCCTGGCACGCCGTGAAATTTGAGAGCCCCCAGTATGCAGCTCCAGGGCAGGGTGTTGAACGCGTTGGCAATGTCTAAAGACACTGCCAGCACCACCCCGCCCCGGGACACCTCGCTATCTGCAAGGGCCCTCACCCGCTGGACGGCGTCGATTGTGGAGCGGCCCCGTCGAAAGCCGTACTGGTTGTCGGCCAGATTTGGCCCCACCCGGTCCATATGCTCGACGAGGCGGTCTGCAATTATCTTCTCGAAGATTTTGCCCACCTCGTCGAGCAGCGCCAAAGGCCGATAGGCCGAGGGGGACTCCGCAGGTCGACCCTCCTTTCTCAACAGCACCATTTTCCCCGTCTTCCAGGGCTTGGGGAAGACACCGCGCCCCAGACAGGCACATAGGAGCCTTCGGAACCGAGGTTCCAGCTCGTTCAGGGCCACAATTAGGGCCCTGCCTGGTATGCCGTCTGGTCCTGGAGCGGTGTTCTTCCCCTGCAGGCGCCTCACGGCTGCCTGCAACTCCTCCTCAGTCACGTCCGGTGCGTCGGCCACAGTATCGTCGGGTCTCTGCAGTTGCTGCGCACCACCCATGGGGGGAGGACGGAAGTCGTCGTCCCCGTTCGGGAACAGTGCGCAGACAATCTCCTCGACGAACTGTGGCCGGAGGTTCAAAGTCAGGGGAGGGGACCACGCGCGGAGTTTGCCCCGTACCATGAGGTAGGGGCGTCCCCACGGGTCCCGCTCCAGCGTCTCCAGTAGTTCTCTCCACGACTGGAGTTTGGCGCTCTTAATGGCGATCTGCAACGCCTTTTTCGCCTGCCTGTAGGCCTCGTAGAGCGCTTGCTCGTCGGCAGCCGAGTAGTTTGGCACTCGGCGCCTCCGACGGTGCCTGGTGTACCGGCGGCGCCTTGCGATGCACTCGCGTCGCAATTGTGCGATCTCCGGCGACCACCAGTACACCTGGCGCTTACGAGGCCTACGGCGCACCCTCGGCATTGAGGCGTCGCAGATGGCGGTCAGAGCGCCACGCAGCCATGCCACCTCCGCATCAACGTCCCCGATCCGATCCGGGGCCGGTTGCCACGCCTGCACAATGGCAGCCTCAGCGGCCAGCTCCCGGTCGAATCGGGAGAGGGCCCACCGTGGGTTTGGACCCTGGCCATCAGTCGACGGCGGCCGATCTGAGGTTTGGGCCGAGACGCTGAATCTGATATACCTGTGATCAGAAAGCGTCTCGACCTCCTCGACGACCCGCCAATTCGACACCCTGCTGGCCAGGGTCGGACTCGCCAGCGAGATGTCCACGATGGACCCGCCGTTGTGCCTTATGCACGTATGTGCTGCGCCCCTGTTCAGGATGGTCAGCCTCACCTCGACTGACCACTCCTCCAGCAGCCGCCCTCTTGCGTCGGTGACCGGGGATCCCCATGCGGAGGACTTCGCGTTGAAGTCCCCCAACAGGACGACCGGTAAGGACCCGGCACGGGACACGACCGACTCCAAGGACGACAAGAAGTCCTCGAAGTCGGCCAGTGGCTTGTTTGGCGAGATGTAGGCGCCTACAAGTGCTAGGCGTCCGACTCGAGCCGCCACCCAGCCATGCCCTCGTGTCACATTCTCGAGTGGCGGTGAGCCGGACGCTGGCGCCGTCATCAACGCCACCGTGCCGTCCAGGTCTCCCGCCCAGTCGTCTCTAGGGGGGACAAAGTATGGTTCCCCGATCACCGCAAAGTTCGTCGACCACTCTGTCAAGGTTTGATACAGGAGGTCCTGTGCCCTGGCAGAGTGGTTGAGGTTCGCCTGAACGAAATGGAGGTCGTGCATTACAGACACTCCATTTCGAACGGCTCCTCTTGGGCGGCCGCCGGAGCCTGACTCGGTCCCGGTGGCGCAGTTGGCTTCTTGGCGCGGGCCGATGGTTTGCCCTTTTTGGCCTGCGGCTTGTTGGCCGCGCATTCCTTGCTGCCTGTCCAGTGGTTAGCATCCTGGTTAATGGCTACGCACGCAGGGCAGTGAGGCTCGGCAGAGCAGGTGCTTGCCTGATGGCCCGGATTTCCGCACTTGAAGCACCTGCTACTGCAGTCTACCCCCGACGCGCAGCGGGCACCGACATGACCGTTAAGTAGGCACCGGAAGCACCTTACCGGCCTGGGTTTCAAAAGCCTCACTTGGGCCGAAACCCATCCCACCAGTAGCCTGCCCTTTTCGGCGAGCTTTTGAGCGGCCTCGACAGGGCAGCTTACAACCGCCGTGCCAAGGCTTGATGGGCCCCTCCGGATAACGCCCGCCTTTACGTGGTCTGGAGAGCAGACTCCCGCCCGAGCGACAGCAGCTTTCAACTCTTCAGACGTCACGGCGTCGTCCAGGCCAATGACTCTCAAATCCAGCGTCTTGCATGGCCTGGAGATCCTGACGTCATCGGCCGGGAGCATGGTCCTCAGCCGCTCGGCCAGAGCGTCTGCCTTCGGGCCGCTCGTCTCGCCATCTAGCTCTAGGAGTCGCGCGCCAGTGGCCGTGATCCTGCAGCGCACCTCGGGGATGTCCAGCTCAGTTAGATCGAAGGTTTTGGCCTTCTTCATAACGTCATTGTAGGACACCCCCCTCGCCTCGGCGTCGCTCTGCAGGGTTATTACGACCGCCGTGGTGGTAGGCGGTCGCAGCCTTGCTGCCTCTCTCCTTTTGAGCGCGCTCCTCTTCTTCCGGCGCTTCTTGCCCCTTTTGGCTTCGCCGACCACCTGCCAGTTGTCTTTGGCGGCCTGCGGCTTGGGTTGCTGCCCAGCCTTCTTCTTATTTGGCCTATTGGCCGTCGGCGGTGGTGGCGGTGCCGGGGCAGGAAGCTCCGGGAAATCGCGGTCCAGGGACTTGGCGCGCGCCTCTCTTGCCGCCATGCTCATCCTACCCTTCCCTTTGCCCTTCGAGGCTGCAGGGGGGGCAGACGGAGCTGAAGGGGCTGCTGATGGTCGCGGCCCCCATGCTTGTGGCGGTGGTGGAGCCACAGCCGCGACTTCGGCTTCCGCCCTTCGTCTGTCGGCCGCTAGGGGCGGCCTCAACCGAGGTTCCGGCAAAAGCCGGTCCTGGATTCCATCAAATCTGGCGTTTAGCATCGCACTAAATTGTGCGACGCTCGCCCGGGTCGCCTCTTCCAGGAGTTCCTTGATGGTGTCCGATGTCGTCGGTGCAGCTGGTGCAGGTGGTGCGGCTGGTTGGCGCCGCAGCTCAGCCACCTCCCGGCTGAGCTCCGCCAGCTTAGCGGTCAGCTGGCGGTTTGCCATCTCCAGCTTGGCGACTTCTTCATTAATTGTGCGGGCCCTCATGCCCGCAGCAGCCTCCTTAACCAGGCCCGCTGCATCCTTGAGGGCCTTCACCGACGTGCCCTTCAAGTTCTTCGAACGCACTGCCACCCCCTCTACCGTGGCAGCCGCGTCCACCATCAATTGGTACAGCGCAGCCAGTGACTGCGCTGTGTCTTCGTTGTCGGTCGGCGGGTTGAGCGCACTCCGGCATGAGTGTCTGCTGTCCCGGAGTGTTTTGGACATTTCGGCGACACTCGCCTCCGCTTCGAGGCGCAGCTCCTCCGCCTTAGCGGCATTTAGCTGCGCCTTCGCCTCTGCCAGACCGACGAACTCGCCCGTGGTGGGCGGTCGGCCACGTCCTCTCTTTGACTTGTGAGCCGCCCCTTTTGGCGGCTCTGACATCTCCGGGTCATCGTCCGAAAAGCTCCTTTTCCTCCAAAGTCGGCTTCCTGCCGTGCCAATTGACACGGAGCTACACTCCGAGTCCGTGTCAGATAACCGCGACACGGACACACGCAATTCCTTCATAAAAGGAGAAGACGCAATGCTGCGCCAGCTCCTCGTCTCTCTCCTGTCCTGTATAGCTCCTACTGTTTCAACGTCCGGTACCTCTTCCATCTCTACCTCATCTTCTTCGCTGCTCCTCTCCTCTACCGCTTTTTGTTTTTGTTTTTTAAGTTTAGTGTCCATAGTTAGTCCCACGAGTATTTAGGAAATATATGTCCATCCGCCAGAGCCATGTGCACGGATAAGCCTAAACATAACCCAGTGGGGGGTCGGCAAGTACCCCACCGGGGACACGCACTAGTGGCCGGAATTCCGTCCGACCATTCATCTCCTCGCGGTGCGGCGCCGCTTGAGATTCGGGTAATTTTTTAGAGAGGTTTTCTTCCTCGCGACCCAGGCGGTGAAGCCCAGGCCCCCGGGCCACGTAGGGGGGGGGAGAAACCCCCCTCGTTGCGGCTTACGGTTTGACCGACGGTGGCCTTGAAAAAGGCCGTGTCCGGAGGCAGTGCGAGTGCACACCGGACCCGCCGCTCTCTCCACGGAAATAGGAAAGGGGAAGGGAAGGGAAATGGGAAGGATGCAGAACCGCGACTTCGCGGAGCTGCTTTGGGGATGGGGAAAGGGGAAGGAAGGAAGGGGAAAAGAAGGGAGTGTCGTGCTTAGTAATGCCCCTCACCACGAGCCTGCCCGGTATGGTTGAACCTGTCCGGTATAGCCTCAGTGGATCATTGGGACACGCAAGCCCCCCCACCACGACAAGGTGACGACACGGGCCCTGAAAAGGGCCGGGGGGGAACCTAACCTAACCTAACCTAACCTAACCTAACCTAACCTAACCTAACCTAACCTAACCTAACCTAACCTAACCTAACCTAACCTAACCTTTTTTTTTTTTTTTTTTTTTTTTAACCCAGGGAAATCTTTAGGTAAAGATACCCGGCGGCCGGGGATTGACCGCCGTACACGGTTATGTCGGTTATCTGCATTCCGACTAAAACCCTGGGGTGCTCTACATGTCGCTACTCGCTGGGTATGTGGGAGCGCCGAAGCATTCTTCCACGTACCCAGCAGCGACGGCCTGAAGGGCCTCCTCTCGGTCGTCGGCTACGGGGGCCGGGGTTCCAGTCCTAAGGACTGGACTCCCGGTCCCCGCCGCCACGCCTTGAGTTGCGTGCGAGAGCACACGCGCACAGTCTTGAGCCCGAAGACTGAAATGTTGGGTGGCCGACTGTCCCAAATCGGCCACCCTCGGGCTCGGGGGTGGAAGGAGCCTAGAAGAGGCAACCCTCCGGCGCCCATTTCTCCTGCGGCGGATGGAGTGGGTGGTGCTGACCTCCCTCTCCCGTTCCGCCGCCTCCTTTGCGTGCATCACGCGCTCGCAAAAGGAGCGGAGGGCGCCCCACGACCTTTCGCTCTCGACAATGGCCCGGGCCACTGTCGGCAACGAGAGGTCGCCTCCTACCACGGCGCAGAGTTCTGCGCGCTCACTCGCCCAGGCCGGGCAAACCTCCAGCGTGTGCTGGGCTTCCTCATCGGCGCACCCGCCACAGTGGTGGCACACGGGGGACGGCTCCCTCCCGGCTATACGATGCAGATACCTCCCGTGCCCCGAGAGGATCTGCGTCAGCCGGAAGGACAACACGCCATGTCCACGCCCGAGCCACTCCCGCAGCACTGGACGGATGGCCCCGATGGTCCGAAGCCCTGCACTAGGCTGCTCCAGCCTGGTCTCCCACTCGTCTACGGCGAGCGCGCGCAGCTCCACTCTGCGCCCCTCCACCTCGCGCGGTGCGGGCCTGTCGCCCCGGGCCAGCGCCTCCTGACGCCACATGTACAGTGACGCCAGGGCTCTCGCCTCAAGGTCCCAGGGCAACGAGCCCGCCAACGCGCATGCCGCCTCCTTGGAGATCGTGCGATACCCCCGGACCGCCCTGATCGCCACCACCCTCTGCGGTCTTTGCAGAGCGCAGATGGTGCGGCGACTCAAGGCATCCGCCCAAACGGGGGCCCCATACAGGGCCATGGATCGCACGACCCCCAAGTACAGCCGCCTACAGAGGCCGCCCGGCTCTCCGATGTTGGGCAGCAGCCGCCCGAGGGCAGACGCCGCCCCCATCACCCGCGGGATCAGGCGCTCGAAGTGGGCCGCAAAATCCCACCGTCCGTCCAACGTGAGCCCCAGGTACTTCATTACCGGGCCCACGTCGATACGGACACCCCCCACGACAATGTGGGCATCCCGAGGTGGCGCCTGTCGGGGCCCGTGAAAACACAGCGCCTCCGACTTACTAAGCGCCACCTCGAGGCCCAGACGCCGAATGCGGCCCACCACTTGCGCCACCCCCGCGGTCGCGCGGTAGGCGGCCTCCTGGAAGGTGGCGCCGCGGGCCGTGACCAGGGTGTCGTCAGCGTAGCAAGTAACGCCCACACCCCGGATGCACGGCGTCCGCAGCACCCAATCATATCCGATGTTCCACAGGAGCGGTCCCAAGACCGACCCCTGTGGAACACCGCACATGACCCGGCGTTGGCCCCAGCCCTCTTGGCAGGGGTACACCACCGACCGCTCGCCCAGGTAGGCCCCGATGATTCGGCGCAGGTACAGGGGCACTCCATGAAACCGGAGCGCCTCCTGTATGCAGCTCCAGGGGAGGGAGTTGAATGCATTGGCGATGTCGAGAGACACCGCCAACACAACCCCGCCCCCGGCAACCGCCTCCTGCGCTTGGGCCTTCACCTTGAGGAGCGCGTCGATGGTGGACCGCCCTCTCCGGAACCCAAACTGGTTCTCCGCCAGATCCGGACCGGCCCCCTCTAGGTGCTCGACGACACGGCATGCCACAATCCTCTCAAACAGCTTGCCGATGTCGTCGAGCAACACAATGGGCCGGTAGGCGGACGGAGAGTCCGGAGGACGCCCCTCCTTGTGGAGGAGGACTAATCGGCCTGTCTTCCATCTCTGCGGGAAGATCCCTTGGGACAGACAGGCATCGAAGAGCCTCCTCAGCCGTCCCTCCAGGGCGTCCTCCGCCAGGGCCAGGGCCAACACCCGTCCCGGAATTCCGTCGGGGCCGGGAGCGGTGTTCTTGGCGCGAAGCCTAAGAATCGCCGCCCCCAGTTCCCCTTGGGACACTTCCGGGACCTCCCCCACCTCGTCCGCTTCGGGAGCAGCAGTCGCCGCAGATCGCGACGCCATCGCCGGGGGCGGATGTTCCACCCCGTGTGGAAACAGGGCGGAAACAACCGCCTCCCTGAGCTCAGGCTGGAGACTCTGGGTTACCGGGGGGGCCCAGGGGCGAAGTTTGCCCCTGACTGCCTTGTACGGCCTCCCCCACGGGTCCCGATTAAGCGTCTCCAGCGACTCCCGCCACGCTTGGGCTTTGGCCTCGGCGATCGCGATCTGCAGCGACTCCTTCGCCACCCTGTAGGCGGCGTACAGCGCAGCCTCCTCCGCCTCATGCGAAGGGCCCCTGCGCCTCCTCCTGCGGTGTCTGGTGTACTGGCGCTTCGCCACCACGCACGCCGCCCTAAGTTGGGCGATCTCCGCGGACCACCAGTACACCTGACCTCTGGGAGGGCGCGGGCTGGTTCGAGACATGGACGCTTCGCAAATCCGCGTAAGCGTCTCCTGGAACCAACCCGCCTCCTCCTCCACCGCCACCGCGGGGCCCTCGGGCGCAGACACCCAGGCCTGCACTGCCGCCGCCTCTTTGGCCACCTCAACATCCAGCGTGTTGAGGCGCCAGGTGGCATTCCCCCCTAGGGAACGACTGGGCGTCCGGAGCGACGTGGAGACGTCGAATCGGATATAACGGTGATCCGACAAAGTCTCCACGTGCTCCAGGACCTTCCAGCCCTTGACACGGCGCACCAGGGTGGAGGACGTGAAAGACACGTCCACGATGGATCCACCCTGAAACCGCACGCACGTGTCAACGGCCCCCCGATTCAGGACCGACAGGTCGTTGGTCAGAAGCCACTCCTCGAGATGCTCACCCCGCGCGTCCGTCGCAGGGGATCCCCATGCCCTTGACTTGGCATTGAGGTCCCCCACAACTAGCACGGGGTGAGGATGGCTCCGTCCGATCAGGGCCCCCACCTCGTCCAAGAAACTCTCGAACTCGGCGAGGGGTCTGTTGGGGGAGAAATAGACAGAAACTATCACAATCTCCCCCAACAGAGCCGCCACAAACCCATCTCCCCTCACAACCTGTGCGAAGGGAGGGCAGTCCGCGGCGCCCCGACGGACGATGGCAGCAACGCCCTGTCGGTCCGCGACCCAGTCGTCCCCCGGAGGGATCCGGTACGGCTCCGACACCGCAGCCACCGCGATCTTCCACTGCGCCAGGCTCTGAGCCAACAGGTCCTGAGCCCTGGCACAGTGGTTGATATTCGCCTGCAGCAGTCGTAGGGGTGCCGTTATCCCAGTGACATTGGGACCCCCACGTCCGCCGCCGCGCTGGTGCTTGGCTGCGGGTTCGGAGCGGCGCCGGCTTTCCTAGGCTTGGCGCGCCTCCGCTTCCTTTTCTTGGCCTGCGCCGCGACGCAGGTCTTCGCTCCCACCGTGTGGGAGGCTGGCAGCTCTGAAGCCGCGCACACCGTACAGTGGGGCGCGGCAGAGCAAGCGCTAGCCTTGTGACCGAGCTGGCCACATCGGTAGCACTGCCCGCCGCGATCCACCTCGGATTCGCACTGCTCCCGCACATGCCCCACCTCGAGGCAGCGGAAGCAGCGCATGGGGCGCGGCTTCAGCAGTCTGACCTGCACCGAGACCCAACCGATGAGTAGCCTCCCCGAACCGAGCACCTTATTGGCAGCCGCCGCAGGGCAGCTGACCAGCACTGTGCCCAGTCCGAAGTGGTTACGACGGATGGGGCCCGGCCTGACGGACGCCTCCGAGCACCCACCAGCTCTGGCCACCGCCGCGACGACCTGTTCGGGCGACGTCGAGTCATCCAGGCCGAGGATGCGCAGATCGGCGCACCTCGTCGGCCTGGAGATTTTCAGGTCGCCCTCGCCAACCACCTCTCTCAACCTTTCGGCGAGGGCGTCCGCTTTCTCGGCGCTGTTGGCGCCCGTAACCAAAAACATACGGGCGCCTGTGGCGGCCACCTTATACTGCATCCCAGTGATGCCTAGGCTGGCCGGGTCCACCTTGGACTGTGCGTCTCTTATGGCCGCCTCGTACGTCACGCCCTTGTCCGCAGCCCACGGCTGCAGCTTCAACACTACAGCCGAGGACTTGGGGACATGGGCGCGAACACTGGCCGTCTGCACCGCCGTGGGCGGCTGCTGCGCCTTCTTGCGCGCCGCCACCACGCTCCACGCGGTTGTAGTTGCGGGAGCCGTCTTCCTCTCGGGCTTATTGGGCCCTGGTTTGATCGGGGGGCCGCCGGTTTCGGCAGTCGGGTTGGAGGCGGGTTGGGATTTTCTCTTCCCGGTTCGCCTCTTCTTGCCCCCCCGGCGAGTCCCCAGACCCACCGTCTCGCTCTCCTGCGGCGGCTGAGCCGGCCCTGGTGCAGGTGCAGGTGGCGTGGGCACCGTGGTTTTCGCCCGGTCCGCAGCCAGCGGAGGGCGGATACGCTGCTCAGGGAGGAGCCTCCCGTCCTTCGCCAGCGCCTCAAACCGGGCGTTCACCATTGTGCCCACCTGCTTCATTATGGCGCTCGTCAGCGCCTCCACATCGCCTGTCGCCGCACTTGCACGCACGTCGTCGTCGTCGTCGTCGTCGTCGTCGTCGTCGTCGTCGTCGTCGTCGTCGTCGTCGTCGTCGTCGTCGTCGTCGTCGTCGTCGTCGTCGTCGTCGTCGTCGTCGTCGTCGTCGTCGTCGTCGTCGTCGTCGTCGTCGTCGTCGTCGTCGTCGTCGTCGTCGTCGTCGTCGTCGTCGTCGTCGTCGTCGTCGTCGTCGTCGTCGTCGTCGTCGTCGTCGTCGTCGTCGTCGTCGTCGTCGTCGTCGTCGTCGTCGTCGTCGTCGTCGTCGTCGTCGTCGTCGTCGTCGTCGTCGTCGTCGTCGTCGTCGTCCTTCGCGTAATCTAACAGAGTTACTTATCAAGTTGTATATATACTAAATCCTGAGAAAATCTCCATTGTGATGCAGGATCGAGCACTACTCAATACTAGATGGCGCCACTAAAGTGCCATCTGTTGTTCAGTAGCTATAACATTTCGACACCAGCAATGAATACTATTCTAACTCAAATTTTGCCAAAATCGTTTTATTCAACATTCTTCAAATGGGGTTTTTATGTTCATAGACACATAATTAAAATAAAATAAAAAATTAAAAAAAAATGCTACAAATATTTTATATTGTATAACTTTAAGGTTACAAATAATGCATGATTTATTTTAAAAATTTAATCACAACACAATTAAAATAACACATCTTTATCACTATGACGCCTCGAAATACACAACGCTAACGTTACTTAGCCGAGTGTAACAACTTTTTTTTTTTTTTTTTTTTTTTTTTTTTATACCACAAGGGTGGCAAACAGGCATACGGTCCCACCTGATGGGAAGCGGTTACCGTAGCCTATGGACGCTTGCAACACCAGAGGCGTCACTCACGCGTTGCCGACCCTATAAAAAAGGGAGCAACTGTATAGGCAGTGAAAGGGACAAAGCGCAATGCAAGTCGAAGGGCCAAACAGGCATCACTCCTGCACACCCCTACGACGCTACTCCATCCCTGGTCCCCCCACCGCCGCTACAGGGTCTCCTCATGGAGCTCTGGCTACCTTACTCACCGCAGGAACACAACACTACATGTAGTGTTATTTGGCTGCGGTCTTCTGTAAGGTGGAGGTACTACCCCAGTCGGGCTGCTCCAATTTCGAACGGACGAATCCGTTGCGCCCTACCTCCTCGTAAAACTAACTTAAATTAATTTGAAGAATTATTATGTCTACTTTCGGCTAACTAGCGCAAAATCGAAAAATATATATGATTATGGAAAAATAAATATGAGATATGATAATTACAAATTAAATATAAACCCTTAAGGGTTCCAAATTTCTTAATAAACAACTTAATTAATGTAAAAGTTATCACTATTATTCATTCCTTTATAAGCCTCTACTGTAAAGTACACATTTTGGAGTTAGCGTAGTATGAATAGCTGGTGTCGATTTGTTTTCATCTATTACCGTCAGATGGCATTTGATTTAAAAAATGTATACACCTTTGATATATTATATGCAGCGTTGCCAGATTTATTTTTTGCCAAGTCGGGATTTTGGAACTTTTTGAGAGACAAAAGCGGGATTCTATTGTCGAAAGCGGGACATAGTAAAATATTGTCGTTTTTTTTTTTTTTTTTGTCGTGTCTCTCAATTTGGTGCCCTTATAGACGTCACAAAAATATTGACGTCGTTTTTTTTTTTTTTTAGCCGTGTCTCTCAATTTGGTGCCCTTATAGACGTCACAAAAATATTGACGTCGTTTTTTTTTTTTTTTTTAGTCGTGTCTCTCAATTTGGTGCCCTTATAGACGTCACAAAAATTCATTGCACGCTTTCTCAGTACGCTGCACACACGGTCGAGTTTTTCCCGAAAAGCGGGACAGAGGCTGTCCCGCGCGGGACATTACAATTTGGTATAAAAATCGGGACGGTCCCGCCAAAAGCGGGACGTCTGGCAACGCTGATTATATGGTAGAAAAGTAAATTGATATTACTTCATTAAAATTTAAAAAACATATTTATTGTATCGATCACATTCCCAAAATTATGGGTTATTTTATGGAATATTAGGTAGTTATCATAAATATGACGTATTATCATCATATCTGTTCGTCAATTAATCTAATTATATTCGTGGCAATTTCATTATATACGTCATAGTTGATATTATATTAACTACTAAACCACATGTGTGTCAAATTTTAAATGACTATAAAAAAAAATGCTGAAGTAAATCTGTAGAATTCCTTTAGCTACGGCTATAATAAATTGTTAATATGAATGTTCATTTGAAATTCATTAATAGGTTATTATAAAATAAAATAAATCATTAATTTACGTAAGCATAATTATGTCCTTTACATTTATTTAACAGTTAAATCACATTTTGATAACCCAGTATCCAGCGCCATCTCATTGAATTTTTAGACACTTTTGGGGCCATATATGGGCGTTAGTTTTGTAATTGTATGTAAACCTTTCATCAACAGATGGCACTAGACGCCAGTTAAAACGAGATGTCAACTAATAATATTCACGAAAATTATGTTTCAAGTTATTTATTTTTTTTATTTATTTTTTGTTGACGATGATAAAACCACCCGCCCGACGCTTACCTGAAATAAAGAATAAATAAATTAATATATAGATAAATTAAATATATGGTGTAAATTACATGTATATATACTCACTTACCTTTTGTGCCATCACAATGTAACCTATAAAGAAAATGTATAAACTTAACTTTAAAACATAAATAAGGTTTTAAATATAAGAATATAATGTACTTACCAGTTTATCTCAAATGTATACCTAAAACATTGCTGTACTGTCATGTAGATTCTAAAATAAAAGTAAATCATTTCGAAGGTGCCGAAAATTCTGAATTATTTTAATAATAAATATAGGTACTTAGTCGTACCATCTACGTAGATATATTTCATCGTATGATGCGCGGACGCAGCACCCCGCGCCCTCGCCACCCCTCTGAGGTCAGGCACTTTCCTCCACCGACGAGGCGAGCCGGGCAGTTGCCGTCCGAGACCCATCCAAGGCAGTTCCCACGCGCTCCTACCTTCGAAGTGACTTAACGTAACGATAAAATAACTCTTTTCTTTCTCGCAACTTGGTCCCCTATTCTACCATTAACAAGTGGTCCTTCAGCCAGATCTGCCATTGCGAAGAGGAAACAAAACCTGTGTAGCAGGGATGTCATTATTTCACACACCGACACGTGTAAGAACGCGTGCACAGTTGAAAAAGGAAATAATGGCTAACGATGAGGTTACAAGACTTGAAGTGAAGTCCGACGTGCAGTTTAATCGTAAGGATGCAGTGAAAGAAACGGGAAAAGTAAATTCGGATATCGGTCCGCCACGGACTACGCGTGCTACGCACCGGGATTGTGCCGCGAGCAAAATGAGTAGTACTCGCACGTCATCATCCACCACGCGGCGGAAGCGGATAGAATATGAAGCGGCTCAAGCTAAAGCATTGATAGAATTAAAGGAAGCAGAAGCTCAGATGTCAATGACAAAATTTCGCATAGAAAAAGAATTGATTGAGAGAAAATTAGCTGCTGAACTGGCTGATATGGATAAAAGCTCTCGGCGTTCGAGACAATCTTCTTTCGTGTCCTATAAAAGCAAGGTGGAAAACTGGTTGGAAAAATCCATAGCTGCTCCGGGGTCATCACTTGACCGCTGTAAGAATAATGGGATAGTGGAAGGAGGTGTGGCAGTGGCAGTTCATCAGAATGATGTAGCCGCAGAAACGAGCACCCACCACGCCATTGTGGCGCTGACCAGTGCCATAAAAGACGCCGTCGGAGCATCAGCAGCAAAGACCAACAGCCAAGAGCTATTGTCCAGACTAGCCACTTCCAAGGATTTGCCATTATATTTTGGGGACCCCTTGGAGTGGTTACAATTCAAGGAAGCGTTTTCTGAATCAACCCGCTTGTGTAAGTACAGTGAAACTGAAAACTTATGGCGCTTACGCAAGTGCCTTCGTGGTGATGCAAAAGAAGCAACCTCTTCCTTACTAATGAGTGCCACTTCACCACAAGAGGTGATGGAAGCTTTAGAATTGCGATTCGGAAGACCAGAGAATATAATGCGAAGTGTAACGTCACAATTAAAAGAATACAGCCGTTACCACAAGCCTATCACACAGAAATTGTAAACTTCGCTATTAAAATAAAAAATTACGTTACAGCCACCAGGACAGTTCAACAAATTGACTACTTGAGAAGTCCAGAATTAGTTACTATAGTTGTGTCAAAATTACCCACCATACTAATCAATAAATGGGCTGAGTACTTGTACGAACATCAAAACCTAACAGAAACCCCTAAGTTGGAGCTATTATCTAACTTCTTATATAATGAAGCCCAGAAAATTGCAGCATCAGGAGTAAGCTACATTTATAGTCAGAATGATTTTAAAAGAAAAACAGAGTTATCAAGAAAAAATGTACACAACAACTATAATCAACCCGTTCTAATGAGCTGCGCAGAGATAAGCGCTCCCGCAAAGTGCAATTTCTGTCATAGACAAAGTCATGCACTGGCAGATTGTAATAAATTTAAGCGCGCCATGCGAAAAGATCGATGGCGATTTGTTCGTATAAATAAATTATGTTTCAAATGCCTCGGAGCTCGGCACGAAGAACAGTCGGCGTGTACTGCGGTGAACTGTGACGTCGAGGCATGCGGTGGGCCCCACCATCGTCTTCTGCACTGGGTGCACCCGGCGCCAGCGCGCCAGTTTCCGGCGCCCTCCAACGATGTCCAGCAATCTCAACAGTCCAGCAGTGAAGTCATAACCCACGCGATCGCTTCTCAGTGTCCCGAAGTGCCTGTGCTAAGTGTTCCTAAAAAATCAAAAACATTAGACATAAAAAATAAAAAGGTTGTACTCAAAATAGTGCCGGTTACCATACATGGACCCAAACGCAGTATAAACGCACACGCGTTGCTAGACGACGGCGCGACGGTGAGCCTCATATCTGCAGACCTTGCCAATAAGGCCGGTTTACACGGTGAGAGTGTCACAATGCGTGCTACTTGCGCATGGGACTCCGGTGAGTTGGTATGCAATACAGAAATAATAAACTTTGACATAAGTAGCATGAACGGTAAAAGATTTAAATTACGTGCTCGAAAGTTGTTGGAACTAAATTTACCTGTTCAGTATACCTCGAACATAAGTAACTTTAACTATGAAAATTTTTCTACTCTTGAAAATTATAAACTATGTGAATCTAAAATAAAACCTGAATTATTAATAGGTCAGGATAATTATGAATTAATTGCACCAATTATATGTAAAAGGTTTAAGTCGGGTGGGCCGTTTATCACGCAAACAGTCTTAGGATGGTGTGTGCACGGAGATTTAGGTCACAACAACAAGCAGGTCGTATGCAGTGTGAGCGCTGATGACGCCGGCAGCCCGACTCGTGGTCTCAGTCACTCAGGTAAGCAAGTTCAATTCATGAACGCGCCGCCGGTGTTCTCCGTCGCATGCACAGATAGTTCATCGCATCGGCCGGCTATAATAGGTATGTATACACCTGTAGATACTGACAGCGCCGCCCCATTATGTAGACAAGATTTGCACGAGTTAGTACGCCGCTCGTTCTCACTGGACTCGATAGGAATCAATAGTGAACCGCGACAAAATATTAACGAATTAAAAGCTTTGAGTGTGCTTGATAATACAGCTAAGTTAGTTGATGGTCAATGGACCGTCGGACTACCTTGGAAGGATAACTTTTCGTCGATGCCGAACTCATATCCCGTAGCTTTGAAACGGTTTAAATCAATCGAACGAAAAATGTTATCTGACTCGGAATATGAATTACGGTACCGGGAACGTATTCAACATTTATTTGATAACAATTATGCGCGAAGACTTAGTGAATCCGAGTGTAGGGATACTGGCGCTCGTATATGGTACTTACCCCACTTTGGGGTCGACAACCCAAATAAAAATAAATTGAGATTGGTATTTGATGCCGCCGCCAAGACTAATAATCTTTCATTAAATGACCTTTTACTTCAAGGACCTGATTTACTTAAATCTTTGTACGGTATAATGTTTAGATTTAGAGAAAATCCTATAGGGGTAATTGGGGATATTAAAGATATGTTTTTAAGAATAAAGATTCAAAGTAGCGATCAAAATGCGCTAAGATTTTTGTGGAAACAAAAAGGCAGCGATATTATAGAGAAATACGCTATGACGTCATTAATTTTTGGCGCTAATTGCTCACCGTTCATAGCCCAGTTTATTAACCAAACCAAAAACGCATCGCGATTTCAAAGTCAAATGCCAGACGCTGTTAACGCAATAAAAAATAATCAATATATGGATGACTACATAGATAGTTTCACAGAAGAAACTATAGCTTCAGATTTGATAAATAAAATATCTTACATTCATAAACAAGGTGGATTCGAAATGCGTAATTGGTTAAGTAATATTCCAACAATACTATGTGAAATTCCCAAACACACTCTTAATGAAAAAGTAATAAGGTTCGATATTGATAAGCAACCGGAACGAGCGCTTGGTCTTCTTTGGTTCCCGCAGACTGATATGTTGGCGTTTGATTTATCGTTCAAACGCATTACGGATGATATTCTACTTTTAAAACG
Source organism: Thyatira batis (assembly GCA_905147785.2). Lineage (NCBI taxonomy): Eukaryota > Metazoa > Arthropoda > Insecta > Lepidoptera > Drepanidae > Thyatira > Thyatira batis. The sequence continues at coordinate 34,840 of LR990499.1, forward strand.
AGTACCAACGAAACGCGAAATGTTGTGTATCGTTATGTCAATATTTGATATTCACGGTTATTTAGGACCATTCACTATACAAGGAAAAATTTTGATGCGCGAAACATGGATGTCCAACATCAACTGGGACCAAGAATTGACTGACAAGCTGTATAACTTGTTCCGGGCTTGGATCAGACAAGCACAAGAAATTAAAAACATTAGAATCCCGAGGTGGTATTTTCGTAATGATTTAATCGACAAAAGCGGTACCGAGACTGACTTACAACTCCACGTATTTTGCGATGCATCACCGAGTGCGCACGCAGCCGTCGCGTATTGGCGGAGAGAAGCAAGCGATGGACTCATTACAGTCGCGTTCGTCGCTAGTAAATGTAAGGTTACACCGGTCAAACCAACATCCGTGCCGCGACTCGAATTACAGGGCGCCTTATTAGCTTGTAAATTAGCAGTTAGTATTAAAAATGAACACCGTTTGTTACCTAACTCTATACATTACTGGACCGATTCAACTACTGTCCTACACTGGATCAGAAATCAATGTAGAACGTATAAAGTTTTCATCGCCAATAGACTTGGGGAAATTGATGAGTTGAGTAGGGGTGAAGAGTGGCACTATGTGCCGACCGGCTCGAATGTAGCAGACCTGGGCACAAAAAATTCTGATTACGTACTGAGTGGTGACTCAGTTTGGTTCTCTGGGCCCTTGTTTTTGCACCAACCGCGTTCCCGCTGGCCCCATCAACCTGAAATAAAAGAAAGGATTAGTGATGACATATTAGAAAAAATACATACTGTGAACGAGAATAATAATGTATTGTGCGACTTACCTGTTCCGGATCCCAATCGATTTTCCAGCTGGTTACGATTGTTACGTACCACGGCTACAGTCTTAATGTTTATTCAAAAATGTAAAAAAGTAAAAATTAAAGAAATAAATGATGACCTAATTAATAAAGCGGAGTTATTGTTATTACGCCACGCGCAAACCCAGTCATTTCATATTGAAATAAATTCATTAAAATTAAAAAATGAAATTAGACGCGATAGTCGTTTGCGTACACTTACCCCAGTAATAGATGAAAATAATATTTTACGTGTTGGTAGTCGCATTGGAAGTGCGAAAGATGTAAATCAGCAAACAAAATATCCTATTATTTTAGATGGTAAACATCAAATCGCGCGGCTAATCGTGATGCATTATCATAAGAATGCTGCTCACTCGTGTAATGAGTTAGTGATCAATGAATTACGGCAAAAATATTGGGTCGTCAGGTTAAGACCCACTGTTCGCTTTGTTACTAAACAATGTTTAGTGTGTCGCTTTAGAAAAGCTTCACCGAACCCGCCACGACTTGGTGACTTACCTGAATGTAGACTTACCCATCATCAGAGACCGTTCACTATGTGTGGAGTAGATTTGTTTGGCCCCATGGAAGTTGCTGTGGGCCGACAGAGGGCTCGCAGGTACGGTGTACTTTTTACCTGCCTCACTGTACGTGCTGTGCACGTGGAAGTGGTTTCATCCCTTACCACTGACTCCATGGTGATGGCCCTGCGGCGAATGGCTGCCCGCAGAGGTTGGCCACACACTGTCTTTTCGGACAACGGTACGAATTTGCGAGGTGCCGACACCGAGTTAAGAAAGGCGTACCAGGAAGTCCTTGACAGTCAGCAAAGCTTGGTGTCTGAAGCCTTAAATAAGGGAGTCAGGTGGCAATTCATTCCTCCAGTCAGTCCACATATGGGAGGTGCTTGGGAGCGACTTATCCGGAGTGTCAAAACGGCCTTAAGAGTAGTTTTGAAAGAACGAGCCCCCAAGGAAGAAACCCTAAATACTTTTTTATGTGAAGTGGAAAACATAATTAATAGCCGCCCGTTAACACATGTTTCTGTTGACCCACGTGACCCGGAATCATTAACTCCTAATCATTTTTTATTAGGTTCCTCTTCCAACCTACCTCAAGCTGGTATTTACGACGATAGCGACTTATATCTTAGAAAGCAATGGCGAGTTGCTCAACGTCTAGCTGATTTGTTTTGGTCTAGGTGGCTGAAAGAGGTTTTACCTACTCTAGCTCCTCGCAACAGGTGGGACCGCGAAGGCACGCAGCTGAAGACTGGGGACCTTGTCGTTATAGTTGACAACACTTCTCCACGAAACATCTGGCCAAAAGGTATAGTACAAACCGTGTATCCTGGAGCTGACGGACGGGTAAGAATCGTTGATATTAAAACTAAGACTGGTATTTTGAAACGTCCAGCATCACGCGTAGCGTTACTTCTTGGTAATGAGTGTCGTAATAACGACACTGAGGGGCAGGATGTTGACGATGATAAAACCACCCGCCCGACGCTTACCTGAAATAAAGAATAAATAAATTAATATATAGATAAATTAAATATATGGTGTAAATTACATGTATATATACTCACTTACCTTTTGTGCCATCACAATGTAACCTATAAAGAAAATGTATAAACTTAACTTTAAAACATAAATAAGGTTTTAAATATAAGAATATAATGTACTTACCAGTTTATCTCAAATGTATACCTAAAACATTGCTGTACTGTCATGTAGATTCTAAAATAAAAGTAAATCATTTCGAAGGTGCCGAAAATTCTGAATTATTTTAATAATAAATATAGGTACTTAGTCGTACCATCTACGTAGATATATTTCATCGTATGATGCGCGGACGCAGCACCCCGCGCCCTCGCCACCCCTCTGAGGTCAGGCACTTTCCTCCACCGACGAGGCGAGCCGGGCAGTTGCCGTCCGAGACCCATCCAAGGCAGTTCCCACGCGCTCCTACCTTCGAAGTGACTTAACGTAACGATAAAATAACTCTTTTCTTTCTCGCAACCTGGTCCCCTATTCTACCATTAACAAAGGACATGCCCTTTACTAAAATTACGGCTTAAAAGCTTAATATTTCGGAAACGGAATCTTTATTCGGAAAGCGTTCTTAGCAAACTTTTATTATTTTTCAATAAACTATCCAACGATATGCCACACTATAGGCAAGGACACAGACAAGCACACTAGGTGGCGCTAGGTGCCTCAGATACCTGAAAGTAGTTACATAGTAATTTACAGAAAAACATATATATCCCGGTTGGCTTTGTGGTTAGTGACCCCGACTATCAAGCCGCGGGTCGTGGGTTCGAATCCCTCCCAGTACTAACATATGTATGAAGATGTTTGTTTGTTCTGTGTCTGGTTGTAAATCTATACTAACATTACAAAGCGAGGAAGAGTTTGTTTGTTTGTTTGGTTGAACGCGCTAATCTCAGGAACTACTGGTCCGATTTGGAAAATTCTTTTGCCATTGTATAATAAATCTCCCGATTTTGAAACATTCATCGTTGGGCGTTAAAATTAGCTTGATTGATAGTAGGTAATCACTTGGAAAAATTGTATGAGGGAACCCGGACTACTAAAATAGGGACAAGATAATAGGTCACTTTTGACAGATGTCAGTTTTATATTCATAGTGAGGTGACCTGCTTAAAAACATCGATTAAATGAATGAATCGATACAGACTTGAAACATATGTGAATTTTAAAAATGATCATGCGAATCCCTGTCCCATTATTATTTTTTCTTTCATAAATTAAAGGAGCAAAATAAGACAAGTACCTACGTAATTTAACAAAAAAATTGCTTTTATTCACTTGAACTATCGGAACTGCTATCTTCATCACTGCTGTCAGCACTCAGAGATATTATTAATTCATTTTCAATAATATATGGTTATAAATTTATGGTGATTTTTCTTCACAAGTAATCATTGCATTCGATTCAACTTACAATCCTATCAGCTTTCGATTTTTAGAGTAACATCCCTAGTGTTTAAAAAGAAAAAGGGTTGACTGACGCAACATTGTAACGACGTTCAGTTCTTTAGATCAGAAATTGTTTATTATGTTTAGAATGGTTTATTAGTGAAAGCAAATTGTAAAATTACTCGTATCGGTCATTATTACAATAAATATGTAAACGTAATGAAAAAAGTTAAGCAATTGTGCAGTTCTTATTTTATGCCCGCCGTTACAAGGTTACGTTGTTGAATTTTGATGAAATGTCAAAAGTGACCTATTATCTTGTCCCTAGTGTATAGCCGTAATTCCACATCAAATTTTGATTACAGCTTAGTACCTAATTATGCGCTAGATGGCGCTTTTTGTATGAAGTAATACATGCTCCACAATGGTCCTCGACGCGGCCGAGCCAACAATACACGCAAGCGGCCCGGTGCAGTGTAGCAGGTCAGGTACCTACTGCAGGAACGAGACCCCGCGCCCGGCATGCCCGGCGTGCAGTGGACGCAGCCGGACGCGACACGGTGTCACGTATCGTATCATATCGAGTCATCCTTTACTACCCGGTCGGAACAGTAAAAGATTCTATCAGTGAGTTCAATAATTATATTATTTTGTACATTATTTCATCTGTGAAGCATAAATTAACAATTCAACAAACATCAAACTCTGTACAACTAGATATCCGATCGGTCCTCGGGCAAATAAATCACATATTGGAAGGCATCGCGGCCCTTTCTAGTACCGCAGGCAGTGGTCGTGGTGCATGGCGTGGTGCATGGGCGCCGCGTTCTCCTTGTCGCGCGCGTAGTGCTGCGCGGGCGCGTGGGTCGCGTGGGTCGCGTGGGTCGCGTGGGTCCCGTGGGTCGCGTGGGTCGCGTGGGTGGCGTGCGTGGCGGCGGGCGGCGCGGCGGCGGGCGCGGGCGCGGGCGGCGGCGCGAACTCGCTGGGCAGCGGCGGCGGCTCGTACTCGTCGCCGGAGCCGTCCGACGCCTCCAGGTACCCGAACAGCCGCGCCGCGCCCGCCGCGCGCTGCTCGCGCCGCCGCCCCGCCCCGCCCCCGACCCCGCCACCACCCCCGCCTCCGACCCCGCCCCCGCCCCCGCCGGCCCCGCTCATGCCCGCCACCGCGCCGCCCTCGCTGCCCGAGTACGCGCCGCCCGAGGCGCGCCCCACCCCCGACGGCACCTTCAGGTTGCGGCTCTCGATGTGGCTATAATAAAATATTGTTCAGATTAGACTGTATATGTAGGTAATGAATGTTCGACTAGGATGTCTAAGAGCTAAAGGCCTATACATAGGTATAACGAGTTACGGCTACGACTGCGGTGTCTGCCGTCGAGGTGAGTAGGTAGAGTAGGTAGAGGGCGGGTACGGGTATACTGACTGGGCGTCGCGCAGGTGGTGCGCCAGCTGCAGCTGGTCGTCGGCGAGGAAGGGGCACTTGGCGCACGCCTTCTTGTTGTGCACCTTGTGCACGTGCGTGGCGAGCCGCTCGGCGCGCGCCGCCTTGTACTCGCACAGCGCGCACGCGAACGGCTTCAGGTGCGTGTTCAGGTGCCGCTTCAGGCACCAGTTGTCCACACCCGACCACGCGCAGTAGCAGCACGCGTACCGCCGCTCGCCCTGCACACGGTATTCAGATATAGGACGGGGTGTCGGGGCACTCGGGGCGGGCGAGAAGGGGCGCGGGTCGGCGTACCTTGCGTCTCGCGGCGACCGACGCGGGCAGGGCCGGCGCGGGCGCGGGTGCGGGGGCCGCCTTGTGCAGCGCGGCGGCCCCGGCCCCCGGCTCCGCCTTGGCGAGCGGCGCGCGCTCCAGCTTGACGGGCGCGGGGGCGGGCGGGGGCGGGGGCGGCGGCGCGGGGGCGGGGGCTCGGTACTCGGCCACCGCGGCCGGCGCGGGGGGCGGCTCCGCCGGCGGCTTGTAGTACTGCAGCGTCGGCGCCTGCGGCTGCGGCTGCGCCTGGGGCTGCGGCTTGCCGCCCGGCCGACGGATGCGGTTCAGATCGTACGGTTGATCTCGATGCATGCGAAGAAAGTGCTTCTTCACGTGGTCGGCGCGGTTGAACTGCTTCTGGCACAAGTAGCAGTGGAACGGCTTCTCGTCCCGGTGGATGTTCTCGTGGCGAGTGAAGAGATCCCGGCGGTCCGTCGCGTACGGGCACGCGGCGCACGCGTACCGCTTGCCGAGCTCCCCGCCGGCGGCCGGCGCGCCCGGGGCTCCCGCGGCGGCGGCGGCGGCGGCGGCGGCGGCGACCGCGTCGGCGTGGTGCGCCTCGGGGCTGCCGGCCGCGGTGGAGCCGCCGCTGCGCCGCTCGTTGCGCAGCGACTCGACCTGCGAGGCGCGTGCGCGTGCGGGTCAGACAGTGCCACTGGGCTAGCGGGCGGTGTGGTGGGTGGGGGAGTACCTTGGCCTTGAGGCGCTGCAGGTAGCGCGTGAGGTCGTCGAGCGCGGGGTTGTCGCGCAGCAGGTGGTCGGCGGCGGCGGGGTCGGAGTGGTGGTCGCGCGCCAGGTGCGAGCGCACGCCGCGGGCCCAGCCGGACGCGAACCCGCAGCCGGCGAGCGGACACTGGAAGGCGCGGGCCTGCGAGTGCGTGCCGAGCCAGTGCTCCGCCACGCGCGCCAGGAACCCCACGCACTCGCAGTCGGCGCACTTGAACAGCCGCTGCGCCGGGTTGTAGGCGGCCACGCGCGAGTGCGCCCACGCCAGCGGCTCCTCCGCCGCCGTCCACCGGTCCTCCGCGGTCGGATCTATGCGCGGACTGAAGTTGGCCTGCGTGTTCACACACACATACACAATATGTAGCAAAATGCAGTCAGCTGATAGTTATTTTGATTGTTTGTTCTCTAGGTACCTACCTGCAATATTCCAGGCGGTGGGAAGCCATTTTGCATGAGTGCGGCGAGTCCCCACGCCGTGATGTGTTCTTCGGGGCGCAGCTCGTCGTCGAGGTCGCGCTCGGCCGCAGGGAACTCCACGCCCACCACGCCCACACCAACGCCCACGCCCACGCCGACGCCCACAGTCGCCTCCTCGCCGTACAACTTCTTGGTGATCTCTTTGAACATGTCCTCACAGTCCATCGTCAGTGAGGCGACGCTGCCCACACCGGCGCCGCCCTCCATCACGAGCGACGTTTACTTTGATTCCAATTCTACAAAAAGAACATACCTAATGTTACACAATTTACCAGCGATATTAAAGACGCCGTACCTACCTACCTGGTGCGGCATAGGAACTGAACCCAAGCAAGGGATAAGTATAAGTAGCCACTATGACAGCTGCAAATTAATTACGTTATCTCAACAACGTTTTAATTTTCTAATAAAAAATACAATTTGACAATACATAGGTACTTAGGTACAGTTTCATATATGTATTTCCTAAGCGACTTAAGTCTTAACCGTCAATTTAATCTTTTAGCCTTTCTTATCTAACCTGTTAATAACGAATGAACAGTTTAGACATTAATTTATGGTGCATATTTATTGTTCATCAAGGACGGGGGTCTCGCTATGGGAGATCGTTCATCGTCGGCTATCTGCCCCAGTGCCGGCGGCGGCGGCGGCGGTGGCGGCGGTGGCGGCGGTGGCGGCGGTGGCGGCGAGTGAAGCGCATACCCTCCCTCCCCCTGCAGTGCAACACCACGTGTTCCTCCCCCAGCCGACCTCCCGCGGCCCGCGGCCCGCGCCCCGCGACCCCTGCCCCGCGCCGCGCCTTCTGCCCAGCACAGGTATGTACCTACAGCAGGTACAGACAGCTGACCGCGTGCGTGTACGACGTGCACCCGTCCTGACGCACTGCGAGCCGACGGACGAGGACGTGACGGCCGAGGTGACGGGGTGGCACGCGACATGCACTGGTCTGTAGGTACCATAAGGTAGCGAATTGATCAGTTTATTCTAGAAGAAAATACTGTCCAATACTATTATCTAAAGCAGGAAAACGAACAAAACAGGTCAGAAGAACGGGTATCGATTAAGATATTATACAGTCATCCTTCCACGCTTAAATTAATTCATTTTACTAGTTTATGAGTTTACTAAATTTAAATTCTCTCTCATCATACATGGGTATTCACAAGCCGACAGGTAAGGGTATCATCTGTAGACCGTTGTCGTTGCACGGCCGTAGGCAGGTACATCAAAAGGCAAACGTACCTACAGCGCATTTTGGTATATGGCGAGAATGTAGGTATAGTAAGTACACGCGGCGGAGGTGTCGGAGCTAAGGGCGGCGGTGCGAGGCGCAGGGCGCGGGGCGCGGGGCGCGGGCGCGGGGCGGAGGGCGCGGGAGCCTCCACTGCAGCTGCAGGGCAGGGGGGTCATGCCGGGACCTTCGCTCCCTATCGAGCGCGGTCCTCCCTTCGGAGCGATACGACGTCTCCCGGGTATCGCCCTAAACTTCACACGTGAATTCAAACGACAGACCTTAAGTCGCGTTAAAACATCTATCTATTGCAGTGGATCGATAGTCGATAGTAGAGTCCGGCGGGGGCGGCGGGCGAGTAGACCGGTCGCCGCAGTAGCCCGATGGATGGTGTAGTAGGCTCGCGGCGCGGCGCGGGTGCCTCGGGCGGGGCGGGGCGGGGCGGGTGCGCCGCGGCGGTCGATGCGAGGGTCGCGGGTTGGAGGGAGGGAGGGGCTCACCTGGCGCGGGCGGCTCGGTGGGCTCGGTGCGCTCGGCGCGGGGGCGACACCACAGCACCGGGCGGCGCGCCGGCCGCGACTGACGCCACCCGGCCGCCCGACCACCCGCCGCCCATCGATCGGCCGCCGCCCGCCGCCCCCTGACACCCGCTGCCTTCTTTTACCCATTCACTACTATGCTACTAATATTGACCGATTGCTCGCCTACGCAACGCAAATAAAATTTCCTTCCACTAGGTATTCATTATTAATTATCTGTTTTGATGAGAGATTGAAGTCATGTATAGATAAGTATCGTAGTTAGGTACTTGACCATCTCGTGTGTGCTTTGTTACTTCTTCCTTCAGAACCGATCGGCAACCCTTTGTGTAGGCGGTCGAAGCTCGCCCGCCTGTGTCGTGGTCGCCCACTCTTGTCTCAGACTAAAGTCTTCAAAGGATCCCACTCGATTGTTTATTTAGAACGTTAATAATTTACACACTCGTGTATTTCCCCACCTACAGTGATCGTAGATTGAATTAAACCTAATTATTACGTACATACTAGAAATTTTGCACAAAGACACAAAGAAGGTAGCAAAGGTAGGTAGGTAGGAACATTGAGTTCCTTCAATCGGGCTTGCGCGCAATATTGGGGACAGAGGCTAGTCACAAAATACTTAGATAACGTCAACAGCTCCACATCGGCCGTCCGCCGCCGCCGGAGCCGCCGGAGCCGCCGGAGCCGCCGGAGCCGCCGCGCCGCCCGCCCGGCGTCATCCCTCGCCTCGCCTCGCCGTCGCGCGGTCACGGGGGTTAATGCCATTAACTTTGTCAGTATGTTCAAGTAGGTACTATAAGTACATACCTACATAGGTACCTACCTACCAATGAAGGTGGTAAATATTTACAACTAGATACAAATTTCTTAAACTAGTCATAAGCAACTAAAGCAACTAGCAAGTAGCAGGTCCCCGGTAGTAAGTAGGTACCTAGGTAACTGTTCAACTCCAATTTACCTAATACTTAGTACCTACCTACTTACCTAGATACCTACTTAGTTTACCAGAGAAATTGTATCTATCGCCTGGATCCATTGGAATCTACCTATTAGATAAGAATGAGCGGTTGCGTCTTGTCATTGTTTTAGTTATTCAGAAATGATCTCCTACCACCTACATTCACATACACTAACACAAAAAGTTAGGGATATAAATAAAATTCGAAAATTTTGGGTGATTTTCAGCGAGCTGTAACTCCGAGGAAAATAATCGTACCTACAGCAAAAAAAGAAAACTAAATTGTAGCTTCAAGTGTCTAGTTTTCGTATACGACATGAATTTTTTGTAACGTTTGGGTCTGGGGAAATCCTAAGGAAAGTACCAAGGAAAAAACGCCATTTTTTGTCATCCAATTCAATGTCCTTTAATTTATCGTAATTAAGAAGCCTGTAGGTACAATGATTTGACACGGAATTATTGTCAGTTAACGAAAAAGTTCTTCAAACTTCGACAATCAAGTCTATAGTCGGATTAATAATTCGAGTCACAAAAATGACAAGTGCAACTGTCACTGATACAAAAAAGGGTGACCCGCTACAATAGTGATGTTCGGCAGTTTTGTTCTTTCAGTATCCGATACATATATCTATACTCAGATTATTCATTGTAGGCAGAGAAATGACATTTCCAGTGTTGCAGGTTTTTAGTCCCAAATAAATAGTGTTGTGGTAGATTCGAATTTTTACAACTAAAAGTCGGCTAAGGACAAAGGAAACTCGACTAGAGTTTCCTTTTTTTTTTTCAATGTCAGAATGCCTTTATATAAATAAAAATATTTAATTTATGGTAATAAAACAGAAGACATACACGGTAGGTAATTAAATATTACATAAAATACTCATATGTATATTATTTGTTTTTGGCTATTGGAAGAACTATAGTCATCACTTGTCACGCTATGGACCCCATTTTGTTTTGGAAGTGACTATTTGTACGGGTACTGGACAAATAAATTATATTTATTCGTCCATTTATTATTTTTTTTTTAATTAAACATGAATTGGATGATTAGCCTATGTTAGGTTAATTAAATTAATAACATTTATTCGATTTTATTTATTTAATTTTGGTTTCAATTAAATTCAAATTTAGTTTAAAAAAAATGAAATTTTGGGATTTTATTGCATAATCTTTTGAGAAAAGGACAAACCTTTAACTCGACTGATGCGTGCCAGGAGTCGTTTAATGAAATGAAACAAATATTATGTTCTCAACCAGTGTTAACCATCTTTGACCCGAACCTACCTATTCACATATACACTGATGCTAGTATACTAGGAGTAGGAGCAGTACTAAAACAGACACAAAAAAACAATGAAGAAAAACCAGTTGCATATTTTTCAAAAAAACTGAATGAAGTACAAAAAAGGAAAAAAGCTATCTATCTGGAATGCCTAGCAATTAAAGAATGTGTAAAGTATTGGCAACATATATTAATAGGACGGTAATTCACTGTATTCTCAGATCACAAGCCACTGGAGAATATGAACATAAGATCTAGAACAGACGAAGAATTAGGAGATCTAACATACTACTTATCACAATATGATTTCCAAATTAAATATTCTCCAGGAAAATATAACATCGAAGCTGATTGCTTAAGCAGGAATCCGGTCCTTGGACCAAATGAAAACCTAGAGGAGCAGTTGAAAGTAGTTAATATAATAACACTAGAAGATATCCTAAAAGATCAATTTGAAAATAAATATATACAATGCAGAAAAGACATTTTGATGAAAAAAGACGATGTTTACTACAAAAAATTAAAGAAAAAAGAAAAAATTATTATATCTGAGGAATTTAGCATAGATTTTATGAAAAGTGTACATACAGATCTGGGTCATATAGGAATTAAACAGATGCAGAGAATGATTAGCTCAATGTATACAGCAGAAAATATGACTAAAAACATAAAAAGAATCTGTGAGAGTTGTACAGTATGCTTAAAGAATAAATCAAGGGGACAAATTAAATATGGGTTGATGTCCCACTTGGGTCCAGCCACAAGACCTTTTCAGATATGCTCTATTGATACCATTGGAGGCTTTGGAGGATCCAGATCAACAAAGAAATATTTACATCTCCTATTAGATCATTTCACCAGATATGCATATATTCTAACATCAAGTACTCAAAATGCAAATGATTTCATCAAACTGATAAGAAAATGTACAGAAAGTGATGACATTGAACTGATATTATCAGACCAATACCCAGGAATAAATTCTAAGGAATTCAAAATATTTTTGGATGAAAAAAATATTCCCATAATTTTTACAGCAGTTAACTCTCCTTTTTCAAATGGCTTAAACGAGAGATTAAACCAGACATTGGTCAATAAAATTAGGTGCAAGATAAACGAACGTGACACAAAAATGGCATGGACAACTGTAGCCCAAAACTGATTACAAAAATACAATGAAACGGAGCACTCTGTTACTGGATATGCTCCCAAATACCTACTTTATGGCACAGATGTTACGATTTTGCCAAATGAACTGAAACAAAAGAAGACTGACCATGATTTAATCCAGGCCAGGGAAAAAGCTCTGGAAAATACAATCAAATCACACAATTATAATAAGACAATTTACGATAAAAATAGAAAACATATAGACTTCAAGGTTGGTGATACTGTTTTTGTAGAGAATGGGAACAAACTGAATCGAAAGAAACTTGATGAATTGAAACTCGGGCCATACAAAATTATAGAAAAAATTTCAAACTCAATTTACAAGATAAACACTGACCATAAGAGATCAGAGTCGAATTTTTTCCACATTTCAAAGCTGACACCAGCTCCTGCATACGATTGAATGCTGAACAAACATCTTCGTTTTATCCGTCTTTACGGGGGGAGATGTAAAGAAAAAAATATGATTTTCTTTAATTCGAACTTTCCCGCGCATAAAACGTCATTGAACGAAAGTACAGATTGACAGATGACGTTTATTAGCTATGAGAAAGATAACCTATAAGCAATAAGCATCTCGTGTTTTTTAAGAGAAAGCAAGCAGTAGTTTATAATATTAATATCTTTGTTAAAACATTGTAATTGTGATTAGGAACAACATTGTTAATAATAACATTAAATGTCGTTTCTTTTCTTACAGGTATGTAAGCTTTCCTAACGTACAAAGTACTTACATACACACTTTTATTTCATGTATCGATAGTTAAAACAATAAATCTTTTCTTACAGAGAAACTCAATTGTGTTTGACTAACAGTGTCATCCTAATCCAGAAAATATCTTATATACATAAGAGTATTTTATGTAATATTTAATTACCTACCGTGTATGACTTCTGTTTTATTACCATAAATTACATATTTTTATTTATTTATAGGCATTCTGACATTGAATAAAAAAAAGGAAACTCCAGTCGAGTTTCCTTTGTCCTTAGCCGACTTTTAGTTGTAAAAATTCGAATCTACCACAACACTATTTATTTGGGACTAAAAACCTGCAACACTGGAAATGTCATTTCTCTGCCTACAATGAATAATCTGAGTATACCTACCTAAGAACATAACTAAATTACCTACAGTAATAAATGCATTGTATGTAGGTAAAAGAAGATACAGCAATATACCTACAGACAGACACATCTATTAGCAAAATATTATTTAGGTAGGTACCTAACTATTTCTTTTCATTCATATGTACCTAATACCTACCTACTAATTAATAATTAAATTATATATAGGTATATGCCTTTATTCTAGGTTGTTTTATTAAAAAACTAGCTTCTGCCCGCGACTCCGTTCGCGTGGAATAGTTACTTTGGGCTAACGCTAACTTTCAACCCGCGACTTCATTTACGTATAGTCGGATTAATAATTCGAGTCAGAGAAGTGACAAGTGCAACTGTCACTGATACAAAAAAGGGTGACCCGCTACAATAGTGATGTTCGGCAGTTTTGTTCTTTCAGTATCCGATACATAAATCTAGTCGAAAATCCCAAAATTTCATTTTTTTAAAACTAAATTTGAATTTAATTGAAACCAAAATTAAATAAATAAAATCGAATAAATGTTATTAATTTAATTAACCTAACATAGGCTAATCATCCAATTCATGCCTAATTAAAAAAAAATAATAAATGGACGAATAAATATAATTTATTTGTCCAGTACCCGTACAAATAGTCACTTCCAAAACAAAATGAGGTCCATAGCGTGACAAGTGATGACTATAGTTCTTCCAATAGCCCAAAACCATCGACGTATACTCTAGCGATAGACAAGAACGTTCATGTAAAACATTTGTTCAAAAACTGGTAAGAGTTAGAACTAAAGTTCGCTGCAGCGCTGTATAAAGCTGTGTCAACTAACCAAACTATTTTAAAAGATACAGCGCTAAATAGAGTATAGTTTTCTCGCGACCAAAACGTCGTAAGCGCCGCAAATTTCATGGCGCTTACGCGTTTCGTTCAGTTAACTACACTAAGATGTCGTCTCTATAGAGTTCACACCGCAGATGTGAAACATCTTTTTTACCTACTAAACTTCATTAGAATAAAACTCGATTTCAAAATGTATTATATTAATATTAGGGGGGCCTAGTGCGGATTGGCGGACTTCACATGGCTTAAATTGAGTACTCAGAGGTACGGGCCAGGGCTTGAATTAACATAAAACAATTATTCAAAATATCAAACTATCACTACTAATTAAAAACTCATTAACAATTAATCAAATTAAAACACTTTCTAAAAAAACATATCAAGTCTGTGTTCAGTTACATATTTTTACCTACAACCAGTTTTAAGGGAACATCTGCACGTTTTAGTATATGATTGTAGAATGGCGTGGTATTTAAATAGATAAATTGTTTTTCTACTCTGGAATTACGAAATTATCACCTATTAATTCACTTAAACAGGAAGTAATTTTACTTAGTTGACTACTGACTAGTTATTTTCGTCCAGGGTCCACTTTGATTCGGATTATCGTTGTTATTAACGCTGCTCCGTGCGCACCCGCACCGAATGAATGTCGAAGCCACACTAAAGTCGGGTGTGGGGACTGCAGTTCAGTTGAGTTGACCAAAGCGAGTGTTCGGAACGCGCTATCTAGTACGTAGTACATATATATCGATGCCCAAAACAAATAATATACATAAGAGTATTTTATGTAATATTTAATTACCTACCGTGTATGTCTTTTGTTTTATTACCATAAAATACATATTTTTATTTATATAATGGTAATTTGACATTGAATAAAAAAAAAGGAAACTCTAGTCGAGTTTCCTTTGTCCTTAGCCGACTTTTAGTTGTAAAAATTTGAATCTACCACAACACTATTTATTTGGGACTAAAAAACTGCAACACTGGAAACTTCATTTCTCTGCCTACAATGAATAATCTGATTATAGAAGGATTGACTCGCAGAGCTAACTGAGGGGTTACTCCCGACGCTTTCGAGAAACGAGTTCTAATCGAATAAATGTCATTTCATACAGTTTTGATAGCGATTCTAGCGCACGATCGTGCGGTGACACTTTTTGGAACTAACTTTGATCAAGAATTTCGTTACAATCGAAACCGAATCGAAAAATCCGTACTCCCTGGCACTATTTGACATTCGTGAATAAAATGGCGGGAACGACTTTAAACGTCAAAATACACGATCAGTAAAAAGGTACTTTTTCAGGATCGAGTTATCTCATCTCGGATAAATTTATCTAATCTAAAAAATTACATCTAATGTACAAGATTTCGTTTTAGAAAAAAATTAAAAATTGAATATTTATTTTTTTCTGTAGAAATTAACCACACACAACTTATTTTATAATTCTGAAGCGTCAAACACCGATACCGATCGAATAAATGTCAATCTTAGCCATGGCCATCTTGATTTTTTATTCGTATTGGTTCGGGATTAACCAATAAAAGTTCAAGATGAAATTTTTTGGTTCAGGATTAACCAATAGGAGTTCAAATTGAAATCAAAACAAAATCTAATTCGAATCGTTTTTGGGAGTAAGCCCTCTGATGACTGTACGCGCCGGCCCGGCACATAAAGGCGCGCGCAGTACAGTACTTGATCATTATTTTGGTGCAATGTTATTTTAAATTTGCGATATCTCCGAAGATATTCATTGAAATCGAATGATGTAAATGGCAATTTAGTTTTAAATTAAATACTTGTGATGAATAACGTATTAATTTGGATAAGGATTAATATCATCTGTATAAAAACACCTTCACAAATAATGCTTAGTTTTAGAACAAATTTGGTTAGCATAAAAATGGTTATAGTGAGCCAACCTTAACAGATAGACATATGCTGTCACGGACTTTTTTTTAGAACTTTTGATAGGGAACAATTCTGTCATACATCATTTTAGGGAAACTTTAACCGTTTACGCAGCGTACGCAGCGGAAGCTCTATAAAGGAAATAGAAACTCCCGATTTTGCAACATTCTTCATTGGTGCTTCGCTCCTATTGGTCGTAGCGAGATGATATATAGCCTATAGCCTTCCTCGATAAATGGACTATCTAATGGCGAAATAATTTTTCAAATCGGACCAGTACTTTCTGAGATTAGCGCGTTCAAGCAAACAAACAAACAAACAAACTCTACTCCTTTATAATATTAGTATAGAGTATAGATATAACGACCTAGAATAACGGCAAAAGAGCAACTTTATACTATACTAGCTGCCTCCCCGCGGTTTTACCCGCGTAGTTCCCGTTCCCGTGGGAATACAGGGATAAAATATAGCCTATGTTACTCGGGGATAATGTAGCTTTCCAAAGGTGAAAGAATTTTTGAAATCGGTCCAGTAGTTTCGGAGCCTATTCATTACAAACAAACAAACAAACAAACAAACAAACAAACAAATCTTTCCTCTTTATAATATTAGTATAGACATGTCATGATGATGCAGAAGCAAACCGTCGAATCTATTGAATGTTTTAATGTGATCCGAAGGTTCGTTGCTGGTGTGTATGTTGGTTTAAATAAATAAATGTGGTGGAAGAAGCGTCGCGGCGGCGCGCGCCCCGGCCCCCGCGCCCCGACCCCCGCCCGGCCCCCGCCCGGCCCCCACTCACTGGCTGCATCGCCGATGACACCATTCATAAATGATTATTAAGAATTTCTTGCTATTAATTATATATTTATTTCTCAGACTGATGACATAACATCAAAATATACCTATAATGTCAGGTACTATACATACCTATCTATTTAGACCAGAGGATGCGAACGTAACGCAAACGAAAAACTATGCCGAGACAGTTTCTTTGTCCTTAAAGCCAATAACGGAGGAGCTTATAAGATTAATTCCGCGTCTGCAGCACCCACCCACCCGGCAAATCACGGGCGAGGACCGTTCCTCATATATCTAGGGATTAGGATTTTCTTGGGCGGAATTTGTTAAAGTATTTTCTGCGCAGACGGGGAACGTGTTTAGGGTCCATCCCGCTCCTATCGCGTCGCGTCGCGTTGTTCCGGCTCGATGAATGAATGAGCGCTCAACGCGGAGCGGAGGTTCGCTGTGTGCTCGTCGCTCGGCTCGTCGCTCGGCTCGTCGCTCGGCTCGTCGCTCGTCGCTGAGCCTTGTCACGTTAGTTCGTTCTTGTATTTATTAGGGGACTTCCTCGTACTGTTGTCCAGCCCCGTGTACCGGTGTACTCGGTTGTTCGGGAGAGATTTCGTACTTTTGGTCTATTGTGTCCGTTCGCCGTCGTATTTTTTCGACCTTCAAATTGGGTCGTTAAAGTACGACGGGAATAATCTGTCGCTTGCGCACCCGTAATATAATTTTAATGCTTTATAAGATTTTATCATACCTACCTCTATAAAGTATTTAAAATAAATATTGTCATAGACGAAGTTCGTGGATGAAGTTGACCTACATTTTAACTAAGTAGGTACATATAACTACTTAGGTTAAATCCAATTAAATATAAATTATGTAAAAACAATAAATGTTACGCATCACATTTTTCTTTCCTCGTTATAGTACAATGAAATGCAGCCGTGACCATAGTACCCATTCATTAAATTCGGCACCTGGCGGCAACCGCGGCGGCGGCGGCCGCTCGGCGTCGCCCACAGACACACTCGTAGTTCGTTCGTAGCAGCACGGCGACGCGGAAGTGGGTCGCGCTACAGTACAGCCTACAGCCGCCTACAGCGCGCCGCTCTGGGCGCAGAGCGCAGGGCGCAGGGCGAGGGCAGGCTACGGGGAGCTCGGCTCGCCGGCCGCTACGTGCGTGTGTCGTAGCGACGTGTGGCGCGTGGCGTGTGGCGGGCGAGTGTTGCGCACGCGCGCTGCGGGCCGGCGGCAGGGCGGGCGGGGCGGGCGGCGGCGCGCGGTGGTCGATCGCTCAGTCGCGCCCCGACCGCGGCCCGTCCCCGTGCAGCCCTCGCCGCCGCCTCGCCCGCAGCCGGCCGCGCGCTCGCCGCATGCCGCGCCCGCGCCCGCGACCTCGCTAGCGCCGGCGTGGCCGGCGAGCCGCCCGCCGCCGCCGCCGCTCCGCCCGACAGGCGGGCAGGTGAGCCGCCGAGCTGCCGCCGCTCGCCGCGCCGCCGCGCCCGCCGCACCGCGCCGCACCGCACAGCCCGGCCGGCGGGCGCTGCGCTGCGCCGCGACGCGCATCGATCGCCGCCGCACCCGCCCAACGCGCATGTGTCGCCTTCACGTGCTGCGCGCGCTCCGCGACTCGCCCGATCTCGTCCATATCTCCGAATTATGCACCCAATATTGACCGCCCGTGTAGTAAAAAAAGTTACTCGGTTCCGCTCCCGGTAAAACTACGGAAGTTACAATTTAACGTTGAGATACCGTACGGCGACCGGCGACCGGCGACGGGCGGCGAGCGCGGCGGCGATCGGTGCTCGATAGCGGTTATAATTACGAGGATTGTGATTTCGACGACTCAAAGTGAACGCCCCGGCCGCTCGGCGCGGGCGTACCGCGTCCCCGCGCCGAGCCGCTAGCAGCATCCGTGTCGCGATAGGTTTTAACGTAGGCTCCATTCTAGATTACGGCTACATACATACTGTTCGCGCTACTCGAGAGTGTCGGTGCAAGTGCGTCGATCGCGTCCCGTGGTGACTGGTGGCCGGAGGCTAGTCGGTGTCGGGCGGTGCGACATTGTGCAGGGCCAGGGTGGCGCGGGCGTGTGGTCGGCAGTGCGCGTGAGTGCATGTGTGTGGCGGTGGCGTGGCGGTGGCGCGGCGGTGGCGCGGCGGTGGCGGCGCACGGATATAGCGGCGTGGCGCTGTAAACACAGCGGCGCGGCGCTCGCCTCAATGAGGGCACGCTATAAATACGCAGCACCGCGCCCCGCGGCCGCGGCTGACCCTCACCTACTACCCTCCAAACAATGTTTATTTTCGCGTCGCTGCTCAACCATACTACTACAACTTCCTCACTACACAAAGGATGGACACGACGCTGTGGCGACCTTGCACGCACCATGTCCCATGTATATACAAACACTGCACTGAAATCGCTCTGAATTACCTGTTTAGTATGGACTTCAGTGTTTTGAAATTAGGTTTCATGGAATCACGTACATTACAAGTGGATTCGTGATAGTAGAGCAGGCAATAGATAGTATTGATCGTACCTAATAGGTATTATTTTCCTTCTAGTTAACTGCTATGTAGTTGCCAACACTGCATACCTAAATACACACAGTCTGTTAATAGATCAATGTTTTGTTAAATAGCAGCAGTTCCACAAACAAGGATCGTCTTCAAATGTGGACCCGGTGAAACATGCCAGTCCCCTATATACGAGTAAATAATGCAGGTGAAGGTACCTACATACCTACAACACAGTCTCTAAAATACATAGAATGGTGGTTATGCAGGTAGTCTTGTTGAATGAATGTCATCAATGCGCCCTCGGCACTTGACCGTCTTGAACGCTTAACACCTTACAAACCTATTAGGCACAGGTACCTACAGTCTACAGTAGCAGTGATCTCGAGTGCGACGTTTGCTTCGTGGTGGTGCGGTGGCGTGGTAGTGTGGTGTGCGGTGTCATGGTGACGCGGGTCGGTGACTGAGTGAAGTGTTGGTTGTGGTTGCAGATGTGCAGCCTGGCTGCGCTGGCGCGCGGCTGCCGGCCCGCCGCCAAGCCGTGCTGCCTGTGCTGGTGCTGCTGCTGCTCCTGCTCCTGGTCAGTATCGCACCCCGCACCATCCCTGGTGTACCTACTCTTACCACGCTCACTCCTCGACTCCTCACTCGTTGACAGCCCACTCAACCAACCTCATCCACTCTCATCAACTGTGTAGTTACTTACACTTACACAGAATAAAATTTAGGAGTGCCACAAGGAATTGTCCTTGGCTCTTATTGTTCACTGGCTTCCCCCTGCGCTTTCACCCGCATTGTTCCCCTTCCCATAAGAATACAGGGATAAAATAAAGCCTATGTTACGAATTAATGATAAGCAAGCATTCCAACGAAAGAATTATTCAGATCGGTCCCGTATTTATTCGTAGATCCTCTTTATAATAGGTATTAGTATAGGTACAGATAGTGTGTAGAACGGAAATGCTCCCTTATACTTATAAACTAGGTTTTCTTTCTAAAAGAGTCTATGATACTTCTAGCGATACTTAAGCAATAATGTATTTTGTGTGATTGTGAACTTGTAAAGTGAAGGTAGGTATATCCAGTGCCGGATTAAGCAAGCGCGGGGCTCGTAGCAAATACTATCGAGGGGCCCTTGATCTGCTACTGGTAAAAAATACTCAAAAAGATAAATCAAATCAAATCAAAATCAAATATTTTTTATTCAAATAGGCCTCAATAAAGCACTTATGAATAGTCACTATTAATGCTCGGTTCTGAAAGTTGTTTTTTACTGAGAAGAGCCGGCAATAAACTCAGTAATTACTCTTTTCAAAGAAACCAGCTTAGATCTAATACAATAGTGATTTTTACAAAATGTGTGAAATAGCCTGTAGCGAGCATTTCACTGCCAAGGGTATTTTTCTAACAAGTAATCTGATACACTATAAAAGCCCTTTTGATATAGGTAAAGTTTTCTTCACTACCTGCTTAAATTTATAAATTGGTAAATCCTGAATATCTTTAGGTAGTTTATTGAAGAAACGTATACATTGCCCCTTAAATGAATTTTTGACTTTAGTAAGTCTAGTTACAGGTATAGCGAGTTTGTGCTTATTGTGATAGTCTTGGGTGGAGGTGGATTTGGATTACCGGGGCCCTATTTTGCGCGGGGCCCGTAGCATTAGCTACTCCTGCTACGTAACCACAGGAGTAGATAAACGGAACAGAGACAAAGCTTCATACAACCGCGCGAATCGGTTGCACTACTACAAGCACGCGGGGCGCGTGTGCGTGACCACTGGCCGCTTGTCGCGTACGCGGCGAGACTGACAAAAACCGGTTTGCCCCGGCACAGCCAGTTGACAATCGCAGGGTCTGCACGACCCACGTTGTTTGTTTTATTATAATTTTATCGCATTTGTTGAATTGCTCGAGCAAAAGTTTCGCGAATACTTCGATTTTGAAATAAATATTGTTAATGTTGTCAACGAAATACTTAAACGTATTAAAGATTGTAAATTTGATATGCCATGTGACTGCTTCCCGTTAGATTACTTAAAAAAACTATAAGTTAGATTCAGAATTTACCACACCATTAAAAGAAACAATAAATTGTTAAAAAAGAAAATTATTAGAGTAAGTAATTTGTAAAGTATTCCATCATACTGAATAATAAAACTATTTAACCAATGTTTAGTTTGTCTTAACTTATTGTGACAACCCTACTAAAATAGGTAACAATTTTGCACGTTCTTAGGAAGCTTTGCCTCTGTTCCGTTTATCTACTCATGTGACGTAACTAGGTACCTAATGTTCGTATTTCCTTTGCGTAAAATTTGTGTTACAAATTGGTAGGTACATATAAGATTATGTGGTTATAGTATCTAAGTATTCCAGCACTACTCGTATATCATAGAAATGTTTGCTTTCACTCTGCAATTCATTAGTATTTCAATGATGATATTGGTCATTAGGTGAGGTAATTTAATAATTGTAATACCTACAACATTTGTATATTACCTACAAATTTATTTGATATTTGTGTAAATGTAATAAAAAAGCGGCCAAGCTAGTCGGACTCGCTTATGAAGGGTCCCGTAGCAACAAGTTACATAATATAAAAGTTCTTAAGAACTTTGTATGATGTTTAAATATTTATGTTGCGTTTTACGATTTATAACGTATGGTAAATGACCCAATGGTGGCCAGTTTAAGAAAAAAAAAACAGGTTTTTGTGAAATATTACCAAAATTGTGAAAGTTTCAGCACTGAATATAGTGAAACTGTAAAGTCCAGTCCTTATTTAATATTTGTAATGTGTTGCGCGTGAGATACGGCAAAGCTGGATTCAATTAATTTAACAAATAAAAGTTGTAGTTTTGTGACCCAGTCTTGGACAGGGAAAATTCATTAATGGATACCCCAGTCTTAGTCTAAGTTTATCTTTATTTTTACATAAAACAAAACTAATTTTGATTTTAATTAAGCAATACTATTTTACAAGTGAAACTTTCTGCTCACCGCCTGAACGATTTCCTTAAGAAAAGCCGTCGTTGTCAATTTCAAATCACCTTACACTTTGTATTCACGCATATTTGTACATGTAACTGACTGAATTCAATAAAACGTTAAACTTAGATAGTTCGATGTCTAAAGTCTATGTCACAGTGATCGCAATGTAAAAACATTCGCTCATGTCCGAATTCTAGATGTTTCTTTTAATTTTTGGCCATTACTGGTACCGTGGCCACGACTGGTACACTTACGATATTAAAAAAAACTATGTCTTAAATCTTATAGTATTCGCTGTAGTTATCATGATGTATAGGATAGGATAAGGTAGGTAGATTAATTTAACCTATAACATTATACCTACAATTGAAATATAAGTATTTTGATATTTGTTTCAGGGCCAAGTGGTAAGTGTGTCCGGCCGTGCGTCCGCGCCGTGTGTCCGTGCGGTGTGTCCGGAGCCGTAGTCCGGCTATGTACCTAGTTCCACGTAGTACCTACACACTTGCTCGGACACCGGTGAAACATTCTATTTAGAGATAATCACCTAACAAGGTATTTATATGCATAAATTTAATGAAGGTAGGTATTTGCCTAAAGTTCAATGGGTAATCTCTCCGTAAGTCGCGTTCCTCATGTCTGAGGGTGGTGACACTGGTGACGACCTCTATCTACGACCTGGGAATCGATTGGGAAATATTAATTAAATCGTTATTTTTGTTTCTCGTGTCTCGTCGTAATTGCTCGTATTTGGGTCATTGTCAAATTTTGCGCAGGTAAACTAGTAACGGAATGGTTTTCCTTACCACAATGTTACTTTAAAAAAAACAATAAAAATAAAATTAAGTCGTTATTTTATTAATGAAAGTTTACTAATGTGATGCATGTTGTATAGTCAAATTTGTGAGCGATTGTGCTATTAATTACCTACTAATAAAAGAATAGGTAACACTGCTAAGGGACCAGTTTAAATGCGCGAAATTTGACAATGACCCATTTATGAGCGACACCTAGCTATCGGTGGCTAGCCTAACCATCGTGTTGATAGGTGTCGCTCATCTAAAGTCACTACACTACAGTACAGTACAGTTGAGAAGAGTAAAGCAGTGCAGAGTAGAGTGAGTGAGTGAGTGTCGTGTGTTGCAGCCTGGCGGCGCGCGGCTCGGAGGGCGGCCGCGGCCCCGGCAAGAAGCCGCGCGAGCCGGGACCGCAGGAGCCGCTGCTGCACGACGGAGACGCACCGTCAGTATACATTATTCTTTAATACTTTACCTTAACATATTTATTTATTTGTACGTATTTACAAAAGAAACATCTACACAAAAAACGTAGGTAGGTAGGTAGGTACATAAAAGTCAAATAAGTATACCCAATATACCAATAGATATATTAAATGTTAATATACGTACATATGTAGCAACCCTACAAGCTATGTAAACCATGTTTTTGATATCCTATAAGCATTCTGTATAAGTAGGTACTCCAATTAAATGCAATACCTACATACTTTTTTAGATGGCCTTAATTGCCACCGGTACCTTATGTAGGTACCTATATCTACTTATATCAAAATATACTAAAAGTATGGTTTATGGTTTTAGTTGTACCCTTTCTGTAACTGTTATGTGGTCGCGTCGTGTTGCAGACCGACGCTGGAGGAGATCCAAAGTTGGGGCCAGTCGTTCGACCGTCTCATGCGTAGCGCCGGTTAGTGATTTTCACTTATTTCTCATTTCGCTGCAATTACATACCCATGTCATATATATATGAGTGTACCTGTCTTTTAATTTTACAAAAAAAAATACATATATATAAAATCGCATGCCTTATGTGATATGTTCGCGTGAATGTAACGCTTCGGTGGTCACAGCCGGGCGCAAGGTGTTCCGCGACTTCCTGCGCGGCGAGTACTCCGAGGAGAACATTATGTTCTGGCTGGCGTGCGAGGAGCTCAAGCGGGAGACCGACCCCGACGCCGTCGAGGAGAAGGCGCGCTTCATCTACGAGGACTACATCTCCATACTGTCTCCCAAGGAGGTACCTAACTGAGCAGCGCGTGCTCCGGCCCCGCTCCACCCCGCCGCCTCGAGGCGCTCACCGACTCACCGCCCGCTCGGTTGCAGGTGTCGCTGGACTCGCGCGTGCGGGAGGTCGTCAACCGCAACATGGTGGAGCCCACGCCGCACACGTTCGACGAGGCGCAGCTCCAGATCTACACGCTGATGCACCGCGACTCGTACCCGCGGTTCGTCAACTCGCCGCTCTACAAGACGCTGGCGCGGCTGTCGGCCGGCGAGGCGCCCCCCGCCCCCGCCGCGCCCCCCGGCCCCGGGACCCCCGCCGGCCCCGCGACCCCCGCCCCCGCCGCCCCCGCACACGCGCAGTGACGCCGCCGAGCCCGAGCCGAGGGCTCGATTGTAAATACTTTCGATATACATTCATTTAAACGGGTACTAATTTTGTACATAGCTAGGTTAAGTGTGAGAGTAGGTGCGCCGCGGCCACTTCGCTGGTCCACCGACCTGTGACCTCCGGCCGCCCCGCCGCCCCGCCCCCCGGGCCGCGGGCCGGGCGGGACCGCGCGCCCGGTGCGGCGCGACCGTCACCCCGCCCCGCCCCGCCCCGCCCCGCCCTCGCCCCGGGCGGCCGCCAGCCCGGTGCCGGACGCACAATGCGCACGAGCGCGTATCTAGTTAGAAGCAATAAAGGTGGACCAATTAAGTTTGCCGATGAGTCAACGAATAAATCTGTTCATGTACTTACCGTCTTTTAATATCTACGCTAGCGTATGTAATGTGAACACATCAGATTCCTTCTTGGTAAATATAACGTGTTGTTTTCCCTCGGTTTGTAATTCCTATCCAATAACAGTGACAGAGTAACGCCCGATGTCAATAATCAATCCTGATCCATTTTTTGCTATCTAAGATTGATATATCAATCCATTTTCTGGGTGAAGCTTTAAAATCAATCTATCTTCGATCTACGATCGATCGAATCTGTTCGAAAGTGCTTGCCAATAAGCTATCCGTCCATTTTGACAACTCGTTGGTTTTAATAACTTATTTATTTATTTATTACGGTACACCAACAACATATATACATAGCACATTAAAGGATACAGACATACCTAAAGTTACACAATCAAGTACATACATAAATAACAGGTGTACACAGCTTTCACAGAGACACATTAACAATGTAGGTAGGGCAAGAAAAAAACGTAGAGAAAACACAAATAGCAAAAAGATAACTTAAGCTACTAAAACAATTAATTTACGGATATATAATAAATTACGGATTGGAGATAGATTATTAACATCGGGCGTAAGACTACTTAATGCCCTAAGCTTTATTTATTTGGTGCCCCCCCAGACGTGATGCCCTAGGCAATTGCTTAATTTGATTAAGGGCTAATCCGTCACTGCCAATGACGACGCCTTTTACGCATACACCTAATGCCACACCTTTGCGGCGGACCAGTGACGGAAAAAAACATCCTTAGGCCCCATGGGAGTGGATTGCTTAGGGCATCAAAAAGTCTTAATCCGTCACTGTGGCGGACACTACTACACCACTCTCGGACACAGTTACAAACAAACATAAATGATTGCTAGGTATTAGAAAAGACTCATTACTTAACTACATAGTTTATTTAGGACACTTCAAATTAATAAAGCCATGACAAGAATCGCGACTGCGCGTCAGGGCATTTATGACAGTCACACTACGAGGTCTGCAGCGATGTGTCGCTTGTGTCAGCGATATATCTATCAGCAATCTAAATGATTAAAAAAAAGTAAGTATAGTAATAGAAATCAATAAGGCGGTGAATGATATTAAGATGTGTATTTTGATGAGAAGGAGTTTGATTGATGTTCAAGAAAAAAAAAAGCATTCCTAGTCCAGAGTTATACCTATTATACGTAGAGCTATTTTATAGCGACGATAGATACCTACATATATTTAGCATGCAGACGGCTGGTAGCGACATCTCTCTCCAGCATGGTTAGGTACCACTGGTATACACTGACAGATGGCGCTTACAACAATTGCGTTCTTCGCATGTATACTTAAGTTTTCAGCAATCCGTTTGGATGGTCTTCCAATCACATTAGCCCGGATTGTATAAAATCATCTGCAAGAATGTTAATTTGAATTTGACGTCACTGCTCAAGTATAACACCAGTAGAGCATAATTGCGGTCCAGAGCTGCCAAGTGTAGAATAAGCACAAGGTCTCACCTGCTAGCGTTAGCCGCCGAGGCACATCCCCGCCGCCCGCTCCGGCTCGGCGCGGCGCCGCGGCTGTGGACAAGGCAACACTGCGGTGAGTTGGCTCGCGGGCCCGACTCGACGCTCTACCACTGCTCTAACGCGTCAGTTGTAGAGTTGTACGCACGGTCGATTGCATCAGATGTTCAGTGGTCATCATGGAGTGGGGAGCGGTACTATCAACGGGGTTTACCGAGTTGTATTCAGCACATACAAGGATTATAATGTTAATACTTATATAGGAATCTTACCGAGAGCTAGCAGCCCGCCAACACGGGAGAAGTAGCTTAACTAATAGCCTCGATGCACTGAACTTCGCCGGCACGAGAAGAGCCCAGCACGATCATGGCTCTATTGCAGACATTGGTGGTCTACACGTTTATGAATTTCAAT
The DNA here is from genome assembly GCA_905147785.2 of Thyatira batis. Classification (NCBI taxonomy): domain Eukaryota; kingdom Metazoa; phylum Arthropoda; class Insecta; order Lepidoptera; family Drepanidae; genus Thyatira; species Thyatira batis. The sequence goes on from LR990499.1 coordinate 61,598, forward strand.
TCATTTCGATGAATTTTCATAAAACGATATTATATCCATGTTTTTCTATGAATTTAGTATTATAGAGCAACAGGAACGCCGAGCGGCTTCATGATGCAAGCGATGCGGAAGGGTCTCCAACTCGAGGCGCGCCGTTATATACAGCCGACTATCTAATCACACGCGGATTACTTAGTTCTGTCCGTAAGAAATGCACAATCCGTTTCTGACAGTGATTAATTGTTGGTACTTACCTAATTCGTAATCTGTAGATGATAATGCTCATCGATCAGGCGCGTTGGCTATCTGCTCCGCGGCACGGGCACGCCCGGAATACTCCGGCAAACTGTTGCACGTATCTCTGACATTATTTACACACGACTAATCCGATTCTAAACTAATCAGAGCTTGTACCTACTTGTACAGTATTTAAATACATAGCCACATAAATACCTACATACTTACATAACTACAGACTAAATACATAAATAAATAAAAAACAAAATTACCGCCGTATACCTGCAATGGCTACAATTAAGCTATTTACAAATGTCCAAATTGGTTCTTGTACGTTAAACTACTTTTAGGGTTTTTCAGGGTTCACCAGTACATCAACTAGACATCCCTACGTGAGACCCGATATGAGATTATATTTATATAAATATCACTAGATATAGTTTAAGCTATAGTTTAAGACATTTGGAGAGGTGGGCATGTAGCTAGCTATTTATGAACTTGGCTACATGTGTAGGTACTTAAGCGACTACAAATACTACATACTACTAGTGACGGCTAGATACTACGATATTTAGCTGTTGGTCTTCCTTACAAAATAAAATAAATAAATAAAGAAATAAAATATTAGAACGGGCTCGCTAATCCGATGTAATCACTCTATCGATCATGTAATCTCTGGTTAGCTGGTCGCTGTGAGCGCGTCCAGCCCCCCTTACAACCTTGACATTCTTGTTACACGTCGTCGTCATCTGATTCCAAACCATGTAACGTGTTCAGATTCCCACTTCTCGGCAATTTTTTCAATTTAATTATTTAACTGTTGACTGTGAGACAGAGAGAACGGCTGTGAGACACGGGCCATAGACGTCCGTCCGTTATCCAGACATCACGAATCTGGAAAGGTTTTGAATATTGGCTACGGAATCCATAAAAAATCTTAGAAATGGGGAACGAAGTAGGTACATAAAATTAAATTAAAATGTATCTTTTAGCTTAACAAATTCTGAGGCAATTCCAGTCCGCATTAAATGAGAAACTATCCAGTTGGGCTAACTAATGTAAGAAATAATTGGGTTAAGGATTGGTGTAGCAAATAATAAAAGTCGAGAGTTATATAATACTGGTATATTGAGTACGAGATTACAGGAGATACAGACTTGTGCAGTCGCGGCTCTGGCCTGCGAGCGGGTGCACACGCACACACGCGCACGGACCCGCACACACGCACACACGCACGCGACACGTACTCGACGATACGTACTCGCCTAGCACCGACGATTCGATTCCTATATTCACTTGCACCTTACTACTAATTTTATTAAAAATATTTGTGATATATTGATTAAAAATAATCTCCACCGGCCGGCCGTTCGCCCCGGAGACCACGCGGCTGGGCGACACCGCTCGACGGATATCGATCATATATTCGACCGTCTCCTCCGCCCCCGCACCCGCCCCCGCAGCCGTAGCCCCGCTAGCTTAACATGTAACTCGTCGCGTAGATCACCGGCGGCCCTCCTCCGCGGCGCGTATAAAAATAATATACATAGGGGGTAGGTATAAAATCATGGGCTCGCAGTCTACCGCGCGGGCGCCGACTCCTCGGGTGTGGGTGTGGGTGCGGGGGTGGGTGCGGGGGTGGGGGCGGGGTCGGGCGGGGCGGGGGCGGGGGCGGGGCGCGCGTGGTGCGGGTGCGGCGTGGGGCGGCGCAGCAGGGCGCGCGCGCCGGCCGGCTTGGCGGCCAGGGCCGGCTTCAGCGACCCGCCCGTCAGCGTCAGCTCGGCGAACTTGGCGGCCACGCGCGCCGTGTTGCGCGCCGGCACCGGCGACCCCGCGCCCGCCCCCGCCCCCGCCCCGGCCCCCGCCCCGGCCGTCGCGCTCTCGGCCCCCACCGCTGCCTCGGCGCCGCCGTCCGAACGCGATTGCCTACAATTTAAACATATTTTTAAACATCGCAACAGGCGTACATAGCGCTCGGGCGAATTAGAGAGTTAGGTACTCGTACTGACTTGTGCGCGGGTCGTTTCTTGAGCGTGTCGCGATTGTGCAGGAAGTTGTCGGCCGTGTCGCCCGGCTCGGGCGGCTCGGGGGGCTCGGGCGGCTCGCTCGCGTCCTCCACCCGCTCGGGCAAGCCCAGCACGAGATCGGGCGTGCTCTCTGCTAAGCGCCTGGAAATGTATATTTTTACATCGCATTAAATAGTCAACTGTATTCCGTCAGTAATTGTAAAAATAAATGCCTTTTCGGGCAGCAGTAAAGTCGAGGTCGACTCACCTCGCCTGCGCGTTGTGCCCGCCGTGCGGCGCGGCGGGGCCGGCCTCCTCGCCCTGCGCCGGCCCCGGTCCCGGTCCCGGTCCCGGTCCCGGCGCCTGCACCTGCACATAAACAGCTATAGCTACCCGCACACCCGCCCGCCCACTCCACACCAGATTATATAGATAATACTCAGCTCTAGAGTGAAGCTTATATATCGAATGCTATACTTCGACGAGGCGGTTCGTTTACCTGCCGCGGAGACACCGTCGACCCTTATGTACTATCGAATATGAATTAAAACACACCCATGCAAATATAAACTTTTTATTAATTACATTCATTCACCGAGACGGCCGATAATTAAAATTATAGTATACATTACAATACTTCGACCGGCAGCTCCGTCGTCGATATATCGATACTTAAATACGCTACATGATATACCCACTACGTACTACGCTACACTACGGATATAAAAAAAGCGATGACATAAAATAATGGTATGCAATAAAAGACTGCAGTAAATATGAGGAAGCGAACACCACCCCAAGCGAGTAGCTAGTTGCGGGCGTGCGGCGGTACCTGCGCCTGCGGGGCTGCGTGCGGGGCTGCGTGCGGGGCTGCGTGCGGGTGAGCCGGCGCCGGTGCCTGCGGGGTCGCCGCCCTGCAACACGACACGCGCGCTGTACTCGACCGTACACCACTCCACACACACCACCCACACCACCCACACCACCCACTCACCGCGCTCGCTCCGACTGCTCGCGGTCGCTCCACGAGCCGTTCTCGCCCTCGTCGCTCAAATCATCTGCGATTAATAACTCTATTATATATCGTTCATCTAATGCATTAAGTAACATAACTCAATTAATAAGCGCTTTGTGTATACGACACTGATCGAGCACGATTTAATTAGCACTACCCGGTGAATTAAATACAGGCGGCGGTTACCTTCGTCGTCGTCGTCGTCGTCGTAGAGCGAGAGGTCGTCGGGCGCGTCGGCCTCGTCGTGGTCGGGGTCGGGGTCGGGGCCGGGCTCGGGGTCGGCGGGGTCGGTGTCGGGGTCGGCGGCGGGGTCGGGGTCGGGCGCGGGCGGCACGTAGAGCGCGTGCGGCGCCACGTCCTGCGGGAACACCTCGCGGTGGTGCAGGATGGTGCGCTTGACGAGCTCGTTGAGCAGGTTCTGCGCGGTGACCTGGGCGCCGCCCTCGCCCCAGGCGGCGAGCAGCGTGGGCCCGAGGCAGATGGCGAGGTTCCACTCGTCCATCATGGTGCGGGCGGCGTGGCGCGCCAGGTGCGCCAGGAACGCGAACAGGTACCGCAGCACCAGCACGTGCGGCGTGGGCAGCGCGCGCAGCGTGTCCCGCAGCTGGCGCACGAACTGCGCCTCGTCGGCGAGGGCGGCGACGCGCAGCAGCGGCTCCTGCAGCTGCGGCGCCAGCAGCGGCGGGCGCACCTCGCGCAGGTAGAGCTTGAGCAGGCCGCACACGGAGTTGATGTCGGTGGCGTCGCGCACGGCGGCGAGCGGGTCCTCGCCGCGCTCGAAGGCGGCCCGCAGCGCCTGCATCTCGACCTGGGAGCCGGAGACGCGGAACACGCCCTGGTGGTGCAGGCCGTAGGTGGCGATGACGCGCACGCACGAGGTGAGCACCAGCGGCAGCCGGTGGTCGAGCGGCGCGGCGAACTGTCCGCGGCGCAGGCGGGCGGCGGCGCGGCGCGGGGGCGAGGGCGGCGAGCGCGGGGCCGGTGCCCCCCCGGCCCCCGCCCCCGCCCCCGCCAGCCGCGCCCGCGCCGCCGCCGCGCGCGCCTCCAGCCGCGCCAGCCGCCCCGCGCCCGTCACGTACGCGCGGAACTTGGCCAGGTAGTAGTCCTCCTGCGCCTCGTCCCCCGCGCCCCCAGCCCCGCCCCCACCCCCGCCCGCCCCGGCCCCCGCCCCCGCCCCGGCCCCGGCCAGCGCCGCCGCGCCCGCCGCGCCGGTGCCGCCGGGACCGAACACGCCGCTCACGTCCCACTGCGCGTCGCTGCCCTCCATCTGGACGATTATTTTGAACTCGTTTATAAATCGGACCGTGACCGTCTCATATTATATACATTCACGGTAGTTTCGTCGGTATAGGGGCACTTTGACGGGGCGTTATAATTATTATTTATTTAAATTAAAAAAAATCTTTTTGGACAATTTTTTTCAGCAGTCTCCAAAATAAATTTTTTCAATTTTTTTTTTTATTTATCAAAAAAACATTAAAATCTGGTCCTACAATTCCGGGAGTCAGAACTTTTTTTAGGAAATTTCCTCCTCTTTTTGAAATTATTTTCAAATTTGACAAATTTTTATTAGTAGATATTTGCAAAACTGATTCTGGTTTTAGTCAACTTTTTGATTCTTTGCATCCCTTCGAGTTTAAATTACATCGTTTTTATGTTTAATTGCTTAACATTTATTTATTTATTTCGCTGATACAATTGTCAAGTACCAGAAGACTCATATGGGTATCAGTAAAGGTACCTGTTTAATGAGTTCAGCTTCAGCGGCGTCGAGCGTCTTGGCGTTCTCCCGGCACTCGGCGCGCAGTTGTCTCGCGCCGGCGTCCAGGTGCGCCAGCCGCTGCGCCAGCTCGGCGGCGGCGGCGGCGGCCTCGGGGTCGGGGTCGGGGCAGGCCGCCTCGCCCAGCAGCGCCGCCAGCTCGCGGTCCTGCGCGGCCGGCGGCGGGCCCGCCAGCGGCAGCGGCCGGGGCGGCGCGAAGGCACCGGCGTGCGCCTCCAGCAGCCGCTGCCGGTCCGCCAGCGCGTCCAGCGCGTGCGCCGCCGCCCGCAGCGCCGCCGCCGCCGCCGCGCCCGCGCCCGCGCCGCCCTCCTCGCCCAGCGCCGCCGTGCGCACGGCGCGCGACACCACCGCCTCGAACCCCACCTCCATGCACAGCACGATGTCGGCGATGTCGTCCAGGTAGTAGCGCTGCAGCGTCGCGTTGGCCGCCTCGAGCGCGAGCACGTAGTCGGCGCGGGCCCTGAGCGCGCGCACGCGGGCCTCCGAGTGCCGGCCGCGCCGCTTGTCGAGCTCCTTGTCGTGCGCCTTGAGCTTCTTGGGGCGCGGCGGGTCGCGGGCGGCGAGCGCGGCGCGCTGGTCGAGCGCGTGGCGCAGCTTGAGCGCGGCGTGGCGCCAGGCGGCGGCGGCGGCGTGGTGCAGCTTGCCGGCGGCGGCCGCGTCGTGCAGCGCGGCGGCCACCTCCTCGTGCCGCTCGTGCACGATGTCGCGGCACTTGCGGTGCAGGCGCAGCGCGTCCTCGGCCGCGCGCTGCAGCCGCGCCGCCACCACGCCGCCGTACACCTCGCCGAGCGCGGCGTGGTCGCGGGACAGCGCGCGCGTGCTCTCCAGCGCCGCCTGCCAGCACGCGAACGCGCCGGTCAGCGCCCACTGCTCGCGCCTGCGCACACGCACACGCACGGGTACATCGCACCTGCCTGCCCTGCACCTGCACGCGGCGGGTACACTACAGGGCAGGCGGGCAGGCAGGCAGGCCGGCTCACTTACTTGTGCTTCTGGTCCTTGTGCCGCTGGTGGGCGGTGCGGGCCAGCTTGTCGAGCGCGCGCGCGTAGTCGTGCTCGAGGTCGGCGCGGCGGCGGCAGTAGTCGTGCAGCTCGCCCGCCACGCCGGCGGTGGCCTCGGCGCGCGCCTCCAGCACGCGCGTCTGCTCCGCCAGCTGCAGCCGGATGTCTGCACACGCACACACACACGATATACTATAAATAATTGTGATTATTTAATGACCCTGACTTTCAAGCCGCCGGTCATGGGTTCAAATACCACCCAGGGCAAACATTTGTAATATTTGTATGCATGAATATGTATGTCGGTTCTGTGTCTGGATGTAGGTCATTGTAAATATGTATTTAAAATTTTATTTTCATTACATCCAAGCTTTTGCGAACCTCACGGTCAGGAACAAGTGTAAATGTAGTTTAGTAGTAGTATATCTGGTTACCATATCACGAGCTCTACTTAGTTTGAAATCAGATTCACCGTGAGGGAAAAAATGACCCAGGATATTTATTATTTTTATTACACACTATGAAGTTTCGTATATTTATTTATTTAAATGTTACATTTATAGTTATTTTAATGTAAAAGTAACTTATATTTATTATATTATAGGTACGTATGCTAACAAAACGAAAAGGAAAAAGGAAAAATACCTAAGTCGTTACACATTTTCCTAAGCTCCATTTTTTATACGCTATTTAATGCAGAATGATTCAAAATCAGGAGTATTTATTTCCTTTAGAGAGCTTCTGCTGCGTACGCTGAGTGGGTAAACGATCAAAGTTTCGCTAAAATAATGTATGACAGAATTGTTTTCCTTTAAAAGTTCAAAAAAAAGTCCGCGACGGCATAATATGTCTATCTGTTAAGGTTGACTCACTATAACCATTTATATATTAACCAAATTCGATATAAAATAAAGCATTTTTATAGAGATGATAATTATTAATCCTTATTATCCAAATAAATACGTTATTCATGACAAGTATTTAATTTAAAACAAAATTGCCATTTACATCATTCAATTTCAATGAATACCTTAGGAGATATCGCAAATTTATAAATAAATAATAAATATCCTGGGACATTTTTCACACACGGCCAATCTGATTCCAAATTAAGCATCAAAGTGAGCTTGTGTTATGGTAACCAGATAGCTGATATACTACATATACTACTTTTACTTTTTTTAAATACATACTTATATAGATATTTACAACCAGACACAGGACAAACAGACATATTCATGCATACAAATGTTTGTCCTGGGTTGGAATCGAACCTTCGACCCGCGGCTTGAAAGTCAGGGTCACTAACCACAAAGCCAACCGGGCTGTCGATATATTAGATAGATTATAATTACATCGCTGCAAAATAATGATCAAGTACTGCGCGCGTCTTCGTGTTCTGGGCCGGCGTGCAGTCATCTATGCGAGACCATCCTTACGTAAAGTCGCAGGTTGTTGTAAGTTAGCGTTAGCCGAAAGTACCTAACTATTCCACGCGGATGAAGTCGCGGGCAAGAGCTAGTTTATTATATGTTTATTTACATTTTTTCCGGTCACATACCGGTCTGCGGTTAATCAATTGTAGCCATTCCAACCGAAGCAGTGCGGTGAGTCAACGCACTGCTATAAACAATAACGAGGGCAATCTGATGCCTCGAGAAAAAGTAATGTCGATTTGGTGCACAGCGGCTGCGGCTGCGGCAGAGCAGGCGGCAGGGCAGAGGCAGGGCAGGGGTTGACGACATAATATGACATGATGAGCGCCGCGCCACTCCACGTCTCCGCGCCACTAATCAAACATCGTTACGGACGAAGCCGGCCGGGAACCCTGCCTACAACCACTTTATTTGCACATCTCATCAATTCCGTCGACGCAAATATCTACCTACCTACCGCCATGAAATCTGGAAATTATCGTGGGGAACCTAATAAAAAATTAAAGTGAAATGTCATTCATCATTAGAGATATGTGAGAGTAGGAAGTTTTAATGTCGAATTGATGCCTCGTGAGGGGCGAGAGCCGAAGGGGACCGAGGACTGGCAGACGGCGCGGGACGCGGGCGGGGACGGGGTCGGGGGCCAGGGGGCGGGCGACACCGCACATACGTAAATAAACAACTTTACATCTACTCGTAGTTTTTTTTTCCACTTTCCTGTTATTCTATTAGAGCTTCCAAGCTCAGTATAAATCGTTGACATTTCGATGAATTGTTGCAGTGATGCCTCTGACAGACATTGAAGAGACGTTTGCAAATAGATACGAGAATTTTTATAAGAACAAATCGCACCAGAAATGCATGGCGCAATAGATAACAAACGTGCGAGGGTACCGCTGCCGGCGGCGGTGGTGGTGGTGGTGGCGGCGGTGGTGGTGGTGGCGGTGGTGGCGCGGGTGCCGGTGTGTTGACGACACTCGTTGGCGGCCAGCGCTACTGGCTGAATAACAACCGGTTCCACAACATGTCCGTGCCGGCGGCCGCCGCGACCCAGCGGCCGACACGCGCGGCAATAATAAACAACACCGAGCACACGCAAAAAATGTACACGTTATTTACTCGGGGAAGCGTAGATATAATTAGTTATTGGCATTTTCGCCGAACGTTTTTGCAGCCATTAATAGATCATAACGGTGTTCCGCTCCTCGGCACGGTAGGTATCGATGAGTCGTCTGGCGGCCGACTCGAGTCACACACGGACCACGGTCAACCGAGGCGGTAATACAGAGAACCAGTTGTTTTCGTACGCGGTGCTCGGTGTTCGCTGGTCTGTGCGTGATGCGTGGTACATACCGGGGTATGCATGGGCGAGTTCTTGCGTCCCCCAGTCGTGTCGCGGCTGCACGATGCACTGAAACATGTTGAGGCGCTGTGTCCCGGTGTCGCGGCACCCGGCGCCGCCGGCGGTCGACTGCCGCTGCCGGCGGCGCCGCGGCCGGACCGGCCCGACCGGAGCGCGCAGCCTCCGCCCGGTGCGCCCCTTCCTACACCCCCCTCCCCTCCCCCCGCCCTCCCGCACTCGCGCGCGCACCGCCCTCCGCCCCCCGCGGCCCCGCGCGACCACCCTTCTAGTCATCACACGACACCGCGATAAATATCGTAATGATCTCGTACCCTACTAATAGTAAGTACCTACTATCATCTAATAAATGACCATTCTATGACCCTAAAACAGCCCAAATATGTTTTAAAATTATTCGGGATATTTCAATAATGGTTTGATTAAAGGCTTTTCTAGCCCACAAATTTGACTGTGAATAGTCCCACACTTTTTATAATAATGAGTTCATGAAGATAAGAATCGATTTAAAAGAACAAAGAGCCATACCTACCGAAACGAATCAGATTGTATGCGCTAAGTCAATATGTAAATAATGTCGGAAGCAGCTGCATGCAGTGGAGATGCGATCGCATCCCGATAGCGAGCAGGGGCGCGGGAGTGAGGAGCGGGGGACAGGGGGCCGGGGGACAGGGCATGGGGAGGGGGTGACGACACGGGACTTTGGAAGCGAGACTGAGGTTATCGCGGGACCATTGTAGGGCCACTACATAATAAACATCAATTTACCTCATTAACAAGCGATTCAAGGAATACATTGTGTGTAAACAAACATCGATGATTCTCGACTGAGACATACCTAATAGTTGTCCTATTCATATTTATGAATCAGAGCAGGTATTAACATTATTTCTTTCGTTACGTATCAATCAACTGACCAACAAAAGACTAAGAACGAAGCGCTTATACAAGGAAATAACAAAATTCCTTTCTATATGTATGTAGGTACTTATACAACAGCTCAGCTGGTTAGAAAGGTCGATAAGATGATAATGTTTACAGCTTTTGGAGTTTAACGAGTTCTGCGCTGCGCTTGGACCGAGGGGGGGGCGAGGGAAGGGGGACACGGGAGTGCGCGGCGAGGGGGCGAGGGACGAGGGGCGTGTGAACGCACAACCGGTCGCGGGGTGGTGGCGCAAGCTCAACGCAAGTAACGCAGCACCTCGTTAAAATTGACTGTATCTGGCCGAACGAGTACCTACCCGACTGTAATATATGCATTATAATTGAACAGTAAAAATGCAACAGTCAAACGGTTCGCCTCATGCGGTGGCTGCGGTGCACCTGCGCGGGCGGCGGCCGCAGTTGCCGAAAACACCTGCACCTTGGCTTGCTGCATAAACACAACGCTAAAACTTGAATATTAAAGCAGCGGTAAGAAGAGGAAAAATGTCAAAGTTATGATATTGATTATTGTAAAATATTATGTATAAAATGTTTATATAAGTACCTAGATATCGTAATTACTTCAGCTCATCGATCTTCAGCTATTCATCGGTTTCGAAAGTTGTTTTTACCAAGTTATTGTTTTATTTAACGAATCTATAACATGTTTTCGTGTCAATATACAGCTTGTCGAACTTTATTAGGGATTCGTGTAAAATCGTGTTCATTATGAATGTATTGAAATCGGATAGCTGTGCTTCCCTTTCCGACCCATCTCAAGTTTCCATACTATATGTATAAATCCATATATAAAGGAGTCAGTGGCACAGATGTGTGTAGAACAAGTCGCGAAAAAATTAAAAATATTCGCAAACTTCCCTTCTTTAGCCATAAGGTTATAAAACAAGCCGATTATGTCGGTGGGGCAGAAAATATGTGCACGGTGAGGTGTTCATGCGACGGTGGTGGGTATTCTATATTGGTATCATATCGATTAGCATGTCAGTCACGGGGAACTGAGTCGAAGGGCGCGCTGCACCGCACCGGGCCGCCTCACCAACGTTACGCACCGAGCAGCGGCGGTCGCGCTTGTCACGGCCACAGACGGACAGACAGACGAGGATAAATCGTTCGCATAATATAATAGGTCGCAAACAGGTAGCCCTCGCCGCGTCGCCCCGCACAGACTATTTATGAGGAATTGCCAATCGATGGTATAGAAAACGCAATAACGAAAATACCACGATTCGACCTAATAGTGGTAAATTTGTCTTATGATTGCGACATTCATCCTTACTGGTAATTCGTTAAGCACACAAAGGAACAGTAGGTCCTTACTGGATAGCAATCAAAATATGACGAAATAAATGCAATATTGTTTGTGTTTTGCACATTTATGTTTAGGCCCAGCAACTATTAAATCACCCGAGAACCTGGATGAAACCGAAAGATGGTGGATAGTATCTCATAATCGATCTAGGTTATTTCTGTGTCATAGTCAATATACTTGTATGTATTACAGCAGCGGTAAGCAAGCAGAGGTGTCTAGTACTCGTACTCGTATGATTGACAATTAAAACTCTTGTCAGCCAAGTAATTAACGCGGCGGCCGCGTGCTGTGCCGCTTGCCGCTCGGCGTATATAGGTACCTCGAAACATTTAGCCTTATTAATTGTGACCCTAGTCGAGCACAGCTTAGACACAGGCAGGTATAGGTACAGGCAGATGAGTACATGCGACGTCTTGTTGGTCGCGTATGTACAGGCGGCTCATTAGCTTGCAGCGAGCGCTTCTGGCCGGAAGCTCCCCGCGACGACGTGGCGATGTCGGTCGGTAATCGCACCCATTGTTTACGCGCCCCTTGTGTTGTGCTGAGTCGTGTCCCACTCCCAATCCCACTGTCATTACATACAATGCCATTCCTTCGTTTCTTCACATATTCGCATAAGCGTAGGTACAAGAGCACTGATCTATGAAGTGAATCAAAGTGCTCTAAATCAGTCGCGAGGTAGAGAGCTATAAATACTCCCCCAGTATAACCTACAACATAATTATAGATTGAAAATCAATAGCCTCCTGCAGTAGAGGACGAGTCCGGCACGTCCTTTGCACGAGAGGGAGATATTTCGGTCGGCAATTTGCAAAATGTATCTTGACTTTCATGTAATTCCATTCTTATTATCTATGTTTAGTTTTAAACACCACCAATTATTGTCAAATAAATAGCATGTGACCCCGACTGCAGTCAACAGCAGCCTCTCTGAGTGAAGTAACAACACTATAAGTAACAGAGATAACGATATCTGTGGGAGCTCATTGATAGCGGCGACGAATCATAAATCAAAGTGTACTTAATTGTACGCGTGACGTGTCTGGTGTACATCTTCTTTTAAAGGTTCAGAGTCGAACTGACTGAACAGATAACACGGTGGCGTTGTTTAACACTGCGCCGTTGTATCGTGGTTGTAGCGAGATAATTATAGATTTACTCTCGTCGAACCGAAAATGTAGTCAGATTTGATAGTTTTAGTTCCCGAAACCACACCGAAGTAAAACTATCTGCTGCATGGCGCGCGCCCTCGCCGGGCCAGAATACTTTCGTAAAGCCAAGCTGCTTTGAAGCTCGCCTCAAACAAAGCGATTTATAATATATAATATGTACTCGCGCGCAAGCACTGCTCCGGTTTACAGAGTGGCCGCGCCGCTCGCAGGCGCCTAGACGTGCAGTGCAGCTCACTTGGATGTAAGCTCTGCTGTTATAATTGCCGGTATAGGTTAATTTATAAACAATATTTTTATATTACATTTAAAATAACTCCAATGTATTACAACCTGACTATCTACATAGTTTTTAATCATATTAATCACTCGCCCGTTATGACTCGACTAGCTAAATTTAAAGCCTTTTTATCATAGCCATATCTAGGAAAATCGACCTTTGCTAATTGGTATTACATAAGGAAGGTCAGCGCGATTTACGACCTAGGGTCAAATGCTACCATTTCTGTCGCCTTCAAGGTTTTTAGCCTGAGATGTTCCTCGGTAGAAGATAACCTGGCTCCTGCCTGAAAAAGCATAGCTTGCACTCTGCATGCTGATAACCGATAGATAAACCAACAGACGCATTATGTTATTACTTGTTACTGGTATTTTGTTGGTATGAGAATCGAAGGGAAAGCGAACGCTTGGAGCAAAATACTAATAGCGTTGTTTAATTGAGTTGATATTTAGCGTGGACGGGTCGGCGTCGTTAGTTAATTAGTTCCAGAGCGAGGGTGTACCGTCCCCGGCGGCCGAGCGGCGCACGCTAGCCGTCGCCCGTCACCCGACCTCGCTCCCACGCCCGCACCCGCGCCCGCGGCACAGACCGGCTCACCTACGCGGAAATCGGGAATATAGGGGAACTGAGCAGAGGTGCAGTGCAGAATGGACGGCCGGTCGATGCACCAGCACGAGCGGTTCATGTCGTTGTGTATGTGCGTTGCATAGCATTGGGCGGCCGTGAGACGCGGCTCCATTGAGGCGGGCGCGCGCGGCTAAATATAGCGCGTCGGCGCCGCTGATTCACGCGACACCAGCAAGCACCGCACCGCGCCACGCCTCGAGCCGCGCTCGCACGCTGGAAGCTCTGTTTAATTCATTCACAAAATTAAACAAATACCTCATCAAACTTTCTACCTATCAGTAGGCTCTCCCATATTGGCTCAACCGGCCAAGCCTCGACGGTAGCTTGTGTTCTAATTCAGCGCACAAAGAGCCAAAATCTATTGTAGGTATTCTCCCAAAAATACGTTTAATGCATTCTGTTTTTTTTAACCAAATCTTAGTTTGGAGAAACAATGACGTTTCTTTATGTCAAGCACCTTTGACATAAAGAATATTGACAATAACTATGTAATTATACTAATTATGAAATGAGAATATAGGCGAGTACTTTTCGGACATCTGTTAATCACTTTGGGAATGACTGAAAACATATTATTTTTATATACACCGTTGGTCACATGGTGGTATACATTGTACGACGGGCGGCCCGCGAGCGGCCCGCGAGCGGCGGCAGGCGGTGCGGCTCAGCTCTCGGCCATCACGTTAAATTATCCAATTACTTACACGGTAAGGCAATGTTTTCCACTCACTTAGTCATCGGTACAAAACAATGCCACTGAAGCTGAGGCAATTATTCACACGCCGAACACAGGCGTGCTTCTATTATTCTAGTGGCGATGGCCGTTACTGCATTAGGGGTCTGTCTGTTGGAAATAACGTCTACTTATCATTTAACCTGAACTAATCAATATGCTAATGCGTGCTCGCGCTTTGCCATTATAATGGGTTTTAGATTACTCATTTGGGTTTCAAATGCGACAATAGAATAGACACGTAACGATCATGAATAAAATAACTGCGATTAAATTAATTAAAAAATGTCGGTACATTTTATGAACTACCGATTCCTTTTAAATTTTGATACCTACCCTTACATGAACCTAGAAGATAGATCTATCTGCGCTAGGCGGATTAAAATGATTGATTGCCATGAATTAGCTCAAACAGAAGGAGCCTGTGGTTTCGTTGGATTATACATTCAATGGAGTGGAGTGGCGTGAATGTCGGAAGTGTCGGCGGCAACGGCTGCGGGGAGGGCGAGGGGGCGGGAGCGAGGGGCGAGGGGTGAGGGGCGAGGGACCTCACGGAGCCCGCCACTTGTGCACCACATGTGCCGGTGTCGCGGGTATATATCTGTTCTGTCCTGAAGCAATCGCCGCCGCCGACAGAATCTAGCCAATTGTCATTAGCGGGACATTATATTTAATCTTATTGAGTCAACACAACTATTCCATAGTCGCTATATTGAATAGTTATGCGAGGAAACTGATAGTATAATTCAACCAATCTCAATTGAAACATAATAATGTTCATAAACCAAAGGTAGGTAACTTAAACCAGGTCATAAATAAAATGTAACAGGCAAGTAGCGCGTTAGGGATAATCAAGTAATAAACAATAGGTGACAAGCCGGTCAGTGACTCGGTGGATGCCATATCGACGATATTAATTAATTGATTTACCATCGCACCGCAGCCCCGCATCCCGTCGCCTCGGCTCAACTCAGCTCGGGTGGCTCGGATGGCTCGGGTAGGTTACAGTACACCAGACGCGACACGGCACTTACAAACATAGCCTTATAGCCCGGCCCGAGTCCAGCCAGACTTGTTCAATCAATGTATTCGTGCTGTGTAAAGCACACAACACAAAGTACGTCCACCGACCGGCGACCGAGTCGCCGCGGCCGCACACCGAGGCCGCATTGACTCACCACATCGTATTAGGTATTCAATTCACCCTCATTATAAATTTATATCGGCAGTATGACTGGCGCCGTGAATTTTGCACCTAATTTATACAAACTACAAAGTAGGTATACAGGCGCCAAAGACATTTAAGGTAGTGGAGCAGACATTAGTAGAGCGCCCCGAGCCCTCGGTGCCGGCTCATTCACACCTGGCCGGGTCGACTGTATCTGAATTTGCGATCAATCAGACCGTATGCGGCTTGTAGCTACGGGTCGGAATCCACCATATTGAGAATTTCGATTCTGGTAAAGAATTAAAGTTCGTTTTATTTTTATATTGAAAGCAGTTTATAGCCGGAGACACTTTGATCATCGTTACCGGCCGGAAGTGAGAGCCATATATGTGTGCCAAAGGTCTTTGTCTCATTGTTCATATCGACTGAACGCAGCACATCGCATCGTTCGGAGAAGGATTAAAGCCAGACAATGCTTTTGTTACCTGCTGCTACAGGGTACACGCTACAGGTAGCCGCAGGCCCCTCGAGTGCTTATTTATTCAAACTGAATAGTTGTAGTGAAAACTTTTCCGTATACATAGTTCAGTCGAACTAAACGGAATTCTCCGTTATTTGTACCAAAGTTATAGATGATGTAATGATCGCACGTTTGGCAGTTTGCACTCGGCACACGCTAGTTATTGCCGAGATACAGCAAGGCGCAAGCATCATGGGCGCAAGCAACGGGACGGCAACGGCACGGAAACGGCACCGGTGCATGTTATGCTGCTGCTGCTACACAATCATTAGTTGGGATTGTCACGAACCCGATTATGGTTACATTTAAAGTGTTTATTCCATAATACGTGCAGAGGTCCGGCGGGGTGCGTGGGCGCGCGGGCCAGCCACCCCGCCGCCGCCGCCGCGAAGGAAGTCCTCAATGACCAGCGCTCGCGTGACGCTGCACCACTTACACGCATTACATTACATCATTACATGCCTTGCCATATCTCCACGACGGAAATATATAAATTGCCTCTTTAAAACAATAGGGCACAGCAGACCCGCACACCGCATACCGGCTCTAAACTAACCGTAGGACGATTACATCCGAGGTCACAGGGAGTCCATTCACTAGTCCCCGTCGACCGCCTCCCCCTTTACAGGCAGACTCAGTACCTACTTAATCATCTAAAAATAATTACAAACCCGACGGAAATTAGGCAACTATGTAGGTAATAGCGAAAATATGTAATAAGGTATTCATTGAGATTGCGCGGCCGCATGCAGTGTGGGTACTCGTCCTCGAGGTGAGGAAGGCATCGGTCGACGAAACATTTTCCGTAAACACCGCTCCACAGCTGCGCCGTACCATTCGAATCCGACAAATGAAATAATATAGAACAAGATCAACCTAAATTCGTTCGTAAGACTTATTGATACGAGAATGTGTTCGAGTGGTTTTGTTTAATTATTTGAGTTCATTGGTAGGTAGGGAGCTTAAAACAAGACAGGACATAGGTAACTAACTGGTAAATGGATGCTTACAGAATAGGGACTTCCAAAATTTTACCTCAGAGGGTATGGGATGTAAAACCAAACAACTTTAATAGGAAACCACTAGAAAGTATTTATCAAAAACTATTAATATTACTGATAAATGATAAATTCTGCTAACACAGGATATTACAGAGATCTTTTATTCTAAAAATGTCCAAATCACAGTATCACAGAATACAGTTTGAAACTGTGTTTAAAATACCAAATCCTTTATACAAATTTGTGTGCCCAATACTTATCCATACCCAATTGAATTATTTACGAAACAAAACACATATATGAATAAGTTGTTTGAAACTTTCTCATGCTTTCTCTTCCTACAATGTACAATACATGTATATATATTCAATCCATGTGTGAGAGGGTGCATGGTGGGCAGCCATGATAAGTAGTCTTGTATACAACTAACTTGCAAATCACACACCAAGAGGAAAATAGGTTCAGTAAATACATCCATAATTATTTCAATTTCATCCTTGAGTAAAAAAAAACTTAAATAAAATTGAACCCTGTGGAGTGGGATACACTTTTAGATAATGCATCGATACAACCAAGGATTTGCTGTAATTATTATTGCTAAGCTATAACATGATCAAAACTACTAAAATTTCAGAATTTTCCAGTGCTTGATCATTATTTTGAATTGGTGCTCATTGCATGTACCTCATTTGATTCTCAACACATACACAATAAAGACTCTTAATTAGTGAATACACCGACAGTGATGGAGATAATATTGTTGACATATTGTCTGCACTGTTGACACAGGCTTAATATACTGTGGCCTGTGAGAGACTAGGCCAAGCCCACACAATCAAGCTGATAAGCGGAGGAACTACTTAAATAAATCAATAGCAAGTGATTTGGCCCGGGGTCACTACCTAAAGCCTATGATGTCAGTTGTTCAATAAAAATTTTATTTACCTGCTCGATATCAACCATGCACACTACTTATTTGCACCGGGCATAACCTTTATTTCTAAATACCATTATCATTACTATGAAACATAAGTGAATACTAGAATGATGCTATTAGTCTTAATTTGAATTTTAATAGAAATGGTATGTTCAATGCTAATTTCCTAATATACTATACCTTCTGCTGTATGGTAAGTTGTTCAATAATAAATAACATTAACAAAGCTCAGGGTATAGATGCAACTTAAGAGCTTCTTTAGATCTTCACACATTGTGAATACACCTTCAAATATTTGTTTGGATAAATAAATTAATAAATAAATAAATTAATAAATATCTTGGGACATTTTTCACACACGGCCAATCTGATTCCAAACTAAGCAGAGCTTGTGATATGGTAACCAGATAGCTGATATACTACATATATTACTTTTAAATACATACATATATAGATATTTACATCCAGACACAGAACAAACAGACATATTCATGCATACAAATGTTTGGAACTTTTATTTATGTCAAGTATGTAGGTACTTATAATATGTTTCAAAGTCAATCTCCCTTAATCAAATTCGTTCTTTGTTACATATCTATATAAAAAGCTTGGTAGGTTAGGGATTTATTCAGTACTCACTGTTGAAGGCGGCCAGTTTCCTGGTGGAGCCGAGCCGCTTCATGGGCGTCCGCGGCTCCATGTCGCGGTCGTCGAGGGCCGCCGCCGCCGCCGGCGCCTCCGTCGCGGTCGGCGTCGCCGCGCCGGACATGCTGCCGATTCCAAGGCTCACCGCTCACCACTCGCCGCTTACAGACGACGCCGTCGCACCATACATCACTGCACGAAACACTCCAACTCTACCACGACACTGACGTCTCCACATCAGTTTACAAACCCCCGCCAACACCACCAGTAGCCACTTTCAATACGATACGATATTATTTATTATTATTAATCTGACGAAAAGCATACGCGATGCCGAATTCCCAAAATAACACTTACGTTAACGTTCATGTATATTCGAAAAATATATAGGTATTTCATTTAATAATTGAACCATTCGGTAATAATATTTATTTGTTGATAGAACACAGCTATTTAAATCATACAACGTTTGAGTTCTTATATTTATACACAACATTTAACACAAACCAAGCAGAAAATAAACAAATTGCTAGAATGACAAGACGGACGTGCGCGAGTCCCGATTTCACTACAAAACTATACTACCACAGATCACATAAAGTGAATGTACCACCAACCAAACCAACGACCGACGCGACGACTACAGATCTATATATACTGATAATGTACTGATATTGAGTAGTGTCCGTAGACAGAGAAACTAATAGACTAAGGTACCCTGTAACCACGACTGAAACAGAGATAGTGTAAGCGTGTGTTGCCACAGTGCCCGACTTTCCCATTTTGGAAGGGAGTTCCTTATCCCGCGTTGCGAAAGGGAAACATTAAATTAAAATTTAATCCCAAACATGTGTCCTACTTCAGTTACCACAAGCTAATTATTACTAAAATTTAGCATACTGATTAAGTTAATACTACATTATATTTGTTAATAATAAAAAAATATTATTATAAGGGCATTTCAAATTACAATTCTTGCTAGTTATCTAAATATAAAAAATAATTATTCATATTGTAACTATCAGTTTATTAAATACGATTTATTTAATGTTACATTAACTATCAATAAATATTTATTGAATCTAAAAAAATATTTATTAAAGTTGTCTTCAAAGAAATTAAAATATTAGATAGTTAATAAATCCTTCCATCAGTGTATTGGTAAAAAACAGTAACTTAATATATGTATGATAAGATATGTATTTTCAAAATATATATTTTTTTTATTGAACTAAATAATATTTAATTATTTTTATTATAACTGATCGATTGATCGTTGGTCGGTTATCGACCGGTGAAGGCGGAAGATCAAATTGAATTGAGAAAATTAATAAAAATAAAAATCACGATGGTAAAATAGGGGTTGATTGTAAAGGGTTGAAAATTCAGGGTTATATGTATTTACTAATGTTGTATCATAAAGAAATAAAAAAAAATGTTTGTTTCTAAAATTGAAAAAAAAAATTTTTGGGGTGGTACCCTTAACATTTAAGGGGATGAAAAATAGATGTTGTCCGATTCTCAGGCCTACCAAATATGGATACAAAATTTCATGAGAATCGGTCAAGCCGTTTCGGAGGAGTTTTACCACAAACACCGCGACGCTAGAATTTTATATATTAGAAGAAGAAGATAAAAATACCCGGGCTATTGCTAGAAAACACTGTGATAATTGGATTCCATGTTAATTCGCTTTCTTTTAATACACATTCTCAAGAGAATATTTTAGAATAAAAATGGGAGATTTTTTACCGGACGCTGGCAACACTTCCACAATAATGTTTTATAGGTTATTTTGATTGAAACTCGATATTACGCTTTAATTTTCATAATTTAACGCATTATTTTGCTAATTTATACTATAAAATAAGTTATCAACCCTGAAAACACATATTTGTGGTCAATAAACTACAAAAACTGTCGTACTTACGCGTGAAAAGAGACACCGGCAATTTTCTGCTCACTATCGCTTCCACATGAAATTACACGACAACGCACCATTGTATAACCTTTGGCGTTATAATAGTATAAATTTCTCAGTCTTTTCACTATATTAGAATCGTTTTAACACACTAAAACATAAAAAATTCGCAGATCCAACACAATGTAAACACGAACTGTCAGGTTTGTTTCGCAATTAAAGTTGCGAAACACTTGAAAAAACTGGTTTCACACGATGAGACAGAAAATGTACTAGTTGCATCTTTGTCTTACGCATTCCTATTAAAATGTTCGCTCCCTTTCTTGTGTGAGTGAGAAAGAATCGTCACTTAGTCTATTAGTTTCTCTGTCTACGGTAGTGTCCAACTTCTAATGGGATGCAGCCATAGATTCTTTAGTTGCACTTTGGTCTCCCAGCTCTAATGTACATTGGATCTTAAAAATATATATAAAAGCGAAACATAGGTATTACCGTTGTATTTTAAGATCTTTAGTACAGTACTAAATCAAATTTATTTGAATAAATACGGAACGTACACTGTCGGATGAAATATGGCTGAGTGTCAACCATAGACGATATTTTATTTATGTAATAATATATTTATTTACAGTACCAAATATTTTTTAATTTTATTTGATTCAATTTATTATTTTGGCGTGGAAAGTATTAGCTTCCTCTTGATTTTTTTCTTAAAACTATTTATTGAACTGGCAGCACTTTCTTTGGGACTTTTGGATGTTATGGAAAATATGGGCGGGAACTTGTTATTAACCTACAATTTACTTGAATTTTGGTAAACGCTGTTGATTTCCCATAATGAATGAATAATTGAACTTGAACTTCGGAAGTAAGAATTACTTGTCTTTTCCTATTTAGTTGGGATTGTTTGTCAAGTCCATCGACGTATAGCGATAGACAAGAACGTTCATGTAAAACATTTGTTTAAAAACTGGTAAGAGTTAGAACTAAAGTTCGCTGCAGCGCTGTATAAAGCTGTGTCAACTAACCAAACTATTTTAAAAGATACAGCGCTAGATTGCTTAGAGTATAGTTTTCTCGCGACCAAAACGTCGTAAGCGCCGCAAATTTCATGGCGCTTGCGCGTTTCGTTCAGTTAACTACACTAAGATGTCGTCCCTATAGAGTTCACACCGCAGATGTGACACATCTTTTTTACCTTCTAAACTTCATTAGAATAAAACTCGATTTCAAAATGTATTATATTAATATTAGGGGGGCCTAGTGCGGATTGGCGGACTTCACATGGCTTAAATGAGTACTCAGAGGTACGGGCCAGGGCTTGAATTAACATAAAACAATTATTCAAAATATCAAACTATCACTACTAATTAAAAACTCATTAACAATTAATCAAATTAAAACCTTTCTAAAAAAACATATCAAGTCTGTGTTCAGTTACATATTTTTACCTACAACCAGTTTTAAGGGAACATCTGCACGTTTTAGTATATGATTGTAGAATGGCGTGGTATTTAAATAGATAAATTGTTTTTCTACTCTGGAATTACGGAATTATCACCTATTAATTCACTTAAACAGGTAGTAATTTTACTTAGTTGACTACTGACTAGTTATTTTCGTCCAGGGTCTACTTTGATTCGGATTATCGTTGTTATTAACGCTGCTCCGTGCGCACCCGCACTGAATGAATGTCGAAGCCACACTAAAGTCGGGTGTGGGGACTGCAGTTCAGTTGAGTTGATAAAAGCGAGTGTTCGGAACGCCCTATCTAGTACGTAGTACATATATATCGATGGTCAAGTCCCTCTATTCCGTTTGTCAACAGTAAATTCCACATTCTTTCATATTATTAATTTAGAGAATTATAAATAAAATTTTCTTTGTTTGGTAGCCTTTTGGTCTTTAAGTGCTAAGTTATGGTAACTTGGCCGAACCACGAAGCAGGAGTAGTCGTAGTCGCCCTGCACGACTCATGAGTACCTACTGTGCAAGCAGTGCATTAAAGTGTCAGGGTGGTGGGACTGTACCTTATTGGCATACGTCTGTCTCGATATTGATCCAATGTACAAATTCAAATCGGTGTGTAGCTGTGTATGTACGGTGTGCAGGACTCGAAGTCTATATATCGACAACAGTGGAGGGTGAAATAAGACAGCAGTATGGTAGTGGTAGCCGTGGTAGGTATATAATGTTGATGTTTAAGAGTAGAGGCGGATGGTGGCGTCGGCGCAGGCGGCCAGCAGCCAGGGCTGCGCGGGGTGGAAGCGCACGTCCAGCACGCACAGGTCGGAGCGGCGCGCGCCGGCCGGCAGCTGCTTGAGCGGCACCAGCAGCGGGTTCTGCAGCAGGTCGTTGTACACCATGCCGTGCGAGACCACGATGCGCTCGTCGTCGCCGCCCGTCGCGAACAGCGGGTAGCGCGGGTGGAAGGCCACGGCGCGCACGGCGCCCGCGTGCAGCCGCAGCGTCTGGTACGGCTTGGAGGAGAGCTCCAGGTCGAACCACACGCACTTGCGGTCGTACGACCCCACCACCAGGTTGTCGCCGGCCGGGTGCACGGCCAACGAGCTCACGCACTGCGCGCCCGTCAACAGCTTGCGCACCAGCTCCTGCTTCACCAGGTCGTACACGCGCACTACACGCTGCGTCTGCAAACGACATACAAATCACAAAGTAATTTATTATGAAATCTACTATATAAACCCACCCAGGTTTTGAATGAATGACTTTAATAACGCATTAAGGAATGTCACTTTAATCAGGTCGAACACGAGTCGGAGATTAACATAGAGACAACAACAGAGAACATCACATATGTTTGTATCGGTAAATATGTCATATATCTATGATCAATATTGTCGAAAATGAAATGGAGGTGGTGGTAGCGGTACTCACGGCGACGAAGAGCAGCGGCTTGGTGGGATGGAAGACGGCGCACTGCACGAGTCCCTTGGCGCGCGCGAAGGGCAGCTGGCTGCGGCGCCGCGACAGCTGGTGCACCACCACGCTGCGGGACTGCCCGTCGCGCACCGTGGCGCACACGTAGTCTCCGCGCGCGTGCCACGCCATCTGCACACACGCACACCACACGCGTCAGTACCGCGCTCGAGCCGCCTCTACCGGCATCCCGCCGCCCGGACGCTACTCACGTGCGCCAGCGGCTTGAAGTGCGACACCACGATGCGCACGCCCCGCGCCCACTCTTCGGGGGACACGTGCTCCCACTTCACGCACGACGACGTTCGCTCGTCCACTGCAATATAGACACGGGGGGTATCAATATGGAGTTGTAAGTACCTATTAAGTAAACGATCGAGGACATTATTGACGGGCCGGGTCGTAGCGCATTGACGAATTTTGAGTACAGTGCACTGCCAGAATTTGGGTGCAACTGTACATTATGGATAGCTTTAGATGAAGAACTTTTGCATACCAGTCCGCTCGTTATAGCACACGGTTGACGGAGCGCAGCAACGCTCAGTCGCAGATTCGCGTCGCAATAATACGACCCGCTGCGGCTCGCCACAGTGTGGGATAATTTATACAAATAGTATTAAGCGCTGAGGCCCGGCACAATGTACTCGATCCTCTATATAGAGGGTGGGGATGGTACTGACTCCTGACGTCGTGCGCGGGCGGCGGCTCCTCGAGCAGGCGGTCGGTGCGCGCGGCCACGCGGTGCGCGCCCACGCCGGCGCCCGGGTTGAGCAGCACGAGGCGCGCGCCCGCCGCCGCCGCCACCAGGCTCAGCCCGCCCGCCGGCACCCAGCCCACGCGCACCACGCCCGCGCCCAGCTCCACCGTGCGCAGGCACCGACCCGTGCTCGTCTCCCATATCTGCAACGTAACCGACCACCACTGGTTTATATACCTTCGAGTTTTAATTGAGAACATCCCGAAACATTTTTCACACACGGCCAATCGGATTCCAAATTAAACTGTAAAGTGAGCTTTTGTTATGGTAACCAGATAGCTACTACCAGATACTACATATACTACTTTTAAATACATAATTACACAGTAGAAACGACATATCATGCGTACGAATATTTATCCTAGGTAGGATTCGAATCCATGATCCGATCTGTCATCGATCTATTAATCGAAAGGTCCTTCGTGCCGGATTCGAGTCTCGTTAGTGGAGTTGAAAGCGAGGTCGGGGATCACCTTGACGGTGTTGTCGTCGGAGCCGGACACGATGTACTGGCCGGAGGGGTCGAAGTCGGCGCTGCGCACGAGGGAGGCGTGGCCGCGCAGGCACAGCGCCTCGGCCGTGGGGAACGGCTGCAGGTCGCGCGGGGACGGCAGCTTCGGCACCAGGTCCTCGGGACGGATCGTCAACTGGAAAACGAGATATAGTTTTAAGCGCATTTTAATTATGCTATTAAAGACAATGTTATTTAAATTAGAGATTTATAAATAAATGGTATGGTACAGTGGTAGTATATGTGACTCACGCGCATCTTGATGGCCCTGGGCGCGAGGTAGAGGTCGAGGCAGCGCAGGAAGCGGTCCCGCGAGTAGCGCGCGAAGGCGGGCACGGCGCGCAGGCTGGCGTGCCGCGTCGGCAGGAACGTGTACTTGCGCCGCCACGGCGTCTCCGCCAGCGCCTCCCACTCCTTTAGCTGTACGCATCGAGACCAGGGGGCTATATACTGCTTTCTCGTGTAAGTTACCTTCAATTTAGTTATACATTACATAAAAAGTGTGTAACCTCCTTATCGTCGAGCAGGTACTCGGGCGGCGGGTTGTAGCTCTCGGCGTGCGAGGGCGGCGGCCGCTTGGGCGCGGGGATGTGCCGGTGGATGCCGCGGAGCCTCTCCTCCTCGCCGCCCGCCGAGCCCCACAGGTCGTAGAACTTCTTCTCCTAGTAGAGTATAGACCGTTGAGCGTCGGAAGTGTTATTTAAGACGTACGATTTCCCCCATTTCACTCGGAAATAAAAGGGATCCGGTGATATGGTAACGTGTAGAGGTAAGCAACGCTGCCTCAGACAGAGGGTGAGCGACCGACCTTGTTGATCCTCCTCTCGTCGGCGAGCTGCTTGCGCGTCTTGGCCCAGCCCATGCGCAGCGCGTGCACCAGCCGCGCCACGGCCAGCTGCTCGCCGCGCGACGGCAGGAACGAGCGCTTGTGCTCCGGGAACGCGCGCACCGGCGTCGCCAGCACCTCCCGGCTGAACCACTCCACCCACGGCTGGAAAACACGATTAGTTAACATTCACGAGATTAGACGATAAACTTAGCTCCCGACATTCTGCAAGTAGTACCTTGTACTCGTCGTGTTCGGGGTCGGGCACGTGTCCCTCGCGGAGTCGCCGCAGCAGCTCCAGATCGCGCGTGCTCAGCACCACGTCCTGGCCGGTGCTGGGGTCGCGCACGGTGCGCCAGAAGTCGGGGTCCTCGCACTTCCTGCGCGACACCACACATCACATGTACTATTGACTCATACGATATACACTTAGTTGAAAAAAATTCCTTTCTAAAGTTATGTTATGTGTTGTTCATTCATATTATGTATTCATATATGGAACTGACACAGTATTTATGAGAACTGAAATAACACAATAAGAACACAGAAGAAAACAACAGAATTCCTCTTCCTGTGAGAAAATTAGTTTTATGTAATATAGTGTGAGATATAACAACAAACAAACTTGAGGAACTCGTCGATCTGGTCGCGCTGCGGCGGCTTGGCGATGCGTCGGCCGTCCAGGTCGTAGCCGACGTGCTGGTACTCGTTGTACCACCACATGGGCACGTCGCCCACCGTGTTGCGGCGGTCCTCCTCGTCCGACGAGTCGCCCGACGAATACTCATCTGTTCAATGGTCATACCATTCAAGTAATAATTCTAATATTATAAATGAATAAGTTGATCAAAGATACAATGTAATACATCATCCTATTGGCTTTGTTAACATTGTAAGATTTGCTACAAACAAGATACATCATTGAGTTTTTTTTTTTAATCTCAATTTATTATAGAGGGTTTAATCAACAATGATTATATCGCCCTACATCAATGAGTTAATAAACAAAAATAACGCATTTATTTGCTTGGTATTTATTGTTCATCTGTTATAACCCATATACACAAATAAATGTAAATACAAACCTTTTTGTTCTACAGGTTGTATGCTAACACTTGTTTTTTGGATTGTGTCTGCTAATTTTTCAATACTACTTTTAACATTCTTCTGTTTTTTGCTTTTTGCCTTTGGTTCTTGTTTCTTTTGCTTAGTTTTCAGTTTATTTTGCTTTGCAGAGGTTTTTTCAGACTCTCCTTCACTGGAGAGCACTTGCCCAGTACCTGACTCTGCACCACTGTCAGCACTCACTTCCTTGTCATCACCACTATCATCTTCACTACCACTTTCCTCACCATCTTCATCATCTTCCTCTGAGTCATCATCAACTTCAGAATCTGTTAACTCCTAGACAATATAATTTTTATTATTTACTCAGAAGTAAGATAAACACTGGTACTAATTAATATCTAAATAAAATTATAAAGTGGTTGACTCCCAGCCTGGAGAGACAATTGTTCTAATTTTTACTATCTAGTTGTTTGTACTATGTATATGTACTTAGTATTATTACTTAAGTATTAATATATCTCGTAACCAAAGCAAAGCCTGTTTGCATAGTTTCAGAGTACCAGGATTTCTAATTAAAATTGAACTACTTACAGATGATTCATCAGAATCATTTCCTGCGGTCTCCTCATCACCTAAAGTAGAGTCTGCATCATCACCAAACAATACTTCCTGGAAAATACAATAATCATGATAGTGGAGGAGATATCTTAGATTTCAGATTAAAAGGGTAGATTTCATATTAGATATTTAGGTACAGACCGATACAAACAATATATTAATTATCTTAACTTCAAAACATGACATTTTCATCCATA
Source organism: Thyatira batis (assembly GCA_905147785.2). Lineage (NCBI taxonomy): Eukaryota > Metazoa > Arthropoda > Insecta > Lepidoptera > Drepanidae > Thyatira > Thyatira batis. Next base: position 88,585 of record LR990499.1, read on the forward strand.
TGGTTTCCAAAGCTCAAGCACATCAATCATGTTTCTATGAAAAAGTAATTTTATAAATTTTATTCATATAGGCCCATTATCATCATATAGATTTCATTTATCCTCAACATATTGTGATACATACCAATACATAATAAATTATTTAAAATGATAATATTTAATTAAGCACCTAGTCTATTGAAATCAATGTATTAAACCGCAAAATTGAAGCTGTATATATAACTTACATCCTTTTCAATATCGGAACCGGCGGCCTCTTCGTCAGGCTCGTGTTCCGAGTCAGTTTCGTCTCCCTCCAGGTTCAACTCACTGTGGAACAATTCTTTACCATCTTCCGAGCCATTTGATTGCTACAAATAATACAATACACATAAATATCAAACAGAACCCTTTTTTACCAACCACATACCATAAGTAAACACATTTACCTCATCGTCAGATACTTGTTCGGTTTGAGACTCAGTTTTTTTTATCTTTCTTTTTAACAAACCAGCTCTAAATGGAGGCATTATAATTGATTACAGTATTTATAGTTCATTATTTTAAAGATTTGTCGTTTTTAAAAACACGTGTTGATCTTTCTTGTCCCTGACTCCTGCTTGCAGCTTGTTTGTCAGCGAACTGTCACTGTCACAAACACATGTGGTCTTATTTTGGATGCTTTCCGAATCATAGCAACATGATTATCAGTTATTCAGAATATTTACAGACGCTCACACGGTGCGTTAATTCGACACATTTTTATATATACCCATCAACTATTTTATTCTTCCATGAAGAGAGGATTTATTTTAAAATAAACTTCAATTTGTTTAACTAAATAATTAACGCGCAACTATGCCTGATTGCCACCTTTGTGGTATAAAAAAAAGTAATAACATTTAAAAGTGAGCTTATTTTATCCATATGAAATAATGATATTTACACACATATACATGTTTTCACATTAAACAGTAACATTTAATTATAGAAATAAAAATATTTTACAAAAATTTAAGAATAAGACAAAGTTATTAATTTTCGTAGTGATTCGGAAAATATCTTTGTCGATTAGTTGACAGTGTAGCCACCACGTATCGCAGCACAACAGGTCAAGAAACAATTGAACAAGCAGTTCTCAAAAGAACTTTTATAGTCAAGCTGATGCCACACGCCGCACTCCTCAACTCCTGTCTCCGCCTGAAGTTTCGAGACTCTTCACCGGACGACAGCTGCCGACGAACAAGGTGCGACGAACTCTCTGCAGCCTATATTTATAACGTCGGTGCGAGGCAACCACACCGGCGTTAGAGAGAGAGAGGGCGAGACCAATTTGACCTCGACGCGCACCAGTGACCCGTGCCGTGATTGGTCATTAATGCAGTGCTGTGATTGGCTCACATAGATCGACCTATTAGATTAAGTGTTTTTGTTTATTTTGTAATTAATGTATCTATTTTTATTGGTTAGGGCATATTGTAAAAAACTATAAATAGGCAGTCTAGAAAATAAATTATACATTACATTCTACATTCTACATTCCATTTACTACACTCAAGAGTTTCATTATCACCAACAACCTGCCTCGCCAAAGTGGTGACCCCGAACAAAACACACCCGAACAAAACACACCTGGAGAAAACTACCTGAAGAAACTCACAACTATTTCAAGATGTCGAATCCCTGCCCGATGGAAGAACAGTCCAGCTCATCAACATCACACACCGTCACGAAGTCTGAAGCTGCTGGGATTTCCCTAACCATGCGCATTCCACCATTCTGGCGCGATCGACCACGACTATGGTTCATCAGTTTTGAGGCAGCAACCAACGATCTCAAAAAAGGCCAAGCGCAACTCGCCCAGATGGTGATAGCACAGCTGGAGCGACAAGATATTGAACAAATCATGGATCTTCTCTATAATCCACCAGAAACGGACCAGTACAAAGCCATCAAGGATAGGCTCATATCTGCCTACGAAGAGTCTGATAGCCGGCAGTTTCAAAAACTGCTGTCAGAAATGGAGCTTGGAGACCAAAAGCCTACCCAATTACTACGCCGCATGCGAAACCTCGCTAGAGATAAAGTTCCCGACTCCACTCTGCGACTCATGTGGACAAACCATCTGCCTTCTCACATACGCTCAGTCCTCGCAGTGAGCGAATCATTTAGCACAAAAACAGCTCTGGAAGAACTCGCTCTACTCGCTGACAAAATGATGGAGCAGACGGCATCAACCGAAGTCGCAGCCGTGCAATCGACCGCACCACCTACGTCATACGCATCGCAAGCAGACCTTATTTCTGAAATAAGGAAGCTATCACTAGAAATAGCGGAGCTTAAAGCAAGACCACAGTACAGCAACAATTACAATTATCGTTGAAGCCGCTACTCATCCCATCACCGCACCTCGTCAAGATCGCGAAATAGAGAAGCATCACCATCATCATTCTGCTATTACCACCGACGTTTCAAAGATCAAGCCAGACGATGCACATCGCCTTGTTCATTTAAAACCCAAAAACCGGAAAACTAAACAGAACGTTGGCAGAGGCGGACACCGGCGTTCAAGAAAATTCACACCGCCTTTACATCACCGATAGAAACACAAAACTTTCATTTTTAGTCGACACCGGAGCCAACGTGTCCGTACTACCTAAAAGAAAGGGACAAATAGCAACGCCGTTACCATTCCAACTGTACGCAGCGAACAACACCACTATAGCTACGTACGGCGAGAGGACACTGTCTCTCGACTTCGGCTTGCGACGCCCATACAAGTGGAAGTTCATCATAGCTGACGTTTCGAAGCCGATCCTCGGAGCCGATTTTCTCAAACACCATCAACTCATCGTAGACTTAAAAAACAAGAAAATTATCGACGGAGTTACGAGTCTCAAGGTCAACGCCCCGGTACGATTATCAAACGTGCCTACCGTACGCAGCATCGACATCAATCAGCTATACCACGATATCTTAGCTCAGTATCCAGGAATAACAAGATTGACATCCATGAAATTGAATGCCGATATAAACGTGCAACATTTCATCGAAACAAAGGGACCGCCGATACACAGCCGCGCCCGACCAATCCCACCACATCGCTTCGAAATAGTCAAGAAAGAATTCGAAAACATGATCGAACAAGGATTATGCAGACCAAGCAAAAGCCCTTGGGCATCACCTCTCCACATCGTACCAAAGAAAAACGGCGATATTAGAGTTTGTGGTGATTACCGAAGACTAAACTCTATCACCATACCAGACCGCTATCCCGTGCCACGCATCAAAGATTTCACTCATCACCTGTCTGGAAAAACTATTTTCTCAACAATAGATCTCAACCGAGCATATCAACAACTTAGTGTCAGAGAAGAAGACATCGAGAAGACCGCTATCATCACTCCAATGGGATTATTCGAATTCCCACGTATGTGTCCTGGTTTAAAAAACGCGGGACAAACCTTTCAACGCTACATCCACGAAGTACTAAGAGGATTAGATTTTGTCTTCCCATTCATCGACGATCTACTCTTAGCATCCGAAAGCGAAGATCAGCACCGTGAACACCTTCACATCGTACTCAAAAGGTTAGAAGACAACGGCATCACTATCAACCCCGCCAAATGCAACCTAGGCAAACCAGAAGTACAGTTCCTAGGCTACACCGTATCGTCCGAAGGTATAAAACCTCCCGAACACAAAATCAACATTATCAACAGTTATCCCAAGCCGACCACAATCGAAGAGCTAAGAAGATTTCTCGGTATGATCAATTTCTATCGCGATCATATACCTAACGCCGCATCGCTACAAGCACCATTAAATGCATACCTACATAACGTCAAGAAAAAAGATAAAACTCAAATAACGTGGACCGACGAAGCAACTCAAGCATTCGAACAATGTAAGAAAAGCATAATAAACGCTACCCTTCTCGCTCACCCATCGCACCACGCAACACTCGCTTTTTTTTGCGACGCGTCCGACAATTCAGCTGGTGCCGTACTTCAACAATACATACACGAAACATGGCAACCACTCGGTTATCATTCAAAGAAGTTCACCGAGGCACAGAAAAAATATTCAACTTTCGATCGCGAGCTACTTGCTATGTATATGGCAGTCAAACACTTCCGCAAAACATTTGAAGGACGCCATCTCATCATATTTACAGACCACAAGCCGCTAACATATGTAATGGCGAAGACTCATTCCAACTCAGAAACACAGAGGCGAACGAGACAACTTTTGTTTATCAGCGAATTTACCACGGACATAAGACACGTGAGCGGTAAACAAAACGTCGTCGCCGACACACTCAGCCGCATAGAAACAATCTCATGCCCATCTTCAATAGACTACAGTGAAATAGCCAGAACTCAAGAAAAGGACAGCAACATCGAACAACTATTATTACAAGATAACATCAAACTCAAGAAAATAATAATACCAAACACCGATGTCGAGTTATACTGCGAAACATCCACTCCTTATGTACGCCCGTACATACCAGAACAATATAGAAAAGAAGTTTTTGACAGCGTGCATAATATCAGTCACCCTGGTACTCGCACGACTCGCAAACTTATATCTCAAAAATATTTCTGGCCATCAATGAACGCAAACGTCAACAGTTGGACTCGAACCTGTATACATTGTCAGAAAAGCAAGATACAACGACACACATTCTCGAAGATTTCATCTTTCCCGCCTAGCGAACGTTTCCAACATCTACACGTCGACATCGTCGGACCATTACCTACAACAACTCAAGGTCATCGGTATCTAGTTACAATGATAGACCGATCAACGAAATGGCCCGAAGCAATACCTACCGACGAAATATCAGCTGTTCGAATAGCCGATATCGTCTATAAACATTGGATAACAAGATTTGGATGTCCGACCACACTAACAAGCGACCAAGGTAGTCAGTTCGAGAGTCAGCTGTTCCAAAATCTCATGAAGCAAATGGGAATCAAGAAAAATCGTACTACACCGTATCACCCGCAAAGCAACGGTATCGTCGAACGATGGCACCGCTCACTCAAAACATCGTTACGCGCGAAACTTTCCGACGCAAGTTCATGGATCGACGAAATACCTACAGTGCTACTAGGATTACGAGCCGCATTACGCACAGACACCGGCGTGAGCGCCGCCGAACTTACCTACGGTCATAACTTACGACTGCCCGGCGATTTCTTTATCTCGCACACACACACAACTGCTATGGATTATACCTACGTTGAAAAACTACGTGATATCATTCAAGCAAACAAGCCGCAACCCATCACCGAGCATCACAGTAACAATAAAAGCGTTTTCGTGCATCAAGACTTACACAAGTGCAGTCACGTTTTTGTCAGGACAGATGCAGTAAAGAAACCACTTCAAACCCCATACGAAGGACCCTACCCAGTGATAAGACGGACAGACAAAGTGTATTGCATACAGTTACCCGATCGACAAGCCAACATATCGATCGATCGATTGAAGCCCGCATATGTCATCACAGAAAGTACCTACACTTCACGACCAACCAAAAGCAGTACTATTCCAGTTACCAAGCCGCAAACGAAAGTACCTACGGCCGACAACATGAGGTCACAGCCCGCAAAGGTCAAGACACGCACGGGTCGTGTCATTAACCTGCCGGTACGCTTCGCTTGAGGGGGAGTACTGTAGCCACCACGTATCGCAGCACAACAGGTCAAGAAACAATTGAACAAGCAGTTCTCAAAAGAACTTTTATAGTCAAGCTGATGCCACACGCCGCACTCCTCAACTCCTGTCTCCGCCTGAAGTTTCGAGACTCTTCACCGGACGACAGCTGCCGACGAACAAGGTGCGACGAACTTTTTTTTTTTTGAAGGGACTTGAAGGTGTTAGCCTCTGATGGCTTTTACACCTTTACGCGGGCAATCGGTGAGCGCTGAGGGCTCTCAACCGTAAATATATTTAAGCAACTGCGCTGAGGGTGTCCCCTGCGGGACCGTGCCTCGGCTCAGGGCGTTGCTGGGGGTGAGGGACTCACTGGTTTGATTATTTGGGGAATTTTATTTATCGGACATTTGGGGCGGCTCGGGCCGCATGCTACTGGGGACGAGACTGGGTGGGACGTCGCGACGGTCCTCGCCGGCGAGGACGATAAATCGGATATCGGTTTTGTGTAGTGTTCGGTGTGCCGCGAGCGGTGTCGACTGCAACCTGCGCGAGCGTGGTGTCGTCGTCGGGGACGTCGAGTACTAACCTAGGCCTAGGGATTTTTGAAATTTGGGATACGTTATAGGTTGCAGCCTTAACGATGAGGGGATTTTTGTGGTTACGAGCAGTGTCGAAGAATCTGCGGGATGCTCGTTTCATGAATTGCCTGATGGTCGGCAAGCCTAAGTCTAGGTGGAGGTTTAGGTTGCGCATATACCACGGGGCTCCCGTGGCTTTGCGCATGAAACGGTTTTGTATGACTTGGAGCCTATGGATCCGGTGGGGGGCTACGTGAGCGAAGACTGGGCTGGCGTACGTCATGATGGGACGGATGCACGCCGTGTAAAGTCTAACCTTACTTTTTAGGTTGAGTTTGGATTTCGCGTTGAGGAGGCAGAGGTGCGACGAACTCTCTGCAGCCTATATTTATAACGTCGGTGCGAGGCAACCACACCGGCGTTAGAGAGAGAGAGGGCGAGACCAATTTGACCTCGACGCGCACCAGTGACCCGTGCCGTGATTGGTCATTAATGCAGTGCTGTGATTGGCTCACATAGATCGACCTATTAGATTAAGTGTTTTTGTTTATTTTGTAATTAATGTATCTATTTTTATTGGTTAGGGCATATTGTAAAAAACTATAAATAGGCAGTCTAGAAAATAAATTATACAGCGAGAGGATGGAGATCGATAGGAGACCGCTTCCGGAGCCCACACAGTACGCACGCACGCGCCCACATAGCCCGCTTCCATTGCCCGCTATTGCTTGCTCGCTTACTTTGTGTTCCGCAGACGTGTTACTAGTCTGGGTCATATAGAAAATCCACCTTCCGTGGTCGCTTGGAGGATACCTACCGGTGACAACTAATCCAGCGAGGCAACGACCCGCTTTGCCTGTTTCGCCCCTTCAGGGTGAAACAAACAAGCGGACGGGGTCGGATCAATCGGCCTTGGGGTTTGCCCCTAGTCGATCCCGACTATCGCCCCCTCCCACCCTACCTCATCCCGTAATCCATCCTCTGGTGTCTGTTTGGGTGTGCGGTACCTACTGTGAGTAGGTACCAATAACACCCCTGCACCGGAGCAGTTAGGAACCCGACTGCACATTGAGATTGGCAGAGGGAGACTCTCTAGGGCTCACCGTAAGTACACACACCTCCCGGCCTATCCCGGTCGGGAGGGAAACAACACCCACTCACCCCCGGGTTATCCCGCCCGGGGACGTATAGGTACGTCAAATTAGATTAGGGCGACTGCCTGCGAGTTTCTTGAGGTTTCTTCTCGCAGGAACGCACGGTTTGGAAACCTCGTCAAAAAACCGTTAGAGTAGGCCACGCCCCCGCCGCCCTTCAGGCAAGACGGTCACTCTGACCGTCTCGGGTACGGAGTAGGCTATCTCCCTCGCCCACGTAGCGCCGTCCCTTTTTGCTGCACTTCGCACTCGTTTGTTTACGCGTAATAAAATTTTATTCAATTTTATTCATTTTAAATTCCCTTCCCTAACTTTATTATAATGTCGCTCTATAATATCACCCTCGAGGAGATATTAAGCGACGTCGAAGCCCACTACCTCCTTCACGAGAGGTTTCCGCGGGCGATCCCGCCACCCACCCTCCCTCGCCCCCCGTCCGTAACATCGCGCGTAACATCGCGCGCCTCCTCCCCGGCCCTATCGATGCGCTCCGTGCGCTCGGAGGACTCCGTCCCGTCCCCTGCCCCCCGTCCCGCATCCCCGTCCCCCGCCTCCGCCGAACCCGCCACCGAATCGTCCTCCGAGGACGACTTCATTCTGGCGGGCAAGGGGAAGCGGAAGAAGAGCGGCCGCAAGCAGGCCCCCCTCGACCCGGCTAAAGCAGCCAAGCCCTCCCCCCCCTCACCCCCCTCCTTCCCGACGGACTCCCCCATGTCCCCGCCCCTGCGCGACCGCGCGCCCCGCGCCAACCCGTCCCCGCTCCCTCCCCGCACCCCGAATACCCCCGCCGCGCCCTCTGCGCGCAAACTCCCCCCGCCACCGCCTCTGTTCATTCAGGACAAGGCTAAGTGGACTCTCGTCTCTGGGTGGTGCAACGAGCACCACATCCAGTATACATCCGCCCGCCCCACCGAGCACGGTATTAAAGTTACCGTGCCCTCCTCCGCGGACCATAGGTCCCTCACGAAGCTCCTCCGCGAGCGTGTGGTGTCGTTCCACACCTACGCCCTCCCGGAGGACCAAGCCCTCCGCGTAGTCATCCGTGGTGTCCCTCGGGAGATCCCCACGGATGAAGTTAAGCAGTCCCTTCTGGACGAGTCTCTCCCTGTGCTGTCGGTCCACCGCATGCACAGGGGCCGCCATAACGAACCATTTAACATGGTTATAGTAGCTCTCGAAAAATCCGAAGATGCCAAGCGCATATTCAAGATCAAGACCGTTTGCCACCTCTCCGGCATCCGCGTCGAGGCCCCTCACAAAGGGGGCTACCCCTCGCAGTGCCACCGCTGCCAACTCTACGGGCACTCGGCCCGTAATTGTTTCGCCCACCCCAGGTGCGTCAAGTGCCTCGGGGACCATCCGACCGAGGAGTGCTCTCGGCCAAAAGATATTGCCCTCTGCATCGAGCCCCCGGCTTGCGTCTTATGCAAGACGGTGGGCCACACCGCGAATTACCGCGGTTGCCCCAAAGCCCCCCGCCCCTCCCGCCCCCCCCGCTTCCAAGCGCGCCCCCTCGCCCCTCCCCCCCTAATGAGGACCCCCCTCGCCCCCCAACGCCCCTCCCCCTGGGGCAAGGTCGGATACGACCTCGCCTTCCCGGCCCCCCCCTTCGCACCCATCACCCCCCTGATGCCCACCCCCGCCCCGGCCGCCCCCGTGTCGGCCAAGCGGACGGCGCCTCCGCCGCCGCCGCCACTCGTCAAGCCCACCGCGAGGCAAAGCCCCCCCCGCCGCGCCGCGACACAACCCCCACCAGCTGAGGACTCGGACTTCTCACTGGTGGAACGTTTTGTAAACTCGATCGACTTTAGCGAGATCGAGAACTTCGCCAGTCAAATTCGCGCCAATGCGGGCAACGGCACCGCACTGGCACTCGTCGCGATGCGATTCCGCAAGGTCGCATCTGCACTATCCGCGTTCAAAATAAACCCATAATGGTTTTCGCGGCCCCCAAGAGCAGGTTCAAACCCCGATCCCTAAAAGTAGGTTTCTACAACGCCGACGGCATTGGGACGCAACGCGGTGAGCTCGCAGAATTTCTGCGCGACCACCAACTTGACGTCCTCCTCGTACAGGAGACCTTCCTCAAACCCTCGCACAGGGTCCCTAGCATCGCCAACTATAATATGGTGCGCAATGATAGGCTCCAATCCGCCCGTGGTGGCACCCTTATCTACTACAAAAGGTCCCTGTACTGTTCCCCTATGGATCCCCCCCCCCAACTCAAGTTCATCGAAACGTCAGTCTGCAAACTAGGCATGACCGGCCACGACTCCATCATTTTGGTCTCGGCCTACCTGAGCCCACCCGGAGAGCCCCACAAGAAGGAGCTCCTTAAGAGCGACCTCGAAGCCATATTTCAACTAGGAAACTCTGTCCTTCTGGCAGGGGACCTAAACGCGAAAAATGTCCTCTGGAATTGCAACGCGACTAACCGCAGAGGTAAAATCCTAGAATCAATTCTCGACACTATGAATGTCGATCTAATCTCCCCAGTCGAGCCGACCCACTTTCCGCGGATCGCCGACCACCGACCGGACATACTCGACGTGGCACTGCTGCAGAATGTGAACTTACGTTTGCACAATGTATCGGTGGTACACGCACTGGACTCCGACCATAGACCTGTAATCTTAGAGTTTACACCGCGCGTAGGCCCCCCAGATTCAGGTCAACCCCCACCCACCACGACGGTGACGGACTGGAAGAAATTGAGCGAATCCCTCAAGTCCACAGAGTCCGTTCACCTAGACAAAATCCCAAACGACATCGTCACCGCTGACGACGTCGTCGGCGCAATCGACTCCCTGACAGGCCACGTGCAGTCGCTCATTAGCGACTGCTCTCGGACAGTCCCAGATACAAGCGATTGTAAATGGAAACTGCCCGAAGACGTACGTGAACTGATGAGGGACAAGTATGCCGCCACGCGCGCCCATGACACCTTCCCCGACGACTTCAACCGCGCGCGCATGCGCTATTACCAACGTATAGTTAGGTCTCGCATCGCCGAAGTGCGACAAACCAAATGGGACCAAACTTTAGAAAGTCTGGAGCCCTCCCACCTCGCTTTCTGGCAGCTCACTAGGAGACTGGCCAAGAAAACAACAGTACCCATGCCCCCCCTGAACAGGCCCAACATGCCCCCCGCATTCGAAGACGAGGAAAAGACGGAATGTCTAGCCGAAAGTCTGGCGAATCAATGCACTCCCAGCTCCCTCCCCGTCGACCAACTCCATCTGAGGAACGTCGACTCCAGGGTAGAGTGGTTCACAACCCAACGCCCTCTCTCGCCACCGCCCCTCGCCGACGAGGAAGACCCCCTCCCGCCCACCACCGCCGAGGAGGTTAAGTCGATCATAGGGAAACTCCACCCACGTAAAGCCCCGGGCCCGGACAAGATCACCAATAAGGTGTTTAAGCTCTTCCCCGACACCCTCATATTCCTGCTAGTGGCCATCTTCAATGCCGCCCTAGCCTGCAATCTCTTCCCGCACCAGTGGAAAGAAGCCCAAGTCATAGGCATCCACAAACCCGGAAAACCTATGTCCGAGCCCACCAGTTACAGGCCCATAAGTCTTCTCTCAGTCATGGGAAAGATTTATGAGCGCCTGATTTATGTACGGCTGAAAGCGTTCGCTGATGCCAAACACCTCATCCCCGACCAGCAGTTCGGTTTCCGCCCCGGACACTCGTGCGTCCACCAAGTCCACCGGTTAGTCGAACACATCTCCTCTCACCTCATGAGAGGAAAATCGACAGGCATCCTATTCTTCGATATCGCCAAGGCTTTCGACAAAGTATGGCACAACGGTTTGCTCTTCAAGCTCATCACCATGGGTGTGCCACATAGACTCGTGCTCATCTTACGAGACTTTTTGTTGGACCGCCACTTTAGGTACCGCATAGAAGGAGCCCTATCCTCTCGTCACCCCATCCGCGCCGGAGTCCCCCAGGGCTCGGTGCTCTCGCCCCTCTTGTTCACGCTGTTCACGAGCGACATGCCCCACCATAAAACGGCCCAAGTCGCCCTCTTTGCCGACGACACCGCCATCTTCCTCTCCGGCACCGACCGGAATCTCATACACCGAGGCCTCCAGACGGCCACCGACGCCCTCGGCGCCTGGTGCCGCAAGTGGAGGATAGAAATCAACCCATCCAAGAGCCAGGCCGTCTTGTTCATCAAGCCGCGCAAGCTGAGACCCCCCCCTCCCCCACCAGTCATCCTATTCGGCGACCCGATCCCTTGGGAAAGGCAAGCCAAGTACTTAGGGGTGATTCTCGACGATCGACTCAGCTTCGTTCCTCACATCCAGGCAGTCCGCGCGCGCGCTGCCTTCGTGTCCTCGCGTCTACACTGCCTCCTCAACGCGAAATCCAAACTCAACCTAAAAAGTAAGGTTAGACTTTACACGGCGTGCATCCGTCCCATCATGACGTACGCCAGCCCAGTCTTCGCTCACGTAGCCCCCCACCGGATCCATAGGCTCCAAGTCATACAAAACCGTTTCATGCGCAAAGCCACGGGAGCCCCGTGGTATATGCGCAACCTAAACCTCCACCTAGACTTAGGCTTGCCGACCATCAGGCAATTCATGAAACGAGCATCCCGCAGATTCTTCGACACTGCTCGTAACCATAAAAATCCCCTCATCGTTAAGGCTGCAACCTATAACGTATCCCAAATTTCAAAAATCCCTAGGCCTAGGTTAGTACTCGACGTCCCCGACGACGACACCACGCTCGCGCAGGTTGCAGTCGACACCGCTCGCGGCACTCCGAACACTACACAAAATCGTTATCCTATATATCGTCCTCGCCGGCGAGGACCGTCGCGACGTCCCACCCAGTCTCGTCCCCAGTAGCATGCGGCCCGAGCCGCCCCAAATGTCCGATAAATAAAAATTCCCCAAATAATCAAACCAGTGAGTCCCTCACCCCCAGCAACGCCCTGAGCCGAGGCACGGTCCCGCAGGGGACACCCTCAGCGCAGTTGCTTAAATATATTTACGGTTGAGAGCCCTCAGCGCTCACCGATTGCCCGCGTAAAGGTGTAAAAGCCATCAGAGGCTAACACCTTCAAGTCCCTTCAAAAAAAAAAAAAATAAATAAATTATACATTACATTCTACATTCTACATTCCATTTACTACACTCAAGAGTTTCATTATCACCAACAACCTGCCTCGCCAAAACAGTTTTGACAGATTAATAATTGACATATTGAGAGAGGTTTTTGTTTAAACAAAACGTTTTTGAGGTTAAGTTTAAAAAAACAAAGTGTTTTGAAACGAGTGTGAAATAAAAATATGCAGTTAATTTAAGGGATTTTCGTTTAACGAACTATATTGTTGAAATCATTGGAGCGAGACTCATTCGTAGTACTAATATTTCATAACATCATGTTTCGGCACGTAATGAAAGTGTTTGAACCACTTAGAAACCAATTGGTGAGCTAAATATTTATTTAAGTTAAATTCTTAAGTAAAAACCCCTTCCAGAAATTAATCTCTTGTGTACTTTCATAGGCGCGGACAGTCGGTGGTAATGGTGGCAGTGGAAGTAGCCCTGGCGTCCCAGGCAGTGCTTTTGAACGCAACTGTTTGTCTAAAGAGCAACAACTGACTGATGTTCTTAGGAACTCAATGCCTGGGATCACTTATATCAGCATAGAGGACATTTCGGGGGGTTGTGGTGCTATGTTTGAGGTACCATTATTAACTATATTACTGTAGTTCATGTAATTTCTTGCTTGTCAAATATATTGTTAGCAAATTAATTGACTAGAATTCTCGATATGTAATCTTCTTGATTCATGCAATATTTTGAACTATTAATATTTTTCAGATTAATGTAGAAGCAAAAGAATTTATTGGTCTGTCTCGAGTGAAACAGCATCGCCTAGTGACGGACACCCTGAAGAGTGAGATTGCTGAAATGCATGGTATCCGTATCCACACCACACCTGCTAAACCTGAAGACAAGTGATGTCTATATAATTTATTTGTAAATAAATAAAATGATTCTAATACAGTTAATGTACAAAATAGTCATTGTTAGTATATAGATATGTTATTAGATTTTTAATTAATATAGTTCCTCTTACATAAAATCTTCATTTCTAATTTAATTATCTTCTATATTAAATATATTCTTAAAAATGTGTCAATCTTAAATACATCTATCATTCATATTTTACACAATACTTTCAGCGGGCTTACTGTTAAACTGTAGGTAATTTACTGTACATGATATAACTGTAATCATTTCATTGAAATAATTGAACAACAAATTTATTATTTAGCTAGGATAACAGACTTTTATATGCCACTGACTGAATGACTAATTTGAACAATTACAATGGCAACTGGATTGATAATGCATTAAATGCATCCATATTTTGATTAGATTTGCTTGCGTGCGTAAGTGTGGTAGTCGGGCGAGTTATTTCAGTATAGACGAACTCTACTTATAATAGGTGTGTGTGATCTAATAAGTAGTAGATTATTTTCAATTGGTATGAAATTGTCAAGTGCTTATGCTATCTTAATATAAAATTTTAATGATAGCGTTGATTTGACTTCCAAATTTCGTGTTAAAGTTATGCAGTTAGATAAATTAGAAACTTTTTTTTTTTTTTTTTTTTTTGCGTAGCATTACACGGCTTGTGTATTTGCCAATGTCAAGTTTTTAAAACGAGGAAACTTTTAATGTAATAATCATAAAAATAGAGAGGAATTTGGAAAAGGAAGCAAAAGGATCAGGGGAGTAGGATAATACGGAAATGAATTATGATAGATTACATAAAATTACATAAAGAGGGATGAAAATATTATACTTTTATATTATTAAATGAAAGATACGATTCTATTGCAAGATAAATATCGATATTAAAGGATATAAGTAGACAGCTTATAGAAGTAGGCAAAGGAACATTTAATGATATTAACGTATTGATAAATGATAAACGGCAGAAATTGCGACAAGAAAATATTATATGGTTTAAGTCACCCACATCCTCACCACAAGCACAGAGTGGACTATTCATCATTCCCAACCGTGCCAGATGAACCGGACAAGAAGTGTGACCCAGCCGCATGCGTATTAAAACACTAGTGAAAGTTTTGGAGAGAGTAAAAAAGAAAAACCACGGTTTCTTTGGAACAACCGGTTGTATTTGAAATAAATGTTTGGCTTTAATTTTTGAGGAATCTTGCCAAAGCATATTCCAGCTTTCATAGAGGAAATCTTTCGGTAGTAATAGAAGGTCATTAGGTTGAATTTTAAACGGATGAATGTCACCAGAAAGACAAGCATCTTTCGCCAGACTGTCAGCCTTATCGTTACCAACAACGCCGCAGTGCCCAGGAACCCATACGAATTTCACGGTTAACTGTTTTTGATAGCATTTATACAACAAATTTCTTATATCATATACCGTAGAATGATGAGTGTTATTCCGGAAGGGAAATTTTTGAATAGCCTGTAATGCACTTTTTGAATCGGTAAAAATTAAGGTATTAGAAAGGTTAAAGCTATTTATGTAATCTAAGGCTTTGAAAATTGCAAAACATTCCCCAGAAAACACTGACGATTCCTGAGGCATTTTAATTTTTTGTGTAATGGTAAACTGTGAATGATACACACCTACACCTACGCAACCATTAGCAGGTTTCGATGCATCGGTAAATATATGATGCCAACTTGAAAGTTCAATATTCTCGGATATGCTAAGTTCAGAATCAGATTTCAACCTTTCACCTAGATCGAGATCTATGGAAGGAGAAAGGAGCAGACAATTGAAATTATATTTAAACAAAGGAAATAATGGTAAATTGTTAATAGGTGCAGATAAAAAGGAATACTTATTCCAACTATTCACCAAACATGGAGGGGTCTTATGAACCCAGTACGGTGAAGACCTAGTGAGATCGGATAGTTGTTTTAATTTCGTTATAATTGGATGATTTGAATATTGTAAGCATCGAGATAAAAACCGATCAGAAAGATACTGACGGCGCAATTTAAAGGGGGGGTCGCAACACTCTATTTGAAGACCATTCACTGGACTGGATTTCATAGCTCCAGATATGATTCTAAGACACTTGGACTGTACGCGATCTAATTTCACAAAACCAGCTAAATTACCGGGTTCTAAGAGAAAAGTACCATAGTCTATAATACTTCTTATCATTGCATTATAAATTAATTTCAAAGAGTATGGATGTGCACCCCACCAAACTCCAGTAAGGCAACGTAACATATTGATAAGTTTTTCACATTTTGCAACAATATAATCAAAATGAGCACAACCAGAAAGCTTAGAGTCCAATAATAACCCTAAGAATTTTATTTCATTTTTAACAGGTATAACAAAATTATTAAAATGTATTGAAACAGGAGGAGGTAAGCGCATTCTGGAAAACAAAACTATTACACTTTTTGAAGGAGATATATCAAGGCCATTTACATCTAAATATAATTTTAATATTTCTAAGGAACGGTTTAATTTTGAACAAGCATCACTAACTGAGCTGTCGATAACATAAAAAAGTAAATCGTCAGCATACTGAAGAATTTTTACAAAATTACAGCAAATAGGTTCTAAATCATTTACATAAATATTATATAGCAATGGACTAAGGACCGATCCTTGAGGAAGTCCTCTGTATAATTCTCTAGACCTTACTGAACCGTCTATATTTAAAATAATAGAACGATTCGATAATATGTTAGTAATAAAATTTACAATAAAATTTGGGATTTTTAATTTAATGAGTTTGATTTTTAATATAGATATTACAACATTATCATATGCAGATTGAATATCGAGAAATGCTGCAAGCACCGATTTATTATTTGAGAATGCCAACCTGCAATCTGTGGTGAAAATTGCTAGGTTATCTATGGTACCTTTCCCCTTCCTAAAGCCGTATTGGCTTTTTGATAATTTGTTATTGTTTTCAACAAACCATTCCAAACGATTTTTAACTAAATGTTCAGCTACTTTTAATAATACCGAAGACAGAGCTACAGGACGGTATGATGACGCGATTGAAGGCGGTTTCTCCGGCTTAAGTATACAAATACAAAATACAAAATCATTTATTTACAGCGGTTCACATGAGGGACACATCTTAAGAACTAAACTTATATACTACGTTGATATACACAATGTTTAACGCTGGATAATTAAAACTGAATATATTATCTGTGGCCTTCACACTAGGCAAGCCTGTATCGTGAAGACCTAACTACGATTAACTAAATAATATAATTGATTAACATATTAGTCTAATGAGTATTTTTAGAAATTAGTGCGAAAAGCTAAAACATTAATTATTGACAAAAAAATATAAATATGTTAAGTAAAATAACTAAAATAAAAAATAATAAGTAATTGATAAGAAATAAATATAGGTACATGAACTTTATACAGTGAAAAACATATACAATAATAAACATAAATAATAATAATAATAGTAAATAACGTTTATTGATACAACTATAAGCATAAATATGAATGTGAATTTACCTTCTGATATATACGCAACTAATTGGAATTTTACGAATAAATACTTAATATATTTTCTGTATCGTCATAAGTCAAAGTAGACAACCATTTACGAATTATCTTTTTAGCTTCGTAGACCGACTTCTCTCTAACCAAACAATGCTTTGCCACACAATTGTAAACGTGAACCCGAACAAACTGCCCAAAACGCTGGGCGAAAGCAGAGTTCACGGATGGAATGGGCAAACGGTATACTCGTCGCTTAGACACAGCTTCCAATTCGACAGAAGAAAGGACAGATTTGTGAACAGAAAGTGAGGTACTTAATATGAATAGCTGCCTTACGCTTAATGCACCGCTTTCTCTGTAGACATCTGAAGTTGGGTACCTAAAAGGCTTCTTAAGCATTACTTTCAAGACCGAACGTTGCGCTCTTTCAACCTGGATAAGAAAAGTCTTTGCGGCACTGCCCCAGCAAGAGATACAGTAAGTTATAAGGGATTGACATAATGCAAAATAAACTGTTTTTAGCGTCTCCATACAAGCCACATCCCGTAGATTTTTAGCTATGCCAATAAATTTCCTAACCCGACTCGACAGTTTACTAATATGGTTTCTAAAAGACAGATTTTCGTCTATTATAACACCAAGGTATTTGATAGCATGTGTTCTATTTAGTGGCTCGCAAAGACAGGGTCTATTTAAACATAATGTTTGATGAATTTTTATCTCCGTTTGTTGTTTGGGTGCCGAGGCAGCAGTTTTATGAAAACATACGTAAACAGTTTTTTGTGTGTTTAATGTTAACAAATTTTTCTGTAACCATTTGGAAACGTGATTTATACCCATCTCGGCATAGGATAAAGCCTCTGTCCACGATGATCCGTGAAACATAATAGCGGTATCATCAGCATAGCATACAATTTCCGCATTGTCTATTTGCAAGTCATGGATGTCATTAATATACAATGTAAATAACGTAGGCCCCAGTATGCTACCCTGCGGAACCCCAAAACAAATATCTTGTGCTCTACTCAGCATCTCGCCAATCCTTACACACTGTCTCCGCTCGGTAAGGTAACTCTTGAACCAGTCAGAGGCAACTCCTCTTATACCCATGATATTCATTTTATTTAATAGAATGGGAACGGAGACCGTGTCAAATGCCTTGGCCAAATCCAGAAATACTCCAAGACATCTTTGATTTCTATCAAGGGTAGATGACACCACAGAAGTTAAGAGCGATACCGCATCCTCGGTACTCTTTCCTTTTCGAAAGCCAAATTGTCGTGAAGATAATAGGTTCTGGGATTCCAAATAAATTGTCAGTCTGTTATTAACAAGTTTTTCTAATAACTTTGAAAACACCCCCAGTAGTGAAATGGGTCTATAATTTTCAATACAACTTTTGAGGCCACCCTTGTGTATTGGGCTAACACAAGCTAATTTCCAAATATGAGGAAATATTCCATTTTCAAGGCTTTGGTTGAACAGATAAGTAAGAGGTACAACAATTGCATCTTTAATATGCTTAATCAATGAGTTACTTAGGCCATCAAAGCCAGGGGCCTTATCATTTTGAAGACCCATGATTAATTTTTCCACTTCTACGTGATCCGTTGGAGTCATGAAAAACGAGTTTGTAGGTGTGTTTCTAGCTGTCACTAAGCTGGCCAGATCGGACTGCGTTAGATCCATTGCAGTAAGTGTTTTGTTAGCTAAACGTTGTCCCACAGTGGAAAAGTACTCGTTACAAAGATCGAGAGAGTTCTGAGTACTATCGGTCCTTTCCATGGATAACAACTCGGTAGGTTCACTTTTGCTGTTGGTGAGGTTACAAAAGGTTTTGATAGATTTCCAAAGCTTTCGGGGGTTATTCTTATTTTCTTTAAGTTCCATGTTTTCGTATTCGAGTTTTAGTTTACGCAAAAGACTGACAAAAAAGTTCTGATACCTAGAATAAGACAACTGTAAAACTTTATTATTGGGCTCAAGTTTAGCGCGATGGTGTAGCCTATCTCGATGTCTCATGCATTTCATTAACCCTGGGGTAATCCAGGGCTTCAAGTTGTATTGACTTCTACTAAGTCGAACTTCACGCGTATGTTTTACTGTAACATCTGTCAAAATCTTCGAAAAAGTGTTAGTCGCACTATTAACGTCACTATCTGCAGTAACAGTAGTCCAGTCCATATGTAAAAGTTCATTTTTAATAGCGTCATAATCCCTTTTGAGTGTTATACGGTTAAGTCGATTTGCCTTAATTCTATTCAAATTCAACCCCATCATAACCGGATAGTGGTCAGTAATATCAGAATGGCAGACGATGCCAACTGTAGAACGATTGGCTTGAGTGCTTGTTACGTAAATATGATCAAGACATGATAAGCCTCTTGTAGATGCCGTTATAGCCGGAGTTAGACCGTTTTCCGCCATAAAGCATTGGTATTCTAAAGATTGAGTACTGCTTGTATCCATTATATTAACGTTAATGTCACCAACCAACACCAGTGGAAGCCCGTTCGAATTATTTACATATGTTTCGATGGACGATAGAAAATTATTAATATTTCTGCAGGATGGTGAGCGGTAGATGGCCAGAATAGTGATTATCTTGGGAAGTTGAATAATCAAGCAGTCAGCATTCTCGACAGTGGGTTCCGAAGTCAACGCGTCCCAGATGGTTCTTACGTACACAACTACGCCACCATTTTGATTGCTATTTCTTTCTGTCTTAAAAGAATTGTAGCCTGGTATTTGTGGTACAGTTATGGTGTCATTTAGCCAACATTCCGTAAGCACAACTATATCGTATACAATATCCAACCGTTTAAAATTAACCAAAAATGTATCAAAATTCTTCTGTATGCTGCGTATATTAAGGGTTAATAATTTAAAATTGTGGTCTAGTGTGAGCTTATCCTTACATTTCTCGCACTCTTTTTCAATAAAGCAGTTTATCTTAAACGAATCTAAATCGGTCTCCAATTCGTTAGGGTGGAGCATTATTATATTTAAGAGTTATCCTTAACCCGCCAGGGCACACAACGATTGTGTTCAGTATGTTATTTTTGAGACCTAATAATTCAATTAATGGCTTATTCGTATTTTGTCTGGATTTAATGCGTTTTATAAAAAATATACTTAAACGTAAGGTATTTCTGTTTGACGGATATATAAACAAAATAATAAAATAAATAATAATAATTACAACAATAGTAGAACTAATAATTAATATAAAAATAATATGATAAACAGTAGTGTAATATGATTTGCAGCAATTCTTAAAACCATAGCTCAAGTTAAAATAATTACAAAAACACAGTCCCATTTTCATAGTTATGCAGGACATGATTGAGTACAGAACAATGTTGATAGAAGATAAAGAAAATACAATTTTAACTAATTTAATAATCGAGTGCACAACGATAACAAAAGAGTACCTGGGAAGCCAAACATTACGGGCAGCTTTTATTATCCAAGGTAGAAGATGGAAGAATACGGTCAAGATCATGCTGTGACCGGATGAGCAACGCAGGCTTTCCCTCTCGCTGCCTGACGTAGATTGCACCTTGATTGCACCAGCAGAAAGCGTATCCTTGGGCCTTGGCCCTATTACGGGTCTCACGAAATAAAATTCTATTTTCTTTTGTGAGTCTTTCATTGAGAAAGATTTTGACTGGTTCTCCGACAATCTCAAGATCAACACTTGAGAGATTTTTTCTTGATTTAGAAGCTTTAAGAATCTGGTCGCGTTTGGTACGGCGAAGTAGTCGCACGACAACTGGGCGTGGCATTCTGCCCGCTCCTTTAGGGAGGCTGGTCGTCACTGGCGGTCCGCGGGGTCCAACTCGGGCAATCCAGTCCACATCTTCGTCTCTCAGCTGCACTCCAACTTTTTGAACAGCGACCTTCACAATGTGCTCCAGATTCTCACAATTTGTCTCCGGAATGCCGATGATTTCAATCTCATTGCGTAGATTTAGCTGCGCTTGCACATTAAGCTCATTCTGCAGATGTGCCACTGATGCTCGCAAGTTTACTATTTCGTGATCTCGTTTTTCTAGGTTTAATAAGCGGGAGTCATTAGATGTCATATTACGTACCAGTTCATCCATCCTTTCATGGCAGTGAGAAAGCGAGTAAGTAACTTCTTCTAATTTTGTTTTAAGTGAAGAGAATTCACCGGTTAAGCGAGTGATCACAGCTGTAAGCTCCTTCATTTCAGATTCCGGGCATTCAGATGAGGCGTCCACTTTTCGGCGCATCGTGACATTTTGAGATTCCGACGCAGGTCGTACTGGAGTGAGATTGTTATCACCCCCTTTCTTTTGCACAGCGCAGCAATCAGGACATTTCCAGTTTTTCTTTCGATCAGAAGAGAACGATGTTGAATTTATGCATAGCGAACAGAAATTCTTTTCGCAAATCGAAGAAGTGCACTTAAGGGCATTACCATCTTTCACCAATTTTAAACAGCCCGAACACTTCATGTTAACAGGTAGGGTCAGTTTTACGATAACAAAAAAAATTATAATCGAAGGCCTCACAGAGGTATGTATGCTCAAATCGTTCCAATGACCACTCTGTGCCTCAGTTACTCTATGACGATAACGTACACAATGACGCACCGGGCTCACTGCACGCGACTTTCACCGTTATGCGGCGCGCGTAACCGTGAGGTTGCTCTGCACTCCAATGATAACAGTGTACCCACACACTTTAACTAAATTCACAATGTAATTCTGTTTACGCACTTTTTGCTTAGATTTTTATCAATTTAGTTCAATATTCGTGTCGTCCAATGTTTAACACTAATACAAACACATTACTGGTACAAAATATATTGTTCACGTAAAAAATTGTTGTAAACAAGACACTTTAAGAATGATAATACTAATTTTAAAGTATGGAGCTCTTCATCACTGTGTTAACCGAACGACCAACATGTCAAAGTATAGGAATGACTATTTGTTTACGCCAAGCGTCTGGTATATTACCAGAAATCATAATAGAGTTTATTAGGTTAAGATAATATAAAAGTGATGGATCATTAAGGTTAGCCAGGAAAGAATATGGTATGCCATCAATACCCGGTGCAGTGTCTTTAATTTCAGAAAGAATACCTTGTAATTCTGGCAATGTAAAAAATGCATTAATCTCATCTTGGTGATCATCAAAATATGATGAACCTACATTGAGTGATATCAATTCATTACATTCCATTACACTGGGAGGAGCAAGAAGATCTAGGAATGAATCAGATAGAGATAATGGAAGTGTTGTTTTAGGAGGGTTAATCCAACCACATTTAAATCTCTTTATGTTTTGCCAAACTATTGATGAATGGGTATCGGGGGAAATGGAAGAACAAAATCTACGCCAACCATCAAACTTCTTCTGTTTTAGAAGTTTTCTGGTCTGTTCCATTATCTCTGAAAGAACAGTAAAGTTTTCAGATGTCATATTACCACGATATACTAATTCAGATTCCTTTCTCTTCTTTACCGCAATAGTACACTCTTCATCCCACCATGGTGGTGATGGTATATTACCTGAATTTCTTTTTTTTTTTGGAAATACTACATCAGCAGCAGATAATAATGAGTCAGAAAATTTATTTAAGCATAACTGTTCTTGTCCATGTTCAATGGAAGGTAAATATAAAACTTTTTCATCTACTTTAACTTTATAACTTTCCCAATCAACATCTTTTAATTTATATTTCAAACGAGGTGGTGCAACAGAATGGTCAGGAGTAGGGTTTGGAAATGATACTAATAATGGGAAATGATCACTACCATAGGTAGAGCATAATGGTTGCCATGACAAGGTGGAGGATAGATCAGGAGTGCATAGAGTTAAATCAATAACACTAATATTCCCATTTGGTCCGGTTCTCCTAGTGGGAGCACCTGTATTAAGTAGACATAGGTTAAATGTGTCTATTATATCAAGTAAATCTTCACCATATGAGTTAGTTATAGAGCTTCCCCACATTTGGTGGTGTGCATTGAAATCCCCTAACAGCAAGAATGGTCTTGGAATAAATTTCAAAATATTATTTAATTCTCTAAATATATGTTGTGATGGGTGGGGTATATATATAGAGACAAAGTATATATTACATATGTTCACAGCAATTATAGAAAAATCATTACTATGAGATGGAAGAGATAAAGGAGAGTATGAAAGAGAGTGTTTGATGAGGATGGCAACACCCCCATACCCATCAGACCTGTCTTCTCTGACACAAACAAAACCTGGCACCCTAAAATGAGAACCAGGCTTTAACCATGTCTCAGAGAGACAAAGTACTGAAGGATGATATTTATTTATAATGTATATTAAATCAGATTTCTTACTAATTATACTACGACAATTCCACTGAATTATGTTTGTTAGCTTGGCCATTGATTATAGAAGAACTTAGTATACTATTAATAAGAGAAGCAACGTTGGACGGTGGAATAAGATTACACTGAGAAAGTGCATTTATCAATGCAACAATGATGTCAGAAAGAGCTAATTGAGAAGATTCATCCTTGGCATCAGATGATTTCAATGCACAGCCATTAATGGAAGGAGAGAAACTATAATCTTTTGTCAAAAGATCATGTGACTTTCTATCATAACCTTTGACTGGGGATGAAACTTTTTTTGGATATTTAAAAATTGTTTTTTTGTAAGACGTAGTGCCACTAGGATTATTTTGACTATTGTTAATACTTGAAAAATTTATTGGACTACTATCATTATGAGAATTAAAATTAAAAGATTGAATTAATGCCTCGGAATATAGTTTATTGTTGACTGGAGGGTGAAGTTTAATGGCTTCTGCATATGAAATAGATTTATTTGCCATGGATGATTTGATGTCCTTTTGTCTTCCAAACTCTGGGCAAACCCTACTGGTAGCAAAATGCAAACCCGAGCACATGCAGCAAGATGCCACATCATCCTCAACCTTACAAGACACCCCAGTATGCTCTTGTCCACACTTGTAACATCTTGGTTTGGACCTACATTGAACTTTTGTATGTCCATATCTACAGCAATTAAAGCATTGGATGGTAGGAAAAATGTATGTTTCTACTGGTAAAGCATTGTAACACATAAATATATGCTTAGGTAACACCTGACCATCAAAAGTGACTACGACTGATTGCGAAGGCTTCCAAGTGGGACTACCTTCAATCATGACCTTAAAATTAATTCTCCTAATTTTTATAACTTCTCCACATCCAAACGGTACAGATATATTATTTTTAATTTCTTCAATAGACCAGTCTGCAGGAACCCCACGAACCAGGCCAATGCGAGTAATATTAAAAGATGGGATGAATGCTTTTAAATTATGATTTGATATCGAATCATGACTAATGAAGTTGTTTGCATCAGTATAGTTGGAAAATCCTAATGAAATTCTATTCCTACCAATTTTTTTAATACTTCCATTTATAATGCTTTTAAAACTATTTTTTTTCAAAAAATTGCCGAATGCGACTGGGTGAAAAGAGGTACCATCATTGACCGTTGTTTCAATTTTTTGTACATGTACGGTATATGGTGAAGAATCCATGGCGGAGTATAAGCTACGTCCTACTTTTATGGGATGTGGGGATGGGGTATCTGAGGAAACAGGTTCTGAGGCTTTGGATGAAGTACCGTCAGTTCCGTCCAAAGACCCAGAAACAGGTGGAACGTCGTCTGCGATACAATCGCTATCCGGGCATTTGCAAGATTCCTTATTTTTATCGCCTGCCATTTTGTTCATTCTTTTTTTCCTGTTGCAATTTCCGCATATTTTTTTGTCATGATTCCGCTTTCGCGGTTTCTTTTTGCATATCGATGAGTCGGAATCATTAGGCTCTGATATTGTTACATAGTGAGCTACGTTATTGTTTAAATTAGAAGTATTAGAACCCCCGGGATCGGGGGGATCGTTATCGTCGATCATACAAAATAAAGTAAAAACTCACCTATATACAGCAAACTAATGTGAAAACTACAGAAAATAAACTAAATACAAATAATAAATACAATGAACACCTCCACTGATCACTTATAATTATAAAACATTAAATAAAAATTAATTTGAAAAAAAGACACCCGTGTTGTTCGAAGTTTCCCGCGCTTTTTTTAAAAATTAGAAACTTGACACTGGCCAGAAATTAGATTTGGTTGCCATACTTAAATAAAACAAGACGAAATAAATTTAATATTAAATTATTATATCACTCACTCTAATACATTCATTCTTTCGTTCATTCAAATCCAAAATGGCGCTCAATCTAAGCGTCAAGATTCATCCTGTTGTTTTATTTCAAATTGTCGATGCTTACGAGCGCCGCAATGCAGATTCGCACAGAGTTATCGGCACTTTATTGGGTAAGTAATGATTTGAATATAATAATGGTATATATTGCACACTACGTTGATTGTTTTAATGTGACGTCGTCATGTGGGTATGTCAGCGATTATAGCAGGTTTTTTAGGAATAGTACCTGTAATTTGTGTGCAATTACCCTTTCCTGCTAATTCGAGTCACAATATCCGTCATTAGTGAGTACCTATGATGTTGTGATAGGTAGGTCAGATAATATTGATAGTATGTTTCGAGGTTATGTTATCATTCTGCGGTTGTCTCCAGGTACCAGCGACAAGGGGGTGGTGGAAGTGACCAACTGCTTCTGCGTGCCGCACAAGGAGCACGCCGACCAGGTGGAGGCTGAGCTCAACTATGCCATGGATGTATATGAGCTGAATCGCAGGGTCAACTCCTCTGAGAGTATTGTTGGTGAGTAAACTGTTATATTCTTTTAGTAGAGATACATATTTGGGTTCATATCTGTCTATAAAAATTATATTAGTCAACAATATACATCTGATTTTAAGAAAATATGAACATAGTGTTCAAGTAATGCAATCATTATAATTACAAAACCATACCATGTTAATTATAAGTAAATCAAATTTATTGTAGAATGCTGGTGCCCAAATTTTGTTACTTAAAATATCTGGTAAGTTGACCTTGTGGTTTGCAATTCTGACTTTCAGGCATGTTTGACAAGCCTGTTGGCTTTGTGGTTAATAATGCTGAGTCTCAAGCCATCATCGTGGGTTTGAATCCCATCCAGGGCAAACATTTGTAAGCATGAATATGACTGTTTGTTCTGTGTCTGGATGTAAATATCTATATAAGTATGTATTTAATAGTAGTAAATATAGTATACCAGGTATCTGGTACCATATCATAAGCTCTGCCAAGTTTGGAATCAGATTGGCTGTGAATGAAAAATGTCCCAGGATATTTATTTATTCTTATTTATTATTGATTAATATCATAATTATCATCATCAGCTCATATACATCTCCACCGATTTGCTCATGCCTCCCCTAACATCGATGTGGTTTCGGCCATAGTCTTCCACGCGGACCTAGTGCGGATTTGTGGACTTCACATGCCTTTCATTGTGACATCTCTGGCATGCAGGTTTCCTCACTATGTTTTCCTTCACCAAAAGCCAGTGGTGTGAATTAACACGTAAGTTTTTATAAACTCTGAGGTATAGGCCAATCATTTGAACAGTGCACTCTCATGATCGTGAGTCCGTGTGTTCCCAACTGAGCCACCACGGCTCAGAAATATACATATGAATATAAATACACATCATCTGTAATGCTCGAATAAAGATAATTGACATCTGTGTAAAATAATAAATTCTATTAAAAATATACTCAATTCTTCAACACTTATTAGCCCCAGGTGTAGCAGCACTAGTATTGCTGCATTGATTCAAATGTTTCATAATGTTATAATAATAGCTATGTGGCTGTCTGTTTCTATCCCGCGTTTGGATATGGTTGAATTGTTTATGCCTTCAAGTAACTGGATTGTTGTAATGCTAGTAAGTAAGCTATGTGTATGGATAGTGGGACAGTGTACATGATAGTGGTGTGGTGCGTGTTGCAGGTTGGTGGGCGACGGGCAACGAGGTGACGAACCACTCGTCGGTGATCCACGAGTACTACTCGCGCGAGTGCCGGTCGCCGGTGCACGTGACGCTGGACACGTCGCTGGCCGGCGCGCGCATGGGGCTGCGCGGGTACGTGTGCGTGGCGCTGGGCGTGCCGCGCGGCAAGCAGGGCTGCATGTTCACGCCCATCGACGTCTCGCTCACCACCTACGAGCCCGAGGTCAGTCTGCCTACCCACCTACCTACGATATACCCTACACACGTCTATATATGTTCGTCATTTAGTGACTTAGCCCTCATTCGCACGAGAGTTTTTTACCGGACGTTAAAAAAGCGTAAAAATCAAAAAAAGTGTGCTCTACTATTTTCCTAGATGTGGCACAAGCTTTTGACAAGGTCTGGCATGCAGGTCTCATCCATAAACTAAGAAAAATCTACCAAAACATTTTGCTGATATCTTAGAATCATATATCTCCAACAGATTATTTAGAATAAGACAAAATGATACCTACTCTGAACTGAAGGAAATTAAAGCTGGTGTGCCACAAGGAGATGTCTTGGGCCCAGTCCTGTACTTGTTGTATACCTGTGATATCCCACAACCAGAAAATAACACATTAGCGACCTTTGCCGATGATACTGCAATAATGTCTATAGGAAGTACCCATAAAGAGGCAACTGAGAACGCCCAAATAGCTATAAACCAGGTCTAAGAATGGACAAAAAATGGAGAATATAGCTGAACGAATCCAAATCTATTCATATAGACTTCAGCAATCAAAAATATTAGTATTGGCCAGTTTATATTAACGATAAAGAAGTACCGTATGAAAATACAGCTAAATATCTCGGGATGACCCTTGACGCCAAATTTCGCTGGAAAGCTCATGTAAAAAAGAAAAAAGCCGAATTAGATTTACCGTATAAACATGTATTGGCTGCTTGGTAAACATTCCGCGCTGTCAACACGCAACAATTACTACTATACAGACAAGTCCTAATGCCAGTATGGACTTATGGTATTCAGCTGTGGGGCTGCACCAAACAGAGCAATGTTTCGATTATACAACGATTCCAAAATAAGGTCTTGAGAGAAATAGTAAATGCTCCATGGTACATTAGAAATGATGACCTTCATCAGGACTTAAAAATAAGCTTGAAAATAAACTTCTCCACCATGTGAACGTTGAGGCAATACAGCACCTCGATCACACAGACATAGTGAGAAGACTCAGCTAGTGTAGTGTAATAGTGTTAAACAGTTAAACTTAGTACAATTGCTAATATTATAGAACTCATGAACAAAGTGACTTCCCCTTAATAGAGACAATAAGAAAAGTGTTGATGGACACATTCTTAGTTTACATACAACAAATGCATTCCCAAGTATATGTTCACACGACAGCGTTTTTAAAACGCGACGCTTTTTTAGCGAGCTGTGTTGCATTTTCAACTTGGGCGTTGGAAATAGAGCATATTATGGTACTTGGAAATGCATTTGTTGTGTTTGAACGTTTTTTTAATGTCAAGTAAAAAAACTCGTGCGAATGAGGACTTAGTCTCCCTAACGTAATGTCTATGAATAATGTGGAACTTCTATTTGACTGTGATTATAGTTTAAATAATAATTTGTTTTGCTAGAAACTTTGGGGAACTTCCCCTAGACATAATGGATGATTGGCCGATGATCCCTGAATTTCAAGCTGCTGTTTATAGATTCTAATAAGGGCAGCCTTTTGTGTTGGTCGTGGTCGAAATTACACAAAATGGTATAAGTATTATTATTATATCGTAGGAATAATATTTAACAAAACCCAATGAAACCAGCGATGGTGGGTAATGTAATTTGATTGTGTTTTTATTTATTAATCTATATATCTGAATGTGTTAACAGATCGTGGGCCTGCAAGTGTGCCAGAAGACGATGGGCCCCGGCGGGCGGTCGCGGCAGGTGCAGCCCGTGGCGGACCTGGCGCTGGTGGCCGAGGCCGCCGCCAAGCTGTCCTCGCTGCTCGACCAGGTCAACTATTGCCCCTATCTGTTGTTCTTTGCCCAGTTTTAATATTAATTGTTGACTAGATAGACACCCCAACTACCCAGGTTGATGGTCTAACCCCACCTAGTAAAGTATGGTGTGTATAAAAATGTCTGCATGTGCAATGTACCCATGTAAATAATGTATTTAACCATTATCACTTATTAGGGGTACCATTGTAGGTCTGCTTAGTTTGGAATTCAATTGTGTCCTGAGCATATACAAAATATTCTATCTACACTAACATTATAAAGAGGAAAGATTTGTATTTTTGTATGTAATGAATAAACTCAAAAATTACTGGACCGATTTTAATAATTCTTTTTTCATTAGAAAGCAACATTATCACTGAGTAACATAGGCCATATTTTATCCCTGTATTCCCACGGGAACGGGAACTACGCGGGTAAAACCGCGCCGAGGCAGCTAGTCTATAATGAATTATCTTCTAAATAGGTACTTTCTAAGATTTTATTTTTGTGAATTTGTTTATTTTTGACATTCACTGAATTTACTTAATATTTAGTCTAGTCATATTTTTTATTTAGTCTAGTCAGACTAAATATTATGTTTTTAGGTAAAGGACAATAAAAAACCTAGTTGTTGAAACATTGAATTGGTAATTGTGTTGTGCAGGTGGTGACGTACGTGGAGGAGGTGCTGGCGGGCGGCTCGGCGGGCGACAGCGCGGCCGGCCGCCGCCTGCTGGAGCTGGTGAGCGCGCTGCCCGCGCTGGCCGCCGACACCTTCGCCGCCTCCTTCGCCTCCAGCATCAAGGACCTGCTCATGGTACCCACTCACTACCCACTACCCGCTACTACTATACATCCATGACTTGATACCAAACGCGACCAGTTAAAGGCTCGCCCGCCTGCTGCCATGTCATGTAATTATGAGAACGGCGTACTCACGTGCCCTCAGTGTGGACGGAGTTTCGCCGTGGAGATAGGCTACATAAGCCAAACTCTGTATATGGGCTACCTGCATCTTTTTTTATAAATGTGCCTCATCTCATTTAGGCCATAGTCCACCACGTGGGCCTAGCGGATTGTGACATCTCGGGCATGCAGGTTGTTTCCTCACGGTGTTTCTCTTCACTGAAAGGCAGTGATGTAAATCCGTACATATATTTTTTTACTCTGTGGCCCAGGCCGATTTTGAACCTGCAGTCCTGCACCCTCATAACCGTGAGCCGGTGCGTTTCATTGAGGCACCACGCCTTTATGTTATCATACAATGTTATAATGACTTATTTTTTTTATTCGTTTCTCAGGTGGTGACCCTCGCGCAACTGATCAAGACGCAACTCCAGCTCAACGAGAAGCTCACCCTCCTCACGTCGCAGTGAGGCCTGGAGCCCGCGTGACTCGCAACTAGACATAACTACCAACTGTTTAACACGACACTCGAGGATATAACATTAACTGTACAGCATTATAGTAATATAACTACATCTGTATTTACTGAAAAATAAATATCATAATTTTTTTTACTGATGTTTTATACTGGCATCTGAAACTATGACGTCGGACTCGTGTCCACACCGTTTTGTCACACCAGTGTGACGACGAGGAATAAATTTTCCTCGTGTCCACACCGTTCGGTGTGACCATTAGTACGTTACTAAAACATAGGACTCGTGGTCACACTACTAGTGCGGTAATACCTTATGTGCAGATGATCATAGTCCAGTCAACAAGTGCCTTTTCGGTCAACTTTATCGACGTTGGCCAAGGACGAATTTAGTGCTTCTAATTAGTAACGAGTTATCGCTACAAACGGAGTTGTTAACTGTTAGTACTGCCATCTACCGACGAGTTATTGCAACTTAATAGGAACTGTTAGCTGATAAGTTCTTAGTTATCTATTCTATATTCATGCTTACATCACCATTTACCACAAAATAATTATTAACCTTATTTAACTCAGAAGTATTTGTAAACAATGTTTTATTAACAATTTCTCTATTTGTTTTATAGTTAATCAGTATAAAGAGAAACATTTCGACTTATGTTTATTTTTGCATCGGTAGATCTTGGCATAGGTCTCGTCCTTAATTAATGTCGGATTTTGCCGTCTTGGGCGTTGTCGTTGTAAGTCTATACAAATTTAAAAAGTAATATTAGTAATTCATCGAAATTTGGACATTATTTTTATTATGATTTTTTTATTGATAAAAATAAAAGTCTACAAAGTTATCAACTTTATTTACAATGAATTATAAAAAATATATAATACTAATTTACAGAGAAACAGCTATTTATATGAATTATAATAATCTTACGTTCCGGACGTTTTTTCCCGCTTAGGGTACCCCTCCGCATCGTCCCGTAAGTTTCAAAAAGTCGAAATGGGCACGAAAATATTTGTCGGATTATTCGTACGTTGGTACGTAAAAATACACATCCATATCTTCTTTGTATTTTTTGTACCGCCATCTATTGTCGAATTGTCATAACTTTTTGGCGGTGTTGTTAACAAGCTTACCATTTTTATACCACATAACTATCTATTAATGAACTTTTTGGCTAACCTAACTACAAAGCCAACCGGTCTGTCATAATTTATTATTGTTAAGATTTTACGAATATTTTAGAAATATTCCTGCTCGATTGGCGTCATCGCATCGTCCTGGTCATCATCTATTTAACCATAAAATATAACACAATGTTTACAAAAATATACAACAATAAGATAAATAAATTTGGCGGTGTATAAAAAATAGTTTGAACTTGGTTTTGGTTTGCCAAAAGTTTGGTTTGTAAAAGTCAACATCATATACATTCTACATAGTCAGGTCTTTAAAATTACAGTTATTTAATTTCAGTTTTATGCAACCATATTTCAAGGTAATAAAACTTATTATAGAACGATAGAATATAGGATTGTCAAGTGTAGGTGTAGTTAGTTGTGTGGACACAGTGCGGCGGCCTCGTGGCAGCGCCACACCCACGCGGGCGGGACCAGCCGCGGCCCCGGGCTGGTCCCGGTCCCGGTCCCGGTCCCCGACCCCGTCCCCGCCGTCACCACGTAGTCCGCGTCCGCTCGGTCCTGTTGCTATAGCACATCAATACATTAATTATTCGCAGATAGAAAACTATACAGCACTCAGTCGAAAAAGTCGTAGGTCAGAGTTGTGTGCGTTTGCAAGCTAATATGCATATCACCACCATACACACAGTGCAAGGATCATGGTAGGATGGATGATGAAATTCCATGCGCTTAAGACTAAGATTAAGTGGCTATTTCAAGTCTTCTCAGAGCTTGTATCACTGCGAACATACTAAGTCTATTGTGATCGCCACATTAACTACATTTCACTGCCAAGATTTACAGCTTTGAAAAGCCACACTATGTTCTTGATAGGAATTGATTTTACCTCAGGCGGGTGCAATATGTGTTTCCCCAGGGGGGTGACATTCACACAACAGGTGTTCTTATATACAAAACAAAGATCGTACCTCTAAAACGAGTCCACCGTAGGCGCGTACGTATCGCACGAGCAGCTGCCGGTCGAAGTGCGCTCGCTCTACATCAGGCTCCACGACGAAGGTGTACCCCTCGAAGAAGTCCGGCAAGGCGGCCCCGGGGTCGACGACCTCGGCGCGAGGGCAATGGCCCTCGGATTCCGTGTCGTCGGAGTCGGAGTCGGCGAGGGACACGTGCCCCTGCATGCGCTCGTCGCGGACGAACGCGACGTCCGAGTCGTTGGAAAGGGACAGAGCATCGGGGGAGGAGGGACCTGCGGGGGCGGGAGAGGGGGAGGGCGAGCGCAGGCGGCGCTTCTTCTGCTTTTGTAGTACCTTCTCTATCTCGTCGTCGGTGTCACACTCTGTAATGGACAATGAAAAAAAATTACTTTATACCTGCCAATGCGAGTAAGCTGAATAATATGCTTGAAATAGTAACAAAACACAAATAACAACATTAGTAAAGTTTAAAGCCCTTTGTAATTTTCATACAGTCGGCGATTAAATGGATTTTTATCGCATTAATAGTTGCCGTGTGCGCGTTATTATTCATATTATGAAATCGTCTCTATCATCGATATCAAGAGCGTTATGCGATTGGGATGCAAATCTGAATCGGATGCCGAGTTTCTCGGGGCAGTCAGCTGGTGCTCGTAATCCAACCCTTTCGAGCCGAGCATCAGAGTGCTCTTGTTTTAATAAACATATATATCTAATTTCAATTCTATTTTGGTGCAGTGCCGGATCAAGTAAGCGTAGGGTTCGTAGCAAATATTATAGTGGGGACCTGATGTGCTGGTAAAGAATTTCAAAAAGGTGATGGTGGATTAATTTCAAACCGCATTTGGCCCCCTTTTGACCCCATAGCTTTTCCTAGTTCTGCTACGTGGTTAATCCGGCAATGTTTGGTGGGTTGCGCGATCAGTATAAATAAATATCCTGGGACATATTTCACACACTGCTAATCTGATTCCAAACTAAGCAGAGCTTGTGTTATGGTAACCAGATAGCTGATATAGTATATATACTACTTTTAAATACATATATAGATATTTACATTTAGTCACAGAACAAACAGACATATTGATGCATACAAATGTTTTTCGTGGGTGGGATTGGAATTCACGAGCCGCGGCTTGAGAGTCAGGGTCACTAACCACAAAGCCTGTCGGCTGTCGACCTTTGTATACCTTCGTCTCTTCGTGCGGACTCGGCGGCAGGTCCGGGCTCGGGTGGGGGCGGTAGAGGCGTGGGTTGTAGCCGGTGCACATGGCCGTAGTTAGGGGAGCTATTGTGGAGCAATGCTCTATCTTACACAATGCCCTACTTTGAAATACCAAAAACTACGATAAATTTTATAAAGGCGTCAAAAACTGTCTAAAAACACAACATCATTATTTACTTTCGCCTTACCAGTAACCAAAACTGCCCTAACTCATATTCGACTCTAGCTACAGCTTTGTTGGTGGGTCGCGAGATCAGTATACCTTCGTCTGGTCGTGCGGTCTCGGCGGCAGGTCCGGACTCGGGTGGGGGCGGGGCGTCGGCTGTCGACCTTCGTATACCTTCGTCTCCTCGGTCGTCCCCGGCAGGTCCGGACTCAGGCTCGGGCGGTAGAGGCGTGGGTTGCAGCCGGTGCGCCTTCTCAGTGGCGAACCACTGCCAGGGCAGGCGGCGGCGCGCCGTGCGACACGCGGCCACCCACTCGGCCTGCACCGCGGGGACCACGCCCGCCCCCGCCCCGGTACCAGTACTAGCCGCACGCACCGCGCGGAGCTTCGGCGTGTTGGGGAACGCGCAGCTAGAACAGAGATTAACAATACACATCATCATAATGTTATAATTGAAATGATTCACATAAATGAAATGATAAATGTTTCTTAAATTATATAAGTTTCTTCATATTTTATCAAATACAATAATATTTAAGTAATACGTAATGTTCTTATTAAGCATGTTGTATTTACCTCTTATTGGATTTACTTTCATATAAATTCTGAATTTTCTTGATCTATAAATGTAAAATCTGTTGGTAAACCTAATAAATAAGATGAAAATCTAGTTACAACGAAACTCAATGTTTTTAAGTTAAATTAATTATTTACATCAAATTATAAGCACTTATGAACACTCACTGTAATCTTCGGTTCTGAAAATCACCGAGAAGAGCATGCAGTAAACCTAGCAATAACATCAATACAATTGTTTTTATGTGATGGTCGATAAACTCGAGCCACAAGTACGTTGCCGGGCTTAATTATATATAGTGTATAGTGGAGCAGGCAGACTTCGTTCTGCCCACAGCGCCACCTACCGGGTCCAAGTATATGTAAGCTATCCTATCTCTCAAGTTGGATCGAACTGCACATGGTGTGCGAATTTTATTATAATCGGTTAAGTGGTTTAGGAGTCCATTGAGGACAAACATTGTGACACGAGATTTATATATATTAAGATACTAGTTGACCCGGCAAACTTCGTACAGCCTCAGCATCAATTAATAAAAAAAACTGAATGCTTTAAACCTTCCCTGGACCCCCACGAACATTTCAAGACCAAGGAATGTTACTCAGTTCAACTGTTCTTGAGTTTTTGTGAGACTAACGAACAGCAATTCATTTTTATATATATAGATACATACATGAGATGCGTGCAGGTGGGTCCCCAGTCGTGTAGCACTGCGGCTCCCAGGGCCACCAGGTCCCGGCGCAGGTGCCCCCGGGCGGGGTTCACGTACCCGCTGAGCACGCACACCACGCCACCAAGGATACTGCTCTCCGGGACCACCGGACCTACCTCCACGCCAGCCGCACCATCTGCACCTGAAAGGATACCATTCTGATAAAAACGATCCCGAGCTCACAAGCGGTTTGGAGCCCCATAGTCTAAGAAGACTTCGCCTCCCTGATTGTGTTCTACCGCTTGTACAACGGACAGTGTTCTGAAGAACTGTTCGACATAATGCCAACGGCTACCTTTTACCATCGCACTTCTCGTCATCGACGGGGAGCTCATCCACGGTTGGATCAGATCGAATTTGTTAATATTTTTGCCTTTTGTTCTGGCTATGGCTAGATTATGATTGGCACTATAAAATAATAATAATAATAATAATAATAATATGTCTTTATTTCAGCCAAATAAGCCATAGTTATACAATAGTATACATAAAAAAGAGAACACAGTAAAAAAAAAACACAGTAAAAAATAATCATCATTAATAATAATATTATTAACACAGTCAAAATTTTTGATCGAATACGATCTATCGTCTAGTCATTTTCGGTTCCCCAGCTGGTGCACAGATATCCAATATCGATATATCGGGCTATTGAAACCTGCACTTATCATCCGTAGTATGCCGTTACGAGAGCAACGCAATCTCTCCCAAAAAGAAGCAATGCGTGCCCTCGTAACAGCGTAAAAGTCGGGCACACCCACCTCAGCAAACATGCTTGAAGCGCTGCAAAAGCGCGGTAGACGCAAGAGAATACGCAACGCATCATTGTATTGCACTCTTAAGCTGTTAAAGGATTTACGCGTAAAGTCTACCCAGAGTTGACAAGTGAAGAAACACTGGCAGAAGGCATTAAAAAGTGTCAATTTCACTTCATCGCTGCACTTGCCAAATCTGCGCGCCAGCATGTTGCAACGAACTGAGAGTGCCCGTCTCTCACGCTCGATATCCTGATCATCTTTTAGGTCAGGTGTGAGTATATGGCCCAGATATTTAAATCTCTCCACAACCCGAACCACCGCACCATCCAACCTAACCTCCGGCACATTTTCCGGACCTCTCCCAGACTTAAATATCATCGCTTCAGTTTTTTTTACATTATATTTCAGTCCATGCACATTCGCATAATGCTCACAGACTGAAAGCAGTTTTCTGAGACCTTTGATTGAGGGGCTGAGTAGCACCATATCGTCAGCATAGCTGAGATTGTTTACACAAACCCCCCCAACATGACAACCGGCACGAGTAACCCTCAGCTCCTCAATCAAACCGTTGATATAGACGTTGAAGAGATCCGGAGAAGTCAACCCCCCTTGGCGCACACCGCAATCTAACCTATAGCTGCTAGATGTCGTGTCGCCCCATTTCACACAGTTAGTCTGGCCCCCGTACCAATATCTCAACAGTTCAACCACATTCGTTGCTACACCTGAGCCGAGCAGTTTGTTCCAAAGAATATCATAATTCACTAGATCAAACGCCCGACTTAGATCAAGGAAACACGCGTACACAGTTGTATTACGACTTTTGTAGTAATTTATGGTATATTTAAGGCTCATAATTGCGGCGTCTGTTGAGAGACCGGGACGGAATCCAAACTGTGCATCGTCTATCCTCAAATTACGGACCAGTTCGGGCTGCAGTAACCTCTCAAAAACTTTGCCAATAACCGTCCCAAGGGAGATCGGTCTATAATTCGCGGTAGTACTTAAGTCTCCTGTCTTATTTTTGGGAACCGGAATTACAACCGTCTTCATAATATCTGGAGGGAGAAAAGTATACCTCATACACAAAGTAAAGAGACTAGCCAATCTCGGAAACAATGCACTACCCGCACCGAGTATGTGCTCAAGGCTCAAACCATCATGCCCCGGCGATTTACCCCGCTTCATTCTACGCACAGCACTTGCAACATCATCTGCCGTAAATATGATGTTACCCTGGGCATCGTCATCGTTCGACAAAGAATTTTCAACCCCGTGCACACACCCCGCTACAGGCAATGGATCGACCCGGAACCGACTAGCAAATAAGTTAGCTATCTGTGCATGTTCTTGAAGACCCTCCACACTAATGGGCTGCCTCTGTTTATATCCCATTTTCCTAGTTTCTTTCCAGAACTGGGTGAAGTTTTTGTTGTTTCGGTTGGTAGCTAAAATGTCAAGCTTAACTTTCGCCTCATTGGCCTGGCACCATTTAAGTTTATTCTTAAAACACTTTCGACTGTCTACCATAGATTGATAAACAACTCCCGATGTGGGCTTACCAGCTAATACCCATGCATTGAAATGCAAGCGCGATAAATGGTGTGAATCTCGTACATGATAATTCCACCCCGTAACAGGCTTACGCTTTTTTATGTTATCCGTGCGGGAACCGAAAGAGACTATAGATGCACATGTGAGAATATTTACGATATCTTTGTAAATATTATTTATAAAATTATGGTGCTCCCTGAGAAAACTACATTTTTTAAGGCTAAGACTAGAATCACAATATTCACAGCTCAGGACATCATTCACATTACTTAACTTAACGTTGCAATAGTTGTAATATTTTTCTATTTGACTAGAATCACGAATACCCCAGCTAACACCAATTTTGTTACTTGTGCTAAAGTTATCCATTTCAACACATTCAGTTACACCTTTTATATCACATTCAAAGTAAACAGGAAAATGGTCAGACCATGTCACATCATTATCAATTTTGACGGATAGTATAGTGCTTTTAGCCGCTTCCGTGGTGAGACAATGGTCTAACCAGCTCCGAGTGCCCCAGTTACTAATAAAGGTGTAGTTATCAGAATTTATACCCAACAAATCAATATCTATACAGACCCAATTCTGTATATCACAGAAACTTAAAAGTTCTACCCCAAATCTTTTATTAGGATGCGCATTGAAGTCCCCGAGTATATAAACAGCCTGAATATCACATTCTTCAATAACAGCACTCACTCGCGCCAAGCAGTTAATGAATTCCGGGAGATTATCAGACTCATCGTTTGGCATGTACACACTTATTACTAGGAAGGAACGTTGGTCAACCATGATGCGAATTGCAATAATTCTGTCACACATAGTATCGACTGCTGACACGTTGGGGAATTTAGACTGCCTCCACAATAGCGCAAGGCCTCCATATGGTCTCCCGCGCAGCACGCCGGCCGACGTATCCACAGCGGATGTTGCGACGCAGGCGAAGCGGTCGTCTATCGAGTGCACGAAACCAAGATCATGCGGGAGGAGCCAGGTTTCCTGCAGCGCAATTATATCCGCTTTTTTGCATATTTCTTGCACATGACACACGGACCTCTTAATACTTTTACAATTAAAAGTGACGAGATTAGTATAATTGTTCGAATGTTGTAAATCCATAATAATACCAATTTAAACGGCAACTAACGTTGATCTCTTTTCTTTATGGTGACGGAAAAGCCGATATTTTATTCCTTCAGGCCAAAAGGTATTTGACAGGAATGTTCCTAACTTTTGCCGTGGTACATTTACTTTAAACGAGTTAAAATCAGTTTCATGCTTTTGGTTAAGAGCTTGAACATCCAAACAATTTTCACCCATATCATTAATATAGGATTTTAAGTCTTCAATATTAGTCTGTTTAGAAAGTCTCGAAACATAGATAGTCGTCGGTAACTCAGCCACCTGTATTCGGCCCGAACAAGGTGCCGAACCACACAGGTTACTCCTTTTAGTATTCCGCTTCCTTTTCTCCACTAAT
Source organism: Thyatira batis (assembly GCA_905147785.2). Taxonomy (NCBI): domain Eukaryota; kingdom Metazoa; phylum Arthropoda; class Insecta; order Lepidoptera; family Drepanidae; genus Thyatira; species Thyatira batis. Next base: position 127,442 of record LR990499.1, read on the forward strand.
GTAAAATCATTCATATTCTTAATTACTGCCCTGCCGGTGTTATTATTACTTTTATTTGATGCGCTCGTAGTAGTGCTATGGGACAGTGTAATATCTCGGTAAGACGGGCGGAAAACCGGTTCTATAGAAGCGGCGACGGCGACGTCATCATTCGCTCGTGCGCTCCTGCCCGGCGACGAGCTGTCAGCTGTGTGAATCATATGACTAGAAGCGGCGCACTCGTTAACAGGCGATATCGGGCATGCGCGGTCCGTATTATCGATATGATTCAAACTACGGTTTCTATGTTCCTGTTGAAGCAATTGAGAACTAAAAATATATAACGTTTCTCAATCAAAATTATTACAATTTACGATTCCTCCCTAGCAAAACCACATGATTATTAAGATATTTTTGTACATGTGTTTATAAATACTTTGACTCTAAATAATGTTTATCAATAAATTCTTACCTTTAGTGCCGTTATCTTTTCTTTCTCCCTGAGAAGGTCTACTATCTTCTTTCCTTTTCTGGCCACTACTTGAACTGTCACCGTGATTATTCCTAGGAGTTGTATTACTTCTCGAGTGTCTGTCATCTTTGTCATGTCTATCATCTTTACCTTGTCTACTATCTTTGTCTTTACTATTACCGCCCCGCTCCCTCTTCCTACTTGTATCTAAGTCATCTTTACTCAATTTGGCTTTATCTTTATTCTTAGCGTCTTCTCTGCTCTTCTCGTCCTTATGCCGTTGTACAATATGGTCTATCTTCCCGTGGGGTTTGTAGTCGTCGTCTGTGTACATGAGATGGTCCCTCTGTCGGTTCGAGTTGACATCTGTGTTGGAGTCCCGTCGGTGCTGCGGCTTGTTGATGGGCGTCTTCACGAGCTTGGAGGAAGACTCCGATATGTTCTTCAGGGCTTGGGAACTGGCCTGCTTTATTTGCGATTCTGGAACAGCGTAATATATTTTTTATTTTTAATGTATTTTCTTGGATGTTAATGAAATAAAGTAGTACTTTGTGTAGGTTTATTTGTAAGATTAATCAAAAATATTAAAAAATAAGTTCCATATTATACAATTATGAAAAAACCATATCGACCCTGGAAAGGAAAAAATATCCAAGCAACATTTTGGGCCAATATGAGTTATATACATTGTTGGAATCGCCTGATTTTTCTGCGTCGTTTGGTCTTACTTAGGAGGACGCTCCTACGAGGACTTTTGATGTCGCTTCGACATTTTGAAGTTCGCGAGAGTTTACTTTTTTTCACTGAAAATTCAAACTTTAAACAGCTCTACTGTAAAGTTAGTCTGATGTAGCTTGGATAATTTTTCCTTTCCAGGGTCGATATATTATGTAACAAATATATGTATTAACAGTACAAAGTACACTCACCGGTGCTAGTAGATGTGGAGGGCGTCCCCTGCAGCTTGGAGAACAGCTCCCCGGGGCGGAACTCCTCCTCGTCCGACGAGAACGTGTCGAAGTTCGTCAGCCGCGGGGGCACCGCCGGGGCCACCGGGGCCATCGGCGCGGGGCCGCGGGTGGCCTCCGGCTCGAACACGTGCACGAACGATAGCCCATACTGAAAGTGACAAAGTCAATACTTAGCATGAGAAATAATGTAAATAAATACTAGGTAAGATTTGATATGATGCACTGGAAAATGTAATACTATTATTGAGACATATTAAATGTGGTTATCATATTCGGGCATTATATGTATAGTTACCATATTAAAATATACTTTGCTGCTTTGGAAGAATAGTGTATTATTACCACTACAAAATTGAGTTTTTAACACCATTCAAAGTAAAATAATCTGGTAACTAACTCCGTAAATATTGTATTTCTATCACGGCGCCACCGAAAGACTGTTATCTATATTAGTCAATTTATATAGAATTTTGAGATTTGAAAAAATTTAAAGCGCTCTAAGATACTGAAAAATTTATTCAATTTGAGTTACGACAGTATTCTTCCAAAACGGCGACATGTACATACCATACAGTGTTTGTTGTAAGGCTGCGTGCACACGACGCGCACGCGGTCCCAGCGCTGGTCCCGCGCGGCGCCGGCGGCGAGCTGCGCGCCCGAGAAGGTCCGCACGCGCTCCGCCGTCGCCTCGTCCCCGCGCCGGGACTCGCTCGGGGACAGGACTACGCACCGCGGGACTAGCACCTGTGGGCGACCTTGCATTTACTCTAGTTTGGAGGACAACTATATATCGTCCCTTAGCTTACAACACCACTCAAGTCGAATATTGGCAGTTTCTACATTTTAATGCCGTTGTATAGAGCTGCTCATCGCGCGTCGAACCTGAGCTCACATAATATAGTTTTCAGTCAATAAGAGGCTTTAATTCAAAATGTATTGACGTAGTGCAAGTCGATTGACCTTTTAAAATAAACAGTTTTTTTCGTCTCTTGAAAAGTTGGTAAAAATTACTTATGTGGTGTTGTAAGCTAAGGGACAATATATAACACATACCAAAAATTTGATTTATTGTACAAGATGAGAACACAATAACTTTAGTTAACTCTCAATGTTTATATGATTGAGATAGTAACACCTAATCAATATACATTTTTTTTTTTTTTTTTTTTTTTTCTTGTATCCTGCTCATCACAGCAATCTGTCATGGACATTTAGCTGCTCTTTTATTTGAATTTCTTCTGCATACATTTGGTCTTTGCAGCACTGTGGAATAGTCCGCTGACCATTCCACTCATTCTGCTGGGAATCTTTTTATTAAACTTGGAATACTGTTCCTCTTAAGTCTTGTGTATACAATACTTCCGGACCCTGATAAATCAGCAGCCAGTGAGTTGACGTGTTTGGTGAGCTTTTTTTGGTAATTTGTGCTACGGGCAGCGATCTCTTGCCTTATAGTTTTAAGCTTCAGATCTTGCAGGATGTATTTATTGTGTATGCATTTAGGGATGTTGAACATGAATCTCAAAGCCTTAGTCTGAAACCTTTCCAGGATGTCAATATTGCTGTTGCTTGCTGTTCCCCAGAGCTCTATTCCATACGTCCAAACCGGCTTCAATACGGTTTTGTATATCAGCATTTTGCTTTCATTGGTTAACTGAGACTTTTTACCAATCAGCCAGTACATGTTTCTCAGCTTTGTGTCTAGGGTTTTCCTTTTATTCCAGATATGTTTCTGCCAAGTCAACCTTCTATCCAGGTGCATGCCAAGGTATTTTGCACTATCTTCGTGTGGGATTTGTTCACCGTTTAGTGTGATTGGTGGACAGTTTCCTTTCCTTAGAGTAAAGGTGACTTGCACAGATTTGTTCTCATTCGCCTTTATACGCCATGTCTTTAGCCATTTCTCAATTTCACATATGTGTTTCTGAAGGGTCGCTGATGCAACAACTGGATTGGTGTGTACTGACAGTATTGCCGTGTCGTCAGCATATGTGGCGATGAAGGTGTCATCATCTGTTGGTATGTCGGCTGTAAATACGAGGTAAAGTAAGGGCCCCAAGATGCTCCCCTGTGGAACGCCAGACTTGATTTCATACAAATCTGAAGTGATATTGTGCAATTTTACCTCGAAACAACGCTTGTCTAGGTAACTTTTCAGTATGAAAAAGAAAGAATGGGGCAGATATTTTTTTAACTTAAACAGGAGTCCAGCATGCCAGACCCTGTCAAAGGCCTGACTGATGTCCAGGAAGACAGACGAACAATATTTTTTGTTTTCCAGTGTATTGCTGATGGTATTTGTCAACCTATGTATCTGCTCAATGGTGCCGTGCTGCTGTCGAAATCCAAATTGATGTCCAGGAAGAATGGTATTTAGATGAGGACGCATTCTATTGAGGATAATTTTTTCAAACAACTTGCCAACCAAAGGCAGGAGGCTAATTGGTCTATAGGACGAGGGTTCTTCTGGCGGTTTACCAGGTTTAAGTATCATGACAACCTGAGCAAGTTTCCAATGGAATGGGTAGTGGGAGAGTCTCAGGCAGGCATTGAAGACCATCACCAAGTACATTAAACCTTTTTTAGGGAGGTTGTTTAGCAATACGGAGTCTAATAGGTCATAGCCCGGTGCTTTCTTTGATGGAAGAGCTTTAATCTCACTCATTAATTCAGTAGGGCTAACTGCCTCTAGGGGGAAGCATAATTGATTTGGCGACTGGAGGTAGTCTATTATTTCCTCGTCTCTATTGTTGTCCGTGCAAGGTAGCGGAGTAAAAACCTTTTCCAGGTGTTCGGCAAATGCAGTGGCTTTTTCAGTTTCAGATCTAGCCCAAGTTCTGTCCTGTCTTCGCAATGGTGGGATGTGTTCTTTTGGTCGCTTAAGTTTCTTGGTAACACGCCATAACGAGTAATTAGTATCCTTATGTGGGGTCAGGTACGATAAGTGTCTTTGTAGGCAAAGGTTCTCGTATTCTTTTATTATTTCTTTCAGCTCTTTTGTTGCTTTGTTAAACTTAGTTTTGTCGGTAGGATATCTAGTTCTGTGCCATTCTTTCCTCATTTCTCGCCGTTCGTTAACCTTTTCCATGATGTTCCTAGGAAGTTTCGTTTCTCTGGTCTTGGTTTTTCTATTTTTTGGTGTAGATTCGTTGGCCGCCAGGTGAATTGTGCTGTTGAACATTTCGATACTAGTATTGATGTCTTCAACTGTTTTCAATTTGTAGTTTAGGATTAAATTACTTGTTACAATTTTTCTATATACGTCCCAGTTAGTGTTATTGCTGTGGATATAATTGGGTGATTCTAGTGGAACAACTTGTTTGAATACATTCAAAATGACTGGAGTATGGTCTGACGACAGATCCTCACATTTTTCAATCCGTAAGTAGTTACGGCTAAAGTTCTTTGTTATGTAGAAATCTAGCAGATCTGGTATTTTATTGCTATCTGTGGGCCAGTATGTTGGCTCTCCATGAGAGACGCATTCTAGATTAAGGTCTAGTGTGGCTTTATATAGTTGTCTGCCCCTTGGGTTAATTAATCTAGATCCCCAATATGTGTGTTTAGAATTCCAGTCTCCTCCGCAGATAAAAACCGGGCCCAGTTCATTGAAAAATTGCCTGAAAACGTCAGCTCCTATCGTATGTCTAGGTGGGCAGTAGATTGCAGAGAGTGTTGTGTCATTGTTTTTATGTTGTATCTTAATTGATGTAGCCTGTATTTCCTTCCTTTTGTAAGGTTCAAGCGGATAATGTTTGATGTTATTTTTGACGATGACAGCAGTCCCGCCGTGGGAGTTACCAGAGGGGTGGTCTGTTCTGTAGATAATGTAATTTTCAAATTTTACGTGTGATCTTTGAGTGAGTCTTGTTTCCGATATAAGTGCGATATCGATTTTCTCAATTTTCATGAACAACTCAAGCTCTAGCCGTCGGTCGGTCAGCCCATTGGCGTTCCAGGTTATGATGCGGATGTTTAGTCCCTCGGTGAAGCCAGGCGGGTGATTAGTTTGATCATTTGATCCATCATGCTGTCCATCATGTTTTTCATGATTGCTTGGAATCTATTAAACATTGTGTCCAATAGACTGGTGATATCTTGTTGGCTAGTTTCAAACGAGGAAACTTTAGATTGTGTCGCAGGCTTGTCGCTTTTGTTTTTCAGTTGCTCAGCATAGCTGGTTCTTGGATGATACGTCGATTTAACACTTTCGGCATTGCTAGGTCTTTGTTCTTTGGTCATAGGTGTGTATTTAAACGTTTCGCTGGCAGGCTTTATTTTTAGTATCTTCTCTTTGTACTGTTTATATTTATTGCAGCCCTTATAGCTTGCCGGGTGTTTACCTTGGCAGTTAGCGCAGGTAGCATCCGTCTCCGGGGTTTTGGTGCACGATGCCGTTGGGTGGTCGTTTCCGCATTTAACGCATCGGAAAGGTCTGAAGCATTGATTTTTCGAGTGCCCAAATCTTTGACATCTCTTACACTGCAACACCTCTTTTTTCTTGTAGGGTGCTTCTATCGTTACTTTGACATAGTTAATGTACTTAACATTGAAAATTTCTTTATTATTAGCTCGTGGCTCTAGGTCTATGTAATAGACGGGAAGTTTTTCTTTTGTAGTTCGATGCAACACGTTGACTATTTGACGAACTTCGTGTCCATTTACTTGTAGATCTTCTTTAACCATATTGATATCCTCTGAGGCGTGCAGACCTCTAACCACTACCCGATAGGCCCTTTCGCTCTTGAGTTTATAGGTGTAATGGTTTATGTCCTGTTCGATGAGTTTATCCCTTATAGTTTTATAAGTTACAATGTCTACCGGCATTAGTTTGATTATGTGTCCTGATTTTAGTGTCGTCATGGTATACATGTTTCTTTCAATCGTTTTGTTTAAAAGATCTCTCAGAGGTGTTATATCCACAATGCCAGTCACAAAGATCGGTTCAGGCTTCGGTATGTATTCTTTTACAGGTTTTGGATCTTCATCGCTGAGAATGTCAAAAGCGTTTTGCACGGGGATTGTGTAGTTAATCCGATTGGTGGATGCTTGTTTATTTTGATCTTCTGTGGGGCTATCGAGCCTTCTGCGTTTATTGTTAGGTACTTTGTCTTGCTGCCACTCTTGGTTTGAGAATTCTTTTTCCTGTTGTTCATAAGAGTCCCTTTGACTTGTCCGGGTGGTTGTTGAAGTATTGTTTTGCATGTGGCTTGATTGAGAAGTATTTACATTACTTCCCTGACTTCCGGCCTGCTTATCCATGTTGATGCATCCGCTGAATGACAAGGACCTTGGTCTTGTTTCCAGGAGTCCTTTGTGAAAAAGTTGTTGGGTATAAGTTTTTTGGGGTTTATTATCAGTCATATCATTTGATTCCCACGAGTATGGACGATAGGGTGGTCGCTACACAGGGTGACGCCATTCCTGTGAGAAGGCTAATACAATGGTGTTCGCCAGGTTCACCAAGGTTGGCGCTCGAGACTGACATCCCTCAGCCATGCATCCTCTTGGCGCGGTCTCCACCGTAGGATTGGGGTGAATTTTTATTGAGGCTTTCTACCTCACGACACGGGCGGCTAAGCCAATGTCCCCGTTTCTGCAGATTGACTCAACAGAGCAGCGGGTGAGGAGACCATTTCCTGCCTCCATCATTTGGATCTTGAGCGGGTTAGTTAACCGCCGCCCGAAGCTCGGCGTTGTTGCTCGTTTAGCACCACCCGGGGGAGACGTGTAGGGTGGGTCTGGGAAAGATGGTAAATCCTACGGACGCGAGCAACTTCCTCCCCCTTATATATACATTAACATAATCTAATAGTGATTTTAAGGGCAAAACCAAAAGAGTCATGGAATGTTTCCGTACCAATTGCCTGATCGTTACAGTAAGTTTCCATTGTAATTAGTCTTAACTAAGAAGTGTTCAATTATCCTCGACATAACAATAAAATATGGATATGGTTAGAAAGTCACAGACCTCATACTGTTCAGCAGGTGCCTCGGAGCGCCCCACGAGCACCTCCACTGTTGCTGCGAGGTGACACCCCACATGCACTGCTCCTATCTAAACCAACAACACTATCAATTAACTGTCAATTAATGACAAATTTATACAAAAGTTTGTTAGTAGGCTATACAAAGTAATAGGAAATATCCTGAGACATTCTTTCACACATAGTCAAGATTCCTGAGTAATTCCTGAGTTTATTGCCGGCTCTTCTCAAAACCAATTGTTTGCACTGGGCATTAGAGTCTGACTAATAAGTGCTTGTGAAGCCCTATTTAAATAAAAAACGTTTTTCATTTAATTCATGCGGAGTGCCATACTAAATTATACATTATATAGATTTACCTTGACAGCTTTTGAGAGCTGCAACACAACGGAGCATGATGGTTCCCCCTTTGGACAGAGCCATTTCTTCTTGTTGACCTCCCAGGCCAGCAGATTATTAGCTTGGTGGTTCTGAACATACGTATATAGGTTGAGTTTTTAACTTCCAGGGTAGTATTGTAACTAATTGTGCAATATATTATTAAATAAATAAATAATTGTGTTGTATTGGATTAGCAATAAAAATTATATATGTTAATACTGAACCCGCATCTATCACCACTCACAAGCCCAGGTTAAAATTCCATTTTATCGAATCACACTTAAAACATTGTTATGAAAAATTTATATTATAGCTTTGCATAGGTTAGAAAGTATCAAAACTTACCGGATCCTCGCTGCTAAAACTAACCACGTAGTCTATTTTCACTCGCGGCATTTTTACATTACATACTAGAAATCTTACCTATAGTTTATTTTATTTAAATTTTATTAATTGAAGGGGTTTCGGAAAAAAGCGGTAAACAAAATTTATGACATTTTGTTTTTATTTACTTTTGGAATCAGTGTTGCCACCTTTGTTGATGATACCAAATAGTCACTATCAAAATCAAATCTTATACTGCCAGTGTTGAGTTGACAATATTGATCAATATGAGCCAAGAAAAACACATGTTTAAGTTGTTTAACATAAAAACAATATTTTACGATTTATGCTGCAGATTATAATTTATTTTGCTTTTTTTTAAATAAACTATTTACTCAAGATTTCATGAACAAGATAGGTAAAGTATATTTGTTATTTTTACTGCTCATCTAGAATCTAGATAAAACAATAAATAGAATGCAAACAGAGTGAACATACTTTCACTATTGAAGATAAGGACAAAAAAAACATAAAGCAATGTTTTGGTAGTACTTAGCTAATAATGGATTAAACTAATTGTTTGCGTGACATGTGCCTATGAAGAGTAGTGGCTTTGTTTCCTGTAGAGTAAGACGACATTGCGCACGCGCACGCGCACCCATCCGCGAGTCTTGTGGCACGCGACACTGGCGGGCGTATCTTCCGAAAACTTTGATACTGCTGATGATTTTATTTTCGCACATGACTGAGAACTACCATGTGGTTATAACCTGTGACCCCGTTTACGGGTATGTATTAATGCACTGGATCAGATATTTTCCTTGAGTGTGTGATGTTTCAATTAAAATCAATGTTTATGTGAATCCTATACTACTACTAGAAAGTTGACTTCTAGAGTGCTCATGCCTACAATAGAATTGAAGGCTTGTTAGTAGTGTTTAAACGACTTTATACCATACATAATACTATGTACCATAGCTATTTCTAGTGTAAGGTAGGAAAGTAATTAGTTTTATTAATCTAATAAAAACATTATTTTCATGGGTTATATGTGTTTATTTACAATATTAATAATATATGAATTTGAATAGATAATCCAGAGTACTATGTCATGTAGGTACTTCCGGTTCCATAATACCTATGACAATACGTTACATTACTCACTCTACCTAATAGTTTAAAAATTTAAACTCTGGATTACCTACGATACTAAATCTATTCGAAAATAACAGTCTTTAAAACCTTAGAATTATCTAATTATTAAATTAATAATTATTAATCTAGAATCTAACACAATAAGATATATTAATAAATATTGTTAATCAGAGTGTTTCTTACATTGAATTTTGTGCTAAATGCAACGAACTCTGATAACATCGCTTAAATATTTAATAGTTATAAACAGGACGTTGTATAAACTAGCAATCAGTAGGTAATATAGTTTGAGTCTTACTTCAAATTACATACCTACTTTAGGTCTATAAATATAAGAATATTAACATATTTTTGGTACAGACATTTCATTTCGTATTTAAAAAGATTACTCACGTTTCAATTTTACAGTAAACTTTTAGATTGGTGCAGGTCACACTGTGCTGAAGCTGAGTAGGTATTTATGGTTGGATGCAACCTACCCACATGGGTAAGGTATCTAAGATGGGTTATCTTGGAATGATAACCGTGCACACTGCACACACAGCCGAATGGCTATAAAACATATTCGACCATGGCTATCAGCACGACAACGGTACACATAAATCCTTTTTGTCTTATTATAAAAACAGTTACAAAGTTGCCCCTATATTTCGGACTCTACCGAAATATTCACGTTTGACCTTCTAAAAAAAATCTCTTCAATCTAACTACATAGATACAAACTCTTTGAAATCTTACCTTCTGGTTACTAGTTTGAAGAAGGACTAGACGGGTTAACTGTTGCTAGTCGTCTAGGCTTATTAGTCTGAGTTAGATATTTATGTATTTTTATAATAATCTATACTGAACTACATTTTCACTTCACTCTTTACCTATCATTATCTAAATCGTGTGGGTTTGCTATGAAATTGAAACGTGAAGTACACTTAGATTTACCGACTCTTGAAGACCCGCACTTTATGCACGCGCAGTATGACCGGGGACTCCTCCTTGGGCGGGGACCTTTTGGGCAGCGCGCGGTGCTGCAGGGGCCGCTTGTGGTACGTGTAGCCGCCGTTGTGGTTAGGCCTCGCGTACAGGATCGTCGGGGCCTCCGGGGTGGGCGGGGGCGGGGGGAGAGGCCTGGAGTACGTGGACGCTTGCGGCTGCCAGTCCGAGTAATCCGACTCGTAATCATACGCGTTCGGTTCGGTGTAGGATGGTTGTCTCACAGAGGAAGCGTAGCGCAGGTCCTTAGTGAGCGGGGTGGGCGACAGCACGTGCAGTATGGGCACGGGCGCGTGCAGGGGGTAGGCGGCGTACATGAAGGGCTCGTAGTTGTGCGTGTAGTCGTTGGCGTAGAGACCACCGTTGCCGCGGCGCCGGTGCAGCGCCTCGCCGATCGGCTCGCCCAGCGCGCACGCGAATAGCGACACAAGTACTAACTGCATCTGATGAAAAACGAACAAGTGTAATTCAAAGTAATAGTCTAACATCATAGCACGGAAGAGGATACTCGCTTTGCTACTTTTCAGTAACAATATGAATGAAACAACGCTTTGGGAATCCACTGGTAGGTATATAAATATTGACAATGTCCATTAGCAGCGTTGACTATTTCCTTCCTGGCACAGGTGTATTCCTATATAAATTAAACGAGGGGACACTATTGGCCCGCAGTATCTATACTTCTATACTTATAATATAAAGCTGAAGAGTATGTTTGGTTGAATCTCAGGAACTACTCCGATTTGAAAACTGCTTTCAGTGCTAGATAGCACATTTATCAAGGAAGGTTATAGACTATGTTTTATCTCTGTATTCTAACGGGAACTACGCGGGTGAAGCTAGTTAATAATAAAATGAATTAGATATAGTAACTTACTAGGGCGTCCATGTCAGGCGCAGGCGCGGGTCGTCGGGTGGAGGTCCGTGCGGCGCGTCGGCGGGAGCGCGAGTGCCGGCGCGCGCGCTCGCCGCACCACTTCAGCTTCAGCAGGATGTGCGCGGAACTACATAGAGCTGGACATTGGCGTGGAAAACAATAAATAACAAAATACAATCTAGAATAGAAATATTCTATCGGTAACTCAAGTATAGTTTAATTCAACTAGTATGTAGCATTAGAGTCGACGTTTCATAAGTGCCTGTGAAGGCCTATTTGAATGAATCAATTTATTTCATTTCGATATTTGTTTGGTTGGCTGGCTTTAAAGTAAAACTAGCATTAGGTGTTACACATCGCTTTCACAGCTCTATATGAAGTTAACGAAATAAACAAAAAAGTGGTTGACAGCGCGCGCATTTCCTTCCGCGAGCCGCTTGTATTTGCGTGTCGAGCCGCGCCCGCGCCACTATATTGTTTTAATTCATTCATTTAGTCAATTAATTTGCGTGACTTTGTCCGGAACACTACCTCTATACTCATTTGTGTCGTGAAGCAGTGCACCTTACCTACTTTTCAAATAGTCGTCGTCTTCAGCCTAATCAGTCCACTACCGGAGGGAATATGAGGAACAAAAAAATATTTTTTTATATTAATTCTCTATTCAGCTCAATCACAATTTACAGTGTCGGCTATTGCAAATTTTTATAGACATAAACTTGTAGGTGGAGCGTCTGCCTGTTTATCGGTGTTTATGATTTTAACGGGAATATTGTGTATGGTGGATAGAGCCTGGTCAGATGACCTCTGCGAGCAATTTTAATTCGATTACGTCACACATCATGAAAACGTACTTTCTTCATCATTATTACAATAGTAGGTATTATAATTTGTCAAGTACCTTCTATAATGAGGCGTCGGCGCAGGACAGCCCAGATGTGTGTGTTAAAATTTAAAATGATTAATGTGCGACTCGCGCTTGGCGTCATAAAATAAACACAATTGTATTTCTTAATAAAGTATTATTTACTTTAACGATTTAGTAGCTTGTTAATGACTTTTTTCACCGGTTTCATAGTTGTCACTTGTCCCACAGTTAATTGTTGAATGTAGGTTTTAAGATGTTGCACCATCTTGGAAAATGTGGTCAATTGTAGACGTCATGGGACTCGCGTCACGAAAGCTTATACCTAATGTGTTCTGCGGTATAATTTTTTTTCTTTCCATGATTAAAACGTTATTTAGTTCACAATATACATATTCAAATAGCCTTTATTTAGTTCAGAAACTGTTACCTAACTTTATAGGTATAATATTTGTTACTGTATTAAGTATAATGCTCTATATCATCTAAGGGATATATTTATTTATATTTAATCTAAAATACGGTGTAATATCTAAACAGATAAACAAATGAGTCATTTATCATTTGACATCGAGGATGCGTTGCGCAAGTGTGTTTTCGAAACTGTGGAAGTAACGCAATAGTGAACTTGGACGAGATATTTATAGTATACCGCATACATTATGTATATCGAGATCAATTATATTAATGTGGTGCCTTCGGGGGGCTTCTAGACTTCGGGGACTTCGAGGGGCTTGGGGGGCTTCGAATTTACACAATCGCATGTGTTAATCCGGACCCCCCAAGCCCCTAATGTATGCGATGTTTTTATTTCGTTGTATATATTACGATATATAAATTCATAATTTTATTTCACCACATAAATGTTTTAATTATTTATTGCTCAATTTCATAACTGGATAATAGATTTAATTTGAATGATCATTGAGCTGGATACAATTTAATGTAAATTTTTCGGTTACAAAATTTTATATTGGCAGCTTTTTAGGTGGAATATTAAATTTATTTCAAAAAGGTAATATGTATTATTTTATTTTCGGATACTGTATACTATTCGTATTCTTTTTATAGGCTATGAGCAGCTCTTATTTTTCAATGCATTTTCAGTGAAATGATTTATTGAAATGAAATGAAATAAATTTATTAATTCAAATAGGCCTTCACAGGCACTTATGAAACGTCGACTCTAATGTTCGCTATTAGAATATTTTGTGAGTTCTAATTTAGGTATATATTTTTTGTTGTAGGTAAATAAGGGATGATTGAAACAGTAGTGTAATAATAACTCAATATATTAACGTATCTATACAATTATTTGGTAATAGGTAGTAAGTCGGAGCGTCGGAGCCGTGTTCACCACCAGCCGGCGGAGAGCGCGGGCGCGTAGCCGAGGTGCGCCGGGGCCACCACCTTCGACACCACGTGGGGGACGGCCACCACCTTGGGGACGGCCACCACCTGGACACAAATATTATTTATTAAGTAAACATATAAATATTGCTTGCCACGTCCTTTTGAGAGCTGGGAAGTATTAGACTTTCTTTATATTTGATGGACTTTTGACACCATCACTCTCTGCTCAGGTTTTGTTGACAGTGCAACGGGGAAACTACACTTTAAACATGGCTTTAGGTTGCAACACTCACCTTAGGGATGCTGACAACTTTATGGGCGGCGACTACGGGGAGATGGGGGTCGATGATGGGGCTGTGGGCGATGGGGAGGCCTCCGTATCCGTAACCGAGACCGTAGCCGGCGCCGTAACCGTGGCCGTAGCCGAGACCGGCGTAGCCGAGTCCGGAGTATCCAAGACCGGAGTAGCCGAGGCCGGAGTACCCGAGGCCGGAGTAGCCGAGGCCGTAGAGGCCGGCGCCGTAGCCGAGGCCGGCGCCGTGCAGGTAGCCGCGCTTGTCACGCTTGCTGTCGGCGGCGGGGGCGGCCAGGGCGGCGGCGGCGAGGAGGACGATGCATGCCTGCGGGATGATGGTTGCTTATGACATGGCTGTATCTAAGTCTTGGTCTACCAAGATTGATAAACTAAGAAACCATATTTAGGACCCATTTACTGAATGTCTAAGTGACATATATCATTGGTTTTAAATAGTAATAAGCTCGATAACTAAGCTTAAAGTTTAAATGCTGCAAGTAATACTCACGAAAGCCTTCATGTTGATTTTTTTAAATGTTTGTTTGACAGATGAGTGGAGACAGAAGACCGAGAGGAACTGATGTGTTGGTCAGAGATGCTGGTGCGTTATATAGGCGCGCGGCGCGGCGAGGTCGCGTCATTTTGCAAATCCAACGAGTGTCGCGGGCTCTTGCGCAAATGGCTGCTCTTATTATAATTAATTATTTATACGTTTTCATGTTAATGTCTATGTGGCATCACACTTGCCCGAAACTGAATAATTTATTCTTAATTTACAAAAATGGTGCGTGAAGTGCAGCGGCCGGGCCGTGAGCTGCAGCGGCCGGCGCAGCGTCAGCGCCCCTCCCTAGCCCCCTGTCTCCGCCCCCCCCGAGCCCCCCGGCCCGCCGGTGCAACGCCGATTGACGAGTTCTTTGATTGATTCTTGTTATTGGCTCTTTAATTTCTCTAAAACAATGGTGATTATATAAAATTTAAATAAATTATGCATTTCGTGTTTTTTTTTTAAATGACTAACTTTGTGGTGACCCAAACACGACAGATTGACCACGGGATGTAGGTTCGAGTCTCGGTGTGCATGTTGATTATGTGTCTAGGTCAATGGATATATAAATATCTATCAATGTGTGTCTTTTCTAGTCGTATTTCTAAAGATCGGGTTAAAACTATGCATATTTTTTTTGTTTTAAAAAATTCGAAAAAAAAAACTACGTTAAAAAAAACCGACTTCCAAAAATACTAAAAAGCAAAAAATAACTAACGCAATTTATAACACTTTCCTCTACTTACCTACTGACTACTTATTCTCTTCGCTTACTGCTTGGTTTGAAGTGGGTGCCAAGCCACAGCATAATTAGCAAACCTACAGTAAACAACATACAAAAGATCTTTGTTAAGATTCTCCATGATTTAATAAGGTCAACAAAAACTTTGGCACCGTTTGCATTTAAAATTCTAAATTTTAGACGCTCTTGGTTGGTGAGTTATTAATATTAGAAATAAACGGTCCTTTACAGGACCACTATAGTTGTAGAATGTAAATTACATTTATGTATTTCATCGTCGTTTTCATTTGTTTCTCAGTGTCATTTATCGTTATTTCTGATTTATTTACGTAGGTTAGTAGTTAGAAGGTTATCGTGTAGAAATTTATTTGTTACACCATTTTATTTCTTTAAGTATTTTTTTTTATTCATATGTGGCTTGGCACCGACTTCAAACCAAGCAGCAAGCGGAAAGAATAAGTAGTCAGTAGGTAAGTAGAGGAAAGTGTTATAAATTGCGTTAGTTATTTTTGGCTTTATAGTATTTTTGGAAGTCGGTTTCTTTTAACGTAGTTTTTTTTTTATTTTTTGCTTTTTAGTGATTTAAGTATGGGTAGGCTTATTATTTATTTAACAATCACAGAACACTATTAAACCTAAACGTTAATGAGATTAACCTTCAAGGTCAACCTAATAGCCTCAAGGAATACTATTCTCTATCCATATGTACGTATAATTTTGAAAGAATTTTCTCTGAACTCCTATCCTTTGAGGAGTTGTACCTTCCATCATCAGCTCATCCATAGGAAAACATCATCAAACGCAAATAATTGAACAAACTGTATGATATTAACTGAAACGTAGCAGTTATATGCTTATAATTTGAGTGTTCTTCTCGATTTCCTTGGGATCCCATCATCATACGCTTACTAGATGACCAGAGTACCAACTTGAATATGTACTCTAACGAATAAAAAAAGAATTACGCAAATCGGATTAGAAATGTTAAAGTTATCGACATACTAATATACAAAGTATCGTCAAAATGACATCGTCCAAATAACAATAATGCTTATAAAATAAAAACTACTAAACCAAACTGAAAGAAATTTTTATGGGACCATCTGGCAGCTATTTCGCGTCAAACAAAAAAATAATCACGCGAATCGGTCCATTAACCGCGACGTAATCGATGTACATACATAGAAAAAAAAAATACCGGCCGAATTGAGAACCTCCTCCTTCTTTTTGGGAAGTCGGTTAATAAAAAAAGGCTACGTTCATGCACACAATTACTTGTCTATCGTATATCTAAGCTTAGAGGCTTCAAAGTCATGGCAGCTGCCAACCACGTCAATCATAAATATCATTTTTTTACTAATTACTTTCTTAATTTGCGGAAGCATTACCGTATTAGTTGCCAGCACCGCGGGCGGCGGCCGGGGAGCGGCGTTGTGTAAACTGTGTGATTTATATCGACGAGGAAAAGGAAATTAAATAGGCTATTGTTATAATTAGGTTTTCAGTAAATGTGTAACGTTGAATCGCAGTAATGACCCAGTGGGCACGCAGAGGTGCGGCGGGTAAGAGTACCTGCGCACGCGCGTGGCTTGATTAAAAAAATGTTTCATTCATGCTGAACATAACTTTATTATTCAATTGGTTTTTTGATTAATTGCACAGCTTAAAATATTTTACCTTCTTTTATGAATTAGGTAAATATGGTTTTTAACATTAGACGTAAATATGATTTCAATCGGATACCCCATGTCCATCTATCTATCTATACTTATAATAAATCTGTAGAGAGGTCAATTCTGTACATGAAATATATTTTAAAAATAACTGTCTGTCTGTATGTTCCTTATAGAAACAAAAACTACTGGACGGATTTTAACGAAACTTGGTAGGTACAATTATTCTTCATACTCCTGGGCAGGTTATAGAATACTTTTCATCACGCTACAATCAATAGGAGCAGAGAAGTGAAGAGAAATTTAGGGAAAACGGGAGAAATTACTCCATTTTTTAAGCTTCCGTCGCGTGTGCAGCCTTAATGGTTAAAGTTACATAGAAATCATGTATGACGGAAATATTCTACATAAAATTGCCTAAAAAATATTCCGCAACTGCATATGTCTATCTTTTATGGTTGACTCACAATAACACGTGTAACTCCTGATAGCTTAGCAGTTCGGAGCATTCTGATTATATTTGTTTACTCTTACGTTTATAATACTCTCACTCATCCCTAATTTAAAAATTTTACATTATCACCTATTCAATAAAAACAGAATCATAGAAATTGGTATAGAAACACCAAAATTATAGATGAAATAATCCATCGCGCCGTCACACGTGAATACTAAGTCATGCTATAGGTAAGGATTATTTTTAAACGACTTCAAAAAAAGGAGGAGGTTCTTAATTCGACTGGTGTTATTTTTTTTGTTTTTATGTTTGTTACCATCATAACTTTCGACTGGGCGAATCGATTTCAATATACCTATATATTTTTTATTTCAAAGCTAGTGGTTTTCGTTTGGTCCCATTTTATATATCATCACGCTTCGACTAAAAGGAGCGGAGCACCAACGATGAGTGTTTCAAAATTGGGGCTTTTTCATTCCTTTTGAGAGCTTCCGCTGCGTGCGCTGCGTAAACGGTTAAAGTTTCGTTAAAATGATGTATGACAGAATTGTTCCCCTTTAAAAGAGCTAAAAAAAAGTCCACGACAGCCTATGTCTATTTGTTAAGGTTGGCTCAGTATAACCATTTTTATACTAACCAAATTTGTTTTAAAATAAAGCATTATTTGTGAAGGTGTTTTTATAAAGATGATATTAATCCTTATCCAAATAAATGCCATTTACATCATTCGATTGTAATGAATATCTTAGGAGATATCCCAAATTTAAAATAACATAGCAGCAAATAATTATCGCGTACTGCGCGCGGGCGAGGGCGCGAGCCCGGTGGCCACATGAGTAGATAAACGGATCATGTGCGGTGGCACCAGTTAGCTCTGCGAGATACTACCTTACCTTCTACGTAAACGAAGTTGCGGGTTAAAGTTAGAATTAGCCCAAAGAAACTATACCACGCGAACGAAGTCACTGGCAGAAGCTAGTATATTATAAGTATTATTAAGTATATTACTATGAAATTCAGTCACTCCATTTATTTAATACGAGACATTGTTTACATTAATTTTCTTTATTTGGATGTATAGTTATGATAATTGTATCATTAATTAATTACCGAATCAACAGGTGCCGCCGCCGCCGCCGCCGTCCTTGCTCTTTGTTCCGAACCATTTTAATGCCATTAAGTGAACAATGAGCCAGTTTTCGTGAGAAGCGAGATTCCTTGCGCCGGCTGTTTTGATATATAGAGTAGGTTTTAATGTTTATAGTGCGGCAGTTAATCACCACGAGGCCGCCACAGTGCATGTGACTTACATCAGTAAAACAAACGTGTAGTAATTTCACACAAGATAAACAGGTACTATTTTTAAGTAAATAGAAGGCAAAGGATTGAATTATCTACAGCATGTTTGGAACATCCTTGTTTATTGGAAGTTCCTGGATAACGATAATAATTTAACAAGTCTCATAGTATTTAACGCATGTTAAAAATAGTCAAATTAATTAGAAAAATATCATTAACTGTAACCTTAATGATATAATAGTGATAATAACTGTAGTCTTACTTTAAGTGTAAATCACAGTATATTACGTACTTGTGTACGAGTACCCGGAAGTTCTTACATTTTCCCGGGATAAAAAGTAGCCTATGTCCTTTCTCAGGCTCTACACTATTTATGTACCAAATTTCATTTAAATCGATTCAAAATAAATAAAATAAATAAATATCCTGGGACATTTTTCACACACGGCCAATCTGATTCCAAACTAAGCAGAGCTTGTGATATGGTAACCAGATAGCTGATATACTACATATACTTCTTTTAAATACATACTTATATAGATAGTCACATCCAGACACAGGACAAACAGATATATTCATGCATACAAATGTTTGTCCTGGGTGGGATTCGAACCCACGACCCGCGGCTTGAGAGTCAGGGTCACTAACCACAAAGCCAACCGGGCTATCAATAGATTTAGCGTGATAGCGAGACAAACCGACATAGGCTTTCGCATTTATAATATTTGGATTTACTATTCCAAGGATTTACCATAGGTGTGATACTGTACTACTGGTCTACTGTGCCGTAACCTTAACCTCTATTTTGATAATTTTGATTGGTTTGTCAGAGGCCTTATGCGTAACATTAGTAAGATATTCTTCATTATAAAATGATTATATTATGCATACATGCATACCAATATAGAGAACGAGTCACAACTGATTTACTGTTGCATGAACACGAGACGGGTGTTAGATATAACGTTTATATACTATTTTTAGACACTCGTTTTTTTATTTAACTGTCAACTGTAGAAGGTTTTAATCTCTTTGTTACGATTTTAATAAAATTGATTACAATAGACCAACAAACAAACCGGCCAGAGAGGATTATCAACGAGTAACTAGTCAATAAATAATTACATAATTGCTTCTGAATACCCATTTGTGTCAATAAATATTCTTAATTGTTGCTATGTCTTCTCCATACCTCCAACAATAATTAAACCAGTATTATATTTTAATCAAACAGTCACTTATGAATAGTCAGAGAGACTCTAACGTTGTATAAAATTATATCGATCCATTGATCCATTGCGAAGTCAAGGAAGGACGAATAAACAAACTTTCGCATTTATAATATTAGTTACAATTTGAATGCAACCTACATTGGTGTTATTCAATGAAATTCGATGCGATATCATAATCTAAGTTTCTGGAACATCGCAGCTTCATTACTAATACTTACGTAAAAAATGCAAAATTATTTCATGTATCTAGAGTTCATCAGAATAATTAGTCAAATCGATCACTAGTGCCATCTATGCACGTGTTCACGCATTTACTAGAAAATATTAATTTCCATTTTTTAAAGGTATTCAATGATTTTAAAATGTTAATAAAACTTTAGATGGCGTCCGCATAGTTTTGTTGCAAATCAATAAAAAATATTCAATATTTTAATTAATTTAAATTACCTCTGCATATAAACATTTCCCAATAATATCTACTTCATTTTCTCGTGTTATTTTGTAATAAATTAATATTTAATTTAATGGTTTATTCAAGCTCAATAAAATATTACAAAGAAATTGTGTACGTATTTATTATCGGTTTACAATGTGAATTGTCTTTCCATCTGTAACAAGTAAAGTTTTAGTATTACTCAAAATTGTTATTGCTCCCCACTTAGTGGGTGGGTGGTCTGGCGAATAGCCGGTTGCATCATTTAAGGCGTGTGTTTGTATAATTCGGCAGTTTGTATCGCAGCATGAAATATGTATCGATATAGTTTAATGCCAAAACTTTCCGTTGTATGTATAATTACAATTATTAGGGTATGCGCAAAGTTTTAATAGCTGTGTAATAATAATAAAACACACAAACAGTAGACAGAAGTAGACAGAAGTGTAGGTACTAGTTGCGTATTTAACGTAAGAGACATATCATAGATACATCGGGTAATCATGTCAAGTGAGTCCCCACTTCCCCCAACGACCCCCTGAGCCGAGGCACGGTCCCACGGGGACACCCTCAACGCTGTCGCTTAAGTTTACCTTCGGTTGAGAGCCCTCTGCGCTCCGCCCTCTGACCGCGTAAGGGTGTAAAAGCCATCTGAGGCTAACACCTTCTAGTCCACAAAAACAGATGCGTCGGCCAAACATCGTTTACTTATTGTCATTATATCTTCATTCGATTTATTGCGTGTTTTCGTAAGATAAGTTAAAGGGCATTACAGGAGCATTTACAGGCATATGACCTACTTTGTGTTTTAGGGTAGCTCATTGGTTGCCATGGTGATGCGTTTATCGGTACCCATAAAGTTGGACGGTGACTTCTGATAGTATTAACAGCTTTGACCTCTGACATGTCAGAAATCCATTTATTACACAGATCATAGCAGTCAACACATACCCTTACATTGAGACATCACTTTAACTAAAATCGGTTTAATAATAAACGACATCTTGTTAGTAGTACGCAATAACTAGTGGTTTTAGTAATAATGTATTGCGGATCCGTCGTAGAGTCGAGTGACCACAAGCGATCAGCTGATCTATACTGATCGATGTTGTGAAACAAGTGGATGCTGATAAGCAATAATGTGCTAACCCTCATAAACTTGGTTTCGAGAAAATATCGTCTTAAGATAATATTGTCTATGTAATTACTACTTTTTGTATGATACAAATCCATTTGTTATGTACTTTTATGATTTAGATGACTTAATACAAATTTGTAGAATGTTAAATACGAGGCCTCGCGTGACAAGAGGGCTGGCATATACTTTGCGCAAAGAATTATAGCAATTCAGCGTGGTAATGCTGCCAGCATTGTTGGCACGCTTCCGCAAAGTAGCGATTTGGGACATATTTTCTATTTGTGATCCTTTTAATGTATGATACTTTATTATCTAGTTTTAGATATATATAATTAAATTTTATAATGTACCACGGCGGAGGCCCTGAAGCGGCGGAAATATATGGTTCTCAATGAGAACTATATATTTCTGCCATTCGGGGTCGAGACGTTGGGTCCGTGGGGACCGGATGCTCATAGCCTTTATAAAGAGCTGTCAACGCGTCTTATCGAACGATCGGGTGACCAGAGGGCTGGCTATTACCTCGCCCAAAGAATAAGCCTCGCCATCCAGCGAGGTAATGTAGCCAGCATCCTGGGCACTCTACCACAGGGCAGCGATTTAGATAATATATTTTATTTATAATTTTAATTTAGAATGTATATATTTTACATATAAGTTTTGTACATATTTATACCCCTTATATACACTAGACACAAAAAGTAAGGGATATAAAAAAATATTGAAATTTTTGGGTGATTTTCAACGAGTTGTAACTTCGCGGAAAATAATTGTACAGCAAAGAAAAGAAAACCAAATTGTAGCTACAAGTGTCTAGTTTACAGATATGACCATGAATTTTTTGTATTATGTTTGAATCTGGAGAAATACAAAGAAAAGTACCGAGGAAAAAAATTTTCAAATTTTCTGTCGTTTAAAAAAGGGCCTATGGGCTTCAAAAATGATTTTTTTATGGTTTTTGTCACATACTCTTTAAGGATATTTAATGCCCTTTAATTTGTTGTAATTAAGAAGCCTGTGCAATGATTTACCACGGAGTTATTGTCAATCATCCGAAAAAAGAACTTTTTAACTTTGACGATCAATAACTCTGAGGAAAATGATCGTAAAGAAAATCTAAGAAAGGTTTTGGAAAGTACACAATATTTTCTATAAGAAAACGTGAATGGCTTTTGTCGAAAACATTTTCATTCACTCAAAAACTTTGACTGAAAAAAAGGCGAAAATTTGCATAATTAAGGATATTTAGATAATTTGCTATAACTTTGGATTAAATCGATGAATGAAGGATATCGTCGGTAATTTTTTAACCTTAAAGTGTCCCGAAAAATCCCTGAAAAACTCAAAACGCTGCAATGCTTCTTACTTAGTGTCCCGAGGCTCTAAATTTATTGTTTTCGCTAAAAACACCATTATGAACGATGGTTCGATTTCAATAATTTTTTCAATGAAAAAATTTTTTTTTCTCAATAATCTTCATTGCTTTGATGAAAATGATCGACTTTTTATTCAAAATGTCGAATAGAAAAAAAAAACATTCGATGATCTGTCATCATGCGAGAGCGCTTACGAGCAGTGACCCAAAACAGAGGCAATACGCGGTACTGAATTGTGACCTGTATACGTGCAGACCCTTCAATAGCTACAGATGGACACACAGACAGACGGACAGACAAACATACACACACACACAAAGTCAAGAAAAAAAAAGAAAATAAAAAAAAAAGTTTTTTTTTCTATCCAAAATTTTTTTAATTTAACCGATCTTTTACATCAAAGCAATAAAGGTTATTGAGAAAAAAATAATGTTTTCTTTGAAAAAATGATTAAAATGCAACCATAATTTTTAATCGTGATTTTAGCAAAAACAATAAATTTAGAGCCTCGGGACACTAAGTAAGAAGCATTGCAGCGTTTTGAGTTTTTCAGGGATTTTTCGGGACACTTTAAGGTTAAAAAATTACCGACGATATCCTTCATTCATCGATTTAATCCAAAGTTATAGCAAATTATCTAAATATCCTTAATTATGCAAATTTTCGCCTTTTTTTCAGTCAAAGTTTTTGAGTGAATGAAAATGTTTTCGACAAAAGCCATTCACGTTTTCTTATAGAAAATATTGTGTACTTTCCAAAACCTTTCTTAGATTTTCTTTACGATCATTTTCCTCAGAGTTATTGATCGTCAAAGTTAAAAAGTTCTTTTTTCGGATGATTGACAATAACTCCGTGGTAAATCATTGCACAGGCTTCTTAATTACAACAAATTAAAGGGCATTAAATATCCTTAAAGAGTATGTGACAAAAACCATAAAAAAATCATTTTTGAAGCCCATAGGCCCTTTTTTAAACGACAGAAAATTTGAAAATTTTTTTCCTCGGTACTTTTCTTTGTATTTCTCCAGATTCAAACATAATACAAAAAATTCATGGTCATATCTGTAAACTAGACACTTGTAGCTACAATTTGGTTTTCTTTTCTTTGTTGTACGATTATTTTCCGCGAAGTTACAACTCGTTGAAAATCACCCAAAAATTTCAATATTTTTTTATATCCCTAACTTTTTGTGTCTAGTGTATTAATACATTTGTTACTGTATAAATTTTGTTATGTATGTACTTATATGTATACTAATAAATATATTTCCGTGATGTATTATAAAAATATCATTATTAAAATCTTTGTTTTTGTGGGTTGACACATTATTGCTTATCAGCATCCAAGTGTGGGTTTGACAGGTGCGATGTCAACGCACTTCTTATGTACTATAAATAGACTGATTTTAATGTATGTATGTAAATTTATTAGCAACAAAAATAGATGTTTGTACACAAGTTATAACATGTTATTAGACAATTTTGCTGCAGGAGATATGTTGTGGTCGTAGGTTCAAATCATGCTCTCAGCTGAAAATTTCGTTTAAGAAAAAATTGAGAGAGAGAAAGACTACTTCAGACTTTAAAATCTATCTATACTAATATTATAAAGAGGAAAGATTTGTTTGTTTGTTTGTTTGTTTGTTTGTAATGAATAGGCTCCGAAACTACTGGACCGATTTCAAAAATTCTTTCACCTTTGGAAAGCTACATTATCCCCGAGTGACATAGGCTATATTTTATCCCTGTATTCCCACGAGAAGTTCGCGGGTAAAACCGCGCAGAGGCAGCTAGTACTTAATATTATAAAGAGGAAATATTTGTTTGTTTGTTTGTAATGAATAGGCTCCGAAACTACTGGACCGATTTCAAAAATTCTTTCACCTTTGGAAATCTACATTATCCCCGAGTAACATAGGGTATATTTTATCCCTGTATTCCCACGGAAACAGGAACTACACGGGTAAAACCGCGCGGAGGCAGCTAGTTATTTATATTTATAACGTCTAATTTGACTATTTATTATTACTGTTATCATCGAGCTTCAGTTGAGTACTTTCGTTTAAGTTTTGTTATTACCATCCTTGGATTGGTACTTGCCTACCGCTGTAGATATATTTATTACAAATCTAATAAATATTGATTAGCGATAAATAATAAGTTCACCATGATTTTTATTGAGGCCTAGCCGTGCCCGCGACTTCGTCCGCGATATCAATAGATTTGTATAAATTGGCATATCTTTTTTGTTTTTTAATCAAATGAAAATACTATACCTACTATAATATGTTAACTGAAGCTTACTACAATATATTAGTAAAAAACCATATCTAAATGAAATAATCTTTGAGATTAGGGTATACAAACAAACAGATAAAATGATACATATTGATGATTGATTGATGCTCAACCTTAAAATATTAGTGTAGATTATATTTATTGAGTGTAATCATATGGTTATAGTGTTACATAATAATTAATATATGTAGCATAAACACTTCAATTTGAATATTTATATATGGTCATGGACTCTTACTATTCATTTGACCGGTTAGCTTTGTGGTTAGTGACCCTGACTTTAAAACCGCCGGTCGTTGTTTCGAATCCCACCCAGGACAAACATTTGATTTTTATATTTATTTATTTGTATGCATGAATATATCTGTTTGTTCTGCGTCTGGAAATATCTATATAGGTATGTATTGAAAGTAGTATTTGTAGTATATCAGCTATCTGGGTACCATAACACAAGCTCACTTTGGAGCTTACTTTGGAACCCGAATGGCCGTGTGTGAAAAATGTCCCAGGATATTTATTATTATTATTTATTTATTGTAACACAAGCACTGCTTCGTGTGTGAAAATGTTACAAGATATTTATTTACTTTATGTTGATTATATATGGTCATGGACTCTTACTTTTCATTAGAATTTAGTCTCTCTGGCACCTCTGAGGGTCAGGAAGATTCGGATGTCAGACAAAGTAGAACAAGTATATCACAAGGTGGAATTAAATATAAATATATTAATAAAAAAATAAGTATTTATTATGAAATTATTTTATACAGAGAAGAAAATTTATCACTATTTTTTAAAGATTTGTTAGTGAAATCCTCTTATCTCCATTAATCTTGTATTTTATAGCATCTCGAAGAGTATGCGCGTGCGCATGGCGAAATGTCCGTCACGAGTGATTACTGTAATGTAAGTATGTGGACATTACTCGCACAAAGGTGACAGTGACATAATATGACTGCGATTTTCATCAAAGTTCGACTTAAATTCTATGCTAAATTTATTCTCATTTTTTTACAGTCATTTTTCATCATCAATATGATTATGGAGCTATGAGCTATGGAGCTATCTTAAACAATGTTTTAAGGTAGACACAGCGAATAGCTGAACTGCATTTACTAGACTGTATGTTTTACTACCGAGGCTCCATTGAAGAGATTTCTATACACATACAAAAGACATCAACGAGAGTTCGCCTACAAAATTGACACATGTCTTTGTGATCAAATAAAACAATCAAATAGTTAAAAAAATATATATTCGGGCCATAAATTAGATTATTTGGTATATTGGTTATTGTTTGATCACCATCCGCTGGCGTACCGGGAGCCGTAGCTGGGCGTGGAGATGACCTTCTTGACGGTGACCACCTGCGGCACGGACACCAGCTTGCGCACGTGCACCACCTGCGGCACCGACACCTCCTTCTGCACGTTGATCACCTTGTTGACGGTGATTATACGGGTGGTGGAGACTGGGGCGGAGTAGCTTGCTGCTGGGGCTGAGTAGCTCACAGAAGGAACTGAGTAGCTCGCAGCCGGGGCTGAGTAGCTGACTGATGGGGTAGAGTAGCTCGAGATTGGAGCCGAGAAGCTTGCTGCTGGGGCTGAGAAGCTCACAGCTGGGGCTGAGTAGCTAATTGATGGGGCAGAATAGCTGGCTGGGGCAGAGTAGCTCACAGATGGGGAAGAGTAGCTCACAGATGGAGCGGAGTAACTAATAGCAGGGGATGAGTAGCTGGCAGGAGCAGAATAGCTCACAGATGGAGAAGAGTAGCTGATCGATGGGGCAGAGTAGCTCACCGCTGGAGCAGAGTAACTTGCAGCTGGAGCAGAGTAGCTGACTGGAGCAGAGTAGCTGACTGGAGAAGGGTAGCTAGCTGGGGCTGAGTAGCTCACAGATGGAGAAGAGTAACTGATCGATGGGGCAGAGTAGCTCACAGCTGGGGCAGAATGGCTCACAGATGGAGCGGAGTAACTAATAGCAGGGGAAGAGTATGATCCAATTCCACTCGAGCTACTTAGAGCCCCGTAGTTCCCTAGAGAACTGCCAGCACTAAGTCCCCCGTAGCTCCCCAGGGAGCTTCCAGCGCTGAGGCCCCCGTAGCTGCCTAGAGAGCTGCCCGCGCTGAGGCCTCCATAGCTCCTCAAGGCGCTGCCCGCGCCGAGCCCGTGCAAGAAGCCGCGCTTCTCGCGGACGTTGCCGGCCGCGGCCAGGGCCATCAGCGCACAGATTGCTACCTGAAAGGAAAATGAATAATTTAAAATACTTTTTCACTCTGATCTTACCAAATAATTGTTATAATTGCGCTTCTTCTTGAAGTTATTCTTATTTAGTTTTTGAAACACGGACAATTACTGTTTGGGAAAGGAACCAGTGTCCTGAATATCAATAATTGAATCTAATGATTCTTCAATAAGTTTCTCGCATCACTTCGATGCGTGACTTAAATGTGTTTTGATAATAATACATATTTTAATAGAATACTTACAAAGGATTTCATGGTGTTGAGTGTTAGCACAGCTTCGGATGAATGATGGTGATGATCACGATCTGTCATATAAATAGTGTGCAGGAGATGTGTTGGGCAACCGTGGCCACCGCCTGCCTCCCATGCATTATGCATGTAGGCATTATAATTATAAACCATACCTTGAATAGGAAGCGGAGGCCTAATGAGGAATTAAAATCACTGACCGGGTCAAGGTTGTTTACCTAAACCTATGAATATGTTAATTATATATTCTATTTTTGATTTGTTACACTAAACTGCATTGCTTATATGTATTACTTTTTATATATATTTATCGAGGTACATTGTTTATTTAATAATCACACAAATATTTTAAAATTAAATATATATATATACAACTTAAAACTAGAATAGAAAAATTTAAATAAATAGAAAATATGTCCCAAATCGCTTCCCTGCGGAAGCGTGCCAAGAATGCTGGCAGCATTACCACGCTGAATTGCTATTGCAATTCTTTGTGCAAAGTATGTGCCAGCCCTCCTGTCACGCGAGGCCTCCACGAGACGATGTGAGACCTCTTTAAAAAGCCGATGAGCCTCTGGTCCCCACGGCCCTAGAGTTTCAACCCCAAACGCCGAAAATATGTTTGTCCTACTAAGGCTAACATATTTGCGGCGCTTGAGGCACTCCTGTTGTGCAGCAGCAGCACCGGGGGCTACAGACGTGTCTGGAAGGTGGGAAGGCGCGAGGGTGTCCACGCATGTGGCGTCCCACACCAGAGGCCTACCCATCTTCCACGGCACCAAAGACATACCATCCGGTCTCCTGCCATCGTCGCGCACCAATCCATTTGGTTCTAAAACAGCTGGTACGCCGGCAGTGACAAGAGCCCGGCGGATCAAGTCATTAAGTGCCGCATGTATTACTTGATCTTAAGCCTAATTATTGGAATTCTATCATCATCTTCCTCGCCTTTTCCAATACAGGTTCGGCTTTATGTGTCCCACCATTTTGTCACCAGTCAAATCCACATGCGCTCTATATTATACCAATAACATCATACCACAGTTACTTTCTTTGATATACTTCTCTTACGGCTGCCTTTTGGTCTTCAGGAATTCGATATATCTATATATATGTAAAGAAAACCTCTTTAATCATTGTACTTTTTGTTTTCTTCATAATTATGATATGTAAAAATATCTGTCACTAATGACAGATTTCTTTCAGGACACTTTATAATATGAATTGCTTATTAATTATATAATACGAAATATAAGCTTTTAATGTAGTTTCTTTATTTTACAGGTGAGTTAAGTTTATTGGTTTTGTTATTTGTTATTGTAAATATTATTTTGTAAATAAAACTTTATTTTACAGAAACGCAATAAAAGTTGATTATTTCATAAAGAACATTATTATAAAACTACATTTTCTGCTTTAATTTTATGGAAAATGGACAAACTAAGATTTGATTTTGCTGTAAAACCAGCAGCCGATATGAAGTCCAACACGATATGCATAACTTCAATAGCCACACCTGAAGGCAAAGTTTATGAAGTACCGGCAGAATGTCAACCCATAAGCTTACATGAGAAAATTTCAAATACTTCGAACTATGCCAAGGTAAAAAAAACATTAAATAAAAGACATCAAACTAGGAAAATATGGATTTCTTTAACTGATGACATATCGAAAATATATTTAGATGAGGAAAATAATCTGCAGTTTAATGATTTTTATCTTGAAGAAATTTCAGAAGAAGCAAATTGTGCTGAAATTATATCAAGTAGTTCAAACAAAACGCTAGAAAAACTGTTAGAGAAATTACTTGAAGAAAAAAAAACGAAATCCGAGACTCAAAATTTGGGAAAAATTGCAAAAGATTTTGTGATAGAAAAATTTAGTGGAAGAAACTCAAATGCTCATCAGTGGATCAAAGATTTTAATAAAGAATGTGAACGTTTCCAAATAAAAGAAGATAAAAAGAAAATTGAGATTCTAAAAAATTTTATGGAATATGCTAGTGTGGATTGGTATAGCTGCATGATAATGAAATTTACAGTGGAATCAGAATGGAATGAATGGGAAAAAATATTTTGTGAGACATTTGCAAATAAAGGATGGTCACCAATTAGATATGCTTTATCTTTTAAATATCAAAGAGGTTCATTACTTGATTATGCCTTAAAAAAAGAAAAAATATTACTAGAAGTAAGGAAAACCATAGACATTGGAACACTCATAGACCTTATAGCATTTGGCCTGCCTAATTATATAGCGGATAAGATTGACAGAGAAAATTTACAGGGAACAGAGGATCTGTATAATGAACTTGGAAAATTAGAGCATCTTGTTGATAAGAATAAATCTGTAGGAAAAAGTCCTATATATTCTAACACACGACCAAAAAAAGATGAAGAAAGAAAGCCATGCTCAGTCTGTATAAAAGAAAATAAAGGAAAACGTTTCCATCCTGAGAATGATTGTTGGTTTAAAGGCAAAAATCAGACAGTCGTAAAAACGGTTAATAACTC
This sequence comes from Thyatira batis, assembly GCA_905147785.2. Lineage (NCBI taxonomy): Eukaryota > Metazoa > Arthropoda > Insecta > Lepidoptera > Drepanidae > Thyatira > Thyatira batis. The sequence goes on from LR990499.1 coordinate 157,287, forward strand.
AGAGTTAGAAATAGAATTAAACGAAGAAAATCCAAAAAACTAGAGGTGCCACCATTAATAAAAGTAGAGTTATTATTAAATGATACTTTGAAGGTTTCTGGAATTTATGATTCAGGTTCGAATGTGTCATTGATTAATGGAAAATTACTGAAAATAAAGGAAAAAGAAAGTAAAAAAGATATTCAAATAATAAACTTGAAGACTATTAATGGTGAGAAAAAAACAAATGGTATGGTAAAATTAAAAATAAAAATATTTAACATTGAAAAAGTTACGGATGTTTTTATAGTCGATAATGAAAATTTCAATTACGATTTTCTGATTGGTTTAGATTGCATCAAAAATTTCAAATTAATCCAAACTGAGGATTTAAAGATTATACAATGTAAAGAGCCAAGAAGAGAAAATGGTACCTTAATTAATGAAGATTCAATAAACAAAGATTGTCAAAATAATAATACTTTGAAATTAAATGTCAAAATTCCTGATGTACTAGGTGACATAATTGAAGATAGTTTACAGCCTGAGGGTATTAAACAAGAAAATAAATGTGAAATAAATTTTAATGAACATTTTAAATCAGAAGAATTTAAAATATTTGTAAATCACCTTGATGGATACCAACAATCACAGGTTGATATATTGATAGAAAAATACAAACAGGTTTTCGCTAAAGATAAATATGACATCGGCACTGTACGAAACTATGAAGCTCATATTGACTTGATGGTAGATAAATACTGTTGCAAACGTCCATACAGATGCACATCTGAAGATAGAAAAGAAATTGAAAGCCAAATTTCAAAATTATTGGAAAAAAAATTAATTGAGGAATCTTATAGTCCATTTGCTGCTCCGGTAACTCTGGCATTTAAAAAAGAAGATGGAAGGAAAACAAGGTTATGCATAGACTTTAGAGATTTAAATAAAATTGTTATACCCCAATCTCAACCTTTTCCGTTGATCGAAGATTTAATGATAAAAACTGTGAATTGCAAATATTTTTCTACATTTGACATAAACTCAGCATTTTGGTCTATACCTTTAAAGATACAAGATAGATACAAAACGGCTTTTGTTACACAAGAAGGCCACTTTCAATGGACGTGTCTCCCGTTCGGTTTAAAGACTGCCCCGGCTATTTTCCAGCGAATATTGGGAAACATCATAAGAAAACACGAACTATCTAGTTTTGCGATTAACTTTATAGATGATATTTTGATTTACTCAAAAACGTTCGATGAACATATAATACACATATCAAAACTGCTCGAAGCAATCCAAACGGAAGGTTTTAGATTGAAGTTTTCAAAATGTAATTTTGCGAACAGGTATGCAAAATATTTAGGTCACATAATAGAAAACAATTCAGTGAGACCCCTGAAAGATTATTTATCAGCTGTCAAAAACTTTCCAGTTCCAGAAACAAGAAAAAATGTGCGCCAATTCCTTGGAAAAGTAAATTTTCATCATAAATTCATACCAAACATCGCAATTATATTGGATCCGTTACATAATTTATTACGGAAAGATGTACAATTCAAATGGACAGCCGATTGTCAGGAATCGTTTGATAAAATTAAGATATTGCTATGTTCAAAACCGATTCTCAATATCTTTGACCCTGAATTACCAATAAATATCTACACGGATGCTAACATCAAGGGAGTGGGAGCGGTATTGAAACAAGAAGATAAAAACGGAAATTATAGACCAGTTGCTTATTTTTCAAAGAAATTAAATGAAACTCAGAAACGAAAAAAGGCAATATATCTAGAATGTCTGGCAATAAAAGAAGCTATTAAATATTGGCAACACTGGCTTATGGGAAGAGAGTTCACGGTACACTCAGATCATAAACCATTAGAAAATTTAAACATCAGATCTAGGACAGATGAGGAACTAGGGGATTTAATGTATTATTTATCACAATATAATTTCAAAATAAAATATAACCCAGGAAAATCAAATCAGGAAGCAGACTGTTTGAGCAGACATCCAATTCTTGAAGCATATGAAAATACTGATGATTGTTTAAAAGTAGTAAATTTGATAAGCCTACAAGATATTAAAATTGACCAGAATATAAATAAAGACTTGCAAGAAGGAAAATCTATTTTAGAGAATAAAATTTATTACAAAATGAATAAAAGAGGAAAAAAAATAATACTATCAGAAGACCTTAGCAAAAAACTTATAAAAGATGTGCATGATTCTTTTTGTCATATTGGAAGAACTCAGATGATTTTTCAAATCAAATCAAAAATCAAAAATATTTTTATTCAAATAGGCCAATATGCAAAGCACTTATGAATAGTCAGACTCTAACGCTCGGTTCGGAAGGTTGGTTTTGCTGAGAAGAGCCGGCAATAAACTCAGCAATTACTCTTTTTAAAATAAACTTAGATTAAAATACATTTCAATGAAGTAGTCTCACTGACAATATCTGCGTGGTAGGGAATGACATAAAAGAAAAAAAAAAAACATAAAATAAAGTGAATATTCATAAAAACAAAAACAAACTTGAGCAGACCAGTCCCCACAAGCAGCACCTGTTCACAAGCATGACGCATGTGGCAGCCATCGCCCTCTTCGCCATATTTTAGGGAAGTGAGCGACCCGTCACACGACGCCGCCGCAAGCAAAGACTTTTAAGTGAGCATGACTAACCCAAGCCTGCTACAAAACATAATGATTAATAAAATAACACCATTTTACACAGCAAAGAACATCATCACGAACATCATACGAATTTGTGATGAATGTGAGACTTGTATAAAAAACAAATCTAGATCAAAATCTAAATATGGTTTAATGTCACATCTTGGTCCTGCAACACAACCATTTGAGATTATATCTATTGATACCATTGGTGGATTTGGAGGATCACGGTCTACAAAAAAATATTTACATCTTTTAGTCGATCATTTCACAAGATATGCTTACATGTCAACATCCAAAAATCAAAACTCTAGTGATTTTATTCGATTAATAGAAAATGTGACGCAGAAATATAAAATAGATATGGTATTAACTGACCAATACCCTGGCATAAATTCTAAAGAATTTAAAGAATTTCTGAAGAAAGAAAATATAACATTAATTTTTACAGCTGTGAATACACCATTTTCAAATGGACTTAATGAAAGACTAAACCAAACTTTAGTTAATAAGATAAGATGTAAATTAAATGAAAGTGATAAGAAAATAGCATGGAGTACAATTGCGCAGAAATGTATAGAAAAATATAATGAAACTGAACACACTGTCACGAAGTTTGCCCCGAAATACCTTTTAGAAGGCGAAAATGTAAATATTTTACCAATCGAACTGAAATCACGATATACAAAAGAAGATTTGGCAAAAGATAGAAAAGTAGCTTTGGAAAACACAATAAAATCTCACAATTATAATAAGAAGATATTCGACCTACATAGAAAGGATTGTAAATTGGAGGAGGGAGACATAGTCTACGTAGAAAATGGAAATCGATTAAATAGGAAAAAAATGGATGAATTAAGGATAGGACCATACAAAATTTTGAAAAAGATGTCTAATTCAATCTATGAAGTTGATGCCGGCCACAAGAAAACGGAATCAAATTACTATCACATAACGAAGCTTCTACCTGTGCTTAACACATAAACAATTACACATAATTGTTTTCTCTTTGGGGGGGAGATGTAAAGAAAACCTCTTTAATCATTGTACTTTTTGTTTTCTTCATAATTATGATATGTAAAAATATCTGTCACTAATGACAGATTTCTTTCAGGACACTTTATAATATGAATTGCTTATTAATTATATAATACGAAATATAAGCTTTTAATGTAGTTTCTTTATTTTACAGGTGAGTTAAGTTTATTGGTTTTGTTATTTGTTATTGTAAATATTATTTTGTAAATAAAACTTTATTTTACAGAAACGCAATAAAAGTTGATTATTTCATAAAGAACATTATTATATATATAAAACAAAGACGGGTTTGTTACAACACTTATAACTCGAGATCTGCTGAACCAATTTTCATGGTTATTGATTCGTTGGATTTGTCTCCGCCCCGAATAGCAGAATAAAAACAATGAAAACTTATAATAAATTCAAAGTTTTATATACGTCAATCTAACGATCTATCTGGTGATTCCTGTTTCGTTTGAATTTTTATATGGGGCATACATACCAAATTCGTTGCTAAGTCTCATTTGCCCGTTGGTAATACATGCTTTTGTAAACAGTATTATTATACATCTGCCCATGTAATTATATAGCACTTTTTGTACAAGCAAGTTTTGTATGTGCCAGAACTAAGTTCATTTAAATAGAATCCATATAAACACAACTCCCCCATTTCACTGAATAATTAGGTATTTTACAAGTGTACTACAGGCCTACAGCTCAAGAGCGGTTATAGGTAGATATGGTTTTATACAACTTTTCTGATGAACTCTAAAAACTGTTGTATTATTTAAGGATTTGATTTCAATAAAATCAAGTTATGATGTACTTACCTACTTACTTAGCACATGTATTTACAATTGCTCAATATCATGGAATTCGCTGCTCTTAGCTATGACTATTCTAAGTAATGTTAAATACCTTACTTTGTCTATCGCGTAAAGGATTAACGGATTGCAACACTGGTATCTGATTTAAACTTAACCCGAGCTTTGAGATTTATTATGTCATCAGAATAAGTTATTAATTGAAATTGAAGCACAAAGATGTTATTTAAGCATCGAAGCGTTCATAACTGATAACATATTTAGTTTAAACAAATGTATTGTGGTAAGTATTTGCAATAGGTTCCTGTAACTCAACTCTGGTCCTAAGCTCTTTTTTATGCTAAAAGTAGCTGTCTAAATTTGATGTATGTTATAAAATTGATAAAAGATTAAATTGATGACTTAAGTACTTATTTGTATTTCAGCAAAATAAATTTTATTAGAGCCTTTGATAACATTAATAAAAATCTCTATCTTATTTTTTATTTTATGTTTTCTTAATAAATGACAGTAATTATAAAAATACCGCTTTGTCTTAATTTAATGGTGTGAGTAATTCGATGGATGGTCCATCCCTTGTTGTGTAAACTTTGTTTCAGTGGGGCCCGTCCGGCGTGGAGGCGTGCGGCCCGTCCGCGCGTGACCAACGCTGCCTTGAGAGATGAGATCTGCATCTCGGTTGAAGGATCCACACGATGCTGCGTGTGTGATCTCAGCGGCTTTGGACTTACAAATATCGTGATGCAACTGCTCCAAAAATGGTTTCATGTTTGTAAAATTATACTTAGTGTCTTGGAGTTATGTAACATTTTGTTCTCTGGGTGTAAGTACAATATTTACACATATTTTTATATTTAAACTAGCTGCTGCCCCGCGGTTTGATCCGCGTATTTCCCATTCCTATGATCACTTAGGGGTATGATAAATAGATAGTAGCCAATTCTCAGACCTACTAAATATGCATATAAAATTTCATAAAAATCGGTCAAGCCGTTTCGGAGGAGTATGGAAAACTAACATTGCGACACGAGATTTTATATAAAAGATGTAGTAGGTATATGTAGTTCATCAGTCTATCTGGTTTACAATATCAAGCTCTGCAAGTTTGGCCGAATAAAGAATGCTCTTAAACAAAACAGGTGCAATTAATATAACACCTTTTCTGCCAACTATAAACTATTGTGTTTATTGTAATTCATTGAGACTAATGAAATTTTTCCAAACTTGTTCAATTAATTGGGTTAAATATTTAAATAAAAGCAAATCAGTAATATAAATGAAAATGTGTTGCTGTTGTTTAAATCAAAAAGTTGTTTTATTAATGTGTTGTGATTACTATTAATAGTATAGGCCTTGATGCCATTTCATTGGAAATAAATTAGCTGATACATATTTATAAACCAATTTTAAACAATATTATAATGGGATTTTACTAATGCCAAAAGATGTAAATATATTTCACGACTGATTATTCTTTTCTCAAAACAACAAAACGTATCGTTTCATTCAAAAGCTTGAATGTAATATAAATTAGAGTCTTTCTTAAATAATAAATGATAAATATTACAATACACCTATTTCTTTGTTAATTTATAGTAGGTAGTCATAATAAATCGAAAGAAATATGTATGAAAATAAATATTTATTCGGATATTACTAATATAATAAATATCACATTGTGTTTTGACTAGAGAAGTGTTCACCATCCGCTGGCGTAACCGGAGCCGTAGCTGGGGGTGGAGATGACCTTCTTGACGGTGACCACCTGCGGCACGGACACCAGCTTGCGCACGTGCACCACCTGCGGCACCGACACCTCCTTCTGCACGTTGATCACCTTGTTGACGGCGACGACGCGGGTCGAGGGCACTGAGTAGCTTACTGCCGGGGCGGAGTAACTTATGGCTGGAGCAGAGTAGCTGATTGCTGGGGCAGAGTAGCTCACAGCTGGTGCGGAGTAGCTCACAGCTGGGTCGGAGTAGCTCACAGCAGGGGCAGAGTAGCTCACAGCTGGTGCGGAGTAGCTCACAGCAGGGGCAGAGTAGCTCACAGCTGGGGCAGAGTAGCTAATGGCTGGGGCGGAGTACCCCCCGATGCTGCCGTATCCCCCAATGCCACTGAGTCCCCCGTAACTCCCCAGGGAACTTCCAGCACTGAGTCCTCCATAGCTGAGAGAACTGCCCCCGTAGCTCCCTAGGGAACTGCCAGCACCGAGGCCGTGCAAGTAGCCGCGCTTCTCGCGGATGTTGCCGGCCGCAGCCACCGCCATCAGGGCGCAGATTGCTACCTGAAATATAAAGTTTTATTGGATTAATAATAATTAATAATTTCCATAGATATGAGCAGATAAAGCCTATGAATAAACTAGCTTAGTGCAGTTGCTATAAAATATTTGCTACTACTAAAGATTTGATTTAACATCATCTGCCACATACCAAATCCTTTGTGGCCAACTTTCGTTGTGTAATAAGATTTTTGACCGAATCTTTAAGGCACCCTTTAAATCCAGGTTATCCAGGTACCTAATAATATTTGATTGTTGGTACTTACAAAGGTCTTCATAATGTCGGTAGTTGGTGACAAGTGACGACTAATGACTTGATGAGTGTTGACTGATGCTGTGATCTATTTCCCGCGGCTATAAATACACGCGTGAGGAGGCCTTACGCAACCGCGCCCTCGGATGGACTCGTTGTTCCGAATAGTCCTTGATTAGGAAACGGCCATTTAATATTTATACAATCATGTATATAGCCTAAGAATTATATATGATAATGATATATTACAATTTAAATAGCTTCCTCTTTTCTGCCACTTTAAATTATTGCAATAAATTTTGTTGATAATATTTATCAGACTTAGAACTGTTAGTAAAATGTTTCGGACATATTTCCTGTGTTTGTTGTATATTTATGATTTTAAAATATTTTATTAACGCAATTTGAAAAAATAATTTTGTTTTTGAAATCTAGATGAATGGTGCATTTGATGGAAAAATGGAGGGAAGCTCCTAGAGGACGTTTTCCCGTTTTTATGGTCAAACTGTATCCGATGCGTTAGAGCAATTATTAACACAGGTAATGAATAATGTGAGAATTTACCGTGAATTACTTATTCCGATAGGCAGCTTAGTGGTTAGTTACCCTGTCTTTCGAACCGCCGCCGCCGGGTTCTATTCCTGTAGGCCAGACATGCATGTGAATTGACTGCCGACGAAGCGGCCTGGGAAGCCGTCATCACCTTCTGCGAGGAGGTGATGGCGGCAAAGGAGGAGGTGGAGAGGGTGCGAGAGGCAAATAACCAGCTCGCACCCCATCGCAGGCGCGACGACATGCTACCGCCCTAAGCGTGGCCTGCGGGTGATGGGTAGGGCAACTCACTACTCGCGCAGACACAGGCCCAAGAAGAAGACTGCCGCGTTTTGTACTGCGCGTTCGTCCAGACGGAGGTAGGGGGGCATGGGCCCCCCAAAGAAGTGGTCCAAGAAACCGATTTTATTTCTTTTCGAGCCATTTTTATGCGAAAAATCAGCAAGCATACATCTAACTTTAGTATTGGAACATGGTAGCACTTATGTAGTCATGGTAATTCTGCTAATGCGGCAATGTTGTATTATTAAACCAAAGTAGATTAAAAAAATTTTATATCAAAAATTGGAAATTACGAGCATGTTGGCAATGACATTTGTGGATAATGTGCTACTGAATTAATTATGTACGTGTTTAGATGACATCCGTCACATCCGTGCTATACCTACATTATTAGTGAGACTTAATTGAGTTCGAATATTGTAGGAATCTCTAATTGGCTTTTTAAGTCAGTTCAGTTTTATACACCAGTTATTATACTACCGCGAAACATCTACAAGTACACAAATTTAATGACTATGTAGGGAAATGAAACTGCTTTGTATTTAAATAAAATATAAAATCATATAATTAAATTAATCACATTATAACCACTTTTACTATCTGACTAAACTACCACCATCCACGAGAGCCTCCGGTCCAGCCGCGACCTCCGTAACCACCGCTGGACCAGCCGCCGCCGTGGCCGCCGGAGTAGCCCCCGTTGTAGCCGCTAGAGTAGCCGCCGGCGCCGGAGTAGCCGCCCGAGTAGCCGCCCGAGTAGCCGCCGGAGTAGCCGCTCGAGTAGTAGCTGGGCGTGGAGATGACCTTCTTGACGGTGACCACCTGCGGCACGGACACCAGCTTGCGCACGTGCACCACCTGCGGCACCGACACCTCCTTCTGTACGTTGATCACCTTGTTGACGGCGACGACGCGGGTCGAGGGTGCTGAGTAGCTGTAGGAAGGCGCGTGGCCGCTGTAGCCACCTCTGTAGACGTGTCCGCCGTGACCCCCATGTCCGCCGTGACCCCCATGTCCGCCGTGACCCCCATGTCCGCCGTGACCCCCGTAGCTCCCATGACCGCCATGGTAGTAGCTGCGCTTGCCACGATTTTCAGCCGCTTTTTCAGCTGCTACTAAAGCCGCCAGGGTACAGATTATGAGCTGAAATTAATTGATGTTTTATCATTTACTGAGTACATGTACCTACTATTGGACATATTAGTTGATATATGCGGAAATAACTATACATGAATGGGTTATTTTTTTCTATCTCTGTCGCCATCTATGGTATTTATACTCACGAAAGTTTTCATGATGTAGGTATATTGTTCGCAGCCAGGAGTGGTGTCGAATGATGCTTAGATTCATTCCCGGCACATATATATGCCAATATTAGGTGGCGACGTCACACAGCCTCGCTAAAAATCTGCAGTTCAGGTTATTTATTAAATGATTTATCTTGCATGGCCACATTATTGAACGAATGCAGAGTGCATTCATATTTTATGAATACATTTGCATTGAAATCGGATGTACCTCTGACAGTCGATGTATCATCAAAGTTCAATCTGATTTATGTGTTATACCTATTATGCAATACTGAAATATCTATCTTATTTCCAACTACTAAGGTTCCATTTTAAAATGTCTTATTTCCAATGCTGTCGGTGACCAATAGACTCAACTACAGAATCTAATGGGATTCCGTTTGTATTTTATTTCTGTACTAGCTGACCAGATGTCTTGGTTCTATTGAAATTCAATAAAACAGTGATTGAAATCCTCTCATTGTTTATTTTTCAGGATAAATTCCCAATTAGGACAGGAACTTTGTATGGTCATAGAACAGATAGCATATAAAATGTTCGCAATGCATTCCCATGTATACTTATGTTCACACGACAGCGTTTTTAAAAAGCGAAACTTTGGGCGTTGGAAATAGAGCATATTATGGTACTTGGGAATGCATTTTTTGTGTATGAACGCTTTTTTACCGTACGTTAAAAAAACTCTCGTGCGAATGAGGGCTTAAACTCTGGCGTGCATACACCGCCAATTTCTGTGGAAGATGTTTTTCAATACACTTATCAGACAGATAAAAGCCAGAGAAAATTAATTAATCAGCTAATTCAGACAATAGGTGACGACTAATATTACCAGTATTCTGATGACAAGGACCCTGATATAAAATAAAACAATTTTTTGTTGAATAGTTTCATGATATACATTTATGTTAGTTATAAAGTTATATTCTATTATTGACTTTTAAAGGCCGTTCCATTTTTCACAGATAACTTTTATGTTTTTCATGTGTGGAAATGGATCCCACGAATGGTAGACCCGTCAGCATGTCTAGCCACCGCGCCGCTGCGCGTGCCGCACAGGTGGAGCGATCGCTCGGTGCGCAGAGTCACGGTCGCGGCCGGAGATGCGGCTTCAGCACCACCGCGCCGCTGTGACATTTCTATAATCACTATGTTATAAACAACGCAATAATTCGACATACAGACGACTGCAGTTCTTAATGTGGTCAAATATACTGACGTCAATATTTTTAAATCTTACAACCGTATCGTTAAAATACTGAACTGCCCCATATAGGTGTAGTTATGATTTACTATAATGTATTTATGTTATATTTATTCTCCATTACTTGCTTCACATACACATCCGCAATGATAAAGATGATTGTTAACTATTGCGGAAATAAAATCAATAAAGAAAAGGGCAATAGAGCCAATTTTGCGAATCTGCAGACTGCGTATAGTAAAGCGAGGTCGCCGCGCTCAGCTCGGCGCGAGGACGAGGTTGCGTCAGCGCTTCCTCGCGCGAGTATATATGTCGGCGCGCGCACTCCCGCCGCACTCACCAGCCAGCCGCTCTCGACTCCTCACCCGACCCGCCCTCCCGAGACATGAGATCCTTCGTGAGTACCTGCAGCACCCTACCCACCCCTCCCCACTCCAACCCAACCCACCCTACCCACTAACAGTACACTACATGTCCCGATGTGATTACAGGTAGTGATGTGCGCCCTGGTGGCGGTGGCGGCGGCCGGCAGTGACGACAAGGCCTCCGGCGCGCGCGACAAGCGAGGCCTCCTCCACGGCCTCGGCGGCGGCTACGGCGGCCACGGGGGCTACAGCGGCGGCTACGGCGGCCACGGGGGCTACAGCGGCGGCTACAGCGGCGGCTACGGAGGCCTCGGGGGCTACAGCGGCGGCTACAGCAGCGGCTACTCCCCCTCGATAGTGTCAGTGCCCTCGACCCGCGTCGTCGCCGTCAACAAAGTGATCAACGTGCAGAAGGAGGTGTCGGTGCCGCAGGTGGTGCACGTGCGCAAGCTGGTGTCCGTGCCGCAGGTGGTCACCGTCAAGAAGGTCATCTCCACGCCCAGCTACTACTCGAGCGGCTACTCCGGCGGCTACTCGGGCGGCTACTCGGGCGGCTACTCCGGCGCCGGCGGCTACTCTAGCGGCTACAACGGGGGCTACTCCGGCGGCCACGGCGGCGGCTGGTCCAGCGGTGGTTACGGCAATGGTTACGCGAGCGGTTGGTGGTGATTACACTACCTACTCTACTCTAGTCAAAACACATTCTTATTATTTAATTCTATTTTTTTTAGTTTATTTTATTTCGTGTAAATAAATATTTTTTTACTGTCATAAAAGTTATCATTTTATTTTTGTATTATTCATATCGCGGTTTATAAAAGAGAAACCCAAAATGAGAAAGTGTCAGGAGTGTCCGTAACATTATTTTCGTCATTTACCAAACACATGTATAAAATGTAAACGATATGAGTGATAGTGGCATGAATACAGGTACTATCCTTAAAATACATATTGCATCATTAAAAGAAATCATTTATATTGAGCAACAAATTTGGAAAAATAAACCATAAATAAATAAATAAATAAAACAAATAATAATAAATAAAAAAAAACCGTTTAATAAATACAACAAATCGTAAAGTAGATACCTACCTATATCATTTCAGCTACTTTGAGCAAATTTTATTACAATAGATACCGACAATAAATTTATCAAAACAATTGATTTGTATAATGATTCCACTCGATACGCTGTAACGCAAATATGGGCCATTACGTGTGAATCCACATATTTGTTTGGCAAATATTTATAAATTATAGTGCCTTCTAAAATCGTTGTTTGAATAGTAGTAGTTCTTAATTAATTAGAAATAATGATAACTGGTTATACACGGATAATAATTGTTTTCTCACGTGGCCAGAACTTAAAGTATTCATAAAATAAATACCCATACGAACTGAAATAGTTACATACTATATACGTATACTACAATTAATTTTCTTTGATTATATAAAATCGATTCTACTTAAACGTTAACACGTTAAATCTAAAGAAATCAACATCAAATCGGTATCGGATATAGGTAGATTTAAATAAAGTTACAGACTGGTGAAAGCCGGAGATAGTTACAGTGGTCATTACTATGATACCTCAGGACAATGCCGCCTCTTTGGAAACCAATTGTCGTGTATTTTTTTTACTGATTCGTTTGATTTCAGTACCGTTTGAAATGGTCACATTGCAATTGGTTATTGCATGTAATTTATTTCAAACAGCCTCACTAAAATCAAAGTGTCTAGTCTTACCATTTGTTAATGTGTTTTCAAATATTCTTTTTAATCATCAGCTCATATCAGTCTAACTTGCAGGTTTTCTACACCGAAAGCTTTCACCAATGGAAAACTACATTATCAGGGAGCACCTTATGCTACAGTTTATCCTCGTATTCCTACGGGAACGGGAACTACTTCGTTGAAACCTTAAAGCGCTGCAGTAATAGGGAAAGGTGCAATACAGTTAGTGGGACATAAATGTTAAGTAGATATTTTGAACACAACAACTTTCCTTCCGTTTCAAAAAATGGGTAAAAAATTAGTACCTACATGAATCTGTGTAAAGTTAGTTTTATAAAGGGTCACGCATTATAAACGTTTACCGAATCAATATGTGTTCACACTTAGTGGCCCATATTTGTAGATCATGTGTGGAATAATTATGCAACATTTGCTTATTGTTTTAGTCTGCACATACTTTTAATAATAAATACCTATTGTAATATAAATTACTTTAAATATTTATTTCGCTTTATAATAAACTTCTACCTATGTGGAAAATACACCGTATCAACCGTATGTATTAATCCAAAACATTTGTATGGTGCCCAGTCTCGTTTAAATCCATTTAGCGGTTATTCCCTTAAAGAGTAACGGACATCTAGACATGTCCCACTTATTCTCAATCATAACACTCCTGACGCTGTCTCGTTTTGGGTTTCTCTTTTATAAACCGCGACAGGAAAAAAGCAAAAATAAAATGATAACTTTTATGACAGTAAAAAAATATTTATTTACAGGAAATAAAATAAACTAAAAATAGAATTAAATAATAAGAATGTGTTTTGACTAGAGTAGAGTAGGTAGTGTAATCACCACCAACCGCTCGCGTAACCATTGCCGTAACCACCGCTGGACCAGCCGCCGCCGTGGCCGCCGGAGTAGCCCCCGTTGTAGCCGCTAGAGTAGCCGCCGGCGCCGGAGTAGCCGCCCGAGTAGCCGCCCGAGTAGCCGCCGGAGTAGCCGCTCGAGTAGTAGCTGGGCGTGGAGATGACCTTCTTGACGGTGACCACCTGCGGCACGGACACCAGCTTGCGCACGTGCACCACCTGCGGCACCGACACCTCCTTCTGCACGTTGATCACTTTGTTGACGGCGACGACGCGGGTCGAGGGCACTGACACTACCGAGGGGGAGTAGCCGCTGCTGTAGCCGCCGCTGTAGCCCCCGAGGCCTCCGTAGCCGCCGCCGTAGCCGCCGCTGTAGCCTCCGTGGCCGCCGTAGCCGCCGCCGAGGCCGTGGAGGAGGCCTCGCTTGTCGCGCGCGCCGGAGGCCTTGTCGTCGCTGCCGGCCGCCGCCACCGCCACCAGGGCGCACATCACTACCTGTAATCACATCGGGACATGTAGTGTACTGTTAGTGGGTAGGCTGGGTTGGGTTGGAGTGGGGAGGGGTGGGTAGGGTGCTGCAGGTACTCACGAAGGATCTCATGTCTCGGGAGGGCGGGTCGGGTGAGGAGTCGAGAGCGGCTGGCTGGTGAGTGCGGCGGGAGTGCGCGCGCCGACATATATACTCGCGCGAGGAAGCGCTGACGCAACCTCGTCCTCGCGCCGAGCTTCGCATGACGACCTTGCTTTACTATACGCAGATGTGAAAAATTTGCACATTTGCCTATGGATTTGAATGAAAATGGATAATTATTTTAGTTTAGCGGATGTTTTTCCAAAAGGAAGGCAAATAATAAATTATTTAACAAATCGAGCTTCGGCGGTATCACCCGCGTTTCCTGGGGAGCTTCAACTTATAGCCTATGTCCTTTTCCTAGCTATATTTTATCTCTGAACCAAATTTCTATAACATCGGTTCAGCGGTTTTGACGTGAAAGCGTAACAGACAGACAGAGTTACTTTCGCATTAAAACTATTTGTAGGCATTAGTGGTGAAGCAGGTATATCCTAACACAGCTAGGTAAGTTTAATTTCTCTATGTTAGTTGTTAAAAACTAAGACTATATTCTAGCATCCACATTGAAAAGTAATAACTTAACTAACGACAATGATGCAGCTTTGGTACAGAAAGCTTATTACAGTTTATAAATATGATTATACTAGCTGCCTCCCCGCGGTTTTACCCGCGTAGTTCCCGTTCCCGTGGGAATACAGGGATAAAATATAGCCTATGTTACTCGGGGATAATGTAGCTTTCCAAAGGTGAAAGAATTTTTGAAATCGGTCCAGTAGTTTCGGAGCCTATTCATTACAAAGAAACAAACAAATCTTTCCTCTTTATAATATTAGTATAGATTAATGATGGCGAGGCATAGGTATAGCGCTCGTTCAAGCTGGACTAATATTATATTATTGATAAAGAAAAATTTTGAAACTTTTTTTGAAAAGCGTTATTGCTGAGTTTGTTGCCGGCTCTCCGCCGTAAATGCAACCTTCCTATTAGAAATAGATATAAGTCAGGATTTTGATTCTGGAAACCAGATCATTTATATATAGGTAATTAACATTATAAAAGAAACCGACTAATGTTATAGGCAAAACATGCACTCATATTTATTACTAGTGGATCCCCGCGGCTTTACCCACGTGGCACGGAGATTTTCCATTTTCCCGGAATAAAAAGTAGCTTATGCCCTTTCTCAGGCTCTAGACTATCTGTGTACCAAATTTTATTTTAATTGGTTCAGTAGTTTTAGCGTGAAAGCGAGACAGACGGACAGACAGGCTGAGTTACTTTCGCATTTATAATATTAGCTAGGATCTGAGTGAGAATCGAACTCACGACTTGTGTTGCATTACCTAGGCACTTTGTTAAATACTTTAGACTATTTCTAAGGCCTAAAAGAATATGATAATCAAAATTAGTAATCAGTAGTATGGTGCTGCCGTACTAATAAACTATAGGTTCGCCGGTAAAGGGTGTCCATGGCAACATTGCGATGAGACAACGTTGGTGTAGTGGACGTTGTTTATTGTATGTTCCTAATAATGAATGAAACTTGTTGCTTTACAATCTACACTACTTATTAGTTATTTGTGTGAACAACACAAGTAGCCATTTATTCTGCACTACTGGCTCCCTGCGGCTTCGCCCGCGTTCCCGGGATCTTCAATTTTCCCGGGATAAAAAGTAGCCTATGTCCTTTCTCAGGCTCCGGATTATCTGTGTACCAAATTTCATTTAAATCGGTTCAGTAGTTTTAGCGTGAAAGCGTAACAGACAGACAGACAGACAGAGTTACTTTCGCATTTATAATATTAGTATGGATATATCCTAGTAGGTAGGTACGTGAACTTCAAACAAAAATGAATGAGAACATTTCAAAACCTCTGGAGCAAATTTTGATGACTTCATGATTATTTTTTTCAGTTTTCCATCAGTCCTATCAACTATGTCACATGTCTGTAAGCAGCCCATTTTCTTTTCCTCTTCCTATATCTTTATTTATTCAGAAGATAAATATTCATTGATTTTAGTATTTGTTTAGTTCATTACCACTATTTGTATGTGCAAACAGATGTGTAAAAAGTTAAATGAAAATGAAACATCAAAGCAAGTATGTAAACAATAATATTTGTATATAGGTATTCATAAATTAATAATAATAATAATAATACTACATAAAAAAAAACAGTCAATATGATATGATATTTGACGGAAGTGTACTGTACAGGATAGCCGCCTTAAACTTATGCTTTAAAAGTTTTTCATTATATAGGAGATTCTTTAAATTCAAAACTAAGCTGAGCCTTAGTTGATTACCTATACAGGTACTATAGTATTTAAACCATTTATTTTACTCACAGAAAAGAGAGTAAGTAGGTACATATTAAAGAAGAGAAGCAATATGACCAACTAGTATGTAGCTAGGTGACCAGCTCAGTGTTCGCTGCACATAAGGTACAGCACTGATTTTCACCTGGCTTACTATTGTGCAGAAAATTGATCATTTATGATATTTGTTCACATTTACCATTTACCACCGTGAGTTTAATATGTAAAAGCCTTTTTTTATTTCCCATCCCTTCATGGATCCCAGCAGCTCCGGGGGGAGTCGCCAGGTTATGTGTGACACTGGTATCACCCGAAGCAACCGTGCCCAGTGATCATCTGTGTCAAGTGGATTTAATAAAAGCCTAAGCCTACCTAAAGAGACAACTAAGCGAAGTCTTGCCTATCATCTTAATTACTTCAATATCATATATGCCAGTCTTCTGCAGCGTT
The DNA here is from genome assembly GCA_905147785.2 of Thyatira batis. Classification (NCBI taxonomy): domain Eukaryota; kingdom Metazoa; phylum Arthropoda; class Insecta; order Lepidoptera; family Drepanidae; genus Thyatira; species Thyatira batis. Next base: position 173,985 of record LR990499.1, read on the forward strand.
ATTTGTCACTTATTAATCGTTCTTAAGCTTATCTTAGAAACCAATGCTTTAAAATTATTTTTTTGGACACTAGCTCCCACCGCGCGGTGTCACCCGCGTAGTTCCCGTTCCCACAGGAATGCGAGGATAAAATATAGCTAATGTTACTCCCTAATAATGTAGATTTTCATATTCTGATCGGTTCTGCAGTTTTAGTGTGTACATTTGTTGATATATTATAATGATGAGAGCATCATCATTATAATATATCAATGTAATGTAATCATGATGTAAGACGTATATTAGCAGAGGCTAATATACGTCTTACATCATTCGACATTTTCCAATAACTAAAATTAAACATATTAAATTCAATGGTTGGTTCCAAATACACTCGATCCGCTTATAAAATCAGTCACTGAGAGCCTTCTTAAAACTGTCTACTGGCTTATGTTGCTTTTGTATATTAGATAACAAGCACAGCTCATGAGAACTTTATGAATATTTCTATATACGAACACGTGAATTTGTAATTTTCTAGGTAAGAGGAGAACAATAAAAAAATGATTAAGAAATCATAAAAAAATATTTATTTACACGAAATAAAAGAAACTAAAAGTAGAATTAAATAATAAGAATGTGGTTGACTAGAGTAGAGTAGCGTGGTGTAATCACTACCAACCGCTCGCGTAACCATTGCCGTAACCACCGCTGGACCAGCCGCCGTCGTGGCCGCCGGAGTAGCCCCCGTTGTAGCCGCTAGAGTAGCCGCCGGCGCCGGAGTAGCCGCCCGAGTAGCCGCCCGAGTAGCCGCCGGAGTAGCCGCTCGAGTAGTAGCTGGGCGTGGAGATGACCTTCTTGACGGTGACCACCTGCGGCACGGACACCAGCTTGCGCACGTGCACCACCTGCGGCACCGACACCTCCTTCTGCACGTTGATCACTTTGTTGACGGCGACGACGCGGGTCGAGGGCACTGACACTACCGAGGGGGAGTAGCCGCTGCTGTAGCCGCCGCTGTAGCCCCCGAGGCCTCCGTAGCCGCCGCCGTAGCCGCCGCTGTAGCCTCCGTGGCCGCCGTAGCCGCCGCCGAGGCCGTGGAGGAGGCCTCGCTTGTCGCGCGCGCCGGAGGCCTTGTCGTCGCTGCCGGCCGCCGCCACCGCCACCAGGGCGCACATCACTACCTGTAATCACATCGGGACATGTAGTGTACTGTTAGTGGGTAGGCTGGGTTGGGTTGGAGTGGGGAGGGGTGGGTAGGGTGCTGCAGGTACTCACGAAGGATCTCATGTCTCGGGAGGGCGGGTCGGGTGAGGAGTCGAGAGCGGCTGGCTGGTGAGTGCGGCGGGAGTGCGCGCGCCGACATATATACTCGCGCGAGGAAGCGCTGACGCAACCTCGTCCTCGCGCCGAGCTGAGCGCGACGACCTCGCCATGCGGATTCCGAAAACCCACCTTATTACCCTTTTACTTTAATTGACTTTTGTATGCCAAAACGTAAAAAAACCACGGAAGCGATTATATTATAGACCCTTAATGTAAGGGTAAAGCGCAAAAGACATTTTTCTGGGAATTACTTTTCCTATAAACGAATATATGTATAGGTCATATTTCTTTTATAAATACCGTATTTTTGTTACCGCTCAGCAAATACGAATTTTTGAATGTCTATTAAATATCTTAGATGTGGTTAATAAGTTTCGAAAACTTTACTATGTTGTAGCGGAAAGGTTCACAATTTCAGCTCAATAACTAATCTGTAACCATTTTGTATGAAAGTACCCTTAACGGCTTTCAGCTGACCACCAAGGCAACAGTTCTTGATCATTATAATTATTGATGTTTTCTAGTACTGTACATGTGTAAATACCTACTATTTTGGCAACGAATAGTTCGTGACATACGGAGAGTGACGACACGACGGACAGTATTCGACCCTACGTCGTGGAACCTAACGGATGACTATTCTTATGTTAATTGTAGCTTTTCAGTCACTGCCCTTATAGAGAAGTATTTTGACACTGTTTTGGAATAGTTGTTGTCATAAATAGTTCCACGGTAGTTAGTTCACTAATTGGTTTACCAGCTTAAGGTTGTTACCATTTACGTCGTCTCTTTTATAGAGTGTAGATACTATTTGCAATTGCATGAAGACGATCATTCCAGTTTCTTACAATCATCATCATCAGCTCATATACGTCGCCACCGAGGAGCTCGTCGTGAATCCATACGTAAGTTTTTATAAACTCAGACGTACGGGTCAGGGATTTGAACCTGCACCCTCATGATCGTGAGTCGGTGTGTTCCGAACTGAGCCACCACGACTATTTACATACGTTTCAGTATAGTTAAATTGTATTAATACGTTATACGATCGCGGTGAGAAGTAGATGCTTGTTATGTAATGTGTGTCCCACTTCTCGCTTTATTAAAACACTAGACTTGTACAGAAGTATCATTAGTAACTTTGACTTTAGTTTGCAGCCTAGTACTTAAACATATAAATAATTTAGAATTTTGTTAAGTTTTCTCAATCATATAAGTGTAAGTGTGAGTGTGAGTAAGGAGTTTTCGCTCTTCATCAAGAAAGAAGAAAGAAAGAAAGAAAGAAAACTATTTTATTTGTGACAAACATAAAAAATAAAAAATATAGGAACAAAATACATATAACAGATGTTGAGGTATTCCACCAAGCGCCCCCAAACGAAGCGCACCCAGACGAAGCGCACCTAATGTATTCCACGAAGCGCCCCCGTAGGTGCGCTTCAAATGAAAAATTTAAAATAATTAATTTCCTATTCCACGAAGCGCACCTAAGAATATCACTCGCATAGTGTGGGGACAAGAAATAAAAATGTCGATAGAAAAAAATATATATTATTTAAAGACTTACTAAAACTTCTAACATCTAACAATTTCATTGTAACAATTTGATACAATAATTGTAATTGATGATGATGATGATTGATGATAGAGCACTACAGCCATAAATCTGGCAAAACTTTTAGATTGCTTACAAAAATATTGCAATAATTATGCTGAAATTAGAATAAAAATGGGTAATTCAAATAATCAAAAAAATGCTAAAATAAAAAATCATATAATCGAAAATACTATAAATGATTATAAAAATGGCTTAATTTCAGTTGGACATTGTCTAGAAAAATTAAGATTTTGATTATAAATAATTTATTCAATTGATAAGTTTATATACTATATTGCCTATTTATTCAAGATTATTTAAGAATCTTAAATATTGTGTTTTGTGATTTTAAGCAGTCTGTGATTTTATATAAAACTAGAGGTCATCAACATCAACTAACCTAGATCTCTATAGAAAACTATAATTACAATTTTTTTGATATTTGTCCAAGTTTTTATTGTAATTATGAAACAATCTGTGATTTTTTATGTTATAGCAGAGTATTTTTATTATTCACTAAACAGGTAGCTATAAGAAAACTTCAACATAGATCTCTAAGGAAAACTATATTTACAATGTTTTTGATACATGTCTTTTATTGCATAATTATGAAACAATCTGTGATTTTAAATAGTACCTAAGATTACAAAAATGACAAATATTGTGTCACATAGTGAAACTGAACGATTATAGAAATTTAAGTTAGTCTTTATTGTAATTATGAAACAATCTGTGATTTTAAATAGTACCTAAGATTACAAAAATTACAAATATTGTGCCACATAGTGAAACTGAACGATTATAGAAATTTAAGTTAGTCTTCTAAATAATAAATATTTTTTTCTATCGACATTTTTATTTCTTGTCCCCACACTATGCGAGTGATATTCTTAGGTGCGCTTCGTGGAATAGGAAATTAATTATTTTAAATTTTTCATTTGAAGCGCACCTACGGGGGCGCTTCGTGGAATACATTAGGTGCGCTTCGTCTGGGTGCGCTTCGTTTGGGGGCGCTTGGTGGAATACCTCCAGATGTTAGCCACAAATCGGTCCTCCAACTCAGCATGTTGTTGGCGATACGTAAGTATGTCACATAAGGATTTGAAAAGTCACACACATGTCCTGGATGAATACTCTATCCTGACCCTGGGTTGTGACAATCATCATCATCAGCTTATATACGTCTCCACCGAGGAGCTCGAGCCTCTCCTTACATCGAGGGGGCTTAGGCCATAGTCGCGGCCTAGTGCGGATTGGGGACTTCACATGCCTTTAATGGTGACATTAAAGGCATGTGAAGAAAGCCAGTGGTGTGAATCCGTACGTAAGTTTTTTATAAAACTCAGAGGTCGGGCCGGGGTTTGATCCTGTACCCTTATGATCGTGAGTTGGTGCGTTACCCACTGAGCCACCACGGCTCATGGGTTGTGACTAATGTAAATAAAGTGTATGTAAGTTTCACCAGGCTTTATTTCGACCAATCTCAGCTTTAAAGCTGTACTGGCATCAAGGAAAAGCAATTTAATCAATAACTCGTGCAGATTAGTTCTAAAACAACGATATGAAAAGCGGCCTCAAATATTATTATTATATAAAACTAAAGTATTACGTACTAACACGACATCCTATTATAACCATTTGTTTAGTAGATTAATGTTTACTCTTGACAAACAAAACTGATCTTTACTCGTACTTAAATAAGGTACCTAATCCTTGTGGGAAAACACATTGGTCTATAGATCTTAGATAAATAATAATAAATATCCTGGGACATTATTCACACACGGCCAATCTGATTCCAAACTAAGCAGAGCTTGTGATATGGTAACCAGATAGCTGATATACTACATATACTACTTTTAAATACATACTTATATAGATATTTACATCCTGACACAGGACAAACAGACATATTCATGCATACAAATGTTTGTCCTGGGTGGGATTCGAACCCACGAGCCGCGGCTTGAGAGTCAGGGTCACTAGCCACAAAGCCAACCGGGCTGTCAAAAGACTAGACCGATATAGTCACCAAGGTTAGTAAAGATCTTAAAAAAACGATTATCATGTTTATTATTATATTTGAATCAATTAGCTAGTTCATTTGGTGTTTAATTTATCCGTGAAGTGGGTCACGAGGTCAAAGGAGGATGGGCGGATCCCGGTTGGAAGGTCATATGAGACCTTCAGAGTGGTATTTAAGACAACTTGGGCTAATCAGGGCCGAATTTAGAGGTCTGGAGGCCTCGGGGCAACAAAGGAGCGGAGGCCCCCCTCGTCTCAAATTTTTGTCTAAATGAAATGAACAATTCTTTTCTGTCTAGTTTTTCAATAAATCATTTATTGTGAATCAAAATAAATTGTTTCAGTATTCAACAAAAACATGTAAGTGAAAGTGAAACAGCAAAAAAATAAATTATCAAAGAAAATGATGTTTACTAGTCTTTATTAGTCGGAATTCGGGGAAAAAAAGTTCGTAGTCTTCATTTTGCCCCCCCCCCCCCCCCCCCCCCGTTTGTGGAAGCCCGGGGCTTTTGCCCCGCTTGCCCTCCCCTAAATCCGGCCCTGGGGCTAATGATAGCTAGGGTTTTGTATTCAAGGTTGGCAACACATCGGGAATCTCCCTGGTATCTGGTTTTGCGGATGTCCATTATTTTCATAGGCGGCGATGACGCTTACCACCTGCTGACATTAAAACGAAAGATCAGATTGATATCAAATATTATATACTTCGAATTTCAGATAGTCTAGTAAGATCATTAAATACTCTTTCGGAATATTGCAAAAGTTAACTATTTACCTACTCAACAATAACTAAATTCAAAATGAGTTAATATTTATAATCCAGCTAGCTAGCTTTTGCAACGCGGTTTTGCCCGTATTGCCGTTTGTGGACATCGAACTGAAGACCAGCGGTGGGGAAGCTAACCACAATGCCAACCGGTCTGCGGCAAATGTTAGTGTATATATAAACATTTCAAAACTACAGACAGGCTGTAAAATTTTATTTATTTGCACAGAATCAATATTCCGAGAAGATTTCTAGGTCGGCCTTGAGTTCGGGTCAAACATTTGAATACCTACGCGAAATGTAAATCATTACAAACACATTAGAATAATGGATGTCAACTTCATAATGAGCTTAGCGAAGATACTCGCTTATACAACTAGGTAGCAGGTCATCAGCTATGCTGAACTCGCTCATATTTTTATTAATAAGACCAAGTGCAATGTATTCAGCGAATAAAGTATTACTAATATGTATAATAACTATGTTCTACTAGATACTTATAACTATCTGGGATTTAAGGCGTTTTTTATTTCATTTAAAATAAAATTTTAGTTATGAAAGGAATACATTAATGATAAACTATACATACAAACAAAACTAATAAAAAAATTGCTATTGATTTATTTCTTAAATATTGACTTTCATCCCGCATCTGCGCTGGTGGGCTCGATTCCCACCCGGGACTAGCAAATGATTCCACGAATATGTCTGTACTGGGAGATCGATGTGGGAGATGTATAAACATGATCTACCTAATGTTTGTTCTAGGTGGGATTTGAATCCACTACTGTCGCGGCGGCGGCGGCGGCGGCGGCTTGAAAGTCGAGTAGGGACGTAAACCACAAACCCAACCGGCCAGTCGATCACTTACGAGACAATCTCTGTTGGCCAACACTAGTTAGACTTGTCGGCTTGCAGTGCAGTTGCAACTCTACTCTGGAAACTATGCGAATCGAAATACCCACTTTTCCTGTTATGATTCAACATATAGTAAGAAGCCAGTCTACTGAGTGTTGCCTAACTACTAATACCTACTGTTTCATAGCAACAACATTTTTTGATAACCCCAGCTTTCGGCCTCACGCACATCTTTGCGATAAAAATTTAACTACTCTTTTGACTTTTGTAAGATAATCACATTACCTAACATTTTATCAGGATACTTTACCACACACGGTCCGCCATATGGTGATCCCTGATTCCACTACCTATACCATCTATTCCATGGACATAATTTAATCCCTGTAAGGTATGGCCTGCACCCCTCGTTGTTATGGGATGCTCCTCTTACGCGCGTTCCGCAGCCCCGCCACACGGCGCCGAGGCGTCCTTGGAACATCCAGGGGCTTAGTGCATCCGGCGGCTGTCCCCGGAGCTGCCGGGAATCCTCTGGGAGATGAAAAAGGGCTCGTGCTCCTGCCGTGGACACGTATATGAGATGATGATGACTACATCCGCAACCTGAAAGACACAGCATGTCATTGACCTTTACCGACTGAATATTATAGTTTTCTAACGGAGACCTTGATTCATAACATTATGCGATTTTATTGTTTACGCGATTGTGGATTAACTGTGTGACGGTCAACGGAATAAATTTGAATGATTTAATATCGTAATTAATTAGATTTGTGGTTGTTTTGGCGATTAGGTCAAAGACAGTGACCTACTCCGAGCTGCAGCCAACAGTTACACCCTGAAGCGGTTGTTCAGTACTCAGGCGTCAACTAAGAGGAACGGAAGCTAAACAAGTATTTAATGTATCCATCAGACATACACATATAAAATCAAATGTTTAAATAACATGAAGAATTAAAATATATTTTCTATATTGTATTTTTTACAGGATCCTCACCATTGTTTGCGGAGGCTCCTTTAATTTGCATCCTACATACCTATTATGTCATCTGTCTAATTATTTTAACTAATATTCTCCAAAGTGTATGACGGACCGGTTGGTTTTGTGGTTAGCGACCCTGACTTTCTCGCCGCCGCCGCGCCAGTCGTGGGTTCGAATCCCACCCAGGACAAAGATTTGTATGGATGAATGTGTCAAATATAAGTGTAAAATATTTATACAAAGTAAGGAGTAGGATGTGTAGTATATCAGCTAACTGGTTACCATAGTTTGGAATCAGATTGGCCGTGTGTGAAAGATATTTTTTTTAAGTTTTGCACTTCATATTTTAAGTATTTATACCTTATATACACTTGAACGGTTTTTTTATATTTCAGATATGACATTGCTTTTGTTTCACAAAACTTTTAAGGTTTTTGCGGTTAGTATTCATCCCGGCAACCTTCACTGGAATGTAATGGGCAGAGGCTCTTCCTTATAGCTGATTATACAGTCTATAACTTAAATAATATAAAGCGATATAATATAAATTAGCCTTTTCCGGTAAAATCAGCAACTGATTAAAGAATATTAAAACGAGGGTTTCTATGAAGCTTTGTATAAATAAGTTTACAAATATTCAGCTAAAGTTTCACAACACGCTACTTGCGTATTTAAAATTAATACAATATTATAATCGCGACTGACAGGTTTTTGTTTTTAAAACACGAGCAGATATTTCGAAACGTAAAGGCAATTAATAAATTATGGAAATAAAGTTCATTTAGCTGGACGAGTTACTTGTCGTAATATGTAGTCACTTTTTATAGTAAAGTTCAGTTTGACAACTTTCTCTAACCTCCCCCCCCCCCCCCCCCCCTTACTGCATACAGAGGGTACCGTGGGGGGGGGGGGGGGTCACGTAGCCTTGACAGTGATCTGCGCGCGCGCATGGATGCAACAATAAACACACACATGTCACGACACTTTGCGGAATGAAAACATATTATCTCTCTTTACTGATAACGATATCTATGTTTTGAAACCTTGTAGAATGTTATTACTGACGAGGCATGGGTATAGCGCTCGTTCTATCAGGACTAATGTTATTATTGTTAAAGAAATTGGAAAAACTTGTTTTGAAAAGAGTAACTGCTGAGTTTATTGCCGGCTCTTCTCAGCAAAAGCAACCTTCCGAACCGAGCATTAGAGTCTACGTTTCATAAGTGCCTGTGAAGGCCTATTTGAATTAATAAACTTATTTCATTTCATTAAAAAATTACTTCTATGTGCAAAACTCGAGATCGGATTCTGTGTGCCTACTTTGATCTTCAAATGCTCCTGATAGTCTAAATAAGGTTTAAAGTTAGTTTATATTCGCTATTCACTTCAATTATACTATTCACGTTTAAATATAAAACTATTATACTAACTATACGTTTAATATAATGTTCAGACTGCAATAAAGGATGACTTCCGGAGAGGCCTCAGTAGCCACGAGAACAAATCTGTGGCGAGGGCATAAATAAACTAATGCATACATTAATATTTTATTTAAAATAATCTACCATAAATTGGTAAGACAAAGTAAATATTGCATCGAAAACAACTTAATATATTTATGACTAGCGACCCGCCCCAGCTTCGCATGGGTGCAATGCTTAAACATCACATTAGAAACCTCCAAAATTGACAGTGTTTCTCTAACATATTATGCATGTATTGTATATTAAAACCTTCCTCTTCAATCATTCTATCTATTTAAAAAAGCCGCATGAAAATCCGTTGGGTAGTTTTAAAGATTTAAGAAGATATAGGCACAGACAGCGGAAAGCGACTTTGTTTTATAATATGTACTGATGACGATTAGCTACTCGATTAGTTACTGTAGTACAACACCTGTGCAATAGATGGCGCTTGTAGTTTCCAAGTTGAGAACCATAAAAACTAGGCCTCAATAATATAATGTTTAACAGTGTTAAAAGTAGATTTTATCGTGAGCTAGATGGCGCATGAGGTCCATAGTTGATGTAGTAAATATATAGTGGAAGTTCCAGTTTTCTGAATATTTATCATTGTGTAGGTAGGTGGGGTGGGGTAGGCTAGCGGTATCGGTTGCGGAGGTTCTAGGTCCGATGCCCCCCGCAAGGTTAGTAGTTCCGTGGATAAGGTAATCTATACTAATTTTATAATATGTAAAATGACATGCTACCCCTAGATTTTCATATCAAAATGTTTAAAAGGACCTTAAATAACAGAAAAGGCGGTGATTGAACGGCAAGATTCAATTAACAATCAATACATACTTACTAAGATATTAGAATAAAATCTTTAGGTACTACTTAAAGCACTGACTTTCACAACCTTTAGCATTCCGTAGCAGTGGCGGTGTCGTGTGATGAGATGGTCATCATATTAAATGGATATTAAATAAATGGTGTTAATATTTATTTCATTGGACAATAAAATAATAAATATCCTGGGACATTTTTTACACACGACCAATCTGATTCCAAAGTAAGCTTAAAAGAGAGCTTGTGTTATGGTAACTAGATAGCTGATATACTAGATAATACTTTAAAATTAATACTTATAAATGTAGATATTTACATCCAGACACAAATGTTTGTCCTGGGTGGGATTCAAACCCACGACTCGCGGGTTGATAGTCAGGGTTACTAACCACAAAGCCAACCGGGCTGTGAAATGCCATAGATGCCAACAATCTATGGGATTTTTGCAGCTCTTATATGTATTATGGTTATTTTTTCCCTGAGCGCCCAGTCCGGCTGTCAGTTGCTGCACGCTTATTTATACCTGTTAGTAGGTAGTCCTCACTGAGGTTCGATCGGAGGTGGACGTCATCACGTTTTTCTAAGTCACCAACAACTAGTTTACGTAAACAGGAATCGTATTTTGACCGTGTGAGAGGTAAGTTTTTTTATATATTTTTATTAAATCATGTAGTCACATACTTATGCGATGTATCATTATCAAGAAAGTCTAATTCTGTTTTGGTCTTTGTTTTAACCTACTAAAGATGCCACATTGATTGTTTTCCGGTTTATACTCATATAAGTTCCTATATCTTGCTAAAACGTTTAGGAGCCATTACTCATATATCGTTAATGTCACTTTACTAATTGGGTTCCTAATATCAATTACAATAGGTCGCAGTTGTGTTGCGCCGGCGACGGTGACGCGCCGTCGAGCTGGGTGTGTGTCGGTGTGAGAACTTTGTATGTGTGTGTGAGACCTGTTTACCGTAGAATATCATGGCGTCGCGTCTGTCGCGGTCTTTTTGCGAATATGTATGTTTTTAAATAAAACTTTTTTATTACTACATATATATCACCTCGATGGTTTATCTGTTTTCAATATTCCTAAGATAAAAGTCTGTGAAGGCCTATTTCAATGAATAAATATGTTTCTTTTTTTATATTTTCAATTTCATTTCACTGCAATGAATAAAGTTGAATTGTGACATCGGGCATGCAGGTTTCCTCCCAATGTTTTTCCTTCACCTAATGTCAGTGGTGTGAAGTCCGTCAATCCGTACTACGCCGCGTGGTGGTAGCCTTAATCTCCTCGATATTAGGGGAGACTCGAGTTCCTCGGTCAATCTATATGAGCTAATGATGATAATGATGATGATAAAATAAACTTACACGTGGTGAAGACATGAACTGATAAACCGATGATCCTAATTAGCTAATCAATGCACTACATAATGTACTAAGTCGATACATATAGATAGTAAAGCGAAGGTTCGTTCACCCATGTTCACCCGTTGTTTACTTCGAACATATTCGTATATATATTTTTATTCATATTTTCCTTGTGATATCATTATAATTGATACAGTGTCGTGTTTAACCGCAATGATCGCGGTCGGTGTCGTGACTATTGCCGAACTGATAATTTAAAATATTTAAATATAATCATTTCAGGTTTGAAGCAGGAATGTCATCGAAATTATAATAAATCTTCGACAAATGTGCTACGGCTGAGTTCGCATCGGCTACCTTCAATGTAGTTAGAACCCAGTGTGCCAAGAGCTTATTCCTGAAGTGAAGAGTAAGTGAAACCAAGAACGATGCATCCAAGTGTGTTGCTGGCGGTCGCCGCGCTGCCCCTGCTCGTCGGCAGCTTCAAAATGACCGAATGCCGCAATTGGAAAGGAGTCACGGAGTATATTTGCGAAAAGGAAGGACACGAAGAGGACAAAATTCATATTCAGAGTATCGCCAGCACGGAAGTAGCCCTTAAAGTTAGCAAGTATACTATGGATTGCGGGGGGAACGTCAATTACCGTTACTATGATGAAAGTTACAAATTCAAAGTTGGTGAGAGCTTGGACATACTTTTCGAAGCTGCTAAAGCTGGCACGTGTAAACAGCTGTACGTGTATGAGTGCATGCAGAACGACGCCCCCGCCAACTGCACGCAGATCGTGTCCACGCGGCCGGCCGGCTCCGCAGCAAACAACACTATATCTTTATGTCCTCCTAGTAAAAATATCATAATGGCCATTCCAATCTTGCCCTCAAGAGATGGCGCTTCAAATACGTACATATAGAGATCAATTTTATTTTAACTGTTTTAGGACTGAGGTACTGAGTAACAATTATTATTTATTTACTTTTAATTATTTTGTATAATTCTACTACGAAATACTCATATATCCTCTCGTATAATTTTATTATCAAAATAGTTACAAAAAACTCTTAACTTTATATTTATTAAAGTAGTAAGCTCCTCAGTGAGGAGGAGTATTGTTCCGACTTGAATATAAATATACAAATGAGGGAAATTTCCCCTAGTTATTTGGCTTGAATAAACGGCACACGTATCATCTATATGAACACACACATACGTATCATTCCCGTGAATATAAAAGAGTAATGATCATAGGTGAGAACCCTCAGGCATTCCAAAGTTAGCTCTAATAAACGGAACCACGACAGTCTGAGCTTACAACTTGTAGTATAAATTGTTTAATGTATTTTTTTTGTTTATAATCTATTCCAATTTTATCAATATTATATACTTTCTATATAAAGGTCACTGTATTCTTTTCTATTGTATAATAAATTAATATAAAAAGTTTAAATCATTATTAGTACCTGGAATACCTATACCGTATAATTTGAGGTTGTAAAAGCCTATTTTATTAAAAATATTTTTAGGAATGGTTCACATTTTATCGGAAGATCATGTTTTAGGTAATATTACTGGTTGGCTGCTTTGATAAATTAGCTTTATTTCGTGGGTTAAAAAGTTTAATATTCAGGAAAGTTTAATATAGAACAAAGAATGTCACGGCCATGAGAATATGTTCCCTCCCCATCGAGGATGAATATGTAAGATTCTGGATTCAGCACTTAAGCTGACCCTGCTTACCTTTAGTATACTGATTAAATTGTTGTCAAGCTTCAAATTTCGTTTAAATATTTTTTGCTTCCGTTTATCAATATTATACCTACATTAAACATCAGTGTGGACACCACAGGTTATCGGCGTGAATAGGGGAGACCGAGGGGTTTTGAAACAGAGGTGAGTTGAAACAACGTCAATTTCGCGGAATCTATAACCGTTGTCAAGCTGGCAACAGCGCTGTTTATCGGCGTTCCCCCGCCCGCGGGCCCCTCAGTGTGCGTCCTTGGCTCACGGCGCGCGGTTGCGTAGTTCTAGCACACGTGTCAAAAAAAATATGAAAAGTAAGTTTTCATCGTTTTTTTCCCCTGCCTACTATTTAATAATGTGTTAGTGTTTTGGCATGTATTATACACGTTTCGAAAGCTCATTGACTCGGGATCGTGATGAACAGTATTGGTGGAAATTATTAGTTGTGGTTTGCTTTTAGGTTGTGATTTTATAACGGATGGGTGGATTTTTGCTACTGAGGAGATTTGAAACAGACTGTTTCAACTCTCCTCGGTTCTATTGCGTATGGCTTCTGTTTTGTTAATAAGGTGATATTTATTTTTGTTTTGCTTTTTTTTGGTTTTAGCATGCCTACGGACTATAAACGAAAAACAGACAGAGGTATGGCGAGCCAAGAAAGTGAATTAACCCCTGGGAAAAATATGCCTGAAGAAGTTCCTGTTGCAAACTTATCTAAGCCTACGCCTGACACTTCTGCGATGCTGCCACCTAATGAAGCAAGTTTATCTACAGAATTGTCATCTAATAGGCAACCTGTACCCTCTACGTCGCGTGTTTGTAGTGAAACTCCTTTCTCACCTGAAACTCTCAGACCTTGGCCAAAAGCTCCACCAAGGAAAGGAAAACAGACCAATCGACGAAAGGTGAAATCAGCCGTTTTAACGGACACTCCCGTTAAAAATGAGTTAGCTGCAATTGAAGCGGCTAGGTTAGCAAAAAAGAAAGTCAAGGCTCCAAACTTCAAAGAAAAGATAACACCCAAAAGGTCAAAGGCAGCAGCTAAGAATAGTAGAAAACAGGCCAAGAAAAACAAGAAAAAAAATGAAAGTGAAGAGGAAGATGAAGAATGCTTCTGCATTTGTTGTCTTGAACCCTATGCAAATAGTAGAGCCAATGAGAAATGGGTCCAATGTATGGAATGCAAACTATGGTCTCATGAAGCTTGCACTGGTGGCGAGTTGACTTATGTTTGTCACAACTGTTTATCAGAATAATCTGTTTTGTTCTTATAAGCTTTTATAGTATATTAAAGTTGATATTTGAGATTATCTAAGTTTAGGATTTGCATTTATTGCATAAGACTTATTAAGATGAAAAATTAAGACTGATTGCTGTGCCATTACATTAATAAGTGTCATTTAATTATAACATACGTCTCTAAGATACATATTCAAAGCTTTGTGATTACTAGTTTGTTGCTATAATTATAAAATATATTGTATAAGTCTGATCTCAATTAAAATTTTAAGGCATAATGTGCAGAAACAAAGTAATTATTTTTAAAAAGAGGTTTTGACTTGTTTAAATTAAGCAGATGTTACTTAATAGGATGATTGTTACATTTTGATTTTATTATTTAATAAAACCCGTTTTAATTGATGTATTTTTTCTAATTTACAACCCTTTTTCTCTGATATAAGTAACTGTTTCAACTCTCCTCGGTCCCTGTTTCATCTTACCTCGGTATTAGGGGAGTTGAAACAAAATGACTTGACACATTTCAGTTTAGATATCTCGCCTACATTCATACTCATGCTATTTTTGTTGGTCTTACATAAAAGTGGAAGAAATAAGCTATCGAATGATACCAATCTCGTACGATTCTGACAGTTAGTTTTTTGTGTACGTCATAAAATGTGAAAATTGTTTCAACACCCCTCGGTCTCCCCTACTATAAATACGGATTGCTTGCATTTTTAAAAATTGTTAGCTATCTCATAACAATGCAAACGTACCTCCTGCTCGTGGTTGCTGCAGTTCTGCCGCTGCTCGTCAGCAGCGAACTCACCGACCAGTCGTTCTGCGAAGTTTATAACGAAGGAACCCAGTTTCGCTGCAAAAAAAATGGTCAACATGGAGACGAAATTCAAATAAAGAACCTCGAGAACTCGTCGATCACTTTCAAAGTTGCCAAGTGGATGTCCAACTGCAGCAGTCCTGGGATCCAATACTTAGATGAGGGCTACCTGGTGCTCGGGATCGGCAAAATCAGAGTGCAGTTCATTGACGTGTCGTCCACCGTCTGCAACGAGCTGATCGTGTACGACTGCCGTCGCGGTGAGACCAGCGTCAAATGCCCTGACCTTATTTCAGTAACTCCTGAAATAGAAGTTTTGGATTGAATACAGTATTTAAGTAATATTAAGTAACTATTCTGAATTTTTATTTATATACGTATCTTTCACCGATTTCGAATCCCCTTCAAACTTTTCGTTAGGTTCAGTTATTTTCATGAAGTTCCTTCCACGCAAGTTCCTTCTAAGAATTTGGTGTTTTTCGATTGTAAAATGCTTCTCGACACGCATGTTGAGAGATAATCATTGGAAAATGGTCGCAAAACTCGAGACTTTTTATTATATAATATGTATTATACATACATTATTATTAAGCCTTTTTACCATATGATTTTAAGATTATAACTCACGATCATGTGGGTGCCGGTTCAAATCCCTGGCCTGTACCTCTGAGTTTATAAAAACTTACGTACGGATTCACACCACTGGCTTTCGGTGAAGGAAAACATCGTGAGAAAAACCTGCATGCCTGAGATGTCACAATTAAAGGCATGTGAAGTTCGCCAATCCGCACCAGGCCCGCGTGGTGGACTATGGCCTAAACCCCCTCGATTTTAGGGAAGGCTCGAGCTCCTCGGTGGAGACGTATATGAGCAGTTGATGATGATAGATTATTATTTTGTTTTGATGAATAAACATGGTATTTTCTGGTACAAACAAATATTTATCAATTTTAATTGCTTTCAGTCTCATTATAATCCCTAAATCGATTTGAAATCCTGCTGATGTTAAAGTAACTTTGAATTTGGTGAAATAACAGTGCTAATGATAATAAGTCCTATATTTTTCTCTACACAAAGTAACATTACAGCTAGGTGTAAGATATAAATTATTACCGATTTTTACAGATATTATATACATGTAAATAACAAAATAAATTAATAAAATGTAGTATGTTGCTAAAATCTATGGTGTAGAAAGAATTGATTTTATCTTAAACTAGAAGGCAATCTTAAGAGACAGTGTAAAGTGTAATAACACAATGTGATGGTGGAAAGTTATTTATGTCTCTCAATCGTACAATGCCATGACGAGAGTTTCTTTAGATTTATTTATTATATTTTCAATTGAACAACAACAACGTTGAGGCAGTCAGTAGGGTTGTTCTGTCTCTTGCACTGGTACACGTATAGCTCGTGGCAGACCCCGGACTTCGCTTCTGAGAAATCTACGTACATGTGGCTTCCTCTCTGCAGCGAGTACGTGTCGTCCGCGTAGTTGACACCGGGCCCGCCGCACTTCGAATACCACTTGACAACTCTGAAGGATACGGTGTCGCCTGCGATATTGCCTATATAGATAGTATCTTTATGGTAGCCGTCTTTCCCGCAGCGGAACTCGGAGTCGCCTTTGTGCCTCTCGCAGTGCGTCGGCCGGTCGCAGCTGACCAGCAGGGGCAGCGCCACCACCAGCACTAGGACGAGCTTGGTATACATTGTTCTAGGGTTTGATTCCTGTATACACTGATAGACGGCCCGTTAGATTTGATATTTATAGTCGCATAATTGCACACGAAGTCACGATAAGGCTTCGTTTAGAGATGTGCAATCGATAATAGATAGTGTACACCATTTAAGACAAGGCATTATCTACTAAGAATTACCTGGTATTGCAAATGGACAAATTCCTTACAGGTTCACTTCACTGTCCATCTGTACCTATGTTTGAACGTAATTAACTCAAAAACTACTGAACAAGGTAGTCTCTGTTTTAGCTAGTAAAGGTCATATGTCTTAGCAAAACTATTAATATATATAGATGCCCGAGTATATAAAAGTGCTATTAAGTCTTTTTCCCGAATCGCTAATGATGTTCGGCAGTAATTTGCAATATACGTACGTAATAACATGCATACTATGTTATCTATTGGCAACTGGCACACGATGTACTTCGTTCAATATCTCTTATGAATCAATATCTGTTTTGAAATTTCTGTGATTCACATTTTTTGTTGCAAAAATAAAATGCAGTTAGATATTGACATAACCACTGATACACCTTTCGACGACGTGTAGGAACGGAACGCGCTCTGCTAGCGCTGCGCTGAACGTTGACTTTGTAGTAAAATAACGCATTCTGTTGACAAATATAAAAGAACCTAGTGGCTCACCGCGGTTTCACCCACGTAGCTACTACTGCTGCGGCTGCTGACGAGCAGGAGTTCTGCCGCTGCTCGTCAGCAGCCTCAGCGACCAGTCGTTCTGCGAAGTCCATAACGGAGGAACCCCGTTTCGCTGCCAAAAAATCGTATGGTGAATGGTATACATGGTTCTCGTATCGACTGACAGACACTACGTTCAATACTGACATTTCAAATCGGAGAGCTACGAGAGTACACGGGATGGTCGATAACACTTTTTTACGCATGTTCAATTATGTATCGATATTTTAAAAAGTAATTAATTTAATTTCTTTAAGATTGAATGTCTATTATTATGTTTGTAAGAAAATAAAACCAAAAATTTAACTGATATATTAATTACTTTGTTTTCAAATTCATACTTACTTGTTACACTCAGACAGATAGAACTGACATACTCATGCACACAAATGTAGTTCTTGGATGTGTATTGAACCCACGACCCAGCTGAGGTTATCAAAAGGACAGTTCTGCCATTTTGTTCAGCTATTATTGCTCACAGGACGACAGTTTAGAGATCAAGTTCTTTTTCCGATTCAGAGCCCTGGTGTCCGACACAGATATACAATTTTGAACAAACTGTCTAATATAGGCACACGACAAGCATTTAGGTTGGAAACTTAAGGTTATTGAAGGTTATTATATAGCCTAGTCAACAAGTTCAAGAACGTGAAAATTCGAGATAAAGGTCCTAAAAATATGAGCTCATTCGACTCGGAATCACCTCTAAAAATGTTTTTGAAGGATTTTGGTGCAGGTAAAAAATGGCAATAGTTATTAACAAAATAAGATGATAAAAAAATGATATTTAGTTTTTTGTTAATAACTCGAAAAAAATTAACATTTAAGTATTTTTGAAAAAAGCCCGTTAAAGAAGAGAAAATTTCCAATAAAAAAATTCCGACTCCCGGAACTCTATCTCCATTATTTATAATAAAAATTTGACGTTGAAAGTAGGGCTGCGCACGGCTGTTACGGCATGTGGGCGCCGCCGCTAAAGAGAGTTCAGCAATATATATATTTTTTATAACATAAAATGTGACTTTAAAAATTTGAGCAAATTCTTGTATCTTCTTAACACTTGAAAGAATCAAGCCCTGAAGAAAAAAAGTTTAATCACCATTTTTCAAAAAGTTATTCAATTGTTAACAAACAAATTTTTTCCCAATCTCATTGGCATAAACAAAGGGATAAAAGGTATAAATAATTGGCCTAAAAATCTTTAACTTCCCTTTTGATATATGTACTTTATAAGATCCTGCGATAAATTTTCATAAAAGTTTATTAATTTGAGAATTATGATTTTTTTTAACTCGAAAAATTTAAAATCTAAAAAATGTTGATAATTTTTTTTTCAATTTATATTTAGCTATGCCTGTTTTCACATTAAACAATGGCAGTAATTAACGTAGGTTTTGAACTTTTTACGTAATTAAAAAAAAAAAAAAATTTAAACAAATAGAGAAATTTAATATTTTTTTTGCTATATCGTTGTCTAAGAATAATAATGATTAAAAATTCTTTTTTGTTTTGTTAATTATCATTTTTAATACGATTTTTTTATATTTCGTTAGTTTAAAAAATTAGTTCCGAAAAAAAATTGCTTTTAAAAATCATTATTTACACTTTTAAATAGTTTGGCAAAAATAAAATATTAATTATTTAATTGTTTATTAGTTTAACAATTTGTTATAAGCAAATATTGACCAACGTTATATATTTTTTTTTAATTATAAATATAGGTAATGCTTATAATTTTTTTCTAAATCATATATATAAAAATGTGCAGAAAATAATAATATTAAGAAAGTATTATAATAAATAAAAAAAATATTTTTTTTGGACTTTTTGCATTTTTTTAAACTGTCTGACATTATTTAAGTATTAGGTAATTTTGACATTAGTGTTAAATACCTAGGCATGACATGGTATTATTTTAGGTTATTGTTACAAATTACAATTTCAACTGAACGACAACAACGTTGAGGCAGTTAGTGGGGTTGTTCTGTCTCTTGCACTGGTACACGTAGATCTCGTGGCAGACCCCGGACTTCGCCGCTGGGAACTCCACGTCCATGTGGCCTCCGCTCTCCAGGGAGTACGTGTCGTCCGCGTAGTTGACGCCGGGCTTGCCGCACACGGAGTACCACTTGAGAACTCTGAAGGATACGTTGTCGCCTGCGATATTGCCTATAAAGATGGTGTCCTTCTTGTAGCCGTCTTTACCGCAGCGGAACTCGGCGTCACCGTTGTGTCGCTCGCAGTGCGTCGGCCGGTCGCAGCTGACCAGCAGGGGCACCACCGCCACTACCACTAGGACGAGCTTGGTATACATTGTTCTAGGATTTGTCTCCTGTATACACTGATATACGGCACGTTAGATAATGACATTTATAGTCGCATTGATGCACACGAGATCACGATAAGGTTTAGAGATGTGCAATCGATAATCGATATATTTGCATGACTTAAGACATTGCATTAGCTACTAAGAATTACCTGGTACCGCAAATGGACAAGTTCCTTGCTGGACTTCATTATCCATCTGTATGTTTGAACGTAATTAACTCAAATATGCTGAACGAGGTAGTATCTGTTACAACTATCTAAACAGTATATAGGTATGGATTATAATGATCTGGGAAACGAAACGGCCGGGATGCTAGGGATGCAGAATGTTTTAAAAAAAATATATGATGTTTTTTATACAGAAAATCGAATCCCTAAATAATGATGATTGATACCTGAAAGGGATTAATATACCTAGATGTCTGAATAAGTAAAAGTATTTGTAAGTCTTAATCACGAATCGCTAATGATATTCGGCAAATATTTGCAAAAAATGCATGTTATCTATTGGCAACTGGCACACGATGTACTGACAGTGTTCAATATCTCCTATGAATCAATATCTGTTTTGAAATTTCTATAATTCACATTTGTTGTTGCAAAAATAAAATTGCAGTTAGACAGACAGAATCAGTATGTAAGTAGATTAAGATTTATAATTATTATTTATCAATCATTTTTGAAATCACGGTAATGATGAAGTAGCTCTGAATTTGGTGACAAAATGTGATGGTTTAAAATAATATTCAATGTTAAGTAAAATTCTTTATTTCGAAAAAAATTTAATTAGACTTAGTTGGTAAATTATGTCTAATTAACATTGTGCACTGGTACAGCAAAATACATAGTCAGTTTCATGTCGGAAAGAGGTAATAAATTTATTAAACTGTCTGAGATTATTTCATTATTAAGTAATTTTGACAATCGTGTTATATACTAGGCATGACAAGGTATTAATTTAGACTTTCGGATGGACAGTAACAACGCTGAGGCAGTCGACGTGGCTGTGCTGCCTCATGCACTGGTACACGTACAGCTCGTTGCAGGTGCCAGATGAAGCTTCTGAGAACTCCAAGTCGATGTGGCCTCCGCTCTCCAGCGTGTATGTGTCGTCCGCGTAGTTGACGCCGGGCTTCCCGCACGTCGAATACCACTTGCCGACTTTGAAGCTCACTCTGTCGCCTGAGATGTTGCGGACCGAGATATAATCTTTACGGTAGCCGTCTTTCCCGCAGCGGAACTCGGAGTCACCTTTGTGCCTGTCGCAGTGCGTCGGCCGGTCGCAGCTGACGAGCAGGGGCAGCGCCACCATCAGCACTAGGACGAGCTTGGTGTACATTGTTCTAGGGTTTGATTCCTGGATCAACTGATGAAGTGCCTGTTAGCTGGTGGCATTTATAGTGAACGCTCAACGATATAAGCGATAAGCCATTGTTAGGGATGTTCTGTCGACAATCGATATTTTTATATGATTCATTTAATTTATCTTCTTTTTAATTATCTAAGTATAGCGTAAATACATACGATTTACTGTACGCACTAATTGTTTCATATTATATTTGTTTTTTGGGTTCCGTAGTTCAAATGAGAAAATTGAAAACTTATAGAATCACTTATCACTTACATATGTAGTTGATCCTGTTATATAGCGAATGGTGGTAGTAATATTTAGTTTTACCTTTATATTTAACGTGACTTTTCAGATGAAACTGATATTATACGTAAATGTTTAGCCAATGTCACACGGAAGCGGATTGTATTAAAAAATGTTTTAGAGAATCTATATCCAATTTGATAACTGAAAGTTATATTACTAACAAGACTTGTAGTATAGATCCCTGAATTAATAAACATTTTGAAGTATTTATCACGACCAGCTAAGGACCTTCGGTAAATATTTGCAAAACAAGATAGCACGCTATCTGTTGACAAATGTTACAACGGTTTAGTGACACCGTTCAATGTCTTATGTGATACTTATATGTATTTTATATCATATATTTTTAATTAAGAATACAATTACATTTATTTATTATTGTCGTCGCAAAAATAAGAACAGGATTTTTGTCGTAAATGCGAATGAACCCCCGACCGGCAACTTGAAAGTCAGGGTCGTTAACCACAGAGGCAAAGAGTTCGTGTTTGTAGTGAAACTTACTATAAACTAGTTCCCTCTTACTGATTGAACTGAATTAATTAGGTTTTACAACTTCTACTATAGTCTTTATAGAGTAAAACAAATATGGTGAACGTCCAAAGATAGTCATTCATTATTTCCTTAATAGCAACAACTGGCTGTCCTTAGTGCACTAATATAACAAAGGAAACTATATTACTGAATACGCTCACGTTTATTTTATTTATTTATAATATACATAGTTCTTACTCATCGGACTCAGTCTATTTTTATTAATAAGTCTGGGATTGGTTATTTATATACCAGCCTGCAACAAGACTCCCATTGAAATTATTATCTCTTCACTATTACTTTGTAAATAGGTACCTATACATTTATCTGGTCACAAATAGTAAATCCTATGTGTAAATCTATGGTTACACAGTAAACACAAAACATTCATCCATTTTTCAATATCATCGCTTTAATATTAATAATCTATACTTATATTATAAAGCTGAAGAGTTTGTTTGTTTGAACGCGCTAATCGCGGGAACGCAGAAGGACATAACGTCACGTTACGTGAGCGGAGCGTAACGCAGTTTCTTGAAGTGTCACCCGGCAAACCCATTTATAAGACGATTTTAATGTGAATATTCATTCGTATAGTAGGAAGAAGGATGAAATAATAGTAACAATTTAAAACATAACGTCACGTTACGTGAGCGGAGCGTAACGCAGTTTCTTGAAGTGTCACCCGGCAAACCAATTTATAAGACGTTGTCACGTCAATAGTAACAATTTAAAACATAACGTCACGTTACGTGAGCGGAGCGTAACGCAGTTTCTTGAAGTGTCACCCGGCAAACCAATTTATAAGACGATTTTAATGTGAATATTCATTCGTATAGTAGGAAGAAGGATGAAATAATAGTAACAATTTAAAACATAACGTCACGTTACGTGAGCGGAGCGTAACGCAGTTTCTTGAAGTGTCACCCGGCAAACCAATTTATGAGACGTTGTCACGTCAACATAACGTCACGTTACGTGAGCGGAGCGTAACGCAGTTTCTTGAAGTGTCACCCGGCAAACCAATTTATAAGACGTTGTCACGTCAAAAAAAAAATTGGTTGCCTGTAAAGTCGGTATACGGGCGAAAGTTTTACGTGACAACGACTTTGAGTGGTAAAATAATTTTAATGTGAATATTCATTCGTATAGTAGGAAGAAGGATGAAATAATAGTAACAATTTAAAACATAACGTCACGTAACGTGAGTGGAGCGTAACGCAGTTTCTTGAAGTGTCACCCGGCAAACCAATTTATAAGACGTTGTCACGTCAATAATTTTAATGTGAATATTCATTCGTATAGTAGGAAGAAGGATGAAATAATAGTAACAATTTAAAACATAACGTCACGTTACGTGAGCGGAGCGTAACGCAGTTTCTTGAAGTGTCACCCGGCAAACCAATTTATAAGACGTTGTCACGTCAAAAATGGTGTGGCTTGTGTACCGACCTATAGATATAATAAGTCCTGGATATTCCATTGGTTCTGATGAATAACAATATACAAACAGGAAAATAACAGTGGAATAACCATCTTACAACAATTTTCCTGGTACAACAGTTCTCACGTATATCTAGTGTGAGTTCGATAAACTATTGCTTAGAATATATCGATAGAAGGGAAATATAAAACATCTAAAGCAAAGCTAATGATCAAATTAATGATTAAGCATCAGTACTGGTAATTCTTTCAGCAATTTTGTTAACATTTATAAGAATAAAATTTCTAGTATTAAAAAAATTGGTTGCCTGTAAAGTCGGTATACGGGCGAAAGTTTTACGTGAAAACGACTTTGAGTGGTAAAATAATTTTAATGTGAATATTCATTCGTATAGTAGGAAGAAGGATGAAATAATAGTAACAATTTAAAACATAACGTCACGTAACGTGAGCGGAGCGTAACGCAGTTTCTTGAAGTGTCACCCGGCAAACCAATTTTTAAAGACGTTGTCACGTCAAAAATTACGTTTGCCGGAGCATTAATTTAAGTAGGTACCTACTACATCTATCTAACCTCCGTAAAGGTAGGTACTGATGTAACAACAAATAATATCTTACTATAGGTAGGTATTTCATCTACACTACGAAAAAACAAATTCTTAGATTTTTGTTTGTATACAATAATTATAGATAAACTAAGTACAGATACGTAACAAATATATACTCTATACAAGGGATTAAAAGATTACCTTATCGAGACCTTTAGTAGCACAACTAACAGTTTAGACCAAAATATCGAGCTTGGAGTGAGCATCTCTAAACACTTGGCGGGCAGCCTGGAGCTACTTATACAGTTATACGACTATATATGTCAAGATCAAATAGAGAGTTGATCAGTTGATTCGTAATTCAAGCCCGAGAACAATGTACACCAAGTTGTTGATCCTGGTGGTGACGGCGCTGCCCCTGCTCGTCAGCAGCCGGCCGACGCACTGCGAGAGGCACAAGGGCGACTCAGAATTCCGCTGCGGGAAAGACAACTACAGGGCGGACAACATCCGCATCCTCAATATTGCTGATACGAAAATCTCGTTCAAAGTTGGCAAGTGGTACTCTAAATGCGGCAAGGCCGGCGTCAACTACTCCACCCAGAGCTACAGCCTGGCCAGCGGCGGCAACCTCGGCGTGGAGTTCCCCGAAGCCTCCCCCGGCATCTGCAACGAGCTGTTTGTGTTCGGGTGCAAGCGGGACGACAATACTGTCGACTGTCTCAGCATTGTGTCTGTGTATCCATCGTAGGTCCCTTGCTCAGAAATATGTAACAATAAAATAAAACGTTTTTCCAAATATCTTTTCAGATCACTTCTCCTAATCGAAATTTAAATTAAAAGTAACGGTTTAATTAATTTGGCATCGATTAACGTTTATAGAATCGTAATTCAATCATCCATCAAGTCACTGCTCCGACTGCCTGTCGCGTGTACGAGGAGCTACTCAACTAACAGGGGCACCGTTATATTTTAAGCTCAAATGCGGATTGGGTTTAATGTCAGCAAGGCATAAATCTTACACTAGACATCACTAGGAGCGAGTTATTCCGCCCAAGGTAATCGCCTCACCGACTATAAATGCGTTCAACTGGTGCGTCTTCGTCATAAATCGTTTTCTAAGTCAGTTAGTGAATAGAACAATGGTGACGTGCGCAGTGGTCGCGGCGCTGCTCTCAGCGCTGCTCCCGGCGCTGCTGCCGGCGTTGCTGCCGGCGCTCGTGGCCGCCGACCGGCCGACCCACTGCGACCGCTGGAAGGGAGACTCCGAGTTCCGCTGCGGAAAGGACGGCTACAAAGCAGACAGGATTCACATTCGCAATATCGACAAATCGCACACATCCTATAAAGTAAGCAAGTGGACGTTGCCGTGTCAAGGCACATCCCACCAGTACTGGCAGGAGACTTTCAATGTAGACAATGGCGGCAGTACCGACGTGGAGTTCGAAGAGGCTGCGTCCGGCACGTGCAGGGAGCTGTACGTGTTCGCGTGCCACAGGAACCACACCAGTATAGACTGCCTCCAGATTGTGTCCGTGTATCCCATAGAGGCGGAACATGATAGTGACAGTGGCAGTGCCAGTGCCAGTGCCAGTGGCAGTGGCAGTGGCAGTGGTAGTGGCAGTGGTAGTGGTAGTGGTGATGATGCAAAAGCAACTACACCAATAAAACCGGCGAACATATCCGTTACGAATGTCACTGTTAATAATTATTTTGATTAACATAAATAAAAGGTTACATGAATTTTAAAACAGTATTTTTAATTAAGTCCAGTACCCAGATTAGAGTAATGCTCTTTGTATGTGCGTCTCGGTCGCGCTGGTTTGCTATGCATATTTTTCATGCAATAGGTTTTTCCTGACTCAAAAACTAGTAATACATACTTATAATGTTCAAAGTTATCCAAGATGTCGGATTAAAGAATAACTTATTTCCTAGCTCGTATAACACTGAATATATTCGCTTAATGTCGAACTTCGCATTGTAACAAATAAAAAGACATTATAAAATATACAAAATACCTACCTATACGGAAATCACAAATATGTTGAAAGTTATACGCCATTTATGTTCTTAATGACTTTAATCGCTTAGAGTTATTACGACATCACGCCACCAAGCCAAGTGGCTATTTTATACCTAGCTCCATAGTAACTAAACTATTTGATATTTCTTAAAGACTTGCCAATTTGATATAATAGATTTGCTATCAAATTATTATTAGACCCAAAAGAAGGAGCCACAAATGACGGTCAACCATGTTCAACCGGGTTCTTGCTGTTCTAAAACAGTTTTTTTACTATCAAGTATGCCAATAAAAAGGCAGCCGATCCATCTGATGGGAAAATGGTGTCCATTTATCGACAGTTTGTGCACTATTGTGCAGTGTCCCATCACTAGGCGCCGACCCTGACCGCGAATTGACGACATGAAGTTGTTAACCCCTTTGTTTACAGGTTAATAGATAACCTAGTTTAATAGGTGCCTGTTATTGACGCTGGGGGACAAGTAGACTCGGCTTACTTTGATTTAAAAAAAGCTTTTGATATTGTTGATAATGATATCTTATTGACTAAGTTTGCTGCGATAGGTTTTACTCCGAGTCTGTTAAGATTTTTCCCTAGTTACCTGAGTGAACGCAGACAGTACGTCGAGTACGTGGGCTATGTGTCGGAACCTTACTACACATACTCGGGGGTGAGTCAGGGTAGTAATCTCGGACCTTTGGAATTTGTGCTAATGATCAATGATCTACAATCGGTCTTGACTCAAGCGAGATTTTGCTATTTGCTGATGACCTTAAGCTATTCCTCGCCATAGACAGTACTTCTGATTGTCAAAGGTTGCAAAGTGATATTGACAGAGTAGTTCAGTGGAGTAAAGACAATAAACTCTTGTTTAATGTGAACAAGTGTTGCGTAATGAGTTACAGCCGTGCACGTGCTCCACTGCACTATCCGTATGAGATAGATTCTACAATCATGCCGCGCGTCACGCAAATCCGAGATCTAGGAGTAGAGATGGTGATCTGACCTATCATTTAGCCTGCATATTGTAGAAATCTGTAAAAAATCGTTTCGTAATCTGGGGTTTATCTTGAGACATTGCAAGGATTTTACTAATATGTTAGCAGTCAAAATTGTATTTAATGCCCTCGTTCGGAGTCGCCTGGAATGTAATAGCATAATTTGTAATCCCCATGAAACCAAATATAGTCTCATGGTGGAAAAAATTCAAATAAATTTACACGGTTTTTATATTTAAAACAGGTGGAGTTTTTCAGACTGGGGATGCTAAGGACACGTCTTAGCATCCCCAGTCTGAAAAACGCCACCTGGAAAGTACACGACCAAAACTTGGCGATCCTGTTAGAACATCCTGGATCCAAACAAGACTTAAATAGCCAAGTAGAAACTTTACAGGACACAATTTATACATACTTCTCGGAGCACTACCCACCACCAACTTATTACGCTCAAAAAAACAAAGAAAATACTTTTAAAATGAAATTGCGGAGGAAGAAAAGAGAGTTAATAAAGCAACTTCGTATAGCTAAAACCATGGGCGATAAGAAGAAAGAAAGAAAGAAAGAAAGAAATCATACCATCTAAGTCATCAACTGTCCAGGGCTTTAAGATCCATTCTCAAATTAATCCAAGGAATATCGCTCCAAATTACAAAAAATCGCGATAATTTTAATAGAGCAAAACACGAAGTAGATTTCGATAAAAACCCTTTTCAATACTCAAAAAACATTTTCAGGGAACAAAACGGAAAGCTTCTATTGACCAACGAGCAAATTTACGATCACTGTAAAAGCACTTATGAAGTGCCTAAACGCGCGAGCCCATACGTAGATCCAAACACCCAAAGACCAAATGATCCTCTGGCTAACTTTCAAAGTTCTCCTCCCGATGTAGAGGAAATTGACTATCAAATTACAAAAAAAACATCTAAATCAGCCCCAGGCCCCGATGGCATTCCTTACATAGTGTACAAAAAGTGCCCTTCGGTTCGTAAACATATCTTTAACATATTCGGTAAGATCTGGTCAAGGAAGCAAATCCCAGTAACATTTGGAAAAGCAATTTTTGTCCTCATCCCTAAAAAGCATGTAGTAACTCATCCAAAAGACACCAGACCGATAGCCCTAACTAACACAATTTCAAAAATCTTTTTTAGCGTATTACAAACAAAAATGACAAAATTTATGATTAGCAATAGGTATTTCAGGCCCAATCACCAGAAAGGCTTCTTGCCTGGCATTTCTGGATGCTTGGAACACAATACATTACTAGCAGAAAGTCTAAAAGATGCCAGAACACATGAGAGGCAAATAACAGTCTGCTGGATAGACCTAGAGAATGCATTTGGCTCTGTGCAGCATGAACTGATGATATTTGCTCTGAAGTGGTATAACTTTCCGGCCGTAATTATTGACATAATCAATTCATATTATTCTAAATTGCAATTTGTTATAGCAGTAAACAAGGAATACACAAAACCACTACAGTACAATGTGGGACTATTCCAAGGTTGCTGCTTATCACCAATAGTATTTAATATAGTAATTAATATTCTAGTAGACAAACTGATAATTCAAGAAAAGAAATGGGGCTACCGGTTTAAAATTAACAATAAGTACACTGAGCCCATCTTAGCCTTTGCTGACGACCTAGCAATACTTACACGTAATCCCAAACAGTGTCAGGAATTATTAAAATAGGTAGATGAGTTCTGTACATGGACGGATGGACTGAGGGCAAAACCAAGTAAATGTCATTGTTTATGTCTTGGTAGACGTAACACCAAGTACACTTCTTACGATCCGGGACTCTCTATAAGCGGTCAAAGAGTTACCACGATTGCAGAGGCAGAGCCTTTCAAATTTCTTGGTAGAAAGATAGATTACAAAGGACGTACGCCATCATTAGGGGTAGTTGTCGAAAATTTCATAAGTGACCTCAATAAGGTAGACCAACAGCCAATCAGTAACATTAAAAAAGCATGGATATACGACAACTATCTCACATCACGTCTCACTTGGCCTTTCCTAGTATATGACATCGGTAAAACCCTCTTGGCAAAGTTAGATGCTAATGTTATAAAGATATTGAAGTCATGGTTTGGACTGGCACTTCCGGCTGATCCCTCGACTCTATTTAAGGATCACAATAGTTTTGGGCTGAAATTAAAAAAACCATCCGAACTCTATAAACACCTGAGAGTTACCAAAATGGATGTCTTGGGAAAATCGCAAGACGAATTAATTTCATCTCTCCCAAAAGACAAAAGTGCCACAGAACTTGCATCTAGACTTCAATTCCACAAACAATTTATGACAGGTGCACAGGTAAATAGAGCCGGGTTGGGTACGAAAAAGAAAAGGGAAGATCGAGATATTGTAAAAACTTTTCTACAACAAGATGAGAATGACTGTTATAAAGTGCACGCTATGAATTTAGAAATGCAAAGTGAGTGGTTAACTATAGGTGAGTTTTGTATCCCGTTAGCTCTGAAGTGGCGCACCTTGCTGTATGATTGGTCTCCTGCCCTATTAAAATTCTATCTTAATGCCTTTCAAATGACCCTCCCTGACCAGAGTAACTTAGTAAGGTGGGGAAAAGCCTCTGAAAAATGTTGCTATACTTGTGGAGAGGCGATATGTACGGCAAGGCACTTATTGGTAGGATGCAAGGTGCTCCTTAATAGGGGTCAATACTCGCATCGCCATGACAGAGTACTGCAAATTATACGTGAAGCCATAAGCCTTTCAGTAGCTAGAGCCCAAAAAGGATTGACCTCAAACAAAAGAGAAATTAACTTTATAAAAGAAGGCTCGACTACAAATTCTAAGACCAAGCCTTACTCAATCCTAGGCACAGCACCGGACTGGACTATTTTAATGGACACGTATGAAAAGCACTATAAAATCCCAGAGGATGTGGGTGTTTCGTCATCCAGACCGGACATTTTCCTTTTTTCCAGAGTTACAAAACGAATATTACTTGTAGAGCTTACTGTGCCGTGGGAAACTAACATACCTAAAGACCACGCAATAAAACAAAATAAATATTATGACCTCGTAAACGAATTGACAAAAAACGGTTATGTAGTTAATCTATATGCTGTGGAGGTTGGAGCGAGAGGTATACCAGCAAAATCTCTCTATAACCTGCTGAAAGATCTTGGCCTGGCCAGAACTGCAGTAAGTTCTATACTAGAACGAGCATCTAAAGCAGCATTAGCAGGTTCATACCAGATTTGGCTGGGCAGGGAGAGAAACATGAGTAGTGAAGGTGAGTGTTGATGTACGTCGGAAAGGGGCCCCTTAAACCTACACCCGTGTCACAAGTCTCGGGATCTGCTCGGAGTTTCTCTCTCTGTCACACGATGGACCCGGCACCCGCACGGTGAATCCATGGAATGCTAAGGAGTTCGTCTCTCTCTTGGTGTCTATCCTCGATATCCATTAATGTACCCGAGCTTGTTTGTTTTGGGTATGGTAGGGTACAGTAGGTTAGAGGTTAGAAGAGACGTGGCCCTAGTCATATATGTGTGGAAGGTACTGCGTGGGTGTATCACCCAGATGTGCTCGACGCATTGAAGCTATGCGCGCCCGATAGGTACGTGTTCGCGCGCCGCCAGCCCGCGCTGCTGCTCGCGCCCACACCTAGGACTAACTTACTTCGGAACGCCCCAATACCCCGTTCAATACGGATTCTTAATATTATGTCGCGGGATATCGACATCTTCAGTTGCAATCTGTCTAAATTCACAGAAGCAGCATACAGGTGCATTGAAAATAAAAATATACCTAAATAATAATAATAATATAAATGAATGTACATAATATAAATATAATTTTGTAGATTAGTATGTAGTATTTTTAAACATTTTTTATTGTACGTTATTGTAATTTTGTTATAGTGTCGAATTGGTGTAAAACTGTAATGATGTTATAACATAACTAAATAAATAAATAAACCTTAACCGAATACTACCTACTACTCCTTGTAATACAATGATTAAAGTATCTAGATAATATGTAGTACCTAGTCTAGATACCGAGGAGACACCTCGTGACCACGATCAATGCAACTTGATCTTTCGATCAAGTTGCGTCGAGATTTACCAAAATAATTAATATTTTGAACGAATTATTAAAGACTAAATTAGACTAATTATATTTCTAATTATGATATTATTTACTATATTTAGAAATTCAGTTAAGTGTAATAAATGTAATTAAATAGTATAGGTTGATTAAGTTATCAATTGTTACCGTTTTAAAATGTATTACCTATGTATGGAATTAATTTAATAAAGCTTTTTTTTTTTTTTATTATGAGACTTTTAGATTTATTCAGCTATTTTCTAATATATATTTTTTTATTAAAAATACACAGCTCTTTATTTTCACCCTTCTAATATCAACTCTTATTTTTAAATAATGATATTCGTAATTTAATAATTCCCGCGTGGTGGACTATGCCCTAAACCCCCTAGTTGTTAGAAGAAGCTCGTGCTCGTCGGTGGAGACGTATCTATGCGTATAATCTAACAAATCCTATTAATATTATAAACCCTACTAATATGTGTGTACGGATGGAAGGATGTCTGTTATTCAATCATTTGTATACTTTTAATACTCTATGGTATTACAGCGGCGATGCAGGTAAACCGTGGGAGGCAAGCTTGTCTTTATATAAATAAAACTAGCTTTTGCCCGCGACTTCGTCCGCGTGGAATAGTTACTTTGGGCAAACGCTAACTTTCAACCCGCGACTTCGTTTACGTAGAAGGAGGGTTTCGCAGAGCTAACTGATGACCGCACGCCGGCCCGGCACATAAAGGCGCGCGCAGTACAGTACTTGAACATTATTTTGGTGCAATGTTATTTTAAATTTGCGATATCTCCTAAGATATTCATTGAAATCCAATTATGTAAAAGGCAATTTCGTTTAAAATTAAATACTTGTGATGAATAACGTATTTATTTGGATAAGGATTAATATTATCTTCATAAAAACACCTTCACAAATAATGCTTAATTTTCGAACAAATTTGGTTAGTATAAAAGTGGTCACAGTGAGCCAACCTTAACAGATAGACATATGCTATCGCGGACTTTTTTTTAGAACTTTTGAAGAGGAACAATTCTGTCATACATCATTTTAGCGTAACTTTAACCGTTTACGCAGCGTACGCAGAGGAAGCTCTCAAAAGGAAATAGAAACTCCCGATTTTGAAACATTCTTCATTGGTGCTCCGCTCCTATTGGTCGTAGCGTGATGATATATAGCCTATAGCCTTCCTCGATAAATGGACTATCTAATGGCGAAAGATTTTTTCAAATCGGACCAGTACTTTCTGAGAGTAGCGCGTTCAAGCAAACAAACAAACAAACAAACAAACTCTACCGCTTTATAATATTAATAACTAGCTTCTGCCCGCGACTCCGTCCGCGTGGTATAGTTACTTTGGGCTGACGCTAACTTTTAACCCCCTTCGTTTACGTAGAAGGATGGCCTCGCAGAGGCAACTGATGACTGCACGCCGCGGCCGGCCCAGCACATATAGGCTTAATTATTTTGGTGCGATGTTATTTTAAATTTGCGATATCTCCTAAGATATTCATTGAAATTGAATGATGTAAATGGCAATTTTGTTTTAAATTAAATACTTGCGATGAATAACCTGTTTATTTGGATAAGGATTAATATCATCTTTATAAAAACACCTTCACAAATAATGCTTAATTTTCGAACAAATTTGGTTAGTATAAAAGTGGTTATAGTGAGCCAACCTTAACAAATAGACATATGCTATCGCGGACTTTTTTTTAGAACTTTTGAAGGGGAACAATTCTGTCATACATCATTTTAGCGCGGAAGCAGCGGAAGCTCTCCACTGGAAAAGAAATCTCCCGATTTTGAAACATTCTTCATTGGTGCTCCGCTTCTATTGGTCATAGCGTGATGATATATAGCCTATAGCCTTCCTCGATAAATGGACTATCTAATGGCGAAATAATTTTTCAAATCGGACCAGTACTTTCTGAGATTAGCGCGTTCAAGCAAACAAACAAACAAACAAACAAACAAACAAACAAACAGACAAACAAACAAACAAACAAACAAACAAACAAACAAACAAACTCTACTCCTTTATAATATTAGTATAGATAATAGTATAGAGAATAAATAAATATCCTTGGACATTTTTCACACACAGCCAATCTGATTCCAAACTATAGCTTGTGATATGGTAACCAGAGAGTTGATATACGACATATACGCTGCAAGCGTAGTCGTGCGACCTCACTATGCTGTTCATTCACTAAGACTGGAACGCGAGCAAAAACGGTTTCTATGGCACTTAGCATACTCCATTAACGCAGCAAAAAGGCTGAAAAGTTATAACGAAAGACTGCAGTACTTTAAAATGTTAACACTGGCTAAACGTAGGGATATTCAGGACTTGATGTTTGCTTTCAAATTATTGAGAAACTATTTTGACTGTCCCCAGATACTTCAAAATTTTAAACTTAAAGTAGGTACCACACAGGTATCCTCGAAGCCGGATTAAACCTTTTGCTATTCCATTTCATCGAACTGTTCTTGGTGTGAATTCGCCACTCCCGCGACTATGTAAATTATATAATGGGTGCAGTGGGTCTATAGACATATTTAACGCGTCGATTTATAATTTTAGGAAAAACCTTATATAAAAATGTTGTAACTTATCTGTTTTTTGTTTTTGTTTTAATAGTTAGATGTTAGCCTTATGAATTTAAACATGTTGTGTTTGCTTTTATATAAGAATACATATAGTTTTTATTTAGCGTAAGTTTATATTTCTCTTGTATTTATGTATTGTTGCTAGCAGATCTTAAATAAATAAAAAAAAATATAGTTATACAGATAATTACATCCAGACACAGAACAAACAGACTTATTCATGCATACAAATGTTTGTCCTGGGTGGGTTACGGCGGCTTGAGAGTCAGGGTCCACTAACCACAAAGCCAACCGGCTGTCAATAAATGTTATATGTATATTGTACTAGCGGACCCGGCAGACTTCGTTCTGCCCACCAGCGCCACCTACCGGATCCAAATTGATGTAATACATAAAAGCCTTCCCCGTGAAATACTCCGTAATTTGGTGAAAACTGCATGAAAATCTGTTCAGTAGTTTTTGTGTTCATCGCGTTCAAACAGACAGACAGAGGCGGCGGGGACTTTGTTTTATTAAATACTAGCTGCCTCCCCGCGGTTTTACCCGCGTAGTTCCCGTTCCCGTGGGAATACAGGGATAAAATATAGCCTATGTTACTCGGGGATAATGTAGCTTTCCAAAGGTGAAAGAATTTTTGAAATCGGTCCAGTAGTTTCGGAGCCTATTCATTACAAACAAACAAACAAACAAATCTTTCCTCTTTATAATATTAGTATAGATATACCTATAGATATTATGTAGGACTATCAAATATCTGCTCACCCATATAAGTCAGAGCAGTTAACTACGAAGTCAACCGGCGGGTATAGATTCCGTATTTGATGCAATATAAGTAATTAGCTATTATTATAGTGTTGGTCGAACAATAGGGCAAAATATCAAGTTTTTGTTGGTTTTTTTGTAAAACATTCCGTAATTATTTCAATTTGAATCCAAATCTTGTTTTGAATAGTCATAAAAAATTTTGGAATTACAAGAGATTCATCAAATAAATAAACCTCAATGTTTTAAAATCATCAAAAGCCGCAATAATTCATTGTCTCAAAATACATGAGTACGATATTATTACGGATTTACCTGTTGATTCCTTAAAACGGGAAATATTTGTCATTATGTATAGAAAATGTAGGATTATCCTTGTCTACAATAATAATTGTTTACGGATGTAGTGCTCCTTTATCCATAAGCAATAGAGGCTATGAACATAGACTAAATAGTTACTTAGCTATTCATAAGGCTGTCTCACGTGGCTGAGCGGCCAACTGAAGTTCAAGCTGCACCGCCGCCGGTGACTGTCGTAGGCTCATTTCTACTCAGGAAAAATATTTTTGTAGGTAGTAGTTTGTATATATCATTACAATACAATACAATACAAATATTCTTTATTGCACATCACATACAAGGAGAAAAACAAACATAATTAATAAAATAAAACAAACAGTGAATACAAAATAGGCGGCCTTATCGCAAAAGCGATCTCTACCAGACAACCTTAAGCCAGCAGGACATACATATGGCAGGCATGGTACACAATAACACAATATAAATAATACAACATAATATTATAATAGATAAATAAATACTTAAATCCTAATACACAAAATATTTATGTGAATAAATAACTAAATGACAGATAAGCAAAATATACTGATACATATTTAATATCGAATATCATTGGCCTTTGCGTCTATTTTACAGACGATTATAATTATGGTTCAAGTCTGGGGGGACCGTTTTTGGTGACTGAAAAGACCGATACGCGAGCGGCATGCTCTTCCGCAGGACCGACGCCCGACAGGAGAAGTTCGTGACAGGCGGTACTGTGTCGCCTTGACGTCTCTTTTGTCTCCTGTGAGCGAGTGCCTCAAACCAAGACATATCGCACTTCTTGCGACCCTCCACTATGAGTTTACGCCACTCCGTATATAAATGTCATCATTTTCTTGTATGCCTGTTTGCCACCTTTGTGGTGTAAAAAAATTGTACTATTTCAGACCTAAGAATCATGTCTTTTGCAATTTTATTTTCATCGCATTTCAGCGGTTATGTTGTTATATGTTCCTTACCTACTTTCACATTTATAATATTAGTAAGATATGAAGATATATAGACAGACATGTACTGATGCGAAGTAAAATATAAAATTTCATTGTTGAAATGAACAAAAATACCTATTATTTTGAAGCTGTAATAAGTATTCACACGAATAATTGAAACTGGGCTATCATTTGAACATTTATGAGAGGTTTATTTCATAATAATCTCGTTATTACCTCGCTTTTACTGTTTATTAGCACATGTACAACCTCGCAGTACTTTTCGCACATTATGGATGGGTTGTTTTGACACCTTTCGACCTATCTTTGTAATCTCGTCGAGTGAGCATGCCGCCGTCTCATGTTAACTTGTACGTAACGAAAGAGACAGCATACACGTCGCATGAAATGAATCCTCGAGCAAATGTTAAATAATACTGAATCGAACACGTGCAGTAGGTCGCAGTGATAATCTTATTTTTATTGGAATCAAGTCAATTTTGTTTGTGAAAATTGCACAAGTAACAATGAATTTAGCAAATGATTCTCATCGTTATGAAACCTGCGTCGTGGGTGTTTCAAATCAATTATGTAATATTCTAGGTATAATACGCATTGTCCATTTCACTGCCTAAGTATACCTATCTACAGTTTCTCCCTTTTTTCACGGTTCGCAACGCGTGAGTGACGCCCCTGGTGTTGCAAGCGTCCATAGGCTACGGTAACCGCTTCCCATCAGGTGGGACCGTATGCCTGTTTGCCACCCTTGTTGTATTAAAAAAAAAAAGGTATGTATAGGATTTTGACTCTGTAATTACAGCTGTTTTTACAATTCGTTGTACGTAGGTATACTACATTATTTCTACGGTGTTGCTATACAGAAAGATATGAGATTTTTAGTGCATAAAAATTCGGCGAAATATGTAAACCTCTGACCCCCAGACTAAGATTAAACTTGTGTACCTACCTACCTACTGGTTCAGGGGTCAATTTCAGTAATCAATATGATATACCTACATGTGACAAAAGATAAAAAAAAAAAAATATATAAACTAACTGCTAATACAAAATGAAGTGACCTCGTATAAATTGTAAAATGTAAATAGGTATGTGTGGTTTAATTAATGAATTTTATTACATGAAAACAGTCGCGTGAAATCATACATATAAATATCAATTATTAGAAACATAGACCAAAATATCGTAATATTCATCCATGCAAACATTCACACTTATAATAGGAGTAGATAGGTATACGAATAGATGAGCTTTCATAATTCTTCTATAATCTATATCCGGATTTTATTTTCCAACCATAGGTACTACGTTTTGTTTACACCTACGATGGTACAGATAAAAAAGTTCTTAATATATGTGCGATCATTCGACCACAGATACAAACATGTACCTATCAGATTACTTGTTAGAAAAAGACCACTGGCAGTGAAATGCACGCTACAAGCTATTTCACACGTTTTGTAAAAATCACTATTGTATCTAAGCTGGTTTTTGAAAAGAGTAATTACTGAGTTTATTACCGGCTCTTTTCAGTTAAAAACAACTTTCAGAACCGAGCATTAATAGTGACTATTCATAGGTGCTTTATTGAGGCCTATTTGAATAAAAAAGATTTTGATTTGAAACAACTAAATATTAATTTTGTGGCAGTTATTAAAAAATATCCATAATCCTTTAAGTGTGTTCTATCTAAAGAAGTGATGCTCCGAAATAAATATCAAGGAGAACCGTATCGTAGCGAGCCGCGGTTAAATGATATTTATTTAATCTATTCACTTGGTAGTCAACTAACCTTTTAATATTATTTTTCGATACTAACGCGCTTCAAGCTGCCAACATGTATTTCTTTTAGTCTTTGTGTACCGACTTTTTATACTTTTTTGTGTATATATATTCGTGGGAATGAAATGTATGTGTTTGTTCTACCTGTCTGGAGATACAGACAAATAAATAAAATAAAAAGTGTCTTGCGCAACGCCACCGCACACATCTCCTAATAGTGCAGCATATTATTATGTAAATATATTTATATCATTATGTTGCAAAACTTTTAATTAAATCCAAGGTTAATAGCTCATCATTTGGCAATGACCGTCACATGTTATTGGGATTGACGTAAATTGCAGATTAACTAGGGTTCTATATCTCACTCTCAAACTCTAAATCTGAGAGCAATGATAACATTTTCTTTCAAAAACAATATTTATTACAACAATAAAATAGGTGTATGTCTACCATCCGGAGGCGTACCTCGGCGCGGCGTGTTCAAGGGCAGGGTTGATGATCTTTGTCGTCCTGATGATTGTTGTCTTCAGGGGCAGGGGAGGGTGGATATGTGACGTCACTATGGGAGCTGAGTGGATGACGGGAACTCCGATGAAGGGAGCCGGTCGCAACGGAGACGCGTGGTAGGTCGTGTGTGAGGGAATAGATACAGGAGTAGATAATGCAGGTGCTGCATGTAAATTAGGCGTTAGTAGAGGAGTTGAGCTTATTAAGGGAACTGTCAGAGAAGGCGAACTCAACAGGGGAGCTGAGTGATGATGAGAGGAACTTAATAAAGGTGCAGAATGTGAGGTTAATAAGGGAGCGGAGTGGTGGCTATGAGAGCTTATTACAGGAGCTGAGTGCAGGGAAGAAGAGCTTAGGAGAGGCGCAGAGAGTAGTGACGAAG
Source organism: Thyatira batis (assembly GCA_905147785.2). NCBI lineage: Eukaryota > Metazoa > Arthropoda > Insecta > Lepidoptera > Drepanidae > Thyatira > Thyatira batis. The sequence continues at coordinate 212,396 of LR990499.1, forward strand.
AGCTTAGGAGAGGAGCAGAGTGCAGAGAGGAAGAGCTTAGGAGAGGCGCAGAGTGTAGTGGGGATGAACTAAGGAGAGGAACAGAGTGCAGAGAAGAAGAACTTAGGATAGGAGCAGAGTGTAGTGAGGAAGAGCTCAGGAGAGGAGCAGAGTGCAGTGAAGGAGAGCTTAGGAGAGGCGCAGAGTGTAGTGAGGCAGAGTTTAGGAGATGAGCGGAATGCAGAGAAGAAGAGCTTAGGAGGGGAGCAGAGTGCAGTGAGGAAGAGCTTAAAAGAGGGGTTGACGGCAGAGAAGAAGAGCTTAGGAGAGGAGCAGAGTGTAGTGAACTAAGGAGAGGGCCAGACTGCAGTGAAGAAGAACTTAGGAGAGGCGCAGAGTGTAGTAAGATTGAGCTGAGAAGAGGCGCAGATTGCAGAGAAGAAGAACTTAAAATAGGTCCAGAGGATAGTGAACTTCCCAATGGAGCGTAGGAAATGGAATCGGAGCTCAATAATGGTGCACCACCAAGGGAGTGCAGCCCTCCAGGCTTTCCGTAGATCCCTCGCTTCGTTCTCAACGCTGTGGAGAAGGCTATTAGAGCCAGTAAACACACCTGGAAATATAAAAATTTGATTTAGTATTGTTGTTTGAATTTTATTCTAATTTGAATTATATTTCTTGTTTGAAGTTACTATCTCCCATTTATATCTGATAAAATATAGGTGCATAATAATGTTGTAATAAGTATGTCCAGGTATCTTAGTTTTACATTCTAGTGTCACGATCATTTATCGTTTTCAAAATACATCATATTTTAGATATATTTTTAGTTTCAGTACCTACTGGTTGATCGAAAATAAAATACTTACAAAACCTTTCATGATGTCAAATGTTTTGATGTGTCTTACGATGGTATAGATCTATAGGAGTGTTGTGTTTGATCGTTCTTGGGCACATTTATACATGAAGAAGGGCAATTTATTCAAAAAATTGCGTCAACCGTTATCCCTCCGCAGAAGACTCAAAAACCACATATATCATGTCCCCTAATGAAGAAATATCAGTACGAGATGTTATGAAATCCTATAAAATTCACGGCCCAATGCACGCAATACATATATGCGCGTCAAATTATACTAAAATGTCAATCAATTTTAAATTAAAAACATATTTAAAACAAACAAATTTAATTAATTTTTAAATTTTATTTCATCATTTGCAATAATATGGTACATGTATCCTACAAGATGACAAAAAAAATGGTATTGGATTAGATCACATATTAAGCAATAAATGGCGTGCAAAAATGTACATGTTTAGCAAGACATTAAAAGACATTTTAACATATATAGGTATATATACGGCAATCAATACAGATATATAACGGGAAAGACTTTTGTTTGTAATGAATAGGCTACTAAACAACTAAACCGATCTGAATAATTAGTTCACCCATTCAAGCTACATTCTCTTGGCAGTAACATGGGTTTTTTTGTATTCTCATGGAAACGAGAACTACGCGGATAAAACCGCGTGGCAAAAACTAGTAAAATAACAAACCGAGGTTAATATCATGGAGGTGTTTAGACGCCTGATATTAATGCATAGGTTTAGTAAGCTTTCCCGCAGTTATACATAATAAGCTACAAATAATAAGAAGTCACTTGTGTTATTATTGTTACCAACATTACATCTAATTTACTGTGTAGATGAAACCTCAGAAATATCTGAATACAGGGTTATCCAAGAGTTGTTTTTGTTTCAGGTTAACTTCATCTCTGATGTAAATATCAGCTGACCTTTTAACTGACGTAAATGTCTGTTGATAAGATATGGAAGACTGTTTTATATACTTCCTGCCTCCACGCGGATTCACCTGCGTTGTTTCCATTTCCGAAAAAATCCGAAATTATAGCCTATGTTACTCCTTGGTAAAGTAGCTTTCCATTAGTGAAAGAATTATTCAGATCGGTCTAATAGTTTAAATTTATTCGTTACATACAAAAATACAAATCTTAATCTCTTTATATATAATAATAGTATGATAAATTACTTATCTTGTATGCTTTATAATTTGACTTATCAACTGTAATAGCAATATTTTGTTCCTTAAAAAGTTGTAGGCGCTTTGGCCGCATAATAAATAACAATGGTAGTTAAATAAGCAATTTTGTAATAGGTAGGGATCAAATGATAACAATATTTTTTTGAAATCATGCGAGCTATGCAAGAGTCTTTTAATTTAGGTCTGTACTAAAAGTTGGTATTTTTCATAAATATAATGATACATAGTCGGCAAGTGAGTGACCCTGTGTTGCGCGCGTCCATAGGCTACGGTAACCGCTCCCCATCAGGTGGGACCGTATGCCTGTTTGCCACCTTAGTGGTATAAAATATATATATATATAGGTATGTATATACAAAACTTGGATTGAATTTAAGTTGTTTGACATGTAAATAGAATTAATAATTAGTTTACATACTAATTAATTGATTGCAAACGACTGCATGGAATGTGTACTTAATGAACTAGTTATTTGATAGAAATAAATGAAAGTTACGTAGGTACTATTAAGTTATTTGTATATATCAAATTCTCAGCTTTTGCAATGCGGTAGATCGTGTTCCTAGTAAACAATATCAAACATGTACGGAGCAGTTATTTACAGAAGTAACACATTGCTATTATAAGAATTCTTATTCGGGCAAACTCTCAATGAAATGATTTTTATTGTTTTTATGATGATTTTCAGACAGCCGGTTGGCTTTGTGGTTAGTGACCCTGACTTTCAAGCCGCCGGTCGTGGGTTCGATTCCCACCCAGGACAAACATTTGTATGCATGAATAAGTCTGTTTGTTGCTGGATGTTTTTTTTTAAGGAACTTGAATCCTCTGATGCCTCTGATGGCTGTTACACCTTTACGCGGGCAATGTTGCTGGATGTAATTAACTATATAAGTATGTATTTTAAAGTAGTATATGTAGTCTATCAGCTATCTGGTTACCATATCACAAGCTCTGTTTGGTTTGGAATCAGATTGGCCGAGTGTGAAAAATGTCCCAGGATATTTATTTATTTATTATTATTTACTGCATTTCATTTAAGTAAATAACAGGGGACAGTATCTACACAATGTTTTTAATATCAGTTGGTTTAAAACATAAACTATAGTGACTCAAACAGTATAAAATTATTGACATATATACTACTAGCATCTAATTCATATCTTCCAAAACTCGCAATGTGCGATATAAACGAAGAATATGACTCAACTGCGCGTTATTCGGGAGAAAAACTAGACTTTCTCGTAAAGGAAACTGGCGGACATATAAAAATATTTGTCAAACTCGATATCGTGTTTGAGCAATGTGTTGACTTGTCTGCGGAATGTCTACGTACCTGCATAGGCGGCTATATAAGGGCTTTTTGGGCTTCAGGGCCCCGTAAATACAAAGGGCCCCTATTCCCTATCGGAAGAGCGGGTCTCTCCTAATTCAGGTTTTTCTTAAACTTAAAAGGGGACTCCCAACCCATGTAACTACTGAATTTGTAATGAAATAAAGAAATTTATTATTATTCTCCATTGTAGTCAAACAGAACAATAATACAAAAAAAAAATATTATCCTCTTTTTCCTATTCCTTTCCAAAATATGAAGTGATTAATTTGTCAGCTCCTAAGTAGTTTTAGCCCAGGGCCCCACAAACTCACAGTCCGCCCCTGCCTACCTGCACCTCTTGTAAACTGTTATACGTCGACATAACTATCGGAACCGTTGCATCATGAGTAAACTATCCCCTGCTACCCCGTGGTTTTATCCAAATTATCTCGGGGTAAATATAAAATGCCTATTTACAGATATGCAAGATTGATTCAGGGTTGAGTTACAACTACATTTCTGAATATTTTTTTTATTATTGCCGTACAAATTGACCCCACGCTGCCTGATGGAAAGCAGTCAGTGGAGTCCCTTAATGGTGGCCATCATCCCACGCCGGCATAGCAATGTGGCATGATGGCCCTCACCTTGACGGCCTAGACAACAGCTTTTTCACGCCCCGCTTAAAGGACCCAGGATCATAAGTAGAAACACGTGGACTGGTTGGTATTTATTAGAATGGAGGAAGGATGGGGAAGATTAGAGTATTAGAGTTATTACATATAAAGACGCGAATCAGCCCGCTATACATATATAAGTATACATCAATCACGCTAGAAAAGGCCCTTTTGAAAGGTTTATTTTTATTTTTATTCATCATAGGTATGTACTTCACACTTCTAACCTCCTACCTTCTCTAATACTTTTAGACCTCACGAGAGCGTAAGTGGTAGGCGGACCTCTCACGTGACTGCGTACTAAATGAAAAGGACGGAAGATAAAGGCCTATGGAATATTATTTTTACTTTATTGACTAACTCAGTAACAGGATACTATTAACATATAACACCAGTCGGTCTGTGTGTTGTATGATTGTACGATGTACCGCAGTTTCCGTTGACGAAACTTTAAGCTTATGTTTATGTTTGTGGTCACTTAAATGTCAATATTGATTGATATATAAAACAGGTTTAAATATTAATATCAGTAATTTTAATAGCCGGTTCCTTCGATGGTAAAATACCTTGATTAAATCGCCGTGGGCTGTGGGTTCGAATCCCTCTGAGGGAAAACTTATTTCTAGCAGCCTTCTGAACCGAGCATTAGAGTCGATGTTTCATCAGTGCCTGTAAAGGCTTATTTGAATAGATATATTTTATTTCATTATGAATATATCTAGGGTATGTAAAAATGTCTGTATCTTGATATAACTTGACTTAACCTACTTTATTTACTACTGAGTTTGCACTTCTAGAATAACAACTTTATTATTACATATTTACCAATCTAACTAAGTTATCAATTTTACACAAATCTTTAGTGTTCCATTTTGTTGGTTTATAACTTACTACACTTGCTTAATGTCACGAAGTTGGTTTTCTTTTTTTACAAATGTATTATTAAACTGTAACCAAATCTCACCAAGAGAGGGAGCCAGGACACTCATAGCACAGGGAAATCTAGTTTGGGCTCCTGTCTTCCACAACTTGTACATACCTGTTTATTAATAAATATTGTAGGTATTTTTGATATGTGGGAGAAAATAAAAGAAATTATTATTACTTAAAGTACCTACAGGAGGGAGGTAAAGAAAACCAAAATAAAAATTTAAATTTTAGAATTTAATAAGCCTCGAAATTTAATATCACGGACGGACGTTGGATACGATAATTTGGCACATGCAACCCTTAGTTAGTACCCTCAATGCCAACCATGGCCTAAGTACCCGTGGCCGAGGAGTGGGGTACTGTAGGAGCTGTAGGTGAGGGGAGCGTGACTGATCACTGGGGCTGCTATGCCGTGGCCATAGAGGCCTAGTCCATGGTCGAGGCCTATGCCGTGTCCGAGGCCGATGCCGTGTCCGAGGCCGATGCCGTGTCCGAGGCCGATGCCGTGGCCGAGGCCGCCGTAGTAGCCGAGCCCGTGGCCGTAGTAGCCGTGGCTGACGACGGGCGCGGCGGCTATCCCGTAGCCGAGGCCGATCCCTCGCTTCTCAGTCTTCTTCTCCTCAGCACCGAACACCGCCACCGCCAGTAACAGCACACAGAACTGAAAACGAAATTGTAAGTTAATTTATTAAATACTAGCTGCCTCCGCGCGGCTTTACCCGCGTAGTTCCCGTTCCCATAGGAATACAGGAATAAAATATAGCCTATGTTACTCAGTGATAATGTAGCTTTCTAATGACAAAAGAATTATTAAAATCGGTCCAGTACTTTTTGAGTTTATTCGTTACATACAAAAATACAAATCTTTCCTCTTTATAATATTAGTGTAGAAGATATAGTGTAGAAATATCCTGACATTTCTCACACACAGACAATCTGATTCCAAACTAAGCAGAACTTGTGATGAGGTAACCTGATAGCTGATATACTACATATACTACTTTTAAATACATACTTATATAGATATTAACATCCAGACACAGAACAAACAGATAAATTCATGCATACAATTTTTTGTCCTGGGTGGGATTCGGACCCACGACCCGCGGCTTGAAAGTCAGGGTCACTAACCACAAAGCCAACCGGGCTGTCAATATAGAGGCACATTTTGTTTTCCTCTACAGTCTTTATCATTAAGAACATTATATTATTGGGTTGAAAAGCCAAGGATTGAAGATATGTAGATTACATTAGTTGAGTTTTAAATTTTACCTAATATAATTAATAATAATGAATATTTAAAATAGTTATTAAATAGATACAAGGCCTTTATATAAGAATGAAATACACGTCTATATACGTCTAAAGGCTAAAATATAATAACGAAATATTGATTAAAATAATATTTACGTCACAAGATGAGGAAGTGTTAAACGCGTTGAAGTCTTTTATATCGAACTAGTTGACCCGCGCAACTTCGTTAGCGTCACTTGCCCGTTTTTGAAACAGTTTTGATTGATGCTCCGCTCCTATTCGTCATAGCGTAAAAATTTATACATAAAAACCTTCCTTAAGAATTACTCTATCTATGAAAAAAAAACGCATCAAAATCCGTTGCGTAGTTTTAAAGATCTAAGCATACATGGGGACAGACAGACGGCGGATAGCGACTTTGTTTTATACTATGTAGTGATAGTGATGTTGAATTTGATAAATTTGTTTGTAAAAGAATTGTTGAATAGATTTCCTGTAAAAGGTTCGATGGTCGTGACTGATCAGTGGCGAGTTACCGATGTGGCGCAACAGTTCGTGAGGTCCTGGGTTCAATCGTGTCGCGACGTCTGATAATGTCCGATTACACCGAAGTTTATTGAATTTGGTTATTGTCGATGAGATATTACGTATTGTTTATTTAAAAAAATATTAAGATCTATCTAACTCACGACATAATTTGTAATTAAAAATAAAACTGGATTATAAGAAGATTTTAGACATTTTATTTCCGATCGAATTTATTATCAAATTCGCTTATATGCAAACAATATAATTATATACGTTTATAACAAACATAAATAATCCAGATTTAAGTAAATAATTTTAAAAACAACTACAAAAATGGACAATCCCAAACTATAATCTAAATGCGAAAGTAACTCTGTCTGTCTGTTTCGCTTTCACGCTAAACCTACTGAACTGATTTTAGTTAAATTTTGTACACAGATTGTCTAGAGCCTGAGAAAAGATAAAGGCTACTTTTTATCCCGGGAATAAACCACTAGTACGTATATATTTATCAACATAGAGATATAAGAAAATGTGAGTGCGGAAACAAGTAGGTAAGTACACATATTAGATACTAGATCAAATTTCTTCGTATGTAACCGTTATGTAAGTAAGTAAGTGTTAATATACGGGCTTATTATTAGATATATTTTCTGTCCTTTTCTGTTTACTATAGGATATGTTCTCTGTCCCTTTCTGTTTGTTGTGAACGTGAGAACCTTACGACATTATCCCCACATTTATAAAATATCAAGTATTGACCGATTGATTAAATTAGACCGTTAATACATTTGCAGGGTACTTTGTAGTACCCGTTTATATACTACCCTTAAGTGGAAAGCCTACGGATAAGACTGATGACGGGATTTAGAAGAATCTTGATAACACGATAGAATATGTTCTGGATTTGACAATTCTATTGTAACTTTTTATTTTGGGAAAATTTCTAGTCAACAGGAAACCTGAGTAACCACCGTTTCACTGTTTAATCTCGAAAATGGATAAGCATATACTATTTATATATAAGCAGAAATCACATAGTTATAATGTCTTTATTTTATAATAAAGTGAACTAGATTTCCTATTATTATTTTAAAGGCGCAGAGCATTATTCATTTTCCCACTGGATACAATTTTTCCAGGATATAAATTGCTAAGCCATAAGCTATGTCCTTTATCAAATTTTAATTTTAAATAATATTTTGTATTTAATCCTCAAAATTTGAAAAATCAATCATAAAATCTATCCAAATATTATTGCCTTCTTTATTATTAAGCCAATATAACGGGTATATATTGATTAGAAACTGAAGGTATATTAAATAATTAAAGTAGCAACTTACAGCAGCCTTCATATTGATAGTGTATGGTTCAGATAGCGACTGGTAATCACTGATCCTGTGCCAGGCTCGAGTGGGTATATATGCACCCCCGCCCGACCCCCGCCCGACCCCCGCCCCGCCCCGCCCCGGCCCCCGCCGCCTCTAGGGTCACACATTTCATATCACCAGAACTGTATGTGCCAATTGGAGCAAGGATAATAAATTAAAATAAATTTGCAGAAATAATTAGGAATATATAATTTTGTTTGTTAAGTAACAATGTTTAGAATTAACTTTGATTATTCTTATTTATTCTCGTTAATTTTTATTTATTTTTCCTACTGTGGACGTGTTTTAATGCCGCGTATCGACCCCAAAACTAAAATGTTTGGGTGAGGATCATCTATCATTTTAATGTATTATCTGCTTGAATCGATCTACTGCCATCCCATCCTTCTTGATGCTCATGAAAATTGGTTTCCATACTAAACAATTTAGGATTATTTCGTTACAATACAGCCTCCACTACCCTTCACTACATCCTAAAATTGTTTAGTATGTTCGATTCGGCTATTGGAGATAGGTATATTAATTACCTATTTAGATAGGTTCTTTCTACGTGCTAAAAAACTGCAACTTATTTTCGAAGTTCTTCATTTCGCTTGTCATGAAGAACGTCGAATAAAAGTTGCAGTTCGTTCATCTCCAATAGCTGAATGGAACATACTAAACAATTGACAGCCCGGTTGGCTTTGTGGTTAGTGACCCTGACTTTCAATCCGCGGGTCGTGGGCTCGAATCCCACCCAGGACAAACATTTGTATGCATGATATACGTATATACGTATGCATGTCTGTTTGTCCTGTGTCTGGATGTAAATACCTATAATATGTATGTATTTAAAAAGTATTATATCTAGTATATCAGCTACCTGGCTACCATAACACAAGCTCACTTTGAAGCTTACTTTGGAATCAGATTGGCCGTGTGTGAAAAATGTCCCAGAATATTTATTTAGGGATTTAGTGAAGGGTAGTGCAGGTGGCATCCCTATACTATCGCGGACCGGCGCGCGGCGTGTTGGTACCCGAGTAGCATTATATCAGTTCAATGAATCACAGCGCGTGAGACCGAAATATTCCTACACCTATTATTTTATTGTGCCTTAGTATATGAATGCACTTTGTTTGAAACATTGTTTTTACGTTACAATTGATAAGGTTCAGCTGGTGAATGGGTTGATTTAAAGATCAGGGAACAATATATTGCAACAACGTATTTAATAAATCAATGGGTTAGTGTAGATCTTCATTCCTTCGTGACTATTATATCACGTAGAAGGTAAATAAATAGACGGTCTACTTGACTATCAGGGGTCACTAATGGACATTAGCAATATATAATTTAATCTGATTGTCTCACGCAACAGCAGTGGAAGGGATCTAGATGTAATTTGGCACAAAGTTTGAATATGTTCGGGAAAAGCAATATTCCGTAAACTTTTAACTTTGTCTGATTATTCTCTGGGTTTTATAGTAATATGACAATGATGTTCTGTTCCGTGCGAAATCGGGGCGAGTAGCTAGTATCTGCTACTGTAAATTTTATAGATTTGTCTAATATAAACCTACTTGGTAAGGACTTGGAGAGTCCCCTCTCATGTGATCACTTAGTTAACGAAAGAGACAGAGCATAGAAGCTGGAATTACACCTCTCGTTCTGAGTAGGTACCTACATATTTACTTTACCTAAGATTGGGTTAATTTGACGGAAACGTTATGTTTCCACATTATCGCAGTCAAGTTTGTCGGTGCTTAACCGTCATCTGGGGAGCTAAAATGGTCGTTTAAGCAGTATTGCTGAACGCAATTCATTTAACTAATTTAAAATAGAACCTACATAATATACTACCTATATAATACTACGGAACTTCCTATGACAGGTATTTCATACTTATAAGGAGGTTTCAAATAATGACTATGCTGTGTATGTATTTTGTTAATGAATAAATGATTTGATTTCATTTGACTACTTTGTAATACACAATAATCAATGTATACAAATTTCTGCCAAAGACAAAGAGACATCCTTGCAAAAATGTAATTCGAGTGAAAATGGACTTTGACAGTTAGGGTGGCTAATCAACTGCAATTATGTATATTTTTTGCATTCATTCATATATAATATGCTACAATTTTATTGAAGCCATCGTGATATAGAACATTCATATTGTGCGATAATGCTTTATCGTCGGTTTTATTCCCCGCTCTCGGCATCCTGCGCTGCGCATGCGCCGCGATACTTACATCCTGCCGATTAATAACTAACTAACAGTCTAACACTAAGTATGGCGAAACACTGTCTATCACAGAAATAATTTGTACAAACTAAATCCTAAAACTAGCAGCCACCCGCGGATTCACTCGCCGGGTAGGTACAGTAGAATGTTGTGAGTTCATCTTGAATATATGATGTCTCATCTATATATATAAAACAAAGTCCCTGCCGCCTCTATCTGTCTTTCTGAACGCGATGAACACAAAAACTACTGAACAGATTTTCATGCGGTTTTCAGCTAATTACGGAGTTTTTCATGGGCAAGGTTTTTATGTATAATTTGGAAAACCTACCGGGGTTTAGCGCTGTATTGAAGTCTGCCGGGTCCTCTAGTTAAAAATATAATAGAAGGTCTTAGATATTGTATGACATAGACTATCCAAAATATATTTGCGACTGGTCATTTTCCGTAAAATCTTTGTATATGAGCCAATGATTTTCTATGCATGACATTTTACCTAACTAACGATATAGCTCTAAACTAGGTAGCCAAATTAAATATTGGTAACAAAACATACCTAGTTGTTCAGTGACCAAATCAATTGGGCTAGTAAATAGCCTATGACGTCACGTGTTACGATATTCTAAACGTATGTATTTCGGAGATACGCCTTCAGTTAATTGATTTATTGCGAGTTTTTCCTCGATTTGAAATAAATACCTACTCAATAAGTTTGCAAAGAATTTCCGCTTGTAAATAAACGTAAATGGTGGTTGAGTTGCGATATGTTTACCCAATAAAGTGTTGGAGACTCATAAATTCTATATTAGGGTGGTATGCCACCGGCACCGGTCAGGTATCTTTGATCAATGAAACTTTGAATGGCTATCTCAGACCTCAGTCATACCTACAGTAAAATAGAACTCACTACGTTCCGAGTTACACAACAGACGATTCAAGATTTTTGACAGCTATCAAGGTTTATTGTTTAGTGGCTCCCCGCGGCTTCGCCCGCGTTCCCGGGGAATCTTAAATTTTCCCAGGGTAAAAAGTAGCCTATGTCCTTTCTCAGGCTCTGGATTGTCTGTGTACCAAATTTCATTTAAATCGGTTCAGTAGTTTTAGCGTGAAAGCGTAACAGACAGACAGACAGAGTTACTTTCGCATTTATAATATTAGTATGGATGTATGGATAATATATAGTATGGACTATATGAGTACCTATTACGTCTTCTGGACCTGTCTTCACGCAGTATTCAATCTTTTCCTCGTCTAGTTAACAGTAGTGCTGCACTTGAGAGTTAGTTTCAAGCCCTCGTAGGTACCTACAATGAGATTATAAGTAAAAATAAAGCACAAAAGTTACCTATCAGCACACGATATGAGACTGTTATTATGAGGCTGATTATCAACGCGTGCTACATAACACTCTAGTAACCATGAATATTTAGTTATACATTCTAATATGGTCCAGATAATAGCTAATAATTATAGTGCATAATTTTGTAGTCCACTTTATAATAGCTCTGTCCAAAATCCTTGTGACACATTGATATCAGTGAATCATAGTGAACGGACCATTTCGATCTTGTGTTCACTTGTCCACATGTGAAATTATAGCCTGCCCTAGTGCCTACTAGTAGCTTGTGTGTCCATAGATACAGAATTAAACTAGAAGCCTTCTTTAATGTACAAATAACAGGGTACTCTGATATTTAAAAAAAATCTCATGTATTTAGTTTCATCGAGGGGAATTTTAGGCCATAGTCCACCACGCGGGCCTAGTGCGGATTGGCGGACTTCTCATGCCTTTAATTGTGACATCTCGGGCATGCAGGTTTCCTCACGATGTTTTCCTTCACCGAAAGCCAGTGGTGTGAACTGTACGTAAGTTTTTATAAACTCAGAGGTACCTACGGGCAAGGGATTTGAACCTGCACCCTCATGATCGAGAGTCGGTGCGTTCCCAACTGAGCCACCACAGTAGCTCTATTCTCCACTTAGTCATTTAGCTGATTATGGGTCAATTAATATACAACGTTGGCTTTGTGGTTAGTGACCCTGACTTTCAAGCCGCGGGTCGTGGGTTCGAATCCCACGCAGGACAAACATTTGTATGCATGAATATGTCTGTTTGTCCTGTGTCTGGATGTAAATATCTATAACATGTATGTATTTAAAAGTATTATATGTATGTAGTATATCAGCTATCTGGTTTCCATAACATAAGCTCACTTTGAAGCTTACTTTGGAATCAGATTGGCCGTGTGTGAAAAATGTCCCAGGATATAGTCCCAGGATATTTAATGTAGTTGTTTCTAGTATGTCATGTATCCTTGTTGTAGGTAGCGAGTATGGGAGTGGTGTTACACGTGCGGTGGAGTGTGCCCCACATCTGCACGGCGCGGTCGTGGACAAGTAGACATGGATATGTCAGACCTATTGCCACATACGGCCTGCGAGTTCCGGGTACGAATCAAACCCCACGTCTGTGCCACTGGGTATCTAACAAACCGCACCGCAACGCTCTTTTCCTTAATTTATTAGTTCACATTATAATAATGTCGAGCACATTTTTATGCCTAACGATTTTAGTTATTAGGCTTATTTTTATCCATTTTAAATGCACATAAGACTTAATAACTTCGTGTCTCAGGGTAACGAATAGGCAAGGCATTTGGTACTTATATATATTTTGTCAGTTGGTAATAACCAGTAAATGAACCATTTACCTATTTGCTAAACTCACATATAAGGTGATAATTTGGAAAATAACGATAGGTAAAAATTTGATAACATAATATTTAATTCACATTATTCACTTAACAAAACAATAAATAATACTTACAACTATGTTATTATTAATGACTTATTCGTTAGTTATTAGGCAATACATGAACGTGATCTAGCTAACAATACAATCACCGCCAGAAGAAACAGCAATCTTCTACTGGTGACATCAAACGCAGAAGTGCCGATTTTTACATCATAAATTTAACAAAACCTATGTACAGTGTATCCTTTCATTATATAAAAAGAGAAACAGTTTTTCAAACTCGCTACTCCTTTGTTGTGGCATTTTGGTTGCGTCAAAGGAAAATGTCTAAAATACCTATTTTACTAAAATTATACGCACGGATTTAAGTTAATTTATGCATCAAGGATGACACAATCGGGACCATTATCACAACTATTCGACGAGGTAACAACGATAAATGCACCGATATTTTATAAATAAGCTCTCAGTAGACCTGCCTTCACGACCTGTACTAGCATCTCTACTTTAGTATCGGTGGATAAATGCTACGAACAATATGTACATTATAATCACATAATATTAATGCAATGAGTTTTAATTTGAGTCTGACTCGATAAGAATATTATGCGGAAAATGGTTTCATGATTTTTTTTAAACAATCTTGACTCTTATTTTCAAATATCTACAATGTAACTTTCTGCGAAATATTCAAAATAAACTCGCCCCTAGAACATAAATGATAGTTCACATAAAATTCCCAGATGGAAAACGAAAATTGAAATTCATTGCAAAAACTTTATGTGATAGATCCGCAGGTTACAGTCTATGTGACATAGAGGTAACTACCGGAAGTGTTCCAGCGGCCGGTCGATGGGTGGCTGCAGCCCCAGTGGGATGTGGTTGTGAAACCTTTGGTTGTCCCCTTCTCCCACCCCCGCCCCCTCAGCACTGCGCCCCTCAGCCCCTTGTGGCACCCCATACTCCTGGCTCGGCTGCTGTTGACCCGGATTGAAGTCCTGCCCATGCTGGCTAAAGTCCTGTCCATTCTGGCTAAAGTCCTGGCCATGTTGGGCGTACTCTTGCTGAGCATGCTGAATAAACTCCTGATTATTAAAATCCTGGTTCGGCTGGCCATACTGCTGACCTATATTCTGGGGCACACCGTACTCTTGACCCAATTGATGCTGATTATTCAGATGCTGTTCGTACTGCGCCTGCTCGATCTGCTGCTGAATGTGGTGCTGCAGTTGGTGCTGGTAGTCATGGTACTGTTCGTCGGTGTGATGCTCGAAAACTTGGTTTCCTTGCTCCTGTGTGAAGTGGTGGTGAGCGTCTTGGGGAAAGTGCGCATCTGGAAGCTGAGTGGGAGTCAAGTCATGAGGTGCTGGAACGGGAGACCAGCCGTCGTGCTCGAGGACAGCCGGCTGAGTTGGCTGGAGGTGAAGCGTGGGCTGTGGTACTCCCTGAGTAGGATGCAATAAAGTAGGAGTCGGTTCCACCACAACCTGTGTGCCATGCTCTAAAACGCCATGCTCATGAGCGCCATGAACTAAGTGATGCTGCAGGATGCCATGCTCTTGCCCACCCTGAGGTATTAAGTGGTGCTGTAGCACACCATGCTCGTGTCCACCTTGAGGAACTAAGTGGTGTTCTAATACCCCGTGCTCATGTCCGCCCTGCGGGACAAAATGCTGTTCTAATACTCCGTGCTCGTGACCACCCTGTGGTACTAAGTGGTGCTCAAGTAGCCCGTGCTCATGACCAACTTGAGGTGCTACATGAACATGTGGCTGCGGAATATGAGCTTCAGGTCGATCGAAAAATACCGGACCTAAAGACGCCGGACCTGTCAAAGGAATGTACGGGGACTGGTAATTCAACAAGGGATATCTAGGATATGTGGCGAATACCGATGTCTGAACGGCATTACCTGGTCGAAGGAAATACGGATATTGTTGCTGAAGAGGAATCAAAGGGGATACAACCTGGGCTGGTTGTATAGGAACGGGTGCGGGACCAATAGGCTTCAAATGGAGGTGATCAGGTGGAAGAAGATTAACGGGGGGAGGTACGGGGATGGGCTGCGGAAATACTTGATGGACAGAAGCTGCAGGGACGATTGGAGTTGGTGGAATAAATACAGGTGGAGATGGAGCTGGAATAGGGTGTGCGATAGTTGCTGTTGGCTGCCCAACAGGCACTAAAGGAGTAGCGGGAATCGGAGCAGCGTGCACCACAGGCACTATTGGCCTCGGAGCCACATGATGGTGATGATGATGGTAATGCTGGTCGGGTTTAGGCACCACAAAACTATTAGAGCCGTGAGGGAACTTGAGGCCGTAGTGGGGATGGGGTACTGGGACTTTATGCCCCACAGGTACGGGATGGCGAATTAAAGGATGGACTAGCGGCACTTTGACAGCTGTGACTGATGCTGTTGGTGGGTAGGAGACGACTAGAGGTTTCACTACAGAGTGTGTCACGTGGGGGATGTCATATCCTAGCTTGAAGGGCGGGACAGAGGAGAGGACTCCTCTCTTGTGATGCTTGGCTCGCCCCGCCAGTCGGCCGAGGAGCTTCACTTTGGCTACCTTCAGATGCGACACGTCACCGGCCGACTGCCACACGCACACGCACAACACCAAGATCTGAAACACACGCACCATTTTCGTTAATCACTAGCACTGTAATTAGCACTTTCTATATTACACAAGTCTATAAAAAATCCAGACGGATTGCAGCCATGGACAGTAGCAACCCAAATGATTACTTTCTAAATACACTTGTCACACACTTGAACACCATAGTATGCTGGCACTTTGGGATCTAAAAGGCCACTTATGCTGTAAAATGCTGTACAAAATATCGTGCTCCACTTATGTTTCGGCGTCAATCCGTCTGTTTTTTTTTATGAATGCTCACAATAGTAAGTTTCATGACGATGCGGTCGCCCTGTCGGCGCAACAACCACTTTGAAACCGAGTGTCATCGAATGGGATCACCCATACTTATAACATAAACAATAGAAGCATTAGTATGTAGCCCGCGTATAGTTTTCACTCAGAAGCCGGACGCCCGGCAAACTTCGTCCTTACGCGATAATGCTTTCCAGTACTCAAACGAATGCATCTGTATTTTTCTTCCGAATTCCCTCCATTCGGAATTCAACTCTAATTACATAGAGGGAAGGTTCGGATTGCAGACTAGTCATATGCCTAAAGCGATCACGTATCAAGCTGCCGTCATTCCCGTAACAAGCGTGCGCACGCGCATACCAATCGATTAAGCAACGTAATCGAGAGAAAATTGTACCAATCTACAGGGACAGACTTGGGAACTAAATGAATCATACTTTCTTGTAGCACTTAGATGTCAGCGCTGCAATATCATTAAAATAATTCATATCTACATATATTTTCGGCTACGTTATTAGGTAGGTACCTACTACATATAGGCCTTCTAAGATAATTTATTTAGGAAGCATTAAAAAACTCTATCCTATTGTGTTCCTAGTGATCACCTATAAATTGCAATACCAGAGCTGATTTAGTAATATCGTAAATTCCTTTTTAGTTTTCGCTTACTGACGTCACGAAGCCCCAAGTCCGTCCCATAGCAAGGACATCATTATGCGTGCGC
This sequence comes from Thyatira batis, assembly GCA_905147785.2. Lineage (NCBI taxonomy): Eukaryota > Metazoa > Arthropoda > Insecta > Lepidoptera > Drepanidae > Thyatira > Thyatira batis. The sequence continues at coordinate 229,141 of LR990499.1, forward strand.
GCGCGCAACAGTTACCAAATATACGGCGATCACTTTCCTCAGCTCTCACTACGCACGGTCATCTTAACAACTATACCCACGTTTAATGTTGCGTAACAAACGTACAAGCTTTACAATACAAAACTAACTAATAAGGTATAATGTTGCAATGCATTTACATTTACCTACATACTCCATCGTAGTAATAGTATTTAGTTTCCAGTGGTTTCATCGTTCCAAAAGGGTTAACTGATTTATCATATACCTACCGCGCCCTATCATGTTTCTTTTAAATTATGATTAAAAATATATAAAAAAAAGTCTGTCCAGTCATGGGAAATCTAAAAAAAAGTAAAAAACATAAAAATAAATTATTTGACAAGTAGCCCTCATTCGCACGAGAGTTTTTCTAACTTACGGTAAAAAAGCGTTCATACACTTTGGTGTTTTTTAATGCATTTCCAAGTACCATAATATGCTCTATTTCCAACGCCCAAAGTTGAACGCAAACCAATGCAACACCGCTCGATAAAAAAGCGACGCGTTTTGAAAACGCTGTCGTGTGAACATATACTTGGGGAATGCATTTGTTGTATTTGAACGTTTTTTTACCGTCCGGTAAAAAAACTCTAGTGCGAATGAGGGCTAAACAGCGGTCAGTATGTCACTGATGCGAACTCCATATAAGAAATCGCTAAACTGTGTATCAAGTTTTCATAACAAGTAAGTAAATGCCTGGCCAAACACCAGTCATTAGATGTGAACAAAATGCTTAATAGATACCATGATATAGGTAGATACCGATGTTAAACGGGTCTGATGAAATGTTTTCATTAAAAACTAAAAAGTGAATTCGAATATACTTTTTTATACTTTAATTGCAAAGTAAAGGTTCAAGCAAATCAAATTGAAGTTATTAAGTAGTACACAATCAGAATAATAATTCAAAATATATATTTGCTATTGATTATGGCTTTTCTCAGTAGTAGGTATGTTGTTTTTAGGTTTTAACTTTTCAATATGAAGAGATAACGAGGTATGTAACGCCATCTTCCCCCTTCCCCCCGGACTGCGTTAGAGAACGGACGTGTGACCGTATCAATTTTTGAGCCACAAAATATTAATTTTTATAAATAAATTAAAAAGTAAATTGTGATAAAAACAAGCATCTACCAGGAGCGCAAAGACTGCAGGAACGTTGTACAATTTGCGTGAGTACCTACTGCGCCATCGCCACCGCACACCTACCCAATATACAAACACCGCGTACGACGTTTCGCCGTACTGAGCGCTCGCGCTGTGTGTCTCGCACACAGGATAAAAGTGGCCGCGCGCGTCACTCACGCACTGTATCGCTTCTCTCCTCGCACTTGCCGTCTAGTTCGGGCGCTCTGACTAATCTCCGCGCATCGATAACCGCCTGGTACTATGATCCGCTCGCCCAACAAGTCTGGCTCGGACTCCGCACTGAACACTATTAACCCAGAGAAAACACCGCCACCTTCATCGTTTGTAACCCAGCGGTATAAACGCCGCCTTGATGAGATTACAAGAGAGGATTTTGATGAATTTAAAGACGAAATCCGTAAAATGCTTGCGTCTTTTAAGATCAATTACGATAATATAGAACAGACTTTATCAAATATCGAAAAGAACATCTCGTTTAATAGTGAGCTACAGGTTGAAATGCAAACAAAGATAAAAACATTGGAGGAAGAGTGTAAAATCAACCAATCCACCATTATTTCCTTACAAGAAAAAGTTGAAGATCTACAAAGATGCTCTAAACTGACCACTATCGAATTAAGGAATATCCCCAAAAATGTCAAAGAGTGTAAACAAGATCTTCTGTCTTATGTCTTCAATATTTGTAAGGAACTTAATGTCGATTTGCAAAACTCAAATGTTCGGGATATTTACCGGATTCCCGGGAAACCCAACACCAAAAAACCAATAATCGTTCAATTCTCAGATTTATACTTAAGAAATACCATAATTAGCGCCGCAAAATCGTATAACACCCATCACCCATCAAAGAAACTGAACCTGAGTCACATAGGTCTTACGGGTGATAATCCTATCTACTTGGCCGAGAACCTGACTGATAACGCAAGGAAGCTTTTTTATCATGCGCGTGAACTAAGAAAGTCTAACAAAGTCAAATATTGCTGGACGTCGGACGGGAAAGTTTTAATAAAGAAAGGAGATGGGGAACCAACAATTCTCCTCAAATCAATAACACAGCTGGAGCAATTTCATACACGAGTATGACTAACCTGCCAATTAATTAGCTTAATTACTGATACCTACACTTATTGCATGTTTATATTTTTTTGCCTTATGCACGAACTTATTACTATAATTTTAAAACCCATCTTTATTTGTTTCACCATGTGGCTTTATGTTTGGTACCACTTTACTGTAATCATGTTTGACACACTTCTTTCACACATACAAAACTCAGTTATTTACAAAAGCACAAAATACACGCATCAAAACAATCACGTACACACACATAAACCCACGCCTTCTTTCCACGGGGGTAGACATACAATACAGAACACCACCTGCTATGATCCTTACACATGTCATTTCGTTGTGACTTTGGCTGTTTTTACGATGTTCGTAATTGAGTCGTGTCTCGATAAATCAACAATTTTTTACATTCGAAAACCGATGTGCGCATTCAAATACCCTACATCTGAATATGGCTGAATTTACTAGGAATTTTAATAATGACTTAGACTCTGTTGCTGTTGCACAATCAGCGACATGTGAAATAGAGGACTGCATGAACCTGATACAAAATCCTAAAACATCCCTAAAGATTATAACACAAAATATACGCAGTATTCACCGCAACCTGGCAAGTTTTCAAACGTTATTATCTAGATCTAATATTGAGTGGGATATCATTGTGTTAACTGAGTGTTGGCTGACACGTAATCCTATCATTCCATTTATTGACGGATATACTTCTTTTTCCACTTCTAGCAACCATACGCAGAATGAAGGTGTGGTAATTTACTGCAGGGACACTGATTTGACTACGATCGATGAACCAGAATTCTCTAATGCGAACATTCTTGTATTAAAAGTCAATCCAGACACCGTTTTAATTGCAATTTATCGTCCACCAAGCACCAGAAATGTTGACGATTTCCTTGTCTCGCTTAATGATTGCCTCCTTAAATATTCATCGTTTAGGAACGTTGTCTTGGTTGGTGATATCAATATTGATATTGCACCCGGAACCCAAGACCAAAGATCCCCCGCCTATCTTGATATGATTGCGTTTCACGGCCTGCTCCCAGCCCACACAATACCTACTCACAGTCGCACATGCTTAGACCATGTGATTTTAAAAACTAGACTGACAGCTCATTGCTACGTTGCGCAGACATCTATTACGGATCATGATTCCGTCATCCTTTTTATGAACACTAAATCAAAGCAGCCAATTAAAAAAACATACACTCGTATCAATGCCGAAGGATTAACCGAAAGCGTAAGAAGTATTGATTTTAGTCCTATTTATAGCATGTCTGATGTTAACCTAGCAACAGATTTCTTCACGGAATCTCTGTCTAAGGCGATAAATAATAATACACAAAACTTTACAAGTGCCGGCCGTAAAAGAATTCTTAAACCCTGGATAACAAGGGGTCTTCTAAAATGTATGAGAAACCGCGATAAACTTTATATTAAATCTAAGAAAAATCCGGGTAATGAAATCATTCAATGCACTTATCGGAGATACAGGAATTTCTGCAACAATATTCTAAAAACAGCTAAGATTAACTATGAGAAGGATATGATTAGGAAAGCCGGAAATAATAGCAAGATGTTGTGGGAAACCATAAAAAACATTACATACACCGCAAATAGAAAGGACAAACCATCACAATTAATTTGTTCTAAGAATCCATCAGCGTCGGTTAATGATATAAACTCATTTTTCGCGGGTGTGGGTTCATCGTTGGCAGAAAAAATTACAACTAATACACCATACACCACTAATGCATCACAATCTACGAATGGCTTCGTTAATTCATTTCTTCTTTTACCTACAGACGAACTCGAAATAAAATCATTAATTACTAACCTCAAAAACGACTGTGCAGTGGGGATTGATAAAATCTCAGGCAACTTCTTAAAAAAATTCTCTGAAGTCATTGTTCCTCCTCTAACTTTTATTTGTAATTTATCTTTTACTACGGGTGTCTTCCCCTCTGCTTTTAAAAAATCTCAAATCATTCCCATTTTCAAAAGTGGAGACAGATGCTGTGTCAACAATTATAGACCAATCTCCATCCTCCCAACGCTATCTAAAATATTGGAGCGCCTCATGAACATCAGACTAGTTAAGTTTCTGGAAACACATAAACTATTGTCTGCATCTCAGTTTGGGTTTCGCGCGCATTTATCAACGTCAGATGCTGTTCATCAGTTAACGGAATTTATAATGTCTAAGCTAGATAATAAGAAAAAGACCTTGGCCATCTATCTAGATTTAGCCAAAGCATTTGGCACAGTGTCTGTCCCCATCTTAATCAACAAACTTGAACTCTTGGGAATTAGAGGTTTACCACTAGATCTCTTTGCAAATTACCTGAAGGGTAGATCACAGGTTGTTAGAGTGGATGGTTGGACTAGTGAGGAACTACCAATCGAATATGGCGTCCCACAAGGCAGTATTCTCGGCCCAACCCTGTTCTTAGTTTACATAAACAACCTATGTAACACAGAATTGACTAACGGGAAAATAATTACATTCGCTGATGATACCGCGCTACTCTTTTATGGTGACACGTGGGATGATGTTTATAAACACGCCCAAAATGGGTTCAACCAAGTATCTGATTGGCTTAGAGACAACATACTCACTTTAAATGTAGACAAAACAAAGTTCATGACCTATACACTCAAAATGCAAGACCTTCCAAATCTTCCCATTATCTCGCACAATTGCAACTTCACATCTAACAACACATGTAACTGCCCGCGCTTGTCGTCAACTAACACAATAAAGTATTTGGGAGTTGTAATAGATAGCAGATTAAACTTCCATCACCACATTGAGGCTTTGGTTCCTAGAATCCGAAAACTTATTTATATATTTAAATCTCTTCGTCATATTGCTGATTCTTCCCTAATTAAAACTGTTTATCTCGCATTGTGCCAATCCTTACTGTCATATTGTTTAACTTCTTGGGGTGGAGCAGCTAAAACTCACCTACTGAAACTGGAGAGAGCCCAAAGGGCCATATTAAAAGTAGGTTATTTCCTACCGATACGATACCCTACGGTTGAGCTATATCAGCGCTGCAAGGTACTGACCGTAAGACAACTCTTCATCCTACTCACAATAACTAAGAAGCACTCTGAACTTTCTTACGACCCCAAAATAATCTCAGGTAAGAGAAGAAGCACCGATGTTTGCACAACAAAAAGATATAGCTTCAGTCTGGCACAAAATTTTTATGGTTTCCTGGGTCCGTACTTGTATAACAATATAAACAAACAGCTGTTGATTTATCCTCTCTCTAGGGTAGAATGTAAGAAAAAAGTTTTTTCATGGCTTCAGGGCCTAAATTATAACGCAACAGAACTTTTGTTGAGGCCCTTAAGGTAATGCAGTAACCATTGCCTGAGGGGTTTCAATAAAGGCACATAAGGATTATACAGTTAACATGTAATACACGTACCCGTCACATCACCACTTTCACCCTCGCCTACACACACTCACTCGTACTCACCCTCACAGACACACACTCACACATTCTCACCCATATCGTCTCACACGCACTCATTCTCACCCTCACCGACACACATCTACACCCCCACCGTCGCAAATTCACCCGTATTCATCCTCACTGACACACATCCACACATTAAACCCTCACCGTCGCACATTCACTCGTACTCACCCCCACCGACACACACCCACACATACACCAAATCAAAAACCAAACCAAAATTAAGTTACTTTTGCCACCAGAATAGTTTGCTTTAGATTGTAATTTTCCATTTTTGTTATTATTATTAATTTGTAATAATATCTTATTATGTACAACTTGTATGTAACTAATTAAGTTACAGTCATAGGTCATAAAAATGAGTTGTCCATGGAGGGAAAGCCTGGTGATCTGTAATACAGGTTTTACCTACAACAGACACCAGTCTCTATTAAGTGTTACCATGACTTTGTACTGTATTTGTGATTATGAGAGAACAATAAAGAATATTATTATTATTATATTATTATCTATTGGGCATAAGATCAATTGTTGTTAAAATAACCCTTCATAATTATTTGTGAATATTATTATCATCGTTGATTTAATAAGTATAAATAATTATGTTTTCTGTTATTAATTTAAACTTTAGAAGCAACGTGTTAAAAGCATGGAATAAAACAAATTTATTCTTTATAAAACACTTTTTTTTGCGTAAAATTTACACGTCTGCTTATTTCAGTATTGCCATATTTCGTTATCAGATTGAAGTGGGCGGGGAGCGGCGACAGCAAATGATCTATAACTATAATTAGTTATTTAGAATCCTTTGCCTTTATTCGTTAAAATTTAAGGACATTTTTGTTTATTAGTGTTTGCTCTTGAAGGCACCACACGGTAGGTAGTCTATGAAACTGTCAATCAACGCTTGGAGGTGGCAATACTACGTGCAGGCTTACTGACAGGGATAGGTGAAGTGACATTGACACTTAAATCGATTTTTTTTATTGTTTGTAAATAAAGTTACCGCCGATCAAATATATTTTTCAAAATAACATAGTATGTATCTTAGTAAAATATTAATTTAAATTTGTAAAAGGAAAGCCAACGACATGGATGGAAACACGGACGAAAATACCTGTAGAATATGCTTTAAAATACAAGACACATTGTTCTCTCTATTTCGGAAGAGCAACGGCGCTTCGCCCTTCGAGAGATTAATGGACAAAACCAAATTGAACATCGAAATGAATGATGCCGGGCCTTCGTCTATCTGTTCCCAGTGCTTAATAGAACTGGAAACGACGGTGCACTTTCTAGAAAAGTGTGAGAAGTCGAATGAAATTCTCGCTTCGCGTCTTGCTCGCGATGAGTGTTCGAATTTAAAAGATTTTAACTTGGAATTGGATCTGGAGTTTAAAGCCTCAGTTGCGGCGGGAGAAAATGAAGCGGCAATTGCGGCAAAAGATAATTTAGAAATAGTTGTTGATAAATGTCCGGAGTGCGGATCCCGGCGCCGTTGCCGCCACTGGGCGCCACCCGCCACACACACCTGTAAATATTGCCAAAAAGTTTTCACCAGGAAATTTAATTATAATCTTCACATGTAAGTTTCCCAACCTTATTATACTTAAAACATTTGGTAAGATTTTGTAACAATAATTTATATTGCATTGGTGGTAGGCTAACTATTGTAATGTTATATGATGAAGATGTATGATCCTTTAATTTTATAATATTACCTTCATTAGTTACAAGCCAAGTCATTTAATTGCTTTGAGAGTCTAGTTAAACATAAAAGTTTTTATAATGTTGATACTGTCAGGAAATTATTTTTTACTAACATGAGACAATGCTTTATCCACTATGAAATTGTAGCCTGATCAATAAGTAGGATGCATTTGCCTTTCAAAGCAATCTATTTTATCTGCTTTAATACTTTTCCTTCTTGGAGGAGTAGTAATCCACCCCACGAAAAGCTATTTTCTAGTAATGTCTTAATTCCCTTAGAATCTAGGATTTCTAACAGGCATCTCACAAATGATGCCCAAATGGCATGACGCAGACTCTCATCTGTTCAATACACCTCTTCATGCCTCCTACCTCAGGGTATATGCTAAGAGTCCTATCCCTTCCGTTGCAGGTATCACCTAAAACTGCATGAATGGTTATGCAGCACATTGTGTCATCCTTTCAATACACTTCTTTGTTCCTCCTATCGTAGTTTACATGCTAATAGTGGTATTAATTCTGTAGCCATCTTTACCTCAACAAGCATTTATAGTTGTGCGGCTTGTACTGTCATGCACATATCTCAGGGCCTAGGCTAAGTCTGATGTTCATTTTGTAGCCACCCTTACCTAAACAAGCACTTATAGTTGTGGTCCCCATACTGTCATCCACCTATCTCAGGGTGATGTTAATTGTGTAGCAGTGTCACCTAAATGCAGTATATTTCTTTATTTATTATTTTACATCTGACATTTGCCCATATGGGTTACTTACCTACTTTGTTAGTAATATTAACAGTTTTATAACTAGTTAAATATATTACATACTAATTTATACTGTTACATATTTGTTTACCCTGCCCATTGATCTTCTTATCTCAGGGCCCAGGCTAAGACTGATGTTTTTTTTGTAGCCTGTTCTGACATGTTACTTGTATAGCAAGCATCACCTAAATGAGCATGAATAGTTGTGCTACCCGTACTGCCATACATTCAATACACCTATCTCAGGGCCCAGGCTTAGGATGACGCTAATTTTGTCGCCTGTTGAGCTATGTTGTTAACTGTATCACATATCTCAGGGCGCAGGCTAAAGTGATGTCAATCCCGTAGCAAGCGTCACCTGAACGAGCGCGAGTGGTCGTGCGGCTCGTGCGGGTCGCGGCAGGTGTCGGCGCGGCTGGCCGAGCGGCACTGTGCGCCGCGCGTCCGCCGGGTCTGCCCGCGCCTCGGCTGCAACAAGACTTACACCACTACCACCAATCTGAACACGCATATTAGGGCTCACGATGGTATGTGGCTATGGATATACTAGTGGGGAATCTTAAATTTTCCCCAGATAAATATAGCCTATGTATGTTTCTAACAAATTTCATCCAGATCCGCTGTTCTGGCGTGAAAAAATAAAATAAGCATATCCTGAGAAGTTTTTCACACACAGCCAATCTAATTCCAAACTAAGCAGAGCTTAGAGCTTCATAGCTTTATCGTTTACCATCAGGCGATACGACTGCTCGTTTGCCTCCCAACACATAAAAAAAAAAGCTTGTTATATGGTAAACAAATAGCTGATATACAATTTACTACATATATAGATAATTACATCGAAACACAGAACAAACAGATATATTCATGCATACAAATGTTTGTTCTGGGTGGGACTCGAACCCACGACCGGCGGCTTTGAGTCAGGGTCGCTAACCACAAAGGCAACCGGCCAGGAGTCACGTCCATTGTAGCATTGCTTCTTTACAAAGTTATCATTAACCCAAAGCTTACGTTACAAAAAGTTCTTACTGTTAATTACTCCTTAATAGTTTATCGGATGACATTATTATTTTAGTAAATTACATATAGAGAACTCCCTAGCTAGTTTTTGATAAATGTTATAATTTGTTGCAGGTGAGAGGCCGTTTGAATGCAATGAGTGCGGCAAAACATTCACTAGTAAGAACACACTGAATGACCATCTGAGGATACATACAGGTGAATTATTTTTTTATCCATAGTACTATCTTCATACAAGCTGACAAATTATAAGAAACAAGTTGTATATAACTGGCCGACCTGGCTAAGTTAGCTAAATTAGCTAATTTAACCGATTAACTTAATTAACTTAGCTAATTAGCTAACAGGCAATATTTTTTTAACTGACTTCGACTGAGCGTCATCTATCGGGGGGTAGCTTAATCATTTATTTGAGTACCACTAACTTTTAACACAGTGATAGATGTCGCTACATTCCTTGAAATGTAAATAAATCAAAGTTTCTTTTGAAAACAGTAATTGCTGAGTTTATTGCCGGCTTTTCTCAGTAAAACCAACCTTCTGAACCGAGCGTTAGTCTGACTATCCATAAGTGTCTGTGAAGGCCTATTTGAATCAAATCAATTTCACTACAAACTCACACTATATTATAGGTGCAATGCCATACATATGTCCCATATGCGGCAAGCGGTTCCGTACGAACAAGTTATCCTCACACATGTGGTGCCACGCGGCTCCCCTCGCCCGGCCGCACGCCTGCCCGCACGGCTGCCCGCGCCGCTTCACCACAGCTCGGGCTCTGCGGGTGCACCTTGCCCGCCATGCTCCCCCCGCTCAGCAAGCTCAGCAAGCTAGACATGCGTGTACGCTGTGTGCAGCTACATACTCGCATAAGCAGTCTTTGAATAAGCATATGAGGAAGCAACATGCTCAGGTTTGTCGCCGCTTTTTATAGGCCAAAACTGTGTCATTAAACTGAACTTTTCAGAAGCTAACGTCCAAAATTGTGTCTTTCAAAGATGCTTTTTAACTTTACAGAAACTAATTGTGTTGTGCCAAAAGAACAAGTAAAATAACATTTTCCTTCTGTTCCAGAAACCTAACTCACAACCTGAGGTCAACGAGACACCATCAAGTCAATTAGAAGGCGGTACAACGTAAATATTAAGATTACTGTAGAATAGACTAGCATATATAGATAGCAAACATTACTTAAATATTAATATTAATTGTACATATAAATTTACTAAAGAATTACCTAAAGTAGTCTTGTTTTAACTGTGTCTCTTTTTGGCATAACTATATGTGATGTACAAACGCATTGCCGGATCAAGCAAGCGCGGGGCCCGTAGCAAATATTAATAATATTCCATCACATCAAGGCCCCTCTATAATATTATATTGATGAAAAGAAACTAGAACCGCGAGGACCCCCTTTTAGTGCGGGGCGCCCTTTTAGTGCGGGGCGCCCTTTTGTGCGGGGCGCCCTTTTGTGCGGGGCGCCCTTTTAGTGCGGGGCGCCCTTTTGCGCGGGGCGCCCTTTTGTGCGGGGGCCCTTTTGTGCGGGGCGCCCTTTTGTGCCGGGCGCCTTTTTGTGCGGGGCGCCCTTTTGTGCGGGGCGCCCTTTTGTGCGGGGCACCTTTTTGCGTGGGTCCCGTAGCATTTGCTACTCCTGAGCTACGTGGTTAATCCAGCGCTGTAAAAACGGACCGATTAATTGTAGACAATTTAGTTATTTATATGAATATATCAATTGTAAATCTAATCAAAATTAAACCCATATTATATACATAGTATAGTGTATTTATTTATTTGTATGAACTAGCGACCCGCCCAGGCTTCGTATACCAGTTCTATCTTTATTAATACTGGTTTACGCGACCACAGCAAACTATACACCTTAACAAACCTAAATATTGTCGCTATCTGCTTTTGCCTGTTACTTCCGTTACTTCTAAACCATGGAACCGATTTCCATACGGTTTTCACCAATAGCCAGAGCGAGGAAAATGTGTCTCTGTAGTAAGCGGGCGGGTCGCTAGTAATACATCATCCTGTACCTATTAGCTTGTTATGTACCTCATTAGCTTAAGGCTGTTGTTATCCCTAATAAAGAAAAATAAATAAAAAATAAGTACCTAGACTATCATTATATTTTAAATAGTGCAAATCAATATCTAATGATTTTATTAGTTATCATATATTCCAGTTTTATATATAGCTAGTAATGTTATTTATATAAAGTCAAGTGTTGTGTCTAATCGACCGCGACAAGTGAGATTTGTCTCGGTCAAGGCCGCCGTGACGGTCACCGCGTAGAAAGCTTATTATGAAGTTGCTTCAAAAAAACCAATACAAAAAACAATCATTTGTTTTGTAAGTTTAATACTAGTTATTGAGTAAGCATGCATAATTGTATTATCGTTGATTTGTTATTGCGGTCGAGTCGAGTATCGTATCTGAAATTAATTTTAAATTGGACTTAATCAATCTGTTCTCGGCGTAATATTGCTACCTGTTTAATTTGGAGTACTACGTAGCTAAATGTTCGATCTGATTCTGATAATTCATTAATAAAGCCACTCTATTTCTTAGCGTAGCTCACATTTTTCCGGGAAGACGTGAAATCCCCTGGGAACGTAGCCAAAGCTGCGGAAATAAAGGCTCTCCTGAGACAGTTGTAGGTAGGAGGTTGTTAAACATGAAGGATGGTTGCGGTAACGGAGTGTAACTCTTTCGCAGTTGGCACTTGCAAAGCGCCATTTAGGTCATTGCACTTGTCATGAAATAGTTGCCAGAAGTGTTTTCTAGTCAATCTCGCAGCTCAGACCTTCACCCAGTTGACCGTCAGACGTTGACAGTGCTCGGGCGTGATCCAACAAATCGAATTTCACGCCCGGACAATTCGATTCGGTATCTCGATAAATAATGAAACGGATAATTTACGAAACCATTTATTAAGAAACTAATAGTAACCTAGAGCTACGTATAAAAATAAAACTATATAAAACATGTAACACGTAACTAGAACATCACAGGTAATCCACGTATGAATTAAAGGAACATCTCGATATATACAAGTCGTCGGGGGCGACAGTCTGTAATAAATAACTACGATTATGGCGGGTGGGGGGCGGGCGGCGGTGACGTCACGGCTGGGGGGCCGGCGGGCGGGGGTCCTCCACTTGCACGCCGGTGGCGCGCACGAACTTGTTCCGGTAGCCCGTCTCGCTCACTCGCGCGTTGGGGCTCAGCTTGTCGGAGCGCTCCTTCTCGTCGGCGCGGCCCTTGTCCCCGGTGCGCTCGCTCGAGTCGGCCCGCCCGGCCTCGTCCGCCCGTCCCGTGTCGTCCGCCCGTCCCGTGTCGTCCGCCCGTCCCGAGTCGTCCTCTCGCCCCGAATCGTCCGCGCGCTCGGCGCTATCGCTCTTCTTCACCGCGGCCTTTATCCTCTCCGGGTCCTCGCGCAGCCTCTCGTGGTCGTCGAGGAAGCTCTCGGAGGACTGCTCGTGCCTCGCGAGGTCCGCGTCCATCGTCGGCGGCGGGATCGTCAGCTCCAGATAGAACTGCTCCTCCGGCGAGATCGGGTGCTTCTTTCCGTAGTAGTCGTACGAGCCCGCGGAGTAGGGGTCGTCCTTCTCGACCGAGCGCGTCCGGCGGCTCTGCTTGCGGCGCCGCTTGCGCTTCGACGGGCGCTCGGTGTGCGGCGCCAGGTAGGAGTCGTCGCCGTCGGAGTCCCCGCGCCCTTCCTCGTCGTCCCGCCGGCCGAAGTCCGAGCCGCCCTCGTCGTCCCTCCCGCCATCCCTCCCGCCGTACGGGGAGCCGACGTCGGCGTCGTCCTCGTCCCGGTCTGGGCGTGGCGGCCGCTCGCGGTGCAGTTTCCTCGGTTTCTTCTCCCGGTAGATCGGCGGCACGCGCACGGTGACCGTGTCGATCTGGCCCGGGTTGTGCTCGGTCGGCGGCAGCACGCGCGGCCGCAGCGGGCGGCGCGGGTCCTCGGTGCTCGTAGTGCCCTCCGACTCTTCCTCGGGCTCGGCGTCGAGGACGCGGTTGGAGGGCGCGCGCTCCCGCTGCAGACTCTGGTGAGATTCTGGCCCGCGGTACCGGTCGGCCAAGTCGCGGTCCCCGAAGTGCACGTTGCGGTAGTGGTTCGCCGGCAGCTTCGCCTGGGGCTTCTTCTGCTGCCTCTTCTTCTCCCAGAACTGGTTGACGGCGTCGCCGAAGTCGCGCACGGCGCTGGAGCGGTCCCTCGACTCCTGCACGTCCTCGTAGTCGTCGTCGAGCTGCTGCTGCGGCGGCTCCTCGTCGTAGGCGAGGTAGTCGTCGTCGGCGGCCGCGAGCTGCGGATCGAGCCGCTTGGCGTCGAGCGTGTCCGCGCGCCGCGCCACTCCGTCCTGCACCACGAAGGCGTCGACGAACACGCGCGGCTTGCGCGGCGCCTCCAGCGGCAGGCGCGCCGCCCGGGGCTCGATCGCGATCGGAGCGATCTCCTCGAGCTCCGCGTCCTCCTGGATCTCCTCCGCGGCGGCGGCGGCGGGGGCGGGGGTCGCCACCGGGTTCCTGTTGAAGTTGAAGGCGAGCTGGAAGTTCGACGAGATGGTCTCGAGGTTGTCGGCCTTCGGCGGCGGCGGCGGCGGGGCGCAAGGCGCGGGGGTGGCTGGGTTGGCGCGGGGCTTGGCGCACGGGGGCGGCGGGGGCGGCGGCGGAGGAGGGGGAGGCGGCGGGGGCCGGGGCTTGGGTCGCGGAGCCGCCCTCGGTTTCGGGCACGGCGGCGATTTCGGCTTCGGCGGCGGCGGCGGGGGAGGCGGCGGCAGCTGGGCGCGGCAGGGCGGGGGCGCGGCGGCGCGGGGGGCGCCGCAGGGCGGGGGCGGGGGTGGAGGCGGCGGGGGTGCAGGCCCGGCTTGGGGCGCGTCTATCCCCGGCACGGGCGCCAGCGGCGGCGGGAACGCGACCTGGGGCGGCTTCCTCTGCACATTGTACCCGAGCACGTCGGCGAGGCCCCTGAACACGATGTCGCCGAAGGTCCGCTTCTTCCTGACGACTGGCTCGTGCTCGGTGTCGTTGCCGATGATGGTGTAGTTGGCGAGCGCGAAGGTGTCGTTGGCTAGTGCGATGGCGGCTTCTAAGTCTATGGTGTCGCTAGTGTTCGTGGCCGGGTCGGGTTCGAGTAGTGCGAGTTGCGCGTGTGCCGTGAGCAGCAGGAGCGGCAGCAGCAGCAGCGGCAGCGGCGCGGCAGGTGGCATGGCGCATGGTCGAGTGTCTCGCGGGAGGCGCGCGCGCTCGGTTTTGTCTCGAGGGCCGTTGCCCAAGCGCGGACACGCTCCGTCGCACGGGGCTTATCGATATGATTTTGGAGTTATCATAATGTGCCACGGTTGTTCTATGACCCGCTTGTCGAGGATATTAGGCTTATCTTACATGTATTATGTGGTAAGAGGAATCTGTAGATGCAGGTGCAATTATGATTCTATAGAAGAAACAATATTATGTAGCTGCAGTAGCTTATATCGATGTCTATAAATAGGTATATGGAGACACGACTTATAGGTAAAATGACAAACTTTTTATTATTTTTTTAAGTTATTAACGTGATTTCTAAACACCCTACAGCTTTAAACAAAAGTATACCTACTATGAGATTCTCTACAAACAACCTACAAGATAGGTTAAGCGTTTCTTGATGCTTCTCGAACCTTCCATTCTTGTCTGTTTCTTTCTGATTAAATCCAGGCAACTGAGTAATCCCAACTTCCGAGGGCATCGTAATTGCATTCCTCTATCTATATCTTGCACACTTAGTAGATATTTTAGTATTTTCTTATTACTACCAAACAAAATAGTGTATTTACAACACATCTTGCCAATGCCAATTTGTCTGATCTATGTCAGGTGCCGATAATACATTTCGCCATATTTAATTATATACACAGTGCCTATAGTTCATATTAGGTAATGTACTACAGTTAATTATAGGAAGTATTTGCCATAATAGAGAAAAAGTTAATTAAAATGCTTATTTACATGTTGTCATTTAGTTTTCATTGTTATTTATTTCTTACATCACCATCAGCATTTTTTATTTGAAGTCTACATTTTGGTACGATGACTTAATGCATTATCGAGCCTATCATAAAATTTGTTTGTTATTTTTTTATCCTGGGACATTTTTCACACACGGCCAATCTGATTCCAAACTAAGCAGAGCTTGTGTTAACCAGTAAGGTAGTAAACCAGGTAACCATACTTATATAGATATTTACATACAGACACAGAACAAACAGACATATTCATGCATAAAAATATTTGTCCTGGTTGGGATTCGAACCCACGACCCGCGGCTTAAAAGTCAGGGTCACTAACCACAAAGCCAACCGGGCTGTCAAATCTCATAAGCCTGTTTCATTATTTTACCGTTCTAACACAATGAATTGATCTGCTTCTTCAAGTTATTCACGGCGGAATTGTAAGGCGGTAGGTTGGTAGCCCAAAAACTCGATCGACATACAGTATGAAAAATACCTTATTTTCTTAATTCTGTTAGACTGTAATGGACTGAAGTGCTTTACTGGATTGTTGTACTTATTATGTACTTACGTCAAACGTGAAGTTGTTAAATTATAACGCGCAAGGGTGAAAAGCTATTTGAAGCTAACACCTTTGGAAATGAAAAAATTCATTCATTCATTAGTTGGAGAACCACTCAAAGGATTTTGATACGATGTTACTAATAAATAGAACGATAAACGAGAAAGGTAAGTACATTTTATTTATCAGTTAATCGCAGCCGAGCGACCCCAAGGCGCGACGCTAGTTAATAAATAAATCAAATTCTTAATGAAAGTTCTAGTTAGGTTTTTTTATACTTTCACATTAGCTATACTTACTTCTGGCTGTAAATTAGTGCAAAACACTTCGGTAAGGTAAGTACCACTTCCGATGGCCGTGAGTTTTTTCATAAACCACAAATCGGTGTCAGGGGTTCGCGGAGTTCGTATTTTTACGGTAGAGGATATATCTTCATAAAGTTACTGGTTAATATGGGGGTCAAGGCCCAACTTAATTAGAACTATCTAATATCTTTAACAATTCAGGTAGTATTCAATTCCTACAGGCGAACAATTGTTTGAACGAGTATATAGTGTCCGGGTGTAAGGCGTTACACCCCAATTGAAAGTCTAGTATAATGTGGTAAGGGCTTGTTTAAAAAGAGATAAAAAAACGTAGATACATATAAGTACCTAGGTACCTATCAGTTTTCTATTTACCATTGTAGATATCCTTTTAAATCTTCTTACTTTATTATCAGTGACTGTATGAGAGGGTATCATAAACCTTTCATAGGATACCACATGATCCTAGTGAATGACGAAAGTAATAATATTAATAGCTAGTCGACTAGTGTTTTATTTAACCAAGTCTGTATTATATAAGCGCCTGCAATTATCTACTGTGCAATGTTGTGATTGCGATCAAATTGTAATGATTGCTATTTAATATTATCCAGGCTTTAACGCAAAATGTCAAAAGTTTTATTTTAGTGGGAACCAAATTCTTATTTGTTTACTATATTCTAAGTTCAAAGAAATAAATAAAGATGATATTAAGATACTTATGAAGCCACATAGTTAATAACAAATGTATATTTTTACTTCTAAGGCTTCGCGCACGTGAAATGTAAGATTAGCTAATTAGTACTAGAACCGAACCTAGGCCCTCACACGCGGCTGCCTTCACATAATTCAATGCCAGACGAAATTAGTAACAAATCTTGTTTACCCGCAAATTTATTTAGTTATAGTTATGCTTGACTTATAATAATCCTATTATAGTAATATTTCTGTGTCTAATTTTGTGGTTGTTGATTTGATGGTCAAAATGAATTGACTTAATATTTTCTAATAGCTGGCAATCCTAAGGTACTCTGAAAAGAAAACATTTAAAATTAAGCGTGATAAATATATATTTTTTTCTAATCGAGTATCCCTATTCTCAGTCTCTTAATTGTTCTAACTAGACATAATAATAGCTTGCTAAAATAAAGAGCGATAAACAGGGATCGTTTGTCTCATTGTATATATGTGGTTTATGCATCGCTATAGCCGAAACCGGCAAGAATGACGTCATCATTCATTCATCATCATCATCATCATATCTGGATGTAAGGACGGGTCGTTAGTCAACTTATATGTTTTTTTCTCTGATTACAACTGGTTTCTATTGCTTTCTGAAATACGTTTGTTAACTTGGTAAGAAAATAATATATAGGTAGGTACGTTTAAAATATTTAACTATTACAATACAATAATCCACTTATCCTACCGGAAAAGTATGTAAGTATTAGGTACTCCATAATTATGTAAGCTAATATGAACAAACTCGAGTGGAAAAATATGTCAAGACGCGCGTCCCTTCCGTAACCCGGAACTAATTCGGATTTACCATACTGATACCGATTCTGTTGTGGTTAAAACTAAGCTCATTATTTTTGTACAATTTTAGATTTTTTTTTGTTTTTATACCATTAAGGTGGCAAACAAGCATACGGTCCCACCTGATGGGCAGCGGTTACCGTAGCCTATGGACGCTTGCAACACCAGAGGCGTCACTCACGCGTTGCCGACCCTGTAAAAATCTCTTCACTCCCTTCTTAAAGAACCCCATGCTGTACTCCATTAATGAGAGGATTTAAATATTTATTTTAACAACTAGTACATCATTTGCATACAATTCGAATATAAAATATTATAATTTAATATTATCGAATATTATCATTATGGAAATGACGGAGGTAGATAGAGGGCTGGGAGTCCTTTACCCTTTGCAGTGAAATTATTACAAATATAAATGAACTATGAACGTATTTAATGATTTGAACTATTAGGTAAATACGTAGGTATTTTATGTACTAGATAATGTCACAATCTTTGATCATACGGTAGATACCTACATAAGTAATTTACATTTAGTTAAGTTATTGCATTATATAATGTAGCACCATTGTTTAACATAGCCGTTAAAAATCTATAACTTGTTAAGTATTAAGTAAATCTGTTAAAGAGGACTCAATCCGCTTTATTTCCAGACTATTATGATATCCATTTGTCTACATTATGTGCTTTGTCTCTCTCGTTTACTATGTAAACAGGTGAGACGTCCGCTACTAGAAACCACATTGCTGACAATGTGTGTATTAGAAAAGGCAATGGGTAAGCTGAATAATTGGATTTATTACATGTAATCTCTACTTTGGCCGAACTATGTAGGTACTTATTAGATATGTTTTAGATAGACTATATATAGACTTATCAAATCAAATCAAAATCTTTTTTATTCAAATATGCCTCAATCAAGCACTTATGAATAGTCACTATTAACGCTCGGTTCTGGAAGTTGTTTTAGACTTAGACTTTAGGTTGATCGGTGTAAGCTTCTATCAACGTAATCCCTGTCGGAGAAAGCTCGAGGTTTTTTTTACTTTCAAGGAAATAACTGGAAAGCATACAAAATGTTGTTTATATTCTATCAAATAACGTTCAGAAAAAGGTGTTTTTGCCAACAAAAACTGTTGATTTCACGAGTTTCCAATTCGACTATTCAAGTCGTCTAGATTGTTAGTGTAAATTGGAGTCTGGTATTGATTATTGGTAACAAAGCAAATGAATTATTGGAGAAATCTTAGTGTTTAACGTTCAAGCATTATATTTTAATTGGTTTCTTTTATAACGGATATAAGTGTAGTTTATGTCTCGTTTCTTTCGCTGAATCATTGGATCTGCTAATTAATGATATCAGTCAATATATATTTCGTGTTTGGTTTTTATCGAGAAGGTGAAAATAACGGTTTAAACATTAGAAATCAAAGTATGTAGTGAATAGCATACTGTGTAAATCCCATAATAATGTAACGGCAATATGTAGGTACTAAAACAAAATACCTATGTATGATTATTATCCCAAATTTAAAAGGCTAAAGATGATGTAAAAGAAATAGATGATACTTGCCACATGCACTTACGAAAAATAATATTAATTATTTTTGTTCAAAAACGTATTCACAGATGGCGTTAGTTGTTTCGAAATTTAAGTATTATACATAACGTTACACTTAAATTACTTCTATAGCTAAAGAAATAACTAAAGTAGGTTCATAAAAGTATAATTATTAAGTATAGTAAATAATTATTCAGTGGTAACCATATTTTACGCACCGACTCACGATCATGCATGAGGGTGCCGGTTCAAATCCCTGGCCCGTACCTCTGAGTTTATAAAAACTTACGTACGGATTCACACCACTGGCTTTCGGTGAAGGAAAACATCGTGAGGAAACCTGCATGCCCGAGATGTCACAATTAAAGGCATGTGAAGTCCGCCAATCCGCACTAGGCCCGCGTGGTGGACTATGGCCTAAAACCCCCTCGATGTTAGGGAAGGCTCGAGCTCCTCGGTGGAGACGTATATGAGCTGTTGATGATGATGATGAACCATATTTTTAGGTTAAACTTACGAAGCCGGTTACTGAATATTGACGATATTAAGTAACATATTTAATGCAAAAAACTTACCTAATTCTGACATTCCTACGGTAAAGTCAGGGGCGTGGAATATTTGCTTACTGGGCTGTCTGTACGAATTACAAAACAAATAATAAAATTTATGAAGTAAATTTCTCAAATAAAAGCAACGAGCACTCTTGTAACTAATTGCTATTATATTTTTGTAAGGCTTTACGATTAACTACGGACGCGCTCGACTCCTGCTTTGTATCTCTTAGCAAAAGCAACCTTTCGCACCGAGTATTAGAGGCGACGTTTCATAAGTGACTGTGGAGGCCTATTTGAATTAAATATAGTTCATTTTATTTTTCGCACACTCGAATAAATTATCTATTTCTATCCTATCCTAGGTACTTAGTACATCTATTCTGCAAGTCTTGATATCGATCAAATCATTTAATATCCTAGAAGATCCGAGAATCAATGAACTCTCAGCGTCTTTACGCTTAACTAACTAACTAAAAAACAAAGTAATATAAGTGCTCTTCTCTTGCTAATAAGTATAGTGAAACTTACTCCTCTTCAAGAACTTTACTGCTTCTATATACCAGGCTTTATTCTAGTGTATCAAATAACACTGCACCTGATGCTTAACTATTGGACGAAACTGTTAGCTTCGGCCATTTAACAAGCTCGTTCTAAGTGCTGCTAAGTGTGCTACGTTTCTACAAGGCACACATACCGTCAATTGTTAAACGGTGTGAAGGAAAACTATTTGGTGCTGGTATACTTACGCCTACGTATGGCATTGTCAAGATTACAAGTTTTTTATAGGCAGTGAAAGGGACAAAGCGCAATGCACTTCTCATCGAAGGGCCAAACAGGCATCACTCCTGCACACCCCTACGACGCTACTCGATCCCTAGTCCCCTCACTGCAATGCCTACTGCACTGGCACTGGAGCACTGGCTACGTAGTATTAACTTTAATCTATATAAAACAAGGTAAATAAATATAAATAGGCCTTTGCAAGCATGAATAGTCAGACAGTAATGATCAGTGCTGAAGGCTGTGTCAATTATTTAGAACTAGTGGCTCCTCGCTGTTTCATCTGTGTGCAACGACACAGCTCGGCCACTTTCAGAGGTAGTTTCCGCTACGCCGCATCCAAGTGTTGGAATAACATTCCACCCCCGATCAGGAACCTGAAAAGTATTAACGGTTTTAGAATCCAATTAAAAAAATATCTTAACGAACACCAAAAGCAAAAGGAAACACTAAAACATGACATTAGTGCAATTTAATTATCAATTTAGTACTTACTTTTTATTTTGTACTTCACATGCATGTGCTTGTTGTGTTTTTAGTAGATATAATTGTGTTTGTTTTTCTAAATTGTGTTTTATCTGTGTTGTACCTAACGTTTGTTCTAAAGGCATTGACGAACCATATTTTTGTATTTAGGTAATTTTTATTTATATTTTTTACTTCTACTTCATCGTTTGGTGTGTGTTTTTGTGTAAGACTTGCTGTCAATTATATTATCTGTAATGTTTTTAATATTATTCTTTTTTATTTGTTAAAGTTTTTTTTGCTGTTTCATTCTTATTTTTATTTTTGTTGCTTTTTTGCCTTATTTTTTTATTTTATTTCATTTTATTTATTTTTTTACTTTAATGTGACGTCATGAACCGGTCCCAACGGAAGACCAGCGCTGACTTACAATCAGCATCATGCTGAGTTGGGACCATTTTGTGGTAAATACTTAGTGTTTTTTCTATTTTTATTTTTATGTACCTACTCTTTTTGCCACAAATAAATGTATTTTCTTTCTTTCTTTCTTTACCCGGGAGATCTTTTATTTCCTGGGATAAAAAGTAGCCTATGTCCTTTCTCAGGCTCTATACTATCTGTCTAGTAGGGTGAAAGCGAGGCAGACAGACATAGTTACTAGCATTTAGTCTAGTATTAGTTACTAGTCATTTTTCTCAAGTTCAGCTGCACTAGTACTTGACGGAACCTCTTTAACCTGAGGGATATAGAAATAATATAAGTAGTTGTCAGCCAGTCGCTAATATACCAGTATAATGTACCATTGGTACAAGCTATGCTTATTTTAGGATCTTCAGGATTGAAGGAGACCTTGACCGACGAAATTGTAATATAAAAATGCAGGGTAATAAAATATTGACAAGTTAATGGCTGTTTGTCACAATCCATACATATAGGTCGAGATAACGTATCTCTCAGTTATCTCTATCACATAGATATACTGTCCGAAATCAATATCTATCGACAATAATAATTCAACGACTACTCGTGTTCGTATATTTGTGTAAATATTGTTGTTTTATTATCAGAATATCTTGGTTGACTTTGACATAGTAGTTTTGTAGTTTATTTATTTACGTACATACTCGTTCTATCAACTCGGAAATTGATTGAAAATGCAAGTGACGCCCCTGGTGTTGCAAGAGTTCCTAGGCTACGGTAACCCCTTCCCATCAGATGGGACCCTATGCCTGTTTGCCACCTTAGTAGTAAAAAATAATAATAATAGGAATTCAGTCCTATATATCTCTACACTTTTTTTATCAACTCAGAAATAGACTGAAAATGCAATATTTCTGAATTGTTTTTGTGTAGATACGTACATGTAGTTTATGGACTAAGAGCCCGTGAACGCCAGACCTTCGTTATTTTATAAAAGCTGAAAGTTCGTCTGCGCATGCTCCCAACACAGGTAAGAACGATGGCCTATTATGAAGTTTGGGTCATCGTGGCTTTGGCAGCTATACGCTACTAAAGGTGTGTATAATACCGATCTAGTGTCGTCAAATTATAAAGTGTGATTTTTTGGTATTATCTTCAGAATATTATTAAAAATCACGTTATTGATTGCCAGACACTTCACATCGTGGCAACCCCTTGCCAGACACCCCTAATGTTCATGAAATTATAATTCTACTTACGTCATAGTATAAAAGCTGATTTTTATATATAATACTTAGGTAGTAATAAGATGATGTTTCCTCATCAGCCAGACATTTTTGATAGTTCCAACCCCTTGCCAGACAATGATGTAGGGTCGCTGTAGGAGCGAGCGCGAGACAGTATATGTATGATAGATGGCGAGAAAGGTCTATCGCGATCTCTCACTGCACAGTTGTTATTTCTACTGCGCATGTATTAGTACATGTTTACATCAGCTAAAATAATCTTATATGCTTTCTTCAAGTATTATTAATTGAATAATTATTTTAATAATATATGTATACGCATATCTGCATTTCGTTGCTTCTATCCTACTGTAGGCGTTTAACAGAGGTTACGAACATTTAAATTCGTAGTATTACTAATTGGCTTATAATGGATATATATCAATAAAACAAGGTTTAATAAATAAGAAAATAAGTATTTTAATCAAAACAATGAAACATAAATTCAACTTCTAGACCAAATAACAAAACAACTTAATTATATTCTAAATTTTTTGGCATATTTCATAAAAATCCCATTAAAAATTATATATAACAAAAAATTAAAAAAAGTCTATTCTATAAGATCTTGAGAATTTTGCCTTTCGAAACATACTAAACACATATATGTGGTATGTTCGGTGCAGAGTAATTGCTTGCATAAAGTGCACGCTTTTTTTGAGCTTTTATTCTTACGTCTTGGACGTATAGCACAGAAGGGAGTGAAGAGATTTTTACAGGGTTGGCAACGCGTGAGTGACGCCCTTGGTGTTGCAAGCGTCCATAGACTACGGTAACTGCTTCCCATCAGGACCGTATACCTGTTTGCCACCGTAGTGGTATATAAAACAAGAAAACACGCACATATTTGAGCTTGCTGTCGATCGTCTATTTTTTATGTTTAATACGGCTAAAACATAAAATATATATTATTAAAATAACTATTCAATTAATAATACTTGAAGAAAGCATATAAGATTTTTTTAGCTGATGTAAACATGTACTAAGTACTAATACATGCGCAGTAGAAATAACAACTGTGCAGTGAGAGATCGTGATAGACCTATCTCGCCATCTATCATACATATACTGTCTCGTGCTCGTTCCTACAGCGTTACATCATTGTCTGGCAAGGGGTTGGAACTATCAAAAATGTCTGGCTGATGAGGAAACATCATCTTATTGCTACCTACGTATTATATATAAAAATCAGCTTTTATACTATAACGTAAGTAGAATTATAATTTCATGAACATTAGGGGTGTCTGGCAAGGGGTTGCCACGATGTGAAGTGTCTGGCAATCAATAACGCGATTTTTAATAATATTCTGAAGATAATACCAAAAAATCACACTTTATAATTTGACGAAACTAGATCGGTATTATACACACCTTTAGTACCGTATAGCTGCCAAAGCCACGATGACCCAAACTTCATAATAGGCCATCGTTCTTACCTGTGTTGGGAGCATGCGCAGACGAACTTTCAGCTTTTATAAAATAACGAAGGCCTGGCGTTCACGGGCTCTTGCTCCATTATAGAATTATAAGCACCTTTACAGGTCCAAGCTCAATCTTATTTTTAAATTGTAGCTTAATGTAAAGCAGGTAGGATAACATTGATTTTGTTAGAGTAAAACTGTTTGTTTCAATCTTGAAAGCACAATTAGTACGTAAATAACAGGAAAAGTCAGCGAAAGTCTTAGAACATAGATAAATAATAATATTATGAAAATGTAATAAAATGAATAGCACCTTACGGTGGATGCGAGATGAAATTGCATATAAATCGTTCTGTTACATGAAATAACACCGTTTGATCCATACAACGTTGCCGTAAGTGATGCTGTTATAGACACGGTCAAAATAGAACCAGGCGACTGTCTGATTGACTGTAAATTTACATTTACAGTTCTAAGCCTTAATTGTAAAATAAAACTGTAATCTGAAAAGGTGTTTTTCATTGCCGGCCGATACTGAGAAAAATATGATTTATTAGCTATACATTTTACATGCGTTTCTAGGGGTTTTTGTAATTAAAAATGTGGAAAAGTACGTAAGTATATATTTTTGGAGATTACACATTACATACAAAGTAAGCTACATAGATATTTAAAATGATTTTAAAAGTCGGTGGCGATAAATAAATTTGCATAAAATTCATTATTTGTTTGTGATTAATTTATAATGATCACTCAGGATTTTTGATATTTTCCAATAAGCCTTAACCGTATCATGTATAAAATAAATAGTTGGTGATATTAGGGCAGTCAGTCAATGAACGTCCATTGTTAGTAAATGTGATGACTACACGGTATTGTCGCGGCGTACAATCAATTAGATGGGTATTTTTACAACGTTTTACATTACCATTGTGTAACAGACAGACAACATATTTTGGGTTGTTCCCAAAGTACTCCAAGTTTCCTTCCCAAACTACTCCATGATAAAAAACTACTTTATTAAATGTGTCCCATTTTACTCCAAGAGACTTGAACGTTGTTCTCAAAGTACTCCAAGGTTCTGATTTCAAAAAATAACAATTTACAAACAACACCAAAAAGAATATTATTGATAAATTGTTTGTCCCATCCTACTCCAGTAGATGAGACGTACAGTCAGGTGCACAACTTCAAGTTATTTAATATTTTAAACTATGTCAATACAACTATAGATGTGGGTAATTACGGGCTAATTAGCTAGATGTTAATATGAGATAGAACTGAAATAATACACAGTTACTGATTTGTTTTTTTTTAATCATTTAAAACAACAAAATAAGGATTAAAATCTAGAGAGGATTTTAACATTCACAATTTTTTTTTTTACAATATATACTTATTAAATACGAATATACTAATTAAGCATGATGGCTAAAACAAAATCAACAATCAACAGTACAAACAAATATAGAAAAAAAAATCAGTCTTATTTCTGGTCTGAGCTGTCCACCTGATAAAAATACATGAATTCTGTAAAATTGGCGTAAGTAAGCGATCAAATCATGATTTTTATTCCATGCCACATTCACATAGGCCACAAATGAAACCGACATTAAAAAAACTTGAGAAAACATTATTTTAAAATACATATAATTTTGCATATTGTGCCTGACTGTACCTTTTCAATATTTCATGGAGTAGAATGGTACTTAAATATGAAGATTGAATATATTTCGATGTTTTCAATGGAGCAGTTTGAGAATTGTCGACGAACAATGACTGGAGTAGTTTGGGAACAACGCCAGTTACATTTGGAGTAGAATGGAACTTAAATGCAATATTTTTAAATTAATATTTAATTCGTTGGAGTAGTTTGGGAACCCATGTATGAGATTCTTATCTTTTTAGAACAAAAGAATGGAGTACTTTGTGAACAACCCATATTTTATATATTACTGAGTTTATTGCCGGCTCTTCTCAGCAAAACCAACCTTCCGAACCGAGCGTTAGAGTTTGACTATTCTTAAGTGTCTGTGAAGGCCTAATTGAATAAAAAACATTTTTTATTTTCATATAGGTACTACCTACCTTCTATATTAAAAAAACCTGTAAGTATTAGCTTCTACTCTTTACTTTCCGGGGATATCAAATTATTCCGGACTATCCGCGTGGTAAGTTAAAAATCAATTCAGTCGTTATTGCGTGATATAGTTATTTACATCCATCTTCACTAGTGATGGGATTCTTCCCGGGAAATAACCCAAAATGGGAAGATTGAGGGAAAGAACCCGAGGAAGATTCCCAAATGGGAATGTATTCGGGTTTTTTCATTTTTAGCAATGTAACAAATAGGTAATGTGTAGATACATGTGTATATCAAATAGTACGTACTATTTAAGTACTATTACTACTTGTTTGAACTAATTTAACTTTGTTTATTTCCATAATTCAATAAATACGTTATACAGTCTAAGCCGTTTACTGCGACATGTTTTAGAACAATATACCTGTTATATTAACTTAGAACAAAGGTCCCGGGCCTAATCAAAAACATTCCTTTTTCCGACATTGCTATTGACTACATACCTCATTAAACGACCACATTTAACAATTATTTCGGAGAATTAGATCTGTTAATAGTACAAAATTGTATAAAACTACTGGAACCTATAACAGATACTATTTTCAAACTCGAAGGCAGTGAAATACTTATAAATGAAGTTTATATGGCCTTCAAAGATATTAAGTCCACATTTAATTTTGCATTTCCGGACATCATCATCATCATCAACAGCTTATATACGTCTCCACCGAGGAGCTCGACCCTCCCCTAACACTGAAGGGGTGTAGGCCATAGTCCACCACGCGGGCCTAGTGCGGATTGGCGGACTTCACATGCCTTTAATTGTGACATCTCGGGCATGCAGGTTTCCTCACGATGTTTTCCTTCACCGAAAGCCAGTGGTGTGAATCCGTATGTAAGTTTTTTTTATAAACTCAGAGGTACGGGCCAGGGATTTGAACCGGCACCCTCGTGATCGTGAGTCGGTGCGCTCCCAACTGAGCCACCACGGCTATCCGGATATTTCCGGACATATCCATTCTAAATGAGCATCACAAACAAGATTTTAAAAATGCTGTAATTAGCTGAACAAATAAATGTTTGACACCCATTCATTATGCTGCATATTTATTGGATCCAAGATAGCAAGGCATTGAATTAGAAGAAGAACACGAAGTGGATGGAGTGTATACACGACGTTAACCAATCGCACAATATTGTCGTTGGTGTTGATTTATCCAATTATAGAGCTAAATAGGGTTTATAGAGTAAACCATTTATATGGAAGGATATCACCGAAATGGACCCAGTAGTTTGGTCGAGAGGACTCTGCAGTTCCAAATTGCTGAGTAGGGTTGCAGTACGGATTCTAACTGCTCCCTGTACTTCAGCAGCCACAGAACGATTGTTTAGCACGCACGTCCATATACATAGTCGCAAAAAAAACAGATTGACTACAGACAGGGCAGCAAAAATACCTTTTATTTCATACAATTGGAACCTGTTTCATAAACACAAAGATCATGACAATGACGATGATGACGAGCCAATATCTACGAGGGCTGCAATAAAAGTATGGGAATGGAATATTTCCACAATTCCTGTCATATTAAAATATTTTAAATTGAAAACTCTTTGGTTTTAAAAATCGAATACCGTTTATTTATTTAAAAAACGATTCTCGGTCTTGTCACAAGGTTTTGTCAAACTTGTTTAGTCGGTGAGAAAATGGACTCGAGAAAATTCAAGAACGAGACGAAGACCTTCGAAGTGGTTTAACACAAAAACAGTGTGTTGACCGGATGATTTCTGCATTTGGTGATGAAGCCCCATCCAAAACCACAATTCATCGCTGGTTTGCTGAATTTCAACGTGGACGTATCAAGTTCAGTGATGATCCTCGTCAAGGTCGTCCAAAAACTGCAGTCACCCAAGAAAACGTTGATGCTGAGCGTAAGCTGATTGAAGAAGATTGACATGTGATATATGTACCATGAAATTCAGGCAACTTTAGACATTGAGATGAGTCAAATACAAATAATCTTGCATGAACAATTAGGTGTCAAATATTTGTTTTCTCGATGGATACCGCATTCGCTCTATAAAGAGCAAAAAGCGGCTCGTGTTACTTGGTGCGTCAGAACTTTCGAAAGACACGCAGGATCCTCCAATGCTATATAAAACATCGCATCAGGTGACGAATCCTGGATATACGCGTACGAACCCGAAACAAAAACCAGTCTCGAGTTTGAGTGTTCGAAAATGAGTAAAGCCAACAAAAATTGTTCGTTCACGGAGTGTTGCAAAAAAATGGTGGCTACGTTTGTCTCCAAAACTGGCCATGTTGCGACTATTCCTCTTGAGGGACAAAGAACGATAAATGCAGAACGGTATGCCAGCATTTATTTGCCACAGTTCGTTTCTGAACTCCGTCCTCAGTTTTTTCGATGGACCAAGCTGCGGCTCAGCATCTGATCAGCTTTCTGAATTGAACATCAGTGTGAAAACTGGAGAAGGAAGGGGTGTTAATGTCGGCGGTTCATCGTCAAAGTCATTTTATTTATTCATTCTGAGTGCCCCATTACGTTGCTCTTAGTCTCTCCAGAACAATAAAAGCACACTGCAGAACATTTCAGCACTGCTTTTCGACATCCACACATCGTTCCACAAAAAGAAACGGTTTGCTCGAGTTTCTGAACATTTTCACTTATATCTTTTTCATTTATAGTTCTAAGACAAAAAGTTACTGAATCAAAGTTGTAGAGAATTTAATTTGCAACAAAAAATGTTACCAATTTTTTTTAATCAAATGAATAGTTTAAGAGATATATCGTATAAACCATTTCAATTGAAAAAACCCGTCCATTGGGAATCTTCCCACATAAACACCCGGTTCTTTCCCATTTGGGAATTAACCCGGGTTTATTCCTTTCGGGTTTATTCCCACCGCCCATCTCTAATCTTCACAAACATTTACATCCCATCTAATATTGTGTGAATGTGAGTTTGTTTGTCACACTTTTACGCTTGATGCATGAAACCGATTTCCAATACTCTTTCACTTATCAAAAACTACATTATCAATATATTTTATATACCACGGTAATAATTGTAGGATAGGATTCTATTTAAATAAATTGTTGTTTTTTGATGAAATTTATTAGAATAATTATAGGCGCCGCACCGCAACTATATAGGTAGGTAGATATGTACAAAAGCGTAAGTTAAGTACCTAAGCTTGCCCACTTAAATAATTACTGAACATTATTACCTATACTTATCCACGCAAATCTTTGAGATATTATCAATATTTATGGTTCCTTTATAAAATTTCACAAAGAAAGTATATACGAAATTCGATGTAGGTAGGCAACAGTACTAACAGTTTAATCCGGCAAAATCGAAAAGCACAACAGTACATAGCGACATTGTTCGTCGGACGAGCTTCTCAGAAGTTCGGTTATGTCGGCCGAATTCTGGAATGCAATTTCCCCGCGACCGTTTAACTTAACTGTTTTGTAATCGTTTTCATGATCGATATATAACTATATAACAAAGTTGTACGGTACAGTCAGTATAAATGTACAAAGTATGAAACGCTAAAGTGAACATGCAAAAATGAAAAATATAATAATAATAATAATAATAATAATTTTATTTATTTAGTAAATCTTCACAATACAGTTACCGGGGCCTCCCAGAAGGTAATCTAAAGATACCTGTGTTGGGAATGCCTCGCTCCTCCAAATGTTAACTTAAATTAAGATTCACAAACAGTTAGTTACATGTTATAAAAATTAATAAAAACAAAGAAAAGTAACTATAAATAAGTTGATAAAAACAAAATTATGTTGGATGCGTGTAAGGATAAATGTGTAGGGCTTATGAGTGGTGTGTGTATGTGTCTGGTGCATGCGTGTTTGTATGTGAAGTGTGTGCGTGTGTGTGTGTGTGGGTGTGTGTATGCGGGTGTGTGCGGGTGTGTATGTGCGTGGATGTGTGAGTGTGTATGTATGGTGTGAGGGTATGTATGGAGTAATGAGAAGTTGTGATTGCGAGGTGTGGGGTGTATCCGTGTATCTATTGAGTTATGTGAGTATGTTTACATCAACATTTATCTAATGTAGGATTATTTAATCAGGATGTCTTCGACGTCATAAAATACATACACAATCATAATAATACATAATTATGTGATAAAATTCGGATGGATGGATGAATTTTTGTTACTTAATCACGGTAGAACAGGAGAAGAGATCTGGATGAAATATGGAACACACCACATTTTATCCCGGTATACCTAAAAGATCTTCGGGAAAGCGGGTGCAGTCATGGGCAGAAGTTTTAGTTTTTGCATAATTTCAAATTCATTTATTACAAGTACCAATATGACCCATAAATTATACAAACATAAAAGCAAAATTATACATTAAAAATAAATACAGAAAAATACATAACAACACACAAAATTATACATTAAAAATTAATAATGGTTGAACGAAAATGTTCAGTAAACCGTATTTATGTTAAGCAATGTAAGTCGCTAACTGTACCACGAGAAATGTAATAAAGTACTTATATGTTACGATGCATATGTCGGTAATAAAATTCCATCATAAAAATAAATACAACAGTACAAATAAAATGTCTTCAAGAGCAATGCGATAAAATTACCTACCAAGTGATTTCCAAAGGGTATTGGAGTCAACCGTATTTTACAATACATTTTATCAAATTGGTTTATTATAGTAATTCAATTGCCAACCAATACCTATACCTATAGTCGGATTAATAATTCGAGTCAGAGAAGTGACAAGTGCAACTGTCACTGATACAAAAAAGGGTGACCCGCTACAATAGTGATGTTTGGCAGTTTTGTTCTTTCAGTATCCGATACATAAATCTAGTCGAAAATCCAAAAATTTCATTTTTTTTTAACTTAATTTGAATTTAATTGAAACCAAAATTAAATAAATAAAATCGAATAAATGTTATTAATTTAATTGACCTAACATAGGCTAATCATCCAATTCATGCTTAATTAAAAAAAAATGAATAAATGTACGAATAAATATAATTTATTTGTCCAGTACCCGTACAAATAGTCACTTCCAAAACAAAATGGGGTCCATAGCGTGACAAGTGATGACCATAGTTCTTCCAATAGCCCAAAACAAATAATATACATAAGAGTATTTTATGTAATATTTAATTACCTACCGTGTATGTCTTCTGTTTTATTACCATAAATTACATACTTTTATTTATATAAAGGCAATTTGACATTGAATAAAAAAAAAGGAAACTCTAGTCGAGTTTCCTTTGTCCTTCGCCGACTTTTAGTTGTAAAAATTTGAATCTACCACAACACTATTTATTTGGGACTAAAAAACTGCAACACTGGAAACTTCATTTCTCTGCCTACAATGAATTATCTGATTATAGTTGATTTTTTTATGGCGACTGGTTATTTCTTTGTTTCAACTTTGTTTTAATGAACCTGAAGGTGTTAGCCTCAGATGGCTTTTAGACGGACTGATTCGCGTCACGAAAAATTTGGTTATATAAAAAAGCAGCTCTCGTGCGCAGCTTCGTCTGTGTCACATAAGAGATTTTCCCCGTTTTTGCAGCATTTTTCATTATAGGAGTTATAATGAAAAATGTTGCAAAAACGGGCTAACGGCTTCTATTAGTCGTAGCGTGATGTTATTTAGCTTAAAGCCTTTCTAGATAAATGGGCTATGGGACACTAAAACAGTTTTTCAATTCGAACCAGTAGTTCCTGAAATTATCGTGTTCAAACAAACAAACTCTTCAACTTTATAATATTTGTATAGATATTGAAATAAGTTTTATAAAAGTCGTGCAATTTTGCTTATACAAACGTAACGCAAATATTACGAAACAATGAAAAGAGAGTGAAAAATATTTGTGAAAAAGGTTACCGGTGCGGCATCTGATTTGCACGTTCTCTCTCCGCTTTCACGACGACATCGTAACTAAATAATTTAATGAATCGATTCTAGGAAACCAGTCGACACCTCGACGGTGACAGAGCTCTCGATACAATATTAACTTACGCAATAAAATAATGCTTACAGTAATTATAAACGAAAGGGAATACCAGACCAATCTCTCGCTTCGAGAGCCGTTCTCTTGCTTATAATGTAATTTTTGTTTAAAATCAGAACGAGTAAATCGAGAACAAGTCGTAATTTGTTATAGGCACGATTTCCTAGACTGTTAACAACTGTTACAGAATTTGTAGGCAAGTTAATGTCCGTAACAGAAGACAATAGTATAAATTTTGTTATGTAATTACCTCAATAGTTGTGCTTTATTAACATTCAGATTAGTGCGCACTAGATGGGCTAATTTAATTTATATACATATTTTTTTATTATACCACAAAGATGGCATACGGGGATGCTTGCAACACCACGTTACTCACGCGTTGCTGACCCTGAAAATCTCATCACTTCCTTCTTGAACAACCTCATGCTGGGGTGGTATTCCATTGGGAATACCATGGCAGGGAGCTCATTCCACAACCTGAATGTCCGAGGTAGGAAGCTTCTCGAACAATTTATAATTTTTTTTAGCTTTCCGGAGTATACTCAGTGACGGATTAACCCTAAAACAAATTCAATTGCCTAGGGCATCACGGCTGGGGGCCAAAAATCCATCCTTAGGGCATCACGTCACCAAAAACCACACCAAAAATGGTTTGAAAACCGATTCTAATTGACATAAGGATAGGGGGCCCCATGAGTGTGGATTGCTTAGGGCATCAAGAAGTTTAAATCCGTCACTGAGTATACTATATTTAGAAATAGATGGCTTGGAGCCTGACCTTTCTTGGAACCCTAAAAACTACAATTTAAAATGGGTATTTGACCACGTGACGACCCGCTCGTGTCACGAAGACACAAAGGGAAGTTTTTATCAGCTCCCAGTGAGCATCTACAGCACAAGTAGCCAGCAAATCGATTACCACGACTCGATATAAAAACACACAGCAAAAACACGATTGTGTGTGTTTGGGCTTGGAGAGATATCTCGAGCTGTGTTGTCCATAACCTACGAACTTGGTGTAATAGAAATATCCTTTAATGGAATACATATCTTCATTGAAATAGGCCTTCACAGGCATATATGATACGTTGACTCTAATGGTCGATTCGGAAGTTAGCTTCTGTTGCGAAGAGCCGGCAATAAACTCAGCGATACATCTAATTTATTTATGTTTATTCATAGGCAATAGATATTTCCGTCGTTAATTTATTTGGTCAGCTACACGTTACAATTATATGATGTAGGTATACAAAAATATGGTAAAGACTAAATTTTAATAATTGTGTGAAGTAGTTTGTAAACCGAGCTGCTGCTTTTTCCAAATAATCCGGTACCTATACTGTACCCTTTGTTATATAAAGGTCTCTTCACAACCTATTAAAGTTGTGCAATAAATATGCATTTGCGTATGCCTAATGCATTTTACCATAATTTATTTTTAAAAACTAACAGGTACCTTCATACCTACAAACATTACTTATGGAATCACTTAGCATTCGTTACACTGAAATGAATTGATGTAGTGTCCGATGACTTAATACTGACATCATATTCCAAGCATATCGCTGGTACTAATGAATATTACCTACTTATCCACACTTATATTATAAAAAGCGATATAGGTACTAATGAATATTAATTATCCAAGCTATATTTATTTATAAACGCAAAGTAATTCTGTCTGTTTGTTACGTTAACACGACTAAACCGCTGCACCAATTTTAGTGAATTTTGGAATATAATTGTCAATCTATCGTTTAGGCAAAAGGGCCGGGCCGTGTATGAGGCGCATGAGACTTAACCATAGAGATTAACAACTTGACAACTTTAGACAAGAACATCTTTGGCGATGTGCCTGGCCTTTTCGAGATCTAGTCGATGACAGTCTTAAAAATCAATTATCTAAATGACTAGTTTAGGTTGCACATACGAAAGCTGACGTTTCTCCAAAGAAAGTCTTAAGTAGGGGAGGGTGGGGTAATCACGGACGGCGGGTAATGGCGGACACGATAGTTTAGGTGTGTTGGAAAAGGATAACAGATAATTGCAACACCGCGATCGCGAGTCGAACTCGAACGTAGTACCAGCGAGTAAGTGGTGTAGTGAGGCTGCGCGCACGTTACAAGTTTTGGGGGAGTTAGGTCAGAAGTCAATATAAAATCCGTTATTCAGAAATCCATATATTCACAAGGTACAGAATCACAAGTAACAAATTATACAATAATCCAGAACCACGTCCGTCTCCTACACGTCCGTCCGAACCAAGTGTCGCGCCAAGTGCTCCGCCTGTTGTTTTATAGTCTTACCCCCACCCTGTCTATTGGGTAAAAACACGTGGGAAAGCGCGCGACAAATCAGTCAAACAACTATTAATGGGTAAATTATTATGATATGCTTAAATAATATCTATCTCTAAGTACAATTATCCTTACATAATCTAAATGACATAATAATGTTTATATTTAAGTATAATTATCCTTACAGCTCGGCCATCCTACACTTAGCGAGTCCCTTCGCTATAGAAAAAAAAATATTTATGTATGCATTTGCATAGCTATTACATAAAAAAATTAAGTTTGTCATTTTAACAATTATTTTAAAGTGGGAATCAACGCCTTACATACTAGTAACCAAGAGGAATTATGTCTCAAGTTTCATATAACAATAAATATAATAATTGAAACTAATCTATAATAATCAAGTAACACCAAATCAGGAATCAGAATCTGTCAATAATATAAACATAGTAATTATTAGTATACCTACACAGTAATAATTTGTTAGGTTAAATCATTTTGAATCCAAACATAATAATATAATGATCTTAAGCCTGAATTGCATTATATGAGATTAATCATCTCTCGTACAATAAATTAACTACTATCATCATTGTTACCATCTAAATCGTCAACATCTAAGTCCCTTGAAAATATCATCCAAGGCTGGACTTTATCAATAGATACAATGGCTTCATATTTCCTACCATTTTTGCGTGTTAGCGGCGTGTCCTCAATGAGAAACCTGTCATTAGGCAGAACCTTCAGTATGCGATATGGGCCCTGATACTTACAGACGAGTTTTTGTGATTTTCCGTCATGTGGAACTTGTCTGGCTACTCGTACCAAGTCGCCTTCCATGTATGCCCTCGATGGTTTTCTATGCTTATTAAAGTTAGATGCATCCTTACCTTGCTGTAGTGTTATTTTGTCGCTTGCACTTTGTCGTATATCCGTTAGTTCTTCTGCGGTGGTCCTTTTTAGTGTGTCATTAATAACTGAACCTAGAATACCTTCTGTTCTGCCGATGATGTTGAATCCGAAGAGCAGTTCAGAGGGGCTCTTTTGTGTCGTTTTATGCTGTGTGGTATTAATACCTACCTGGATATCGGTGATGTGATCGTCCCAAGACCTATCGTCGCCACCATGACTCATCGTTGCCAATGCGTTCAGAATAGTCCTATTGAATCTTTCGACTTGCCCATTGGCCCTAGGGGTCGCGACTGCATTGATTATGTGCTTTGTGCCTAGATACTTTATGTAATCTTGAAATGTCTTACTAGTAAAGCTTGTGCCTTTGTCCGTTATCAGTCGGATTGGGACGCCGAAGTACTTCACATGCTCCTTTAGTACTCGTATCGATGTTGTGGACTTGGTGTTCTTTACAGGGACTATATTTACGAACTTTGTAAATCCATCGACTAAGACTAATAGGTAGCAGTTTCCCTTCTTACTTTTGACGAAAGGGCCTAGGTGATCTGCATGGACTGTATGAAATGGGATGCCTACCTTTTCAATGGGATGAAGCTCTCCTTCTCGTTTTCCGCCCGGAGCTTTGTGGTGGGCGCACTCCAAGCATGATGTCACGTACTTTTTTACAAAGCGGCGCATTTTAGCAAACCAGTAATGATGTTGGATACGTTGAAGTGTCTTTTCGAACCCACAATGACCTACGTCATCGTGGTTCATTTTCAGTATTTGCCAACGAACGCCCTTTGGTACCAACCACTTTATTTCATCACCAACCATGCGGAATACGCGGTCGTTTTTAAGCTTATAATTTTTGTGTACGTCTGCTATGTCTGATGAGTTTGGATCGGAGAGTATTAGTTTGATTTTCTTTACCTCGTCATCTGCCATTTGCACCGTCGTAATCCAGTCTTGCCCACCTGTCGTATGCTGTAGTTCTAGGACGTCCAATATATGCACCTCGCTTGTTGCTGCATCAACGGGGTTTCTGCTGAGTGCATCGGCGTGAGCCATTCGATTACCTGGTCGACACTCTATCGTACAGTCATACTCCTGCAGTTGTACCCACCAC
Organism: Thyatira batis; assembly: GCA_905147785.2. Taxonomy (NCBI): domain Eukaryota; kingdom Metazoa; phylum Arthropoda; class Insecta; order Lepidoptera; family Drepanidae; genus Thyatira; species Thyatira batis. The sequence continues at coordinate 265,722 of LR990499.1, forward strand.
CTAGCTATGCGAGGTACCAGGTCACGTTTGGTGAGAGTAGCCCTGAGAGCATTACAGTCGGTTAAAATTCTGAACGGAATACCTACCAAATACACTCTGAACCGGTTAAGTGAAGCTATAACTGCAAGCGTTTCAAGCTCGTAGGAGTGGAGTTTGCGTTCGTCCACCGTAGTTTTTCGACTGAAATATGATACAGGCTGCAAAACACCGTTAGCATTACGTTGGAGTAATATACCTGCCACGCCCTCTTTACTGGCGTCCGTGTGTAGTTCTATGTCGGCCCGAGGGTCGTATAGTGCTAGTACTGGTCGTTCCATAAGCTGCTGTTTTATACTTGTAAACGCTTCTTGTTGCTGCGAACTCCAGATCCAATCTGTATCCTTCTGTAATAGATTTGTTAAAGGTGCCGCTATTGTAGCATAACTTTTAATGAACCTCCGGAAAAATCCCGATAGGCCGAGAAATTGACGCAACTCATGAACGTTTGAAGGGGTCGGGAATTTTGAGACGGCATCGGTCTTCCTGCTACCTGGTCGGATTCCTTTGGCGCTCACCTCGAATCCTAAGAAATCTATAGTGTTTAGAAAGAAATAGCATTTACTTAACTTTAGTGTCAGACCACCTTTCCTTAAAAGCTGTAATACTTCTGTCAGTCGTGCGATGCCCTCAGGAAAGTCCTTGGAAGGAATTAAGATGTCATCCATGTAGACTACTGCGTACTTGATGTGAGCTTCCCTAAGAATTTTATGAACTGTTCTTTGGAATACCGATGGAGCGTTCACAAGACCGAAAGGCATGCGGGTATATTCGAACTGTCCGTCTGGTGTCACGAATGCAGTTTTGCTACGCGACTCCTCAGACACTGGTATCTGGTAGTAGCCTGAAGCTAAATCTAATGACGTAAACATTGTATTACCTGATAATAAATCAAGTTGGTCTTCAACTCTCGGCAGCGGATAATGTTCCTTTTTTGTTTTCCTATTGAGCGCACGGTAATCCACGCACAATCGTTTCTCGCCAGTTTTTTTCTGGACTAGCACTATGGGGCTAGCATAAGGGGAAGAGGACTCCCTCACAATACCATTGTCAATCATCTCTTGTACCATGTTTCTTACCAATAGACGCTCCGTATGTGGCAAACGATAGGGACGGTATACAACTGGCTCAGTATCCTCAAGTTCAATGACCATTTCGGTAGTGTTCGTGAACCCAAGGTCCTTGAGGCTGTTGGAGAAGCAATCCTTAAACTGAAATAATACCTGTTGCAGTTGAGATCGGTGATCGCTGGTTAGATTGGGGTTACAATTAACATCCTGTTCCGCTATACTGTCGGTAATCGCCACACTGCAGGTGTTTAACACAAGCCCAGCGTCCCGGGTTGCTTTTATTACTGCTCGCGTCAATAACGTACCCTTTTTAATGAAGATTTTATCCAGCGATGCGTTATACACCAGCAATGTACTATGGTTATTTATGATTTCATACATACCAGGAAATATGTAGTATTCCTTGCCTTCGGGGCCCCTTAATGATCCGTTAACGTAAACGTTACAGTCCTGCTGAGTATCTGCAATTACAGCTATGGGTCGTAGAATATTACCATTAATTTCCGTGTCTTTTTCAACCATTAGATGCACCTTGTCATGGCTAATTCTTCGGATTAAGAGATCTGTCGGGGACTTTATGATTATAATATCAGGTTTTTCAGTGAACGAGTGTCCGAGTAAGGTAGGATAGCTAAGAACATAATCATTGACAACGTACATCTCAATGGTTTCCGTTATACCTTGAACTTCTGCACTCACAATAGAGACTCCCAAAGGACACGTTAAGTTACCGCCTATGCCCTTTAATAGGGGCAAACCATCACGGGTATCAATTTTAAGACCTAAACTCGTCGCAGTGCTATGTCTTATCAACGAACATTGACTGCCTAAATCAACGTGGCATTTAACTATCGTCCCGTTTATTTTGATATCTAATATGTACTTATCCATAACATTACTGTCAACAATCACATTAGAGACTTGTTTGGGTATATTATTTTTGTCCGTGGTTTGTAAGTTGTCCTTAGTCGTAGTGATTTTATTTTTATAACAATTCGAAGCCTGATGTCCAATTTTACCACAAGTTGTACAGGTCAGTAAAGGCTTATCACACTTAAAGCTCGGATGGCCAACCTCGTTACAGTTGAAACACCGTATATTGACATTACTAGGACCAGCCTTTCCGATATCCCCAAACCGATTGGACACAAAATTGGTTTTACGCTCGTATGGTTTTCGGACAGTTGTAATATAGTCACGAGCTGGGCCTACCTTAATAGTCCTAAAGTATGCAAGTACTTCCTCAGGCTCTTTAAATTGAGCCGCCTGAGCACTAATCCTCACCGTGCGATCTTCAATTCCATTAAGAATGCAATCAACGGCATTTTTATTATAGATTCTACACCGATTAAGGAGGTTAACCTTTGCATAATAGTAGTGCTCAAACGACTCGGCATATTTAACTTTCTTTGCAAGCATCTCTGTCAAAAGTTCGGCGTAATCCTCACGATTAGGAAACGACTCTATCAATTTTTGTTTCCATTCAGCCCAAGTAAATAATAAGGTAGATAAACCCTGGTACCATGTTTTGGCAAGCCCGCTTAACTTGGGTAACGCATAATGAATTATTTCTTTATCTTCCCATCCATATATTTGGGCACATTCATCCACCTTTGTTAGCCAAGTTAAAACGGTTTGCTCCTTTGAAGTAGGATCGAATTCCGGTAAAACATTTGTATTAAAAGTTAATTTGGGTTTATCTGATCGCTTGAAACTATCTAAAATACTTAAAAATTTGTCTAGAATATTATTATTGTCAAATTCCTTACTTGTTACCGGTTGTCGAGTCCTTTTCGTTGGTAGCACAGGCGATCCTTCCGAGGATCGAGAGGATCGGCGCCTCCTCCTTGACCTTCTCCGTTTCCTTCTCCTATATTCCTCTTCGCTGTCACTATCATTGGTTTGTTGTCGCCGCGAGTGGCTCCTTCTACATGTTACGTCCATATCATCACGTGTGGTCGGCTCTATCCGTGAGCCTGACTCACCTTCCCTTACTCCTTCATCCCTTCCATTGCCTTTATCCTCAGGCATCCCATGGCTTCGGCTACATGTCAGTCCTTCCCCTCGACTGTACAAGTAGCTTCTGCCTCCATCATCAATTAATCCTTCTCCTTCCAAATGAGAACTAGACCCTTTCCTCGGGCCAGCCTCGTTACTCATGGTTATCTGAAACTTTCAAATTAGTAGCTTAGAATCCCGTCAAAATAATGAACAAGGTGTTGAAAGTAGCAATATTAAGCGACATAATAGGATTTTTAGCTCGTGATTTGGTGGTTTAATTATTTACCTATTACTTTTATAAAACAATAGGTCACTAGAAACATTCATGTTTGATAGTCCGCGAGAGGGTAGATAAAAAACATAAGCTTTTAATAACATCTATTATGTGAAGAGGGTAATTAATTAATAACTTGTATAATGTACCGTTGTCACCGGATTCATAATCAAATTACGAAATTTAAGAGAATAAAATGGGTACCAAAAAGTTTCAAAGAATACTAAGTTTAAGTAGGGGGTGCAATTAATGTCAACTAATTGAAAGATTTAATTTCATGTCATCTTTCCGCTATTATTCATATTAGTTGATTATTAATGTGACATTAGTGAAATAACTAATTACCGTGTTATCGATAAAGTATGATATTCACTACATAAAATGTGGCCGACCCGAGTATACCCTCTTTAAATCAACAAAATAATACGGCGTGATATTTAGCTGTCCTTAAAACACAAAATCTTGTTTTCTTCATATCATCATAAATACTGGCAGTTTTTATCGTAATGTCTTATTAAAGGCATGCAAACAAAAGAGAAATGAGAGGGAAAGAGAAGAGAGAAAAAAAATATTTGTATTATTGTCATTACATGTTATATCGTTCATATTTTTATCACATTCCTCAAATATAGTTATAAATTAAACATTTACTTACGTTTTTCCGAGCCGTGGGCGTAGTAAGGCAGTTTTGTTTAGCCTTATCGATCCGCACTTCTGACCTTTTGGGGGAGTTAGGTCAGAAGTCAATATAAAATCCGTTATTCAGAAATCCATATATTCACAAGGTACAGAATCACAAGTAACAAATTATACAATAATCCAGAACCACGTCCGTCTCCTACACGTCCGTCCGAACCAAGTGTCGCGCCAAGTGCTCCGCCTGTTGTTTTATAGTCTTACCCCCACCCTGTCTATTGGGTAAAAACACGTGGGAAAGCGCGCGACAAATCAGTCAAACAACTATTAATGGGTAAATTATTATGATATGCTTAAATAATATCTATCTCTAAGTACAATTATCCTTACATAATCTAAATGACATAATAATGTTTATATTTAAGTATAATTATCCTTACACAAGGTATGTTAACTTAATGTTTTTTTGATAAGTTCATCTATTTTTTGTGTAAAATTTAATAGATGTACGTTGTGTCACTTATAACATAGAAATCTGGTATCGTATCAGTAAATCGACGTGTAATGAAGTGAACTTTTAAAGTACTCGGCGCAAGCATCGCCCCATTCTAACCTCAAATAAAATTGTAGTTTTGTATTGTTGTGGGTGTCGGGTAATGGCGGACGATTTGGTTGGGGTAATCTCGACCGTCCGCATTTACCCCTACACTGTTAATGTACCTACCTATTTACCTACTTATATTTACATTCAGCAGTTAACTAAGGTGGTTTTATTTGTGAAATGAATTACCAAGACAGGAATATACCACGCTAGAAGAATAAAGTCAATAAAACAGCACAGACGAAGAAAGAGTATTATTTCCTAATATATAATGAGAAATATGAAGATCCTCCTAATGAAGAATGGATAAAATGCTACAAACGTAATTTATGGGCACATGAAAACTGCACGAGTGGTGCAAGCACATCAAAGGGATACCTCTGTGATTTCTGTACTAATTAATTCATCCGTGATTACCCCACGCGCTGTGGGGTAATCCCGGATGCAAGGGTTTTGTTTTTTTATAAGAATTTGATTTTATTTTTAAAATTTATTAACGTTGATTATGGGAATAGATGATTGATTAGTTTAAGTAAACTCTTGGTAATAAATAGCATTCGTAACTCGATATGGTTTTGTGTTATTTAAGTTCTCCCTTAGGTGCTCGCAATTACACCACCCTCCCCTATGTATGAGTGGAGTGGTGCACTTTTGCAAATGGTTGATAATGGATGTACCTATGTTTGTTTTGTCTCATCGCTCATCTACACTTTATGCAAAACGAAGTATTTATCCATTATTGTTACTTATCTTTAATTGATAGTTTCGCGTAACTTTCGTTTTAAAAGCTTCATATGGGTAGAAAGCTCCATAATATTGTATGGTAATAGGAAAGTATTCTCTATTTTGTTATCCAACTTTAATAACAATCTTAAATTTTTAGCGTATTTTGTATCAGCTATTCAATTCAAACTTGTGATGGGGATTATTTTAGTATATCAAGCCCGACCGTAGTTTCAGCCATTGGGTTCTTATTAAGATCAAAGCCATTATTGGTCAGCGTTTGATTAAGAAGATAGGTACCGGCTCTTCTCAGCTAAGTATTTTGTAAATTATGATGTAGGAATTTAATTTTTCCGACTGCTAAACAATATACTTAGGCTATGTTGTACATACAATATAGACTAAAAATACAAATAGAATGAAATAAATATTCTCAGTGGAATGTAGCCTCAGTACCAACTCTCTAGGTCTAATATCTCCTACTTCATCAAGGATACGAAAATCTCATTACACATTTACTAGCCTTCGTTCACTCACGCCATATGTGATCATATTCGCCTCTTACAGTTGAATCATCGTTAAGTAAACATAAAGATACAATACGACAAGTGTTTAGGATTGTTTCTTCAGGTGCTTGTGAACAAATAGCCGAGGGTGAGTCATGATGATCAGCCAGACGGCGCCGGCGTCACACGAATGTTTTCACCGAAATTAATCATAGCTACATCCTAAATGTGTAACTCTCACTTTGACTACAAGCAGGTTAATTAGCCTCGCGGATGTTAAAGCCCAGCTAAGCTTTTTGTTCGGTTTGTTTTTACTTTTGTTTCGGAGTCGAAGGCTTTATTGATTAATCATTGTATGGTCCAATTTGCGATTAGCGATTTTCAACGTAATCTCTACCTATAACACATCCAGTGATATTTTGTGTCTATCCTTATACTTCCAAATGAAATCTGATTAACAGTCATATACTTCTGCGATATATTGTTAGACTAAGCATCCACCATAGGCTACGGTAACCGCTTCCCATCAGGTGGGACCGTATGCCTGATTGCTTCCTGTAGTGGTTAAAAAAGAACAATACACAGGCATAGACTTTAGTGTGGTAACTAGGAATGAATAAATATGATTCTCAGCATTACCTTTTCTCAGCATATAATTACAGTTTTATCATTAAATGCTGTGATCCTGTAACGTAACCAATAATTATCATTCATAATGAGTTATGAAGAAACGAGACAAATTGATATTGTATTGTTTAGTTTTTATGTAAACTTCTTTCGTGGAACGATTGCAAACAATCTTGAGGAGGAGGTACCTAGAGTACTACTGCTGTAAGTAATTATATAGGAATTGAAGTATGTACCTATTATTGTTATTAATTTCAGTATTTACATATAAAGTATTCAGTTGACAGACCGGTTGACTTTGTGGTTAGTGACCCTGACTCTCGAACCGCCGGTCGTGGGATCGAATCCCATCCAGGACAAACTTTTGAATGCATAAATATGTCTGTTTGTTCTGTGTTTGGATGTAAATATCTATAATATGTATTTAAAAGTAGTATATCAGCTATCTGGTTACCATAACACAAGCTCACTTTGAAGCTTAATTTGGAATCAGATTGGCCGTGTGTGAAAAATGTCCCAGGATATTTATTATTAGTTGACTGGTAGCTGCTGATCGTGGGTTCGAGTCCCACCCAGGAACACCATTTGTTTACGTGAATGTTGGTTTCAAGTAAATCGTAATGTTCTAGTTATACGGTATAATATTCTTACAAATAATGTAGGTATTTATCTATAAGAAAAGGACAAGTAATTATTCAAACGCAAGCTGATAACTGCTTCCTCGTAACACGAATAATGCAAATAAACACCACGACTTTGGGAAATACACAATAAACTGTAATTAGAAAGCAGAAGGCGCATGCCATGCGTCCGCGTCGGTGACTTGCAAATAGTTTGTAGCTTCCGGACTGATCTATGAGTCAACTGAGATTGACCGTACCTCACACTGTATTTTGGGTGAAAGGAACGTTATCTCCGAAAGGTCTAAGTCCCTAAGAAACCTACAAAATCTATTGTTTTCAGCAAGCCCAAAAATATTGTGGAATACTGAGATTTCTATGACTTTTCTATACAACTTAAGACATACTAATGGCTCCCCGCGGTTTCACCCACGTACCCGGGAGAATTTCCATTTTCCCAGGATAGAAAGTAGCCTATAGCAGAAAGCCTTCTTAGGCTCTAGTCTATCTGTGTACCAAATTTTATTGAAATCGGTTCAGTAGTTTTAGCGTGAAAACGAGACAAACAGACAAAGTTACTTTCGCATTTATAATATTAGTTACGATAAACTTACTAACATTACGTATTTAGTACTTATGTTAAGTATTAATGTACACATCTTTTATAATTGCTTTATATTATAACATTTGTTTCTAAAGGTAAAAAAAATATACATTAAGTTTTACCATTCTTTATTTTTACATTTTTGTTTTCGATCGCACCTGTTAAACAATCTAGATTATGCAGATTATATCTGTGATAGAAACCCAAAAATCAGTTGTAATGTATTTTTGTTTATCATTACAATTAATAACAATGATGTCATTCGATTCGTAGAATAATAGATCACCGCTAAATCTAACAGATTATACTTAGTATACCTAATTACTTAATTTATAGTCCAATTTTCGTAGTCTTTCTTATATCCCTTCATTCTAATTATGCCAATAGTATTACAAAGAAAACTGAGATTGAATATTTTAGAAGTACCTAAGTACAAATACCCATGATCTTATACATTATTTTTTGTGGTTTTTTTCAGTTAAAAATTATAAGCAAGTTGGTACTTCAGCATACATGCTTTTGTTGCCCACACATAAGACTACGGCGTTTCGCGGAAGTTTTAAATTTGCGGCCAGTCGCTGTTGGAATGACCTTCCACCTCCATTGCGAGCTCTGAAAACAGTGAAAACTTTCAGTAAGCATTTAAGGCTGCATTTGTTGGCAAGCCAAAAAGGTTTTTTAGATTAGTTAATGTAATGTACTATTTATACTTACAAATTGTTTAAACCCTGCAGGGCTACAGTGAAAGTACTGGAAACTGTCCCTTTTTTGTATTCCGTGTTTGTGGCACCATGATTTTTCCTTTTTAAAATTGTTAAATTGTATACGTGGCGGTCGGTCAGGCGCAGCGCATGCGGCATGGCGGCATGGCCCCGCCCTTCAGTTGCGTTGACAGTTTGACACGTCAGTCAGTAGTGTTACCACCTCATGCTTTTTTGTGCTGTTTATATTATTTTACTTTTTATTTAGTTTTTTGTTTGTTTTTTATTTTATTTTTGTGTATCATTTTTATTACTTTGTTATATAGATATAATATAAATGTATGTATTTGTCACTAATAATAGTAATTTCGTTTATTTATGTTTTATACAATATTGTCTCTGTATGTTCGTGATGTCACGGACGTGGGTTGCGACTGAAAACCAGCGTGAGGGCTAGTTTTTATTAACCCTCACATCATGCTGAGTCGCGACCTATTCCGGGCATCATGCAGCATTGCATATTATAATTAATTTATTTGTTCTTCGTGTATATGTGTGTTTAGGTTGATGTAATGTTGTGTGTTGTCTTGAATAAATGTTTTTTCTTTCTTTCTTTCTTTCTTTCTTTCTTACTTATACATTAATCCTGGGACATTCTGTACTCACTCTGCGCTAGTCCTAAATTTAACTTATACTATAAGCATTCAAGTCAAGAAAATAGTAAGTACGTGCTCATGTTAGTTGCTATAACATCTGCCCTAAGGTCATCGAACCTTCCAACTGTGGTGTACCTCCAGGTCAACGACCCTCTCTCTACCAATCACTCGATATTGTTAGCTCAAACTGATTAAAGACAATGCCGATAAGGAAACAGTAACAAGATAAGTGCTAGACTTAAAACTTTATCCTGTCCTACCCTACTCCATATCCTATCTACATCCTTATATTAGAATGGATGACCGGTTGGCTTTGAGATTAGTGACTCTGACTCTCAAGCCGCCTGTTGTGGGTTCGAATCCCATTCAAGACAAACATATGTATGCATGAATATGTCTGTTTGTTCTGTGTCTGGATGTTATTATCTATATAAGTATGTATTTAAAAGTAGTATATGTAGTATATCAGCTATCTGGTTACCATATCACAAGCTCTGCTTAGTTTGGAATCAGATTGGCCTTGTGTGAAAAATGTCCCAGGATATTTATTTTTGTTTATTTCAATAAAAGTCCTGGGTGAAAGTTAGGATATGTTCCATCATAGCTCATAGGCTATGACGATGATTCTTAAGTGTTTTTGTGTGAGAATCGGGCCCTAGGTGTGCCCACCCTCACGGCAGATGGAACTGCCCGCTAGTTACAATGCGTGCTTTTCATACGTCTTTTTGCGTGAGCGCTCATTCGCACGAGAGTTGTTTTAACGGACGTTAGAAAAGTGTTAAAATACAAAAAATGCATCATAGACTTATTTTTATGTTATTCGGAAAACCGACAGAATTAGATAAATTTATTTAAAAAAATGTAAACTTATCGGTCATTTTAAATCGCTTGATGATTAAAAAACCCGTTTTGCAAGTATCAAGTAGCAATTCGATACCCTAAAAAATTATGATGCGGATCTACGCTATTTATAATATTAGTAAGATTGATATAATATCTGCAGTAAGTTGTGTTAGTGGTAGTAGTAATGCGTTACTTCCGCTGCGTGGTCAGGTCGGGCTACCACGCCGGTGACGTCACCACCTGAACTAGTGACCCCATTGTGGAACCATAGACTTATAAATTTAGATACAGTACACAAAATATTTTGTATGCTCGAGGTGCATACAAAATGTTTGGCTATATAATTATACTGCCATGTTTGATTTTTAAAAACCAAAATTACTCTGATTCTGTATTCGTATTTGCTTCCGCCGCGCGGTTTCACCCGCGTAGTTCCCGTTCCCGTAGGAATACGCGGATAAAATAATAATAATAAAAATCCTAAGTCATTTTCCACACACGGTAAGCTTCAAAGTGAGCTTGTGATATGGTAACTAGATAGCTGATATACTTACTACTTTTAAATACATACTTATATAGATATTTACATCCAGACACAGGACAAACAGACATATTCATGCATACAAAGGTTTGTCCTGGGAGGGATTCGAACCCACGGACCCACAAAGCCAACCTAGCTGGTTTTTAAAATCCAAAATTACTCTGATTCTGTATTTATTAGTATTTGATGTATATTTGAAGTAAATTTAATTCATTGTAACAGTTAAGTTACGGACCCGTGTTTTTATAAAAACCCATATAAATACCTACTCGATAAATTTTACACTATACATTTTTTTTCATAGTTTCTATTTTGCTAATCTTATATCTTATATTTAAAAAGACTAGAAGCCGTTAAAGTTTACGTCGGACACGTATCAAGTACATCCTGTAGATAAATAAACAACGATTACTGATATTAATAACATCCTGTATAACCCGCTTGTTGGATATGGGTCACGGGGACCGGTTGTGTAGCCGTGGTCACCGTGGAGCATCTTTGGGCCACCATAATTGGGATGACAACATTTAAGCTAAGTGAGGATTATGAGTGCTTCCGCGAGGTTTCACCTGCGTAGTTCCCGTTCCCGTAGGAATACGGGGATAAAATATATAAGGTTCTTCAAGAAGGGAGTGAAGAGATTTTTACAGGGTCGGCAACGCGAGAGTGACGCCCCTGGTGTTGCAAGCGTCCATAGGCTACGGTGACTGCTTCCCATCAGGTGGGCCGTATGCCTGTTTGCCACCTTAGTGGTATAAAAATAAATAGCCTCTGTGCTATGACAAAAAAAAAACGTGGCTTTCTATTGAAAAAAAGATATCAAAATCGGTTTTGTAGATTCACAGATTACCCCGACAACCTCACAAAGTTTCCCTCTTAAATTAGTATAGATGAGTAGAAGTCCTTTAATGCGTCCAAATATTAACAGAAAATCCATAAACATATAGACAGATGGTCCACCAAAGGGTAAGCGGTCACCCCGAGACGTGCGTCATTGTTTAGTCTCATGTGCCGGTAGATAAAAGAAATACAAAAATACCTTTAGAGCGCCGGTACCCGAAGAACATGCTAGTGGCTTAATAACCCAATGACGTAACATCCTTGTTTAATAAAAAAACAGGTAAAAGCGCAATTTTAAGTAATAACAATAGATGTAATTTGGAAGCTTTTATGCAACATGAGTTAAGTAAGAAACATGAACCGAGGTCGAGAGGTCAACCCGAAGCCTTGTGGGAAAGTGAAAACAATAACATATATTATACACCTGCCAAATCTACACTAATATTATAAAGAGAATTTGTATTTTTGTATGTAACGAATAAACTCAAAAAGTACTGGACCGATTTTAATAATTATTTTTTCAATAGAAAGCTACATTATCACTGAGTAACATAGGCTATATTTTATCCCATTTTATTCCCACGGAAACGGAAACTACGCGGGTAAAACCAAGCGGAGGCAGCTAGTAAAAATACAACACATCCATGTGTTTTAACATACGTCTTTAATTTGTAAAGTAAGATATTGCGTGACCGAACTTGAAATTGTTCTGGCACTTTCGTTAAACAATAGGTGTAATAGTTATCATGACGGAATGCTATTTAAGTAATAAATTTGGAAAGTGAACCGACGGGACGCGACGAGCGGATATAACATTTAATTTGCGAAATTTAAATATGTAGATAGGTAGTAACATTTTTTTGGGATGACTGCATTATGCATAGTGTAGTACTTTACGATAGTTATAATGATTTTGGTATCGAGAGTGAAATGCTAATATTTTTTAAATGCAAATCACTACAAAGTATAAAACAAAGTAGCTGTCCGCCGTCTGTCTGTCTCTATGTTATGCTTAAATCTTTAAAACTACGCAACGGATTTTGATGCGGTTTTTTAATAGATAGAATGATTCAAGAGGAATGTTTTTATGTATAAATCATTACGCTATGACGAATAGGAACGGAGCATCAATCAAAACTGTTGCAAAAGTCTGCAAAACGGGCAAGTGTCGCTAACGAAGTTGCGCGGGTCAACTAGTACTTACATAAATGAACAACTTAAGCATTAAACATAACTTTAACCTACAGTATCACTACTAAGTAAAATTTTAAATCAATCTTAATATTCCTTTTCCCTACCCCTTCCTTTTATGCAATTATCTTATTTAATTTCATGTAAGTAGATTTGTTTATATACACAAGTGGTCTAACTGACACTTTAATTAAAACAAAAGCTTTCTCGAACTCTGCGCTTGTAGTTATACAAAAGTACATGTTCAATAACAAATAATCAAACACTTCGATCAGGGAGAGCGGAAACCGATTATCAAAAGGAAATAAAACAAATAATGTAAAACTTGTTATAAGAATCTATATTTAAATCGATTATCTAGAAATGATTGATCAAGATCAAATATTTACTATCGAAACGATTTAAGGATCGATTAAAATAATTAAAGATAGTCATCTCGATGCAATTAAAAGCATTAAAGCGGTTTCTTTGTGCAGCTATTATGTACCTTCTAGTTATTTGCCGACAAAAACAATCTGCAAGTAACTCTGTTAAATTGAATCAATTTTATAAATTCATGGAATAATCTGCTTTTTCACGGAATTATAAAGTAAAAAACCCCAAATCTTTTCCTCAAATTATGAAAAAAAGAGATATACCTACCTAAAGGCATTTTTGAGATGAGATACAAAATACAGTTTGAAATGAGGATTTATAAGCGCTTTTGAAAGGCTACATAAATATTTCTATTCAGTTTTTATTTCGAACGATAAATAGTATTTACTGGGTTTTGCTCGCGGCTTTGCTCGCGTGGTATCAACTAACTAGGTAGAAACCCTGAAAATTCATGTAGATCCGATAAACCAAAACGATGCAAACAAACGATAATTTCTTTTTTATTTATGACTAGTGGCTCCCCGTGGCTTCCCGCGTTCCCGGGGGATCTTCAATTTTCCCGGGATAAAAAGTAGCCTATGTCCTTTCTCAGGCTCTGGATTATCTGTGTACCAAATTTCATTTAAATCGGTTCAGTAATTTTAACGTGAAAGCGTAACAGACAGACATACGAGTTCCTTTTGCATTTATAATAGGATTAGGATTATCGTCAGTATAAATAAATAACTCAGTGATTATTGTCCCGTGGTGATAAAAAATATATGTGCTTTTCCAGATTACAATCTATCTGTGTTACACATTACAGCCTTTCTGACATGATCCGTCTATCCAAACTTTTGCATCTATATATACCTATACTAGCGACCCGCCCCACGCACGGGTGCAATGTTTATACATCTCAATAGAAACCTCCAAAATTGTTAGTGTTTCTCTTACATATTATGCATGTATGGTATATAAATCTTCCTCTTTAATTACTCTATCTATTAAAAAAACTGCATCAAAATCCGTTACATAGTTTTGTTAAGAAGACTTAGGGACAGACAGCGAAAAGCGAATTTGTTTTATAATATGTAGTGATTTATTAAGATACGATTGAGGCATGGAATTTACAAATGGGCTAAGTGCCAAAAAAAGCAAAACTTAAATTTTACCTTTTTGATTTAAAAGCTAATGCATTTTTATTCAATTTCTCAATAAATGTATTATGGAACATAGCCCAACATAGCCCATTTGTAAATTCCATGTCTCGATTGTTTACCTGTGTGTTATATTTTTAATCTAAATTTTAATTAGCTTTTTGATTTCCCACGAATCGGTGGCATTACCGGTGATCTTCGTAAATGTCCGCTCTTATTTCGCGACGCGCTCTAATCGCAAATTATCGAGCCGACATGAACCGAGGGTATTCGCCACGGGCCATTATCGGCGATCAGTCAAGCTGCTGATACTATATTAGGAGAACATCTCCTTAATGTTATGGGAACTGACCAGTTCGAGGAACTATTAACAAATACCTATTCTGCAATTTGGAAATTTAGCCGGTTAAAATTTTAATTACGTATTTAATTGAAAACGTGATATAGGTAGGTATAGCAATTTTCCCACCGAGATCTTTATTTCCTAGGCGTTAATCCAAAACAAAATGTATCGGTGAGTTAAATTTCATTAAATCGTTGTTTCCTGACACATCGAACCATCCCTCAAAACCTTCCCATTTATAATTATAAGGATAGGATTGATAAATGTCTGTCTGTAAATTGAAACAGTCAGAATATTAGAAGGCCTATATAAAAACATTCTTATAACTCGACATATACCTATCATAGGTAAACACGAATATAAATATCGCTATACTGATTGCTTCATACATAAATAGTTTTGCATTTGACTATTACATAAATGGGCTGTACATGATAAAAATACTTGCATGTAATATGGAGGTCAAGTAGAACAGTTTAATGGTCATTCAGGTACTAACGTGGGTACTTACAAGCCATAGTAAGTGGGGTACTACACGGTACCCTTGCGGGTAGTAAATTGTGTTCTCTCACGGCATGGCTATCATAGATTTTCTTGAATATTATATTTGTATGCTAAATTGAAGTGCACTTTTACAGGTTTTTGCTTAACATTAGCAACAACGCATCTTTACATAAGTACATATTATAAAATAAAGTCGCTTCGCGTCCTCTATACGCTTAGATATTTTAAGCTAGGCAACTAGGATTTGAATCCAATTTAATGATTTGATAATAGGTAGAGTGATTCAAGGGGAAAGTTTGTACTTATAGTTTAGTATTGTTTTCTGCTATTTTATTGAAATATGATAATGATCCACAACTAACTGCGCGTAACCAGGGCGGGTCGCTAGTTTAGGTACACTAATATAATAACAGGAATGATTTGTATTTTTGCATGTAACGAAAAATCTACTTGTCCGATCTGAACAATTCTTTCACCAATGGAAAACTATATTATCAATAACATAAACTATATTTTATTCCCATATTCCTACGGGTGGAACCACGCAGAGGCAGCTAGTACAATAATAGTATTCTTTACTTTAGATAATTTTTACGTAGCGCACTCTAGTTAGCAGTATGTATATTATGATTAGGTACTTTCGCCCATCGGCGCTCTTGTGCAACTCGCTCATCATATTACAACTACGAGTATATGGGTAACTGTAACATCCGGTAAACGCTTTCATTGCACACATAACCGTGCGCATGTGCTAAACGAACATTTTGACTTATTTAACCGACTTATAAAAAAGAGGATCTCAATTTGAAAAGATTTTTCCAAAGATTCTTTCTCGAAACCTCTCATTCTTTTTTTCGAGTAGATTCGTCCTTCAGAAATGCCATAAGTAGTTTTAAACTTTCAATCATACATATTTGTCAGTTCTGGTTAGTTTGATTTAATTCCAGTGGTAACTTTAGTAACATCATTTGAATTTCTTCAAGTTTATTTCATCATATAGGTACCTACTTTTATTGGACTATTTTTAAAATCCACGTGGATATCGCCTACAATCACTAGTATAGCTGTATGTAACAAACAAGCATTCTATAAAGAAGTTCATAACTGAACAAAAATATCATATTCAAACAGAAATGCCCCATTCTTTACCGCTTTAAAAAAGGTGAAACAACATGGCGTCGCGACTCAAACGATTCTATAGAAGTGAGACAATATTTACACGGTTCACACAATTTGACGCCTCCTATACAATCATGGGGCGATGGAGCGGTACGCGGACCGTCCACATGTCTCGTCACACACACACAGTGTTTTTTAACGGACGCTAAAAAAGCGTTCAAACACAACAAATGCATTCCCAAGTACCTACAATAATATGCTCTATTTCCAAAGCCCAAAATTGAAAATGCAACACCGCTCGATAAAAAAGCGCCGCGTTTTAAAAACGCTGTCGTGTGAACATATACTTGGGAATGCAATTGTTGTATTTGAACGATTTTTAATGTCCGTTAAAAAAACTCTCGTGCGAATGAGGCCTTACGCAACCATTATACCTCTCCTAATTAGAGTTCAGCGCACTTTTATGAAAATTTTAATGACAAACTCGAGAGAACGGCCGCGCCAAGTGAAAGTATATTCTTATTTACTTATATGCAGCTTTTTGTAATCGTTTTCTGTTAAAATATTTTAATTTCCTTATTGAAATTGGTTATTCACTCCAGTGGGTTAAAAGGCATGAAATTATATATACACATATTCCTAATAAAATGTTATGTATGTCTTAAGACTTAACACTCTCATGATTTGCCATCTATTATCTCGAATCTAGATTTAGATTTACATTTAACATAGTAAAGGGACTATAGTAGAAAAAAATACCGCTTAGACGACTTTTGAAGCCTATCTACCTACTTAGAGTTCACAAACTACAATCCCTACTACATTCCATCAAAGGTCAAGTTCTCAAACAAAGAGTAGTTTAAAACCACCGCCATCCTACTTACCATAGCTAGGACTATGACACACATTAGCATCACAATGCTTCAGTGTTACGGCACGGTGTCACGCCAGCATCACCTCCTGAGGGACTATTCTATTCTATTTATCAAAATCATTTTTATTCAAATAGGCCTTTACAGGCACTCAAGAATAGTCACTATTAATGCTCGGTTCTGAAAGTTATTTTTACTGAGAAGAGCCGGCAAAAAACTCAGTAATTACTCTTTTCAAAAACCAACTTAGATCTAATACAATAGTGATTTTTACAAAATGTGAAATAGCTTATAGCGAGCATTTCACTGCCAAGGGTATTTTTCTAACAAGTAATCTGATACACTATAAAAGCCCTTTTGATATAAAGTTTTCTTCACTACCTGCTTAAATTGGTAAATCCTGAAATTCCTGAATATCTTTAGGTAGTTTGCTGAAGAAACGTATACATTGCCCCTTAAATTAATTTTTTACATTATCAGCTTCCATACTCTGTCTCTGTCATTACGTATGCAATCGCGTGAGAAGTCCGCTCTTTGAAGCCATGACAAACCTATACGAATATATAAAAAAAAATGTTATAAGCTAGAGAGCCTTTCACACAATTGTGAGGTAAATAAAAGTGACAGAGAATAGACCGGCGTTGTTATATTGTCGGCCAGTCATACAGAATACCGGAGTGTCACAAATGTTTAACTAATTATTTTTTATTGTTCACCATTTTTACATTCCAAGGTTTTTGAACCAGGCATTCCGACAAAAAATGGTTTTTGTTTACAGCGAGTTGTTTACCTCATCTACACCATAGAATATTTGTACTACGTTTTATTTTT
Organism: Thyatira batis; assembly: GCA_905147785.2. Lineage (NCBI taxonomy): Eukaryota > Metazoa > Arthropoda > Insecta > Lepidoptera > Drepanidae > Thyatira > Thyatira batis. Next base: position 283,375 of record LR990499.1, read on the forward strand.
TACCGGCAGTTTTGTCCTGTTTTTGTACAAGTATTCGAGCAACATATTGACTCGATATTTTCTTAATTTATTTTATAATCCGAGCAAAAAATCCTTAATTTTTTTTTATCCTAACTAATATTATGTCTGTCTCGCTTTCACGCTAAAACTACTGAACCGATTAAAATGAAATTTGGTACACACACAGATAGTCTAGAGCCTGAGAGAAGACATAGGCTACTTTTTATACCGGGAAAATGGAAGATCTCCCGGGTACGTGGGTGAAACCGCGGGTAGCCATTAGTTAGTTTATATTTCCTTAGCTGTGGTGAGTTATTGATCATAAGAGCAAGTTTAAACACCGACCCGTGCCTCTGAGTTAAAGTAAGAACACTTCTTTTGGAAGCAAAACACTTACTTTAGTCTCACTACTTTTGGTGAAGGATAACATCGTGAGAAAACCTGCATGTTATGTCACATTCAAAGGCATGTGAAGTCCGTCAAGATTAATCATATGAAGTCTAAAAGTATTCTTAAAATATTGTAGCAATATTTAACCTAGCATAATGTATGATGACAATTTGTCACCATATAATGACATACAGTGTTCAAGTCACCAAGTGTCAATGGCTGCTCAGTGCTGAGTGCTGAGAGCTCGCCGGAGCCCAGAACTAATTGTTTCGACACGATATCTAGCGGAGCTGTTGGTTTTTGCCAGCACCTTCTGAGTGGGCCTACCATATGTTCTGAAAAGTTGGAAATTTCAATGAATAGGTCAGATTGGGCAGTTTGCACTTACCTTATTGGCTTCTAGGTTTGTCCCTAATATGTGTACTGCCATTAAGGACGTCTTCATACACCATGGTTACCATAGGTTTTGGTTAATTATTTACGATTCTCCGTCAGATTCAAGATTTATTTTGATTTTGCCTGCAATTGTCGCTCCCAAGAAATATATTTTTTTTTATAATAAAAATAGTTAACTAGCTCTAAAGTAATACACGTTGTTAGATTACCTAATAATCTCCTGAGTGTAATATATACCTATGTTACGGAAATCCTGGGGAAAACCGTAAACCCCTGTCGGATGGTAACCCTACATCGGAGCCGCGACGCGACATCGGCAGCGGCGCGCTCGTCACCAATCATTATCGACAGGTTTCTAATTGTGTAACTAAACTCAAAACGAACCCACCACGTTTACTGGCAGATAACGGCTTCGTTATATTTGCAGATGCTCCTTGAGGCATCATATTTAAGTCAGTATTTATACTAGATTAAGGTGCTTAGTTTGTGGTCTAGTTCGAGGTCACACTGTGTGAATACTGGGACTGTTAATATATATTTTAAAACAGGATAGTATTTAATGTTAAAAACTATTCCTACATAGAATAAAATAAAGTCGCTTTCTCTGTCCCTATACCTATGTATGCTTAAATCTTTAAAACTACGCAACGAATTTTGATGCGTTTTTTAAAAGATAGAGAGATTGAAGAATAAGGTTTATATGAGTAATAACACCCATTAAATATCGGAGAAATGCTGTTATTTTTGAGGTTCCTATTGTAAAAAAATCAAGTGACGCTAACGAAGTTGCGCGGGTACATGATAATCGACTAAAAACAAACAAAAACCAAATCAAATCCAATGACTAAATCAATCAAATCACTTTACGTGACAAACAAATCATCGTATTAAATTAACCGCATACTTCGGTACCTGCCTGATTCAATATTTATCTCATTTTGATGAGATGACTCCGTAAAATGGACCTTGTAATCTTCATTAGATATTTCCGCATCATTATGAGCGAACCGTGCATTTAGATCAACTGAGTATTTGGTACGGGTTGTATAGCTGTAATATTTACTCTTTCCACAAGTCATTGTCTTTGTCTAGTTTATGGTGAAACTATCATTTAACATAATGTGCTCGTTGTGAACCTTATTATTCCACTATTTAACTACTTTTATGAATGCCTAAGTTTGTATGGAATATTGTTACTCAGTCACGCCAGAATAGCTGAAGGGACTATGGATAAAATTTGGTATAAAGAAAAAAATATCACTAGTTATCATTATGAGTGTGTGTTTAAAGGGTATCTAGAATATTAGCTACATACCTGTTTACTATAAACTCTTTACTTTGGAATGAAATTGGCCGCGTATACCCAAATTCTCCCTAGATTTTATTATTATATAATGCGTTTTAGCATATTGCAGCACAACTAGGTATATGTAGGTATTCTTATACTTAGTGTAGCATGGGAGTGTCGCAGGCCGTGTCCGCCATAGAGCCCCGGCCTATAAAGGGGACTGTAATTGGGTCACAATGGGGCTCGCCTGCCGTCCTCACCGTCGCGGCCTCAACACCATTATATATATTGACCTTCCTAATGGTAATGTTGAAGGTTTCCCTTTTAGTTGTGTGTTTTGTAAAATTTTATTCTTTGCTAGTTTGGTCATTTTGTAGTTAAATGAATAGGACTATGAATGTGAACGTTTCCACGTTGGTTGTTGATCAACTGAAAGAAAAGTTTTGAAGGACAATTTGTGAAGTGAAAACTTCTTTCGCTAAGCAATTTTTGGAAGGGTTAAATCTTATGGCACCAAACGGAAAGCTACAGTCAGGTACAGAAGTCACTAGTGCTAAAATACCTATGTATTACTATTTACTCATCATTACTGATTAAAGTAGAGTAAAAAATGTGTACATATGCAAATGTTAACAAAAGCCAAGTACACTACTATCAACATTTCCAACGATTTCATTATAAATGATATTAATTTTTATAATCATTTTTTTGCATTATTTTACTATTAAACATCTATATTGCTATGACTATGAGTCAAAGTAATATGTGTATTTAATGTCCGAAACGTGTCCGGAGTGTGTGTCCTTGCACACGTGGGTACCGCACGTATGTATAAATGTAGCTAAAACTGTGTAAATAATTAATTACTATAACTTACGAATAGTTTGGTGAAGGGGAACTACAGTGGACTATAGTTGCACCGCTGAATAAAAGTTTGGTTAAACCAAATACCAGTCACATGTATTCTACTTAGTTGTCTTTTGATTCTAGGAAAAGATGACAATATTCATAACAAAATAGTTTTTGAATCTTATGTCTAAAGATATTATATTTTTTGAATCTTTCAGTATATTTATTATCTTATTTATTGACTTAGAAATTGTTTACTTAAGCCGTTGCACAGTGATAAATCTTTCACACAAAAATATCCAATCACTTCGAAATTTAATTTCCGAGTCCGCTAAAGACATCTAAACCAAAGAAAATTGTATGTCGGCAGTGCACACAGACCACATAACCTGATGGCAAGTTGGTAACCGCTACTATAGACATTATAAATACCGTGACTTTCTTTTGGTTTAATTTTATTAATTAAGAATTTGGATTTGTATACTTATAGCTAGTTTATTTATTAATTCGGTTTAATATGATATTAGTTGATATAATTTTTATTGTTAATTTCTTGTTTAACTATATTTTGTCCGTGAGCTACCAGTCTGTCAAACGCGTTCACAGATCGCGAGCCACTATTCAATAAGTGCTAATGAGCAAGTCATTGGTACAAGTTTGCGGCGGCGGCGTCTATTGACATTTACATTTGACATGTTAGTCGCAAGTCCACTGACCTGCCATCTGGGAGTTAACAAACATGACTTGTAGCTTATTTTATAAATAAAAAATAAATGGATGCTGATAAGCAATAATGTGTTAACCGTCATAAACTTGGTTTCGAGTAAATGACGTTTATAGATTGTTTGTACCTATATGTCATTTGCGACTTTTTGTTAGATATAAATCCATTTTTTATGATTTGAAACACTTGCAAAATCTTAAATACGCGATGCATTATAAAAATATATCAAACCTTTGTTTTCGACTTTTTGTGGGTTGACACATTATTGCTTATCAGCATCCAAATATCCTGGGATTTTTTTCTCACACGGCCAATCGGATTCCAAAGTAAGCTTCAAAGTCAGCTTCTGATATGGTAACCAGATAGCTGATATACTACATACACTACGTAAATCCTTATATAGATGATTACATCCAGACATGCAGATTTTCATGCATACCTACAAATGTTTAGGGTGTGATTTGAACCCACGACCGACGGCTTGAGAGTCAGGGTCACTAACCACAAAGCCGGTCTGTCTATTTACTATCGAGTCATCCTTCATTCACCCATAGGTTTTGATCACTAGCTCCAAGTCACGGGTCATTAGCCACTAGTGCTGTTATTTGGTCTACAAATTAATTGATGATTAGACAACTTTTTTTATTTAGTATTATGACCGACAGTTGATTTTGTTTTGCGTTATGTTGTGTGTATAACAAATGTGTATACGACAAAAAAATTCTAAGCCATTTTTCAGCTTAGGTCGCTGGTTTCTTGTAAAGGAATCTTTCTGGAACGATGTTCCTTATGGGACGATGTGGGGGGGTAGGTTACCGGGAAAAAACCTTCCGTAACGTAAGATTATTATTGTGTCATCGGTGTAACATCTGACAGTTTTTAATTGGAACGTCATTTCAATTATTTGGCTTTTTTCTTCGTTCTTAATTCATATTATTTAAATAGGTACTATTTGTCTGGTCGGATAGTGTGGTTCTTTATACCTCGAATAGAACTTAAAATTAATCTTATATATAAAATTCTCGTGTCACAATGTTATTTACTATAATGCTCCTCCCAAACGGCTTGACCGATTTTTATGAAATTTTATAGATATGCATATTCAGTAGGTCTGAGAATCGCCTACTATCTATTTTTGATACCCTTGTGATCACGGGAACGGGAACTACGCGGGCGAAACCGCGGGGCGGCAGCTAGTATTTTTATAATAACTTCGTTCCTATCCGGAGTCCCACCACACCACTCAGTTTTAATATGATATACCAAATATTTATAACATTCGCACAGTCAATTTATTTGTTGAAAACACTGAATAATATGCGGTAATTTTTGTCTCCAATCAATTTATTTTCCGCACGACGCGCACGCGCACGCTGACGCGCAAAAAGTGCGCAAGTGCAGGAAATAATTTGATTTGATTTGTGCAAGTTGTGTTGCGTTTCTGATAACGTCACGACCACGACGCGTCATCTGAAACATTTATTATAACTTTACTTAGTTGCTAACTGTACTTGGTATTACTTGAAGTAACTATATCAATGATTTTATATGCTTGTGTATATATATAGGTATACAATATGTTACTTTGTATATATTGTTGTAATGTAGTATATGCAGTGCCGTCTTAAACTAGATTGGGGCTTTTGGGCACACAAGACGTTGGGGCCCTTTGGAAAGAAAAAAAGTTAATTATAATAACATTTATTATAGGTAATCAAATACAGTATTATATAATGTCATGAAATTAATTGGAATGCTACTGTTTTTAGTGTAAGTGTGAGAGAAATTGTCGGTTCTACGTGGTTAGGGCCACGTGTGGCCTTGCGGTAAAGATGCTATTAAGGATTTAAATGGATAGAAATATGGATAGAAGGTATTTGGTTACTAAAATTACCACTGTAGGATTATAGGATTAGTTAGGACCTATTGTATTTTTTTTATTTAGTTACTTTCCAAAATGCATTTGAAATTTATTACAATAAAATCTAAGCACTCTATTTTCGTTCTAGTATTACTTATCGTTATACTTACGTGGGTTTAATCGTATTTACTGATAAGCGTTAGTAACAGGTAACTAATCAATATTGATTAGGTATATGCATGAGTCAGTCTACAAAATTGTAATAAAAGTATAAATTATCACTTCAAGGTTATATGCATCACATTTGGTTCAATATCATGCTTATAAATAGCTAGTGGCTCGCCGCGGTTTCACCCACGTAGGCAGTGGATGAGATTAGCACAGGACCGTGTAGAGTGGCGGAAAAAGAAGGAGGCCTATGCTCAGCAGCGGGTAGATACGGGCTGATTAAGTAAGTAAGTAAGATACCCAGGAGATTTTCCATTTTCCCGGGATAAAAAGTAGCCTATGTCCTTTCTCAGGCTCTAAATTATCTGTGTACCAATTTTCATTTAAAACAGTTCAGTAGTTAAGCGTGAAAGCGAGACAGACAGACAGAGTTACTTTCGCATTTATGTCTAATACATATTAGTATGGAAAATATATGTTTTCCATGGATATATAAGAGCTCTAATCTAGTCCATTTAGGGGCTTCTAATTTATTGTAGTTACAAAAATGTGCCTGGCTTATTGGCCTTCTGGTGTTTACTTTAACTTTCAAGCCATCAGTCGTCGGTTCGATGCCCACCTGGGACAAACATTCGTATGCGTGAATATGTCTGTGTTCGTTAAGTTGATATCTGTATTTAATAGGCATCATCATCATCATGTTTTTCTTTCATCGATAGCCAGTGATGTGAACCCGTACGTAAGTTTTCATAAACTCAGAGGTACGGGCCAGGGATTTGAACCTGCACCCTCATGATCGTGAGTCGGTGCGTTCCCAACAGAACCAAATCAGCTATTTTAGATGATAAAACGATTATGAGATTGGCAGTGGAAAATGTCTCAATATATAGATACCTACTTATATTTATTTATACGTGTATTTTAAACCAACAAAACAAATAATGAAATCTTTTAATAATCTGATAGTATTGTGCTATGAGTGGTAGGTAATATGTTTGCGTTGCGCTTGCGCAGACAACATCGCTATCGGTCGATAAGTGATAGCGATAGCACTCGCCTTATCACCCGGCACCGCTTGCATGACCCTGCCGTAATCAAGTGTTAAGTGGTTGTAGTTTATTTTTAAGGAATACATATATTTATGATATCTTTCTAATATGTTGATTGGCAGATTGTAATCAATAGAAAAAATATTTTAAATAAATACTAAAAACTACTACATATTTTAGTGCATTTACCACATAAATAAATCTTCCGAATAATAAACAATAATTAATTTGTTATTACTAGAAAATATATTGACTGAGAATGTTATAAGTAGGTAACTATATAAAATTTCGTAAAAAAAATTGTAGTAGGTATCACTATTCCCCATAAATAAAAATAAGATAGTCTTGTTGGGTTTTTTATGGAAAAAAACTTCTTTTACTAAGTAGGTATAGGTAAATCATTGGATTTGAACCATTATTTGTAAAATACGGTCTTAGAATTTTTAAGTCAGCGCGTTGAGGTCTTAATAAACAACACCTTGAATTTTTACGTCATTATTTTGATAAGTACTTGAAAAGAACATCTACTATATACATTATTACTGTAGGTAGGTATAATAAATAAATATCCTGGGACATTTTTCACACACGGCCAATCTGATTCCAAACTAAGCAGAACTTGTGTTATGGTAACCAGATAGCTGATATACTACATATACTACTTTTAAATACATAATTATATAGATATTTACATCCAGACACAGGAAAAACAGACATATTCATGCATACAAATGTTTGTCCTGGGTGGAATTCGAACCCACGACCCGCGGCTTAAGAGTCAGGGTCACTAACCACAAAGCCAACCGGGCTGTCAAATAATAAATCTAATATAGTTTTATATTGTTTATATATAAAACTGACTCATCCCTTATAAATATGCAGCTAGGTGGTAAACTTACATATCATCATATTGTGTGTAAGTATGTACGATATGTACCTGATGGCCCTGTGTAAAACATGTCCTAGTATATTTATTTATAGACTACTTTTCATCTCGGGAAACTTTAAAGTCCCTCTAAAACGCTGGTGAAACCACAGGGCAGAAGCTAGTAATACAGCTAGTTTTCCAATACTGCATTATTTTGATACCTACTTAGCTGTTATCAGTCTGCGATCGATCAGCTGATTGCTGCAGCTGTGCGATACCGCGGTATCGGCCGATAGTGGCGCCACGTGTACCTGTGTGCTAAAGTCTACATAATCTATACCACACCTATGTAATATGTGTTTTTTCTTTAAACCTTTATATAGAGAACACCCGTTCTGAGACACAGAAAACTTATCTTTTTGACAGCCCGGTTGGCTTTGTGGTTAGTGACCCTGACTCTCAAGCCGCGGGTCGTCGGTTCGAATCCCACCCAGGACAAACATTTGTATTCATGAATATGTCTGTTTGTCCTGTGTCTGGATGTAAATATCTATATAAGTAGATATGTATTTAAAAATAGTATATGTAGTTAAATCAGCTATCTGGTTACCGTAACACAAGCTGAAACTTACTTTGAATCAGATTGGCCGTGTGTGAAAAATGTCCCAGGATATTTATTTATGCCACTAAGGTGGCAAACAGGCATACATATCTGTCCCACCTGGCAAGCGGTTACCGTAGCCTATGACCGCGCGCAACCCCAGGAGCGTGATTCGCTCCGTCTGGTGCAGGTATTATCCGGGCATGGATGCTTCGGATCGTACCTGCACCGGATTCGGAGGGAGGAGAGCCCGGCGTGCCACCACTGCGGCGCGGCGGATGATTCGGCGCAGCACACCCTCGAGGTGTGCCCAGCCTGGTCGGAGCAGCGCCGCAGTCTTACCGCGGCGGTCGGGCCGGACCTCTCGCTTCCCAGCGTGGTCCGTGGCATGCTGGGAGGCGAGAGCGCCTGGGCGGCGGTAGCCTCCTTCTGCGAGGAAGTGATGTCGCAGAAGGAGGTGGCGGAGCGTGCGCGGGAGGATGATCCCCTCGCGTCACAGCTCCGCCGGCGGAGGAGGGGGGGGAGGCGGCGACAGTACGATCGCCGTCACCTCCCCCCCTAGGCGGTGGTGACCAGCGGGAGAAAGGGCGCGGGGGCGCCCACTCCCGCTTTGCACGGTGCACCACCGTAGCGGGAGGGAATGGCCGAGCACTCGCGGTCATTCCCAGATCCCCCTCCCAGCACGGGAGGGGGACGAGAAGGGCTCGCCGAGAGGGCGGGCGGTCGCCGGGGGGGACTGGACGCAAGGGCTGTGCCAGATTCCCAGTCCCCCCCCCACAAAGGCGAGGAAGGAGTGCCGCTGGGTCGTTTAGTGGGTATACCGGTTGACTAGCAACCGGGGAGTCCCACATAACCCTCCCTGTCCCCCGACGGGGAGGGTATGCGTAACGCATTTTTCCCAGCGATAAAAAAAAAAAAAAAAAAAAAAAAAAGGAGCGTGATTCGCGCGTTGCCGACCCTGTGAAAATCTCTTAACTATATAGATTAGATAAAATGTACCATATTTTGTCCTTAGTAAATTTCTGTATCTACCAAATTTTATTAAAATTGGTTCAATAGTTTAAGAGTGAAAGAGTAACTTTTGCGTTTATAATATTAGAAGCGATTATTGTACAGAAAATGTTTTATATACATACATTCATATACTATATATATTATGAATAAATATGAATATTATATGAATAAATATATTCTTGACACACAGCCAATTTAATTCGAAACTGAATAGAGTTCATACTACGGTGACCAGATAGCGGCAAACCTTTTTCAAATACCTACACATAATGCTTACCTACTTTGTAATCAATTTCTGTTTTGTAATGTCAAATAAAAATATGTCTATTGTCTATATTATTTTAACACCCAGAGGCTAATACACACTATACTTATTCTGAATGGGACTCGAACCCACGCCAACAGCTTGATCATCAGTTTAGTCAACACTTAAAAACTCAGCTGAAAATCAGCGTTAGGGAGTCATGTCTAGCACATGCTGAGCTGGGGCCTTTTGGACTCAACATAATTTTGTTTTATTTTTGATTTTGTAATTTGGTTTATTTATCCATTAAGTATATTGTTTCTTTTTTATTATTATGTGGTGTCGATTACATGTTTCTTTCTTAAATCCTACTATGATTCAGCTATAATTCAGTAGGTTATGCCATAAGTGTGTTAGTGGAGCGGCTCGACGGTGGCGCAGCGCGGCAGGGTTATTATGACGGATGTCTAACGTGACAGGACAGCTCCATGATTGTCCGAGACATTAGGGTCAGACGAATGAGACATGCCCTTACGACCTCGCACATAATACCTTAGAATACGATAGTATTTATTTCCGGGAAAGCCTTTTTCGGTAAAAGCAACCTTTCGAAAATGCAATAAGAAGTGAAAAGAAAATTTAGGAAGAATGTTTTATTGGTAAAGTGATTTCTTAATCCGGTTACATATAACCCTAAATAAATAAAGTAATGCATAGATACCTAAGCAGGACATAGAAAAACCTAGTGTTATTTTTCCTTACATACTCGTACTTAAGACTCAATAAATCACATGATATATTCGCGACTTACCATGCTACTCTCTCATGAATGAATGAAGGACACTGGACCGTTTTTGGCAAATCTTGTCCATCGTATGGCCAGGGCTGGTTTACTCTCAAAGGAATGCAGGAGGCGGCGGCGGCGGCGGTTTCGAAATCAAACGGTTTCAGCATTTTTGGCAATCATAAAGGTACAAACATACTGTCGATATTACGTACGCAGTTAAGGCACCGACATATAACATGGATTGTACCTACTTCGCTTCAAAGTTACATACAGTATTAAAATGAAAATAAAATTAACTAATAGTCTAACAAAGCGAAAAGGAAAAAATAAAAATACCTTTAAAGATGTGTAACCAATAAATCCAAGATTAGAAATTAAGTTATAATTTTTGTACCTAAATGTTTAGATAATAATAGGGCGACATAATGGCAACAGCAAAGCCCTTTAAAAATTATCTAAGTAATAAATAAAAAATCAAGTTGGATATTCGTTATGGAGTAAAAAAATAGTCATAGACAGAAACTTTGAAGTTTGGTTTTGAGCATGATTGGTCATATGGTAGGTACTTAAAAGGTTGAAGTAATAGATACTAAATCAAATGACGTCAGTGATACTATAAATTAACCTGTCTAAAGTTGTTAATATAATCTTTGTTTGTCCTAATCGTGATATTTGCAAATATAATTTTATAGTCGTAAACTTAGTAGCAAAAAATATATATTGTCACCTTTATTATGAGCATGAGATGACCCACGCAAATTCGTTAGCGTCACTTGCCCGTTTTTGCTACATTTTTGATTGATGTTCCGCTCCTATTCATCGAAGCGCAATGATATATAGCCTTCCTCGATAAATGGGCTATCTAATACTGAAGTAATTTTTCAAATCGGACTAGTAGTTCCTGAGATTAGCGCGTTCAAACAAACAAACACAGCTTTATAATATTAGTATAGATAATTCAGTATAGAAAATAAAACGTAGGTAAGTAAATAAAGCCAATTGCAAGTTCTTACAGTTTGCACAATACCTTATATTCTGCGTACGTTCTTGCCTTGTGACCTAAATGCCGGCTGGCTGGAGGTTGGCACACCTGTGCAAATGTTGGTCCAAGCTCCCACCAATGTTTGGGATAAAAGGTCCACTAGTGTAATCTTTTTAGTTAATTAAAGTAGGTATTGTATTCTCTTATCCCCTTGGTATTAAAAAATATGATCTGAGTTTAAATTGTAGTGTTGCCTCTAAAGTTTAGATTGTAATCAAAATCTGCCAAAAAAATAATATAAATAAAAGTACCTACTTTAGCAAGACATAGCATCTAGCTAATATAATCTACTAGCGACCTGCCCCAGCTTCGTACGGGTGCAATGCATACATCACATTAGAAATCTCCAAAATTGACACTGCTTCTAACATATTATGCATGTATTGTATATAAAAACCTTCTTTAATCACTCAATCTATAAAAAAATACCGCATCAAAATCCGTTGCGTAGCTTTAAAGATAGAAGACATAGGGGCAGACAGCGGAAAGCGACTTTGTTTTATAATATGTAGTGATGGCCAGGTGATACCATCAGTCTATAAGGAAGGATGCGTAAATGTTTAGTAATAGTTGCAGTAGTTGTTTACAATGCCACGCTCAAGGTTTCATCATCAATTCATCACTTGCGATGATGAAACTATTACCTATTGTGTTTATAAACTTGGTAGAACTAATGTATAATATTTGCATATATACTCATTTTAGGAACACTAAAAGAGCATCCACCTTGGGTTAATGGACTTCATGTTATCGTTTATCAACAGTATTTTATTTAGTTCTGTGGTTTACGCGTAACCGATGGACATACAGACAGACATATTAACAGAGTTACTTTCGCATATGTAATACTAGTTGACCCGCGCAACTTCGTTAGCGTCACTTGCCCGTTTTTGCAAAAGTTTTGATTGATGCTCCGCTCCTATTCGTTATAGCGTAATGATTTATACATAAAAACCTTCCTTAAAAATCACTCTATCTATTAAAAGAATCCGCATCAAAATCCGTTGCGTAGTTTTAAATATCTAACCATAAATAGGGACAGACAGACTGCGGATAGCGACTTTGTTTTATACTATGGTATTCACTATATATTTTCAAAATAGTAATATAGAGATTAAAACCAGACATAATACAAACGGACATGTTTATGAAAACTAAACCCACGAAAAATGGTTGAAATTCGAGGTTACAAAGACACTCAGACAGAGGGTAATAAACTTCTAGATTCCTATAGAAAAAATGTAGTTACCTATAAGGCATTGAAGGGATCAATAGTTTCAAACTAGGCAACCAATTTGAATAACTAAATAACAAAGTAATTGGTCGATACAGGTATTTCTACAATAACAGTAATTTAACAATTAAATTATATCAGCTAAAATACTACTTTTGCAGAGATTTGCCGGTAATAAACACTTTTCTTTTTACTACAAGCTTGCAGGATTCAAACTTATGACCATCTCAATCTTACCTTAAATCTATGGGAAATATTTCATTGCTACGGTCAAGGTGAATTCTGACTTTTACACAACTTAAACACAAGTCTACACAAGGCACTATCCACGTAACTATAGATCATTTTGAAGATGTAAGTATGTAAGTGGTTGTCCCACTTTGGTCACATTTGGCGGTCTCATGAAATATGCAGGTACGGTACCCTGTATCCGTGTCACTCAGATGTCGGCCAAGGACGTTTGACGACCATGGATGAACTCCAACTGGACATTTGGAAGGTCGAAAACTTGCATCAAGCATTAATTATCTACACTAATATTATAAAGAGGAAATATTTGAATACTAGTGGCTCCCCGCGGCTTCGCCCGCTTTCCCGGGGATCTTCAATTTTCCCGGGATAAAAAGTAGCCTATGTCCTTTCTCAGGCTCTGGATTATCTGTGTACCAAATTTGATTCAAATCGGTTCAGTAGTTTTAGCGTGAAAGCGTAACATACAGACAGACAGAGTTACTTTCGCATTTATAGTATTAGTATGGATTTATTTGTTTGTTTGCATTGAATAGGCTCCGATACTACTTGACCGATTCGAAAAAATATTTCACCATTGAAAAGCTTTATTATTAGAGAGTAACATAGGCTATATTTTATCTCTGTATTCCTACGGGAATGGGAACTACGCGGGTGTAACCGCGCGGAGGCAGCTTGTGCTTAGATATCATAAGTATCCTTGGAACTTTCTTTACTTACGATCGATTTGATTCTATACTATACTGTGTAGCCTTACTAGCCTTGTATTATATAACCAATAGCTGATAAAGATATATACCTACTAAGTATACTAACATACAAGTATGAATTCATATAAATGTTTGTCCTAGTCGCGAAGTGAACTCAAATAGCATATTGATGTTAGGAGTAGTTGAATACCAAAGCAATGTTATGTTACCTCTAAATCTGTAGGATTTAAATACAGATTTCATAATAACTAGGTACATATGGATGCTAATAAATAATAATGTGTCCTCATAAACTCGGTTTTGAGAAAATGGCTTTTTAAGATAATGTAATGTATGTGATTTTTGACTTGTTATAAATCCATTTTTATGTACTTTAATGTTTAAGATGACTTGAAACACTTTTGTAGAATGTTAAATCCGCGATGCATAAAAAAATATAACAATCTCTGTGTTTTCGACTTTTTGTGGGTTGACACATTATTGCTTAAGAGCATCCATTCTATATACCTCATATTCATTGTAAAATGAAAAAAATATTGTGTAAAAGGAAACGGTTATAAACATTTTTTTTCCTTCGTTTGCCCCCTGAGTCGACCACAAAATGCGTTAGTATAATACTCAGAGATCTTAGTGCATACTTTGTCTGGGGAAGTACTATCACTTATCTTTTTCTGCTAAAGTGTAGTTGTAAAATTGTGTCTAAGTATGCTCTAGGTGACTTAGACTTAAGTACTATAGGTATGTCTCTAAATCATGATGTGGCTTCCTGCGGTTTCACCCGCGTATCCGGGAGATCTTCCATTCTCCCGGGATAAAAAGTAGCCTATGTCCTTTCTCAGGCTCTCGACTATCTGGGTACCAAATTTCATTTAAATCAGTTCAGAAGTTTTAGCGTGAAAGCGAGACAGACAGATAGACCGACAGAGTTACTTTCGAATTTATAATTAGTATAGATGTCTTTCAATATTTCCTAAATTAGAACCACATTAGTGTACATAGATGCATGTCACGTGCATATATGCATACCTACTTGTTTTATTCATCTGTGGTCTGTAGCAAGTGCAGTCTGTGTCCGAGTGACGAACAGATCGACATCGCAATACTAAGTAGGTACTTAGCTATCGTTAGGTCGTTGAATAAAGTGTTTATTGCTAAATAATAGTTACTTAGTTGCTTTATAATGTTCTTCGACTATTATAACTGTGAATGTTTACCTTTATATAGGTTACTTACCCGGCAGACTTCGTTCTGCCCACCAGCGCCACGTACCGGGTCCAAATTGATATATACATAAAAACCTTCCACATGAAATACTCCGTAATTTGGTGAATACTGCTTGAAAATCTATTTAGTAGTTTTTGTGTTCAACGCGTTTAGACAGATAGACAGAGGCGGCGGGGACTTTGTTTTATATATGGTGGTCATTGAGAGGATATAGGGCGTCTCTAATCACGGGAAGCCCTAAGGCCCAAAGGCTAGGTGGTCGTACTTACGATATCTCCAAGGTGGCGGGGAAAAATTGATGGCAAAGGCCAAGGATCGAGCCCATTGGCGTGCACTGGAGGAGGCATATATTCAGCAGTGGACCAGAGTAGGCTGATGATGATAATGAATCACGGGAAAAAGTAAATTAAAACATGGGCGAAACCGCGGGACTTCGTCGTGTCGTGTATGACTGAAAGTACTAGGATAACATAAATTACAACAAATGAGTTACATTCTAACAAAGTGATAATCGAAAATTAAAAATAAATAGGTAGTAGCGTTCTGAATTTAAAACATGCTTACAATGCAAACGACAGCAGATTGATGATTAAGGAAAAAGTACTTAAACACGTGTATTAAAGGTTGCATTTTACATATTACAGTTTTGTAAAATGTAAAAAGTAAAATGGCTGACGCCTCAAAATCAATTAGCCGTGATTGTAAGGCCTCGCGCACGAGTTTTTTTACCGGACGTCAAAAAAACGTTCAAATACAACAAATGCATTCCCAAGTATCTATATGTTCACACGACAGCGTTTTTAAAACGCGACGCTTTTTTATCGAGCGGTGTTGCATTTTCAACTTCGGGCGTTGGAATTAGAGCATTATGCTACTTGGAAATGCATTTGTTGTGTTTGAACGCTTTTTTAACGTCCGTTTTAAAACTCGTGAGAATGACGCTTAACTGTAATCGCACATTACTAGGTATGTAAACGTACAGGAAGAGCAACTTTGTGAATATTAATCATTATGATTAATTAATAAGTTAATTACAATGAATGCAATTTGTCATGTTACGGTTGTGTCGAAAGTTTTTAGACTACTTTAGACATTGACAAATATTATAAGGTAGCGGATCTACAACGCGTGCTATAAACATTTTAGTTGCATATTTCTAACCTATCTATCTATATATAAAACTAAGACCCCGCCGCCTCTGTCTGTCTGTCTGAACGCGATGAATACAAAAACTACGTAACAGATTTTCATGCGGTTTTCACCAAATTACGGAGTATTTAATATGGAAGGTATTTATGTATTATATATCAATTTGGACCCGGTAGGTGGCGCTGGTGGGCAGAACGAAGTCTGCCGGGTCCGCTAATTATCTCTTTCAAATGCTCTGAGGTTATTTATTTTAGTTGCGCTCAAATAATTGGATCCAAACAGGAAGATGACCGTTTTTAAACAGCTATAACCTGTACAACGTTACTAAAGTAGTATAACAAGGTAGGACACGCGTCAATTCTGCATTAGGAAGTTGTAATTAAAACTGTTCTTGAGGAAGTACAGTCCCTATACATTGTGCCAATGGCATGCCTATAAGGCAGCTTTGTCATTTGGACCTATAATTTGATAATCCACAAGCCATCGTGCGTACAAACATTATAACAACACTACATATATATAGATAACACGTCGGAAATAGACGGAAGCTAAACAACGCCAAAATATATCAATGACATTAGGAAATACCAACTAAAGTTACAGTTACAAAAAAGCTTTCTAAAATTATAACTCTTTGTCGAAAGTTAATATCATGTTTCAGATAAGATCTCGATACTTTTCGTACCAGTTAAAATATTATTATTTTACGTTTCGACACATAAATAAATTCGAGTGTGGTGTCATTAGCTGCACTGTAATTGGTGAAAGCGTGAAATCGAAATTATTCCAAATGTCCATTTGATATCGATAACGATTCGATTGTTCGATGATAAATACTCGATTATATTCGGAGTAACAAGGTTGACCCGGTACCCGATGTTTTCATTTAGAAGTGTCTGATTTGCAATGGCGCTTGCTTTTTTTACTAGAAAGGCTTGTCTGACCGCAATCTTTCCGAAGTAAGTGATCATTTGCTTGAAGATTGTGTACTAAGAGTGCAATAAAATAGACAAAGCCTTTACTCACTATTTGGAATGGTATGATATTAGTATTAAGTTGAAGGTTTGGCTTGAGGGTCTCGCTTCCTGTCGCAGCAAATGGTCTTTTTGGTAGGTTCAGATATATGTGATGTCATAACGGACTTTTTACATCTAGGTAACTTTCCCGGGCTTACCCTGTAACTGACTCACTAAAAAGATCATTTTTCACTAGTTCCTAGTTTGCTAAAGTTTTGTGGTTGGTGGCTGATTAATTATATAGACGATATCATAAACTACGTTATGGTTTCCTCTAGTTAGATTTAAACCCACAACTCAGAAAATCTGAACAAAACAGTTAAGATGGTTTAGTAAGTAACTATTCCTTAAGTATAAGGAAGGTTATGCAGGGCTCCTTCTAGTACCTAGTTAGTATATATACATGTGAAGTCCTTAACATAAAGCCAATTATGCTAGTGGACTCATTATTTGTCCTAGATTTCTGTAAAATCGAAACTTTTTAAAGTAAATTATAGTACATAGTTAGTAATTCCAATTATGTATTTAAATAAAATATTTTATTAAGAAGATGATTTTCATGATCTATTCCACTAGTACCAAAATTTAGTGACACTTAAAAACGTGTTTTTTCTTTCCATCAAAAATGATCGGCCGTTGAAAATTTCGTTTTTTAACTAGCAAGCAAGGTTATTTGTACGAAATCTTCTGAGTCGATCTTTTCACCATAGTCTCCAAGTTAAAATGCACTCTATATTCATGAGGAGTATTAACTTAATTTGCATAGCTAGCTGGTGAGTCCGAACGGTAATGCAATACTATCCGTTCTCAATATTTTGGAGTTCCGTTACAGGAAATCGAACCTGCACTTAGCTGTTTGGACATCGACAAGCGTGTATCAGGTAACATGGTTAACTTAGTGGTCACCCTTTTCGTTGTGGTCTCGGGTTCAATTCTCGCCCTGTGGATTTTTATGGGTTTGAACATTTGTCAAAATAATATATCAGCTATCTAGTACAATTTTCACCCTGGTAGAAAAACCATTACTTGATGCACTGTAAAGCAGTAGTAAGAAAGGCCAATGAAATTATTGATGTGCCTGTGCATATCAACTTCACAACTCAAGGTCAAAAACTAGTAGGTGGTGCCCCTGGTTGCATACATGTTTTTTTTTATGTGTTGGTCTACAAACGAGCAGACGTATCGCCTGATGGTAAGCGATTACCGCCGCCCATGGACACCCGCAACACTAGAGGAGCCAAGTACGTTGCCGGCCTTTTAAAAAGCCATGTAGGTAATGGTGACCACTTACCATCAGGTGAAGCGTTTGCTTTCAATCTTCTCCTTTTTGTTCCTGTGTCACTTTGCCAAGTGGCACCGACCCCACTTTCTACTACATCCAGACACTTGCCATTTCAGTCATCTCTCTATTCTCACACAATCTATTAACTTTCTGAATTTATAGATATACAAGCCGCCGTCGCGCGGTTTTACCCGCGTAGTTCCCGTTCCCGTAGGAATACGGGGATGAAATATAGCCTATGTTATTTATGAAGAACGCAGCTTTCTATTAGTGTAAGAATTGTGCAGATCGGTTCGGTAGTTTCGGAGCCAAACAAACAAATCTTTCCTCTTTATAATATAAGTATAGAGATGTGTATTTTTTTAGTACTATATGCTTCTTTAAAACAGTAGCCTTTATTATGTCAGTATTATACAAAGTAACGGTATACTACGTATGATACAAAAGCGTCACGGTCACTGAGAACGCACTCACTTACAATAATAAGTATTATTATACCTAACTTACATTACTTAACTCGCTTAATTGTGAAGTAAAGTAGCATAGTTTTAAATACGTAAAAATTCATTTCTCTTCTTTTTATCATCTTCTTTTTCTTTCTGCCCTTATCCCGCCTAAGCAGGGTCGGCACAACATGTGTTTTTCTTCCATTCCTCTCTGTCAGCCCCATTTCAGTCATCACTCCCCTCTTACACATATCACCTTTCACACAATCCATCCATACTGTATCGTTTACCTAAAAACTGCTGAAGGGATTTAGACAAAGTCACACCAGTAGGTAGACTACCTGATAGATAGATAGATGGATAAATTATTTATTGATACACCACAGATAAAACTTAAAAATAACAAGAAACATTAAAGACAAGAGTGTTACAATGGACCTTATCACTTATAGTGATCTCTTCCAAGGAACCTTTGTATGGGAGGATCTATAAAAAACTGAGTAAAATTGAGAATCATAGTACAAGCTATAATTAATTTAGAATCAGATTTGTATTCATTTATTTATTTTATAACTCGAACCGGTCCTTGACATTGTTAGTAAACATAACAACTTTGCCCCGTGGCAGGTCTCACCTGAATGTCAAGTTCGGAACCATACACGATCACCTTGGTTCAGCCTAAGCGTCAGCTCACACGGAGACGCCACGCGACGCGACACTGCGCGCACATTTTAATAAAGTGACTCAAAATTTAACTTTATTTACTACTAATTGACCCGCGCAACTTCGTTAGCGTCACTTGCCCGTTTTTGCAACAGTTTTGATTGATGCTCCGCTCCTATTCGTCATAGCGTAATGCGTAATTTATACATAAAAACTTTCCTTAAGAATCACTCTATCTATTAAAAAAACCGCATTAAAATCCGTTAACTACATCCGATACACATTTCATTACGTTGCTCCACGCACGGGCCTCGTGTGCACGTTTTACTGAGTGGGAATGGAACCTGCGACTCACGGCATGTAAGTCTAAGCTAAACACACGCCAACTGGATGCTGATAAGCAATAATGTGTTAACCTTCATAAACTTCATTTTGAGAAAAAGGCGTTTAAAGATACTAACGTCTATGTGATTTATGACTTTTTGTATGATAAAAACCAATTTTTATGAAGGTACTTTTATGATTTAGATGACTTGAAACACTTTTGTAGAATGTTAAATACGCAATGCATTACAAGTTTTCGACCTTTTGTGAGTTGACACATTATTGCTTATCAGCATCCAACTGTCCGCTAAAATAGCGAATCAAATTATAAGGATTAGAAGAATCACACAACACCCTTTAACTCACGTCTTTTCTCCGAAAAAGTAACTTAATTTTCATAACTAAATAGTTCCGAGATAAGGTTATCAGTCACTATCAGCAGTTTATTGGAAATGCATATTTTACACGACACGTATTTAATAACTTTTCGTATCTCAGATGGAGAGATAAATTCGATGGTAAAATGATAATTACCTACTACATACTTTATAAAACATTATAGTGGTAGAATAAAAAACCTGGTAAATGAAATTTCAAACTTGCAAAGCTTCATAAATTTACTACTCATAAAAACGCGGCACTTCCCTGTTTTTGCAACATTTTTCATTGATGCTCCGCTCCTATTTTCTGCAGCGTAATATAGCCTAAACTTTCCTTGATCATTGGGCTATCTAACAGTGAAAGATTTTTTTCTAATCGGACCAGTAGATGCTGAGATAGATAGGCGCATTTAAGTAAACAGTCTTCAGCTTTATACCTATAGATATTTTTATTAATATTTACATACAGGTTATAAGTTATAACTAACAACCTTGTCCATACACAACGTTTGTCATGTGTGGGAATCGAACACACTACCAGCAGTTTGAAAGTTAGCATATTTAACCAACAAACCAGACCATTATGTCTTATAATGGTCTAGCTACATTAAAATCTATCACTAGGTATTTAAAACAATTGTAAAACTATGTCATTGAATATCAGATTAAAATTATTGAAATGACGAAACTGTCCTCATTACCAGCTAATAATGATCAAATTCCATTGTCTAATTCATAATGAAATATTTATAATTGTATTCTGAATTGATCGTAGGACAATGGCGGCCTGCTTACTGACTTAAATACTGATTTGTTGTAAACCGTTTAATAACCATCGAGGTCTGACGTAATACTATTGTTTATAACATCAATAAAATTAGAATAATCACGAGGAATTGAAGTTAGAAGTTAAGAAGTACTTACTCTACGTAGATAAGTGTTAGAACGAGAAAAAAACAATAGGTCATCAATATATTTTTTAACTGTTCAATGGGGTTTACTAAATATAGTATCTAATAAGTTTATTTAGCGCAGGTTGATGATAGGCAAGTATTTGAGGACTAGATGCCTGCCTGTGTCTATGTTGGTTAGGAATAGTTGCACTGTATTATTTTTAACACATTTTATCATTATCATCTTCCTTGCCTTATCCTATGTAGGATCGGCTTTGTGCGTCATGTCCCTCTATTTCATTCGGTCTCCAGTCAAATCCACATTCACTCCACATTCTCTCACATCATCACAACGAAACACATTTTATACTATCTAAATAAAATATAGTACATATGTAGTATATATATATATATATAGTATAATATAGTGTATAATTATCTGGTAGTCGTCGTATAAATTAGCAGTTAGCTTTTTTTTTCGGCTTTGAAACTATTCGGGATTTTAGCGTTCGATTTACTGGGTGTCATTTCTATATCGAAAAGGTGTCAAATTCGCTTTTACCCTGCGATTTGATACAGGGTTTGGTGATAGATATGTCTTCGTTTTTTCATAAGGTGCCATTAATACGCTTTGGGTTATTTACTATATGGGTTATGAATTTCTGATATGACTTGAGGGTGCTTTCTTTATTTATTATTTCCATTAGTTTGTAGCAGTTAGCTAGGTATAACTTTTTGGAAGTGTTCCAACTTGCAAAGAGCTTTCAACCTTTAGTAATGTCACCGCGGAAAGGTGAAATGAAAGCGACAACAAAATATTACCTAACGTCCAATATCAGAACTTTTCATAAAAACGCATTGCAGTAGTCTGGTTTCTTCAATAATATTAGTATCTCTAAATATTCAAAAAAGTCTAAAACAATCCTATTAATATTATTGTTGCGAAAATTTTTGAGGATGTCTGGATGTTTGTTACTCATTCAAGCCAGAACGGCTCAAGGGATCGAGATAAAATTTCTCGTACACATAGGCTACTTATTATCCCGGGAAAATTTAAGATCCCCTAAAAAGGGGGAAACTGCGGAGTCACTAGTAATAAATAAATAATCTGGGCCATTTATACATGTGATTAGTCTAGCTTCAAACTTAGCAGAGCTTTTTATAATGGTAAACATGTTGTCATGTAAAATATGTTGTTACTTATGAAGATATTTAAATCCAGACACAAAACAAACAGACATGTTTGTAGATACTGGGAATCGAATCCACGAATATCGGCTACGACGTTAGGTCGCTAACCATAAAGCCAAGTGTAAGTTTGTTATAATTTATTTATCTATTTACATTACTTTGCAAACTTGTATTTGTTGATGTATTTTGCTAGCTGTAGTCTGAATAAATCAGCCATTAGAATAGGATGTTCAAAATAAAACTTAACATATTTGACAATGTGTTTATTGCGAAAATCTTAAACAAAACATAAATTAACATCTCATCTATTATGCACAATGTATAATTATTCAATTTGTATAGTTCCGCCGGTATCCGCCGGGGTCGCTTCACATTTTATAGTTCATCTACTCTTTATATATTACAAAATGCTTTATTCTTTTTAAATATATTTTAAGGCAATTTTATATCACAATATTGGTTTTTATAGAACGCAGTATAATCACTATTAGCCATTATTTTGAACGTCATTTAGTCTGTGAAAGCTAAAATGGCGTTTCGAAATATTGCCTTAATAGTGTTTTATCAGTAAAGGATTTGTATAATATAAATAGTACATCACAAGGCCTCTCAGTGATACATCGTCGCCGCCACAACACTGCAGCTGCCACTGTTCATACAAACTTAAAAACGACACTTAAAAATATTGCAACAATTAACTCTATCAATCTCAATAATTATTTGCTCTAGACGCTAGAAAATTAAATTAAATTGACTAATTTATTATTATGCTACGGAAATAGTTGATAAAATATTGTATAGTTTAATAAATAGTTTATTTATTACACGTTTTAACTAGTGACGTGGAGCCGCCAGGTTAGAGATACATCATCGTAGTTGCAATAAAACGTCTTCGGTAAATAGATATTATAGTTCTCGTCACTCGCACTAATTTCTAGATAAGGCACAGACTATTTGACACATCTAACATTGATCTAATATAAAATTCAATAGGAAATAAATATTTTCGACAATATCTTTTTATATTGAACTGGATTTGATTAAATTTTTTTAAATTCGTTCAATAATTATTTCAATCTGCGTGACACCTATTTCTAATTAAGTACCTACAATAAATAAAAGGAATATCTCGAAGTCCAGCTCCGACCACAGTTTACGGCCAAAGTACTTATAGAACACCACAGCACATCCAGTCACATAACCGTACGCATCACAGCAAGAAAGTAAACTATGTATTTATTGATAGCATGTGAAGGAATGTTTTAATCTAACGAACGTTGAATTAATCATGTAATCGCGAGGCACATTAAACGAAAGTACAACATGACTGAAATTATCGATATTAATAATGTTCGCGTCGCGTAAACAAAACAGACTTGGCATTATGTCCCGTCAGTACCTCGGAACGTAATTCAGTAGGTGCCTACTACTTGCCGAGCCAATGGAAATGAATAGGGGAAACAGAATCGAGTGTAGGTCATCACACACAATGCTCGTGTGTAAGCGCCGTATTGAGACAATACTGGGAGCAGATTTCAAGGTGTTATTAACTGTTTTCTTACTTACATTGTACGTTCCCATAACAGCGAGTGCCGTACTGCGGGAAAGCGGCGCCACCACTAAAAAACTGCCAATTTTTTCGATACAAGAGGTGGCGTCGAACAATAGGAAGAAACTACTTTACTCACACTTCGCAGTGTTCATGTATCGGCCGCTTTCCAACTGCGCATGCACGAGGTAATTGCTGTTACGGATAACCATCATTTGCATTGTTCGCTATCTGGAGAAAATTAATTGCTCCACAACCGATCAGCCGGCTGAAGAAATCGATCAATACGCGGCGCGACTCGTTCGCACACTCGGAATTTCAACGTTTACGCAATACTGTAAGCGGCTTTTGAACAACGGTTATTTCTACGAATGTAAACTCCGCCGAGTCTGTTAGGATATCCACGCACACATAACCGAAACCGTTGACACTTCGGCCCAGAAACCATTGTCACTAAACTTGCTAACGCGATGGTATTCCTTTAGGAATGTATGGCGTCTCACGCCCGATATATCGACATATTTGAACCTTTCCGTATGACCGCGATGAACCTAGGCCGCGCCGGCTTCCTGTTTCTGCTGTATGATGGACTCCCACTGGGCTATGAGCCGAGTGGAGCTCGGAGCGAGGAACTCTTGTCCAGGAGTCAGTTCACAGAGCTCCGCTAACGACTTTGCGGGTTTCAGACTTCCGATGGACTCGTGCCCTGAGCTATTCCTCGGAGACGGCGACCGCAGCTCCTCATTGAGAGCCTCATACAGCTCTCCTATCGACTTCGTCGCCTTCAGCTTGCCGGGCATCGGAATCTCCTCATCCTCCGACTCGGAAGTGGTCTCAGTGTCGCTCAGTTCTAAATCGAAGGGTTTTTGCTTCTTCCTCATCTTTTTGAGTTCGTGTTCCCTGTCTTTCATCTCTCGGAGTTCTTTTTGTATTTTCTCCTCGACGGGCACGTAGCCCTTCCGCATGGGCTTGCCTTCAGGCGTGCGGGTGATCACGGGAGCGCTAAGGACTGGCGCGATGACGGGAGTCGTGGGGAAAACGAGTGGCGGAGCCATGGTGGCCGTGGGGGTCATTGCTGAGGGTGAGGCCGGCGGGAGTTTCCCTTTGCTGGCGATGAACCGTTGCATGATGCCTTTGGTGCCAGTTTGTGGGGTGAAGCGTCGCGTGTAGCCGTTCGTGTTGATGGTCGCCGGCGTGGTGGGCGGCGAGGGCGCGATGGGCCCGAGGAGGTGAGACGTCGACATCGCCCTGTTGAGGACCTTCGCCGGCTTGGGGTCAGCGTCGCCGTTGACGTGCCCGTTCTGATGGTTCACGTCGATCGTCGACTCCGACAGAAGTCTGTTTATTCTGAAGTGACCTTCTTTGAACTCACGTTCTCTCTCTGTTACCTCTATGATCTCCCTCTGGATCCTGGTGAGGGGATCTTCTTTCAGTAGTGACTGCAACAGAAAAAATATACAATTAGGTACAGATTTAGTCACGTCTGTATTAAATAAAAAGATACTAAGTTATATTCTAAGAAACTGTATTAACGTCATAAATAAGATACTCCTGATTCATCGATTTCAAACATACAGTTAAATGGTATTTCCCCGTAATAAGAACCTCCATAAAATCTTTCCGGCAAATAAGCACAAGCAAGTTCTTGAAAAGATATTAACTATCTTTAGATGGTATAGTATATTTATATCCAGCTAAAGATATTTAGGTAGGTAGTAACCTATATTCTTTGAGTAGATCTATATAAAACGAAGTTCCTAATGCGTGCCGTAAATAGAACTATTTGATTCAAGTGTTGCTTATATCAGTGCAGGTATTGCACAAGCTGCATAATATATCCAAGGCAGGAGGCGTTTAATCGATTCATCATGACATAATCGCAGTTCTCGGTCAAAGTAAACTTGTAATGTACTCGTTACACATTCGTTCCAGTTAACTTGACCATACGTAGAATTTTTATGATCACAATATTAGTCTCGTATATTACTACTGAGACTGTTGCAAGCCGTACTTGCGCTGACCTTAGAGATATGGCCCGAGATATGAAAACTAGTTTCAGAACAGAACAATGACATAGATATGTACCTATAGGTTTCGGATCAGGCGTATTGTCGCCTATAGGTACTGGTTGCTGCTATGAAGTTTGGATTTTATAGTATTATTTTCAAGACAAAATATCGCAAGTAGGCGGTCGAAATCCCTGAACATGAACTGTTAAGTGCTTTTTTCAAGAGTTTGCCTCGCTTTGGTACCAAAAAATTTTCTGTAAATTTAGAGCTAAATTGTTAAGATATTTCATTTAAACGCTAGGCGAATTATACTTCATCCTAAGACTCCCAGAACTTTGGTTATTTTAAAACTCTTTCGCAAATATAAATATGATACCTACGCATTATCGATCGCCTATAATAAGTATAGATAGTAGGTATATTACTCACATTGGAAGAATTTAATAAGTTGGAAGAATCGAGAAGTAAGTATTGTTATGCTCACTTTGCATTATCATTTTATCGCGATCAATAAGTACGACATTCCACAAAATGGTAATTATCGATATAAGATTATGTCTTTATCGTTACCTTAGATAACCATTTTAACTTTTAATTAATTAAGGCACGTAAGCCTTACTCCTGATATCATTATTTATTAGTACCGAATAGATAAGGGAGTTATTTTAGAAAAAAAATACCCCAACTATATGCAACTAACAATCTATCTCCTACCATATTCTATGTTATTTTAAATACAGCTTTTAATTTCAAAGAAGGAATCCGTCTAAACGAAACTGCTTGTCATACATGCATGGACGACTTTTGCATGCAACAATTTCTCCGCTATTACAGTCATTAGAATACAAAATTGTGTCGCGTTTAATTCTCAATTTCAACGAGAGTTGTTCGCTTCAAAACCGGTGCTAGAATCAGCAGTAATCCGATACGCTGTGTATATATTACTGTTGAAATACATTTATGAGTGAAAAGAGGTCAGTTTGGTCGGAGCGCGCCGTGATCGTGCGAAATTCTTGTTGACCTACGCACTACCATGTACAGAGTCTCACAAATGTAGACCGCTCTGTGGAGACTTCACAACTACCTTGACTTTATCGACCAGCCCGAAGGTTTCTAGATCATTGCCTACTGTTCATTCATATTGCTATAGATTAAGCCGGAACAATCAATAGCCTATCTCCCTTATTAACAGACTCGGCTAATACCCCCGATAAGACAGTGCCCATTTGTTATTGCATACGCGGCAATAAATTGGAATAAAAAAGTCGAACCATATCAATGATAATGTATCGACAGAACGTTATCAGATGTAGGTATAACAGTAACGGGCGATCTCGAATACTTTTACCGAGTGAGACATGTCTCGGGGCCTCGTAAAAAGCTTTCGAATTCAGCGGGGCTTCGCTCAACCGTCGGCAGTGTCGGCACACATTCCCAAACTTGCACACTCCACTCCCATTGTCGAGTATGAAAGCGTCAATTAATCCGAGAGGCGACGCGTCGCCACAACCTCACCGCACGAGATCCTATGCCGATGACCTACGAACCTACGCTACGAGGACCTAAACTGGAGCACGCTCGCATTCCGAACTAGACAATAATACTCACTTCACCCATTGTGAAACTCGACGGGCAATCCTTTCCTTTTGGAAGTTATAAAGTCTAGAACACTGAACTGTTTCACGGTAGCACACGGAACATCACGGCACAGACACCTGCCACAGTGGAACTGTTGTTGGGCGAGCGGACTAGCGCGGTAGCGACCGTCGCGGGCTAACGTCCTCGCGGAGTGTACCGCCACCGCTGCGTATCACCTGGCTCGCCTAATTGCCGTGGGAGGGAGACAGCACCACGATACCACTGGAGGAAAAGAGATACCAGCACACCTGAGGCGGCTGTTTACCGGAGTGAGAGGGCGCGATTGAAACTGGAGACTCGACCGCGGATTTCCGCGCTGGTGGGTTTGGGGTTTGCCTCCCTTCAACGAGGTACTCGGTTCGGTAACTCCAGGGCAGAGGGCTGCTGGGACCTCCGGCCGTACTGCTAAAACGGAACTGCACTTATTAGACCCATAATAATGGTACTTTTTAAGTTATGTCTGTGAAGTCATTAACTGAAATAATTAAGTATTTGATCCATTAACTAAATTTATAATGGATTAACGTTTCAAAAACTTAAATAAATAATTTACTTGCGTCAGAATACTTTTTTTTGGCATTGGTCAAATAATATCCTGAAGCTAAAACATACTACTTTTAATAGTTGGTTATTATATAGGTATTTTTTAAGACCAGTCTTAATCTAAAAAAATTATAGATAACAAATAGTTAAGCAATGAAAATAAAACCAATATAGAAACTCAATATTTTTACTAAGAGAAAAATATGACTTAAGTAAATTGTTACTTATATTAATATTCAAATACAAAGTTCTTACTTTTATGTTTGTATGTATATACTATACCTAATTATAGAGAATATAAAACTATAGTAGAAAAGTATTTATATGGCTTTTTTACCATATTTGGCCATAAAATTCATAGATCATTGCAAATACCTATACAACATTATTAATGCCTAAATATTTTTATATGTTAAACTTTAATTGGTGTTACTGCAACAAATTGCTATCATATTTTGAAAGGTACAAAATAATAAGGTTTTTTTTTGTGTATCAACTTGCTAACAATATGAAGCAGGCAGATAGATTTTAGAGCAAAAAAAATACATAGTATTTAAGTAGGTAAATGTACACATTACAGAATGCCTATAATAATTTTACACTGAGGTTTACATAAATAAATATGAAAAATAATACATGGAGGTCAATATAATTTGTGACTAGAATCAATACATTAAATTCCTTAAGTAATTGTGTTTAGTTTGGAATATGAGTTTTCATATTATTTATTTTCACTGGACTATCCAGATGATTGACCCTTAAATGTCTCGAGAGGTCACTACTCCTGAAGAATCCACGGGAACAGTGGTGGCAAATGTATGGAGTGTGGTTTGTATGCTGCTTTAGTAAGTGGAACTCTAACATTGTGGCAGTAGGGAATGTTTTGGTACATTCACCTATAGAGCATTTGAATTTTGATGCATTTTCATGTCTAAACACCATATGGTGTGTTAGACTCCGTTTAGAACCAAAACTCTTATCGCAGAGCTTACAACCGAATGGTCTTTCTCCTGTGTGTTTCCGCATGTGTGCTTCGAGGTCTGGGAATGTCTTTTGGCACACCATACACTGCCCCGACTTTTCCGAGTGTATTCTACCTATATGGGTCTGCAGGTTACCTTTCATAGTGAAACCCATGCCACAATAACTGCAAATGTGACTTTTTTCATTGGAATGTATCTTCATATGGGTGGTCAAAGCATTTCTTGTCTTAACTCCTTTACTACAGAGGTGGCAGGTAAAGTTCTTTTCATCACTATGTACACTTTGGTGTCTCTGCAAAACATTTTTATCAGCAAAACTCTTATTACATGTTGGACATGGAAACGGGCGT
Organism: Thyatira batis; assembly: GCA_905147785.2. Taxonomy (NCBI): domain Eukaryota; kingdom Metazoa; phylum Arthropoda; class Insecta; order Lepidoptera; family Drepanidae; genus Thyatira; species Thyatira batis. The sequence goes on from LR990499.1 coordinate 312,489, forward strand.
TCTCCAGTGTGTATGCGTACATGACGTATCTGTGAGCCAATTTGACGGAACCTTTTAGGGCAATACATGCAGGTGTACGGCCTCTCATCAGTGTGAACACGTAGATGTACAATAATATCGTTTTTTGTAAAGAAACTGCTGCCGCAAGTTTCACAGATGTAGTTACGTTCCCTAGCTTCTCTTGCCTTATGGTTTGTTTCCATATGACGTGTTACAGATGCTTTATATGGAAACCGAGCATCACACAAAGGACATGGGAATGGTTTTTCTCCAGTGTGGACTCTCACGTGGTTATCTAGAGCAGACTGACACTTCAATACTGTTCCACATATCACACACTGGATGGGGCCCTTTCTTCTGCTTTTCTTTGACTTTTTCTTCTTCTTAATATCATTTTTAATAATGGGGATATCCGGACTGCTTTGTGGTATGAAGTCGTCGTAGAAGTCTACGTCTTCATTCTTCACTTCGATTTTGCAGTCGTCAAAGTTGATGGTCTTGAGTGTTTTATCAGATGCTTGGCACTTGTTCACGAATTGATAGGAGACCGCTAGCTCATCGGCGCAGCTCTCACAGATCGCGTCGGGAAAGCCATCTCCCTCCGCGATATCCACGCTCACAACCCGCATTATTTTAACACATAATTGTTCCTCATCTTCATTCTTATCAAATATAGATATCGAGGCAGTTTTATTTAAACAAATACGACATATTGCCGGTTCCATGTCTTCGCCTAGTTTTTGAACAAACGAGACGTTTTTGAATAACGATGCTAGCTAGGCTCACAAATAGCAACTTGAAATACATTAAGTAGATTATTTCTCTGTGTATTCCATATTATTACCCACTTTTTCGTTTTAAAATTAAGAAAGACTACAAATAAAATCAACAAACAACTTTTGACAATTGACTTAAGATGAAATGACAGTGACAGACAGACAAGAACAAAAGTGAGGCAAGGCAACGATACGTTTTGACTGATTTATCGATTAATTGAGTATGCTTTTAGAAATAAATTTAAATATTAAATATTACTAAAATAACATTTACAAAATTTTGGAAGTGAACATAATATTGAATAAGTAACTTGTTCGATTATTTTCAGATTATGAGTGGTTCCTATGATTTGCCCTGCTAGATTTAAACTAAACCGAATGTTTCGAAACGAACTTTCAATAAAAGAAAGCGGTAAATGTAGTGGTTTTAGATTTCACAATTTTTTTTTAAATCAGTTGCATAAATAAGTTAGTTAGGTACGTAACAATCACTTATGTTAAATGTACAATAATAAATAACAGCGCCATCTTGTGGCGAAAATTTAAATATGGTCTGTATACATAGCGCCTTAAGTGCCTACACTACTTTATTAACTTTCTGTATACAAAACAAAAAGTTTTTCCTATTAAACCGGAGGATATGAGTAGTCATCAGTCTCCGACTGACCGGCCGTATAGAGACATTATCTGTGTGTTATTATTTTTATAGGAGTTTGAAAATAATACGGTGCTATTAAATTTACCAAGGCGCAAAATAGTGTCGTGACAAACATAGTCTAAAGATATTTTTAATTACAATAGATATAAGTCAGTTATTAAAGCTGCATATATGCAGGTAGGTCCTTCGCTGCGCACAGGAAAATGTTATGATTTCTTTGGAATGTTCATTGAAGAAATACTAGATACTTTTGTTTTATTAATGTCTCTCATGGCAAAAAACTTTTGTAGTTTGTTATTTTCAAGGTCACTGTACCTAACACACACATTACACATTAGTGGTCACACACTACCAGCCTACGGAATATAGCAGTTTTTTTGTGTAGGTACACATCAAAAGATCTTGATTAAAGCGCCCAACATTTTGGCCCAGACAGAGTAGAACGTAATTTTTTTAAATTGAGGAAACTACTTACTTCGTTAAATTTTGCACTGATTTGAGCAAGTTAGAAGTATGCTTTCTCATTGTAGAATATCCCACTGACATGTTTATGTTTGAGGGAAAAGGAAGGTTTCAAACTGGTTTTATAAATCTTCGCGTTGTTGTTGACGTTGTTTGATTTTTTGTTTCAATGCTTGATCATTACATACAATTTTATGCTTGGTTTTCATATTTCAGATCTAAAATGTTTACAACAAAGAAATGCTGTTTTTGCATTAATCAAAGAATAGGATGTCTTGTTTTGGGTTATATATGTTTGGTGAGTATGAAACTGATTATATTTTTCTCTATTTATGAACTGGTGGTGACTTTAAAAGAACCTACAAGTCTATAGCTGTACAAGTAGGTATCTCAAATCTGATTCGGTTCAATTACCGGCTCATTTTTAAGTAAAGATTATAATTAATTCATTTGGTTGATGATCACGATTACTAGGTGGGATACCACAAGGATCCATTATTGGACCATTTCTTTTGTTCATTTAGATAATTGGATTTAACTTCATAACAAATATCAGTTTGGAGGTACTATATTATTTTTGCTTTCGGGTCATACCGTGCCTTGGAAAATAAACGTTAGGTATCGACAAAGAATGCATATAGGTATATAAGTTTTCCTGAACCATTACTTTGAACGGGTGATCTCTCCTCTTATCGGATTGGGTAGCTCATGAGGGAGATGGATCATAGCCACTTACCAGATCGCAGCAACGAGTTTTTGGCCAAAACCGTTGAAAATGTGAACTAAGCAGAACCTGCATGTATTAGTGACCTATTAACTGACATACCTACTTACAAGTTCGAGCTCAAAAACATTTGTTACAGAATTACATACTGCTAGCCGAACGGTTTTACCCACGGAGTTCCAGTTCCCGTAGGCATACGGGGATAAAATATAGCCAATGTTATTTATGAATAACGTAGCTTTCTATTATTGAAAGAACTGTGCAGATCGGTCCGATAGTAAGCCTCTTCGTTACAAACAAACAAATCTCTCTCAATAATATTAGTATAGATAAGAGATATTTGACTTAATACTTTTCTTATAACATTGCCAGATCGCTAAAGGCGTTATTTACTTGACATGCCGTTTTGTACTCCCAAAACTGACATGGTCGTGGCAGCACAGGGGCCTGATGGACGCTCATTCCTACTGGTGGCTGGAACTGGTCTCCCAGCTGATACTGTTCGTGGACATGGTGTTAACTTTAGCGTTGCTATTTGAACTTCATTCCGTGAGTATATAAATATACTGTAATTGGGAACTTCTGTGGATTGACGATTTTAGAAGGTTTTATTAATTTCTTTTAGTAAATTGAATTTGATTTCTAATCACCGCTGCTTTTTATCTGGATTAATATATCGGTCTAGTTAAGCATTTATACCTGTAAGGTCAATCCAAATTACATAAATATCTTGGGACAATCTAATTCCAAATAATGTAGGCTGATATACTATTTTCTCATAGAAATATTTACATCGATCTCACAAATGTTTGTCGGGTATGAAATTTGAATCCGCGACCAGCAGTGGCTTTTAAGGTGGCTAACAACCATGCCAAGCTCTTGAATATTAAATCTTAGAAAGTTATTTTTAATGACTGAATGACATCAGTGCTGGATTAACGTAGCAGGAGTAGCAAATGCTACGGGCCCCGCGCAAAAAGGGGCCCCGAGCCAAAAAGAGAGCCCAAAATTCGCCTGAGCGTAACTTTTTGAGTGTCTTTTCCAGCAAATCAGGGCCCTACTATAAGATTTGCTACGGGCCCGCTTGCTTGCTTGATCCGGCACTGAATTAAATATATATTTAGATTTTACAAGACAGTTTAAAAATATATTAAATAATATTCCAGGGGAAGTGCGATCAAATGAAGATGATGGCGGCCTGTTTACTCATCATTCTAGTTGTTGAAATAATAATGTTGACTCGATTACTAATGGCATTCCATGGAGCTGACGAAAGCCATGATATAATTTTGGGTATTATTATTATAGCTATTACAACATTAGGTAAGTTCATTAATAAAAATGATAAATATCCTGGATCATTCTTTACACTTTTAAGTAAGGAGAGCTGGTACTAAAACCTATAGAAAATACCTTATGTCACATCATCATCATCAGCTCATATATGTCTCCACCGAGGAGCTCGAGCCTCCCTTAAGCCAGAGTCCCAACACGCGGGCCTAGTGCTGATTGGCAGACTTCACATGTCTTTGATTGTGACATCTCGGGCTTGCAGGTTTCCTCACGATGTTTTCCTTCACCGAAAGCCAGTGGTGTAAATCCGTACGTAAGATTTTATAAAGCTCAGAGGCACGGGCCGAAGTTTGAACCTGCACCCTCATGACCGCGAGTCGGTGCGTTACCCACTGAGCCACCACAGCTCATACTAGAATACATATTTCTTTACCTATAAGGATTATTTACACCCAGGCAAATATTTGTCCTGGGCGAGAGTCGAACCATGATTAACGTCTAGAAAGGACCGCTAATTACTAAGTCGACCGCCCCGTCGAATGATTTTTTAACCGACTTCCCAAAAAGAAGGAGGAGGTTCTCAATTCGGCCGGTATGTTTTTTTTTTTTTTTTTCTATGTATGTACATCGATTACGTCGCGGTTAATGGACCGATTCGCGTGATTCTTTTTTTGTTCGACGCGAAATAGCTGCCAGATGGTCCCATAAAAATTTCTTTCAGGTTGGTTTAGTAGTTTTCATTTTATAAGCATTATTGTTATTTGGACGATGTCATTTTGACGATACTTTGTATATTAGTATGTCGAAAACTTTAACATTTCTAATCCGATTTGCGTAATTCTTTTTTTGTTCGTTAGGGTACATATTCAAGTTGGTACCCTGGTCATCTAGTCAGCATATGATGATGGGATCCCAAGGAAATCGTGAAGAACACTCAAATTATAAGCATATAACTGTTACGTTTCAGTCAATATATACAGTTTGTTCAATTATTTGCGTTTGATGATGATTTCCAATGGATGAGCTGATGATGGAAGGTACAACTCCTCAAAGGATAGGAGTTCAGAGAAAATTCTTTCAAAATTATACGTACATATGGATAGAGAATAGTATTCCTTGAGGCTATTAGGTTGACCTTGAAGGTTAATCTCATTAACGTTTAGGTTTAATAGTGTTCTGTGATTGTTAAATAAATAATAAGCCTACCCATACTTAAATCACTAAAAAGCAAAAAATAAAAATAAAACTACGTTAAAAAAAACCGACTTCCAAAAATACTAAAAAGCAAAAAATAACTAACGCAATTTATAACACTTTCCTCTACTTAACTACTGACTACTTATTCTTTCCGCTTGCTGCTTGGTTTGAAGTCGGTGCCAAGCCATAAGTATATGAATAAAAAAAATTACTTAAAGAAATAAAATGGTGTAACAAATAAATTTCTACACGATAACCTACTAACTACTAACCTACGTAAAAAATAAATAACGATAAATGACAATGAGAAACAAATGAAAACGACGATGAAATAAATGTAATTTACATTCTACAACTATAGTGGTCCTGTAAAGGACCGTTTATTTCTAATATTAATAACTCACAAACCAAGAGCATGCGTTTTAAAGAAGAGTTTAGAATTTTAAATGCAAACGGTGCCAAAGTTCTTAACAGAGAATCTTAACAAAGATCTTTTGTATATTGTTTACTGTAGGTTTGCTTATTATGCTGTGGCTTGGCACCAACTTCAAACCAAGCAGTAAGCGGAGAGAATAAGTAGTCAGTAGTTAAGTAGAGGAAAGTGTTATAAATTGCGTTAGTTATTTTTTGCTTTTTAGTATTTTTGGAAGTCGGTTTTTTTTAACGTAGTTTTATTTTTATATTATACCACTAAGGTGGCAAACATGCATACGGTCCCACCTGATGGGATGCGGTTACCGTAGCCTATGGACGCTTGCAACACCAGAGGCGTCACTCACGCGTTGCCGACCCTGTAAAATACTATTCACTCCTTTCTTTGTTTTGACAGCCCGGTTGGCTTTGTGGTTAGTGATCCTGACTCTCAAGCCGCGGGTCGTGGGTTCGAATCCCACCAAGCACAAACATTTGTATGCATGAATATGTCTGTTTGTTCTGTGTCTGGATGTAATTATCTATAATATGTATGTATTTAAAAGTAGTATATGTAGTATATCAGCTATCTAGTTACCATAACACAAGCTTCATTTGAAGCTTACTTTGGAATCAGATTGGCCGTGTGTGAAAAATATCCCTAGATGTGTAGGTAGTTTGTCTTACCCCAGTTGACAATAACTTTATTTATTTTTCAGTGATATATATGTACTTCATATTCTCAGTCCGGTGTTACTATATCGGGATGAAAGACGAGGTGCCCAGTATGAACCCCGAAGGATCGGTTGCAGATTTCGTGCCCGCCTCGAATTTATTCCTCATACCAGCATGAAACAAATATCTACTAATTAAATTATTATTACTACCTACTACTACTTTTATTACTATTTTATCTATTTAATAAATATCTGTCAATAAATTGCGAGCCGTACCATTTTGTTAGCAAAATAACCCATTATTTTTGGTACGTTGTTATTACTCGACGATAATAAACTAATTGAACCTTTTCCTATATTCCTTTTCTAACTTAAGCAAGCTATATCCTATAAACAATATTATAAATGCGAATGTTAGAATTAATGTATGGATGTATGTTTGTTACTCTGTCATGCCTGAATGGCTGGAATCGCGATAAAATTTGGTCTCTGCGTCAACATAGGTACCTATATTTAAGAATATGTTCTGGCATGTACCTACTCAAGCAGCTCTTTATCCCGGGAAAAATTTAAATACCTTGGAAAACCGTGGAGAGTTACTAGTAAATTAATAAATAATTATGTTATACATACTTTTTTGCTTCCCCTACATATTTAAGTCGTAGGTATTTCAACACATCCCGGGTACAACAGCTCGTTTAAAATAAAAACGCATATTATTTAGACAATTATAAAACTTGATCGATTGATTGTAGTTATTCAACTAACATACCTACTAAAATTACTCCATTGAGGAAACTGCAACATTATAACGATTTCACTTACTTAGGAATCGAATGTTGTTAGGGCAGTAACATACCTACAGCAGATTTCTAGCAGAGAGTCTAGTCTAAACTGATTTATATACATATACTAGCTGCCGCCCCAGGGGTAACAAAAATAGATAAGTACTAGCCGATTCTCAGACCTACTAAATATGCATATAAAATTTCATAAAAATCGGTTAAGCCGTTTCGGAGGAGTATGGTAACTAACATTGTGACACGAGAATTTTATATACAAGATAACGGGACATATAAATATATAAAAATAACTTCAATATTCGATCAAATTGCATTGATCGTAGTCACGAGAAGACGAGAAGAGTTTATCGAATCTCACGAATCATCCCGTTAAATATATAAATCTAGTCAAAAATACATATTATTTAAAGCAATCAGTAATTACCTACATGGGATAACAAAAGTATTTAAGTCTAAAATCATAAACTGTGTGCAATTCTTTCTTTCGCAATTTAGGTTCTTATGAAATTTGTTGCATTTATGAGGAGCCACATGAGCGCCATCTACATATTTACGAGTAGCATAAACATTATGGTGACATGTGACAGTAAATAAATAGATGTCGCTACTTAAAATACCCTCGCTAGTCTCGCTACCTACCCTTCTTAAGTTGGTCACTTTCTAAATGAATAAATTAATGAAAAATATCCTGAGATATTTTTCACACACTGCCAATGAAATTTCAAACCAAGCAGAGCTAGGTAACCAATATTTTTGAAAATGAAATAGATATTTATACTCATACGCAGAACAAATGAACATGTCTTTCATAGACCTAAATGTTTATCCTGAAATACCGTCAAATATGTCCTTGACAAATATCAACAAGGTATAGAGTATGGGTATGCTTTGTATATGGTAGCGAAATATCCTACTAAGAATATTTACCAAATTTTAACCTGATTTTGAACCAATTTATGTTTATACTTTGTGTGTACACACATTAACAAAGGAAACTTTAGGGCCTTGATGTTGGTATGAAATATATAATTTTGTTAAGAATTTTAAGTGTTAAAAAATTAATCGGTTCAGTTGACCGAAGTGTTTGTAGCATGCAGCACGCACACTATGGATTTTATAACGTTTAGTGTCAACGATTTGAAATGTAGAGGTAAGTATGGGAACAGAATATATACCGACTGGCGTGGTATGTCCTGTGTTTCCGGGGGTTTAAAAGTTTTCGAGGATAAAAATAGACATAGCCAAAATTACTCAGGATAAGTATTTCCAAAAGTTTTGAGTTTGTTCATTACAAACTAAAATATTAATGTTTTTAATATAGGTATGAGTACCTTTAGATAAACATCCATAAAAACATAAAAGATCATCTAATTTTGGTTAACGGAGTATGAGTATTATAGACTAACCGTCCATTACTACATACCTACCAGTAAAAAATAAAAGAAAATATGTTAGATATTGTTAAACTAAAATTCAATTTATAGAACCAAACTATCATCTAAAATTATCCAGATATCTTAGGTCCGTTAAGAAGTGGTCCAGTAAAGCTCTGAACCGAGAGGAGTGGAGGAAAAATGGGGAGGCCTTTGCCCTGCAGTGGGACACTAAAGGCTCGTAATATGAATAATAAGGTCCGTTTGTTTCTCAGTGGGTTCAGAGGTGACCTCAGACGTGACCTTAAATGACTACATACGGAACCACCTGAACCTTCGCGGCACGAAGTATATGTGCAAGGAGGCCGGGTGCGGTGCTTGCATCGTCAATGTCGTGCTTTCGGAAAATGGACAGAAGAAGACTATTGCTGTTAATTCTGTAAGTACATATTCTTTAAGGCCTTTAATTGGCACTTACCAAGAACCGCTGTCCTCTAACACAAACGTCGATAAGCTCGAAGTTGCTGACTTCTCACGTTATAGCTTAGATAGTGAATGAAATAGACTTGTGGGAATATTTCGCTGAGCGAATGTCATTTTACAAACCTCATGTCGAACATTTGTGTGCATGAACATGTTCAGTTTCATCTGCTTATTTTATATGCGATTATTATGCGAAAGTAACTCTCTCATTGTAACGTGTAAAAATGTCTAGGAACACTGCTGCTTCAATTTCTATGAATTTTGAATATAGAGGGGCCTTGGAAAAAGATAGTCTACACAAAATAATTACCCCGTCTAATCGAAGTCGCGGGGACCAGCTAATAATATAAATGCGAAAGTAACTCTGTCTGTCTGTCTCGCTTTCACGCTAAAACTACTGAACCGATTGAAATTGAATTTCCTACACTAATAGTCTAAAGCCTGAGGAAGGACATAGGCTACTTTTATCCCGGGAAAGTGGAAGATCTCGCGGGTATGCTGGTGAAACCGCGGAGAGCTACTTTATTACCTATATACAACTGATTTTTTTGTCAGTGCATGGTCCTCGTGACGTCTTGCCAGGACTGGGAGGTGACCACCATCGAGGGCATCGGCGGGAGGGGGCCAGGTTACCACCCCGTGCAGAAGACCCTGGCTGAGTACAACGGCACCCAGTGCGGGTACTGCAGCCCTGGATGGGTCATGAGTATGTACAGGTGAGGACATAGATTTTCTTATTATTGAGTTGATTGCTTTTGCTGTAAGAATAATTTCGTGCCTGTGCGTGTTCATAATTTTAAGTTGTTTTATACAATTAAATAGTAGGTATAATTTATTTTAATAGTTTGTCAGATGTAGGTACTGTGAGAAATTCGATTTGGGATCATTGATTGAAAATTAAATGCAAAATGTTTATTTGTTCAAATAGGCCTTCACAAGCACTTATGAATAATCAGATTAATATCAGAATTATAAATCAGATTAAATCAGATAATCAGATTTCTTCTGACTCCTACTTTCCAAAATATATCCTTGCCTGTATGCGATCGGCTTGATCTCCTTGGCATGACCTTAACGGCCAAAATTAACTTTGGCTGTTCTATTGAGTCAAAAGCTAAAACCGCTGCCAGAAAGCTGGGTATCCTCTCTAAGGTTAAGCGGTACTTCACGCCAGGACAGTTGCTCCTTCTTTATAAAGCACAAGTCCGATCATGCATGGAGTACTGCTGCCACCTCTGGGATGGATCTGCCAGGTACCAGCTTGACGCCCTTGACTCAATAGATCGTCGTGCCAGGAGACTCATCGGAGATGAGTCTCTTACTAAGGCAAAGCTCACGAGCCTAGACCATCGACGAAAAGTCGCTTGCTTATCGGTTTTCTACAGGATATATTTTGGAGAGTGTGCGCAGGATCTATTCGATCTTATTCCACCATCCCCTTTTTTACACCGAACCACAAGACGCCGGGATAAGAGGGAGTGGAATTTGCTTCCGGCGTCTGTGTTTCCCGACGCCTACAATCTTGTAATTTTCAAGGCTAGGGTGAATAGGTTTCTTCTGGGCAAGCATGCTCCATCCTAGGTTTCGGCAGCGTCTTGTATGGACGGGTCAGAGACCAAATGCAAGCCCATCCTTAATAAAAAAAAAAAAAAAAAGATTAGTATTTAGCCTCATTTTAGACCCCCTAGAAAACAGTTTGATATACATAGACAATATTAAGGTGTTTTATTCCAGTTTATTAGAAGCAAATCACTACAATCTATCACAGCATGAGATAGAGAACTCGTTTGGAAGCAACACTTGTCGATGTACCGGCATGAGACCAATCTTAGATGCCTTTAAAAGTTTCGCCAAAGACGCTCCAAAACCTAAACAGAAATACATTATGGATATTGAAGAGCTGAGTATTTGTAAAGATAAACATAATTGTAAAGGTACTTGTGATGAAAACTGGTGTTATGTTAGCAAGAGTGATGTGGAACCGAATAAAATAAAGAAGATACTTCTGAAAGACGGCCACGTGTGGTACAGAGTGAGTGAGATCAACGATATATTTGCTGTCCTCGATGCGGAGGGATATGACTCCTATATGCTGGTCAATGGGAATACGGGAAGAGGTAAGTTAACTGAGTACTTGTGATTTATCCGAGCAATAGGCCTATTATTTAAGAAAACTGCAAAATCGATCTCATAATTTCTTGAATTGCTAATCATAACCTATGAGGCATATCAGCGAAATTATTTAATGAATTCTCGAAAGTTATTTTGGTGATAAAATATTTGAATAATAGCTCATTATGGCACCTAAGCGATAAAACAGCTGAAGTTTGTAACGAACAGAACTTAGTAAGTAGTAAAATAAAGCTATGCGAAATTAAATCTGGTACTCTCAAATAACAAAGTAAATTATTTGTAGGAGCTGTTCCAATATTAGTATTCCCAAGAGTGCTAATAGACATAAAGCCAGTGGAAGCCTTGAAGGGCTACTTCATAGATCAAAACCTGGTTGTCGGAGCTGGTATAACGTTGACAGATCTGATGACGGTCTTTCAAAAAGTGTCGCAAAAGCACGAAGAGTTCTCATATTTGCAGAAGCTCTATGATCATTTGGATTTGGTTGCTCATATACCTGTTAGAAATGTAAGTTTTTTTTGCACGTGGAAGGTTAAACAAGACTTATGGATGTTTTTACTTTTGATATCGTAAAAGTCACACTATGTGAAATACCTTTGAATTTTAATGGTTACTTGTGGTGTTGCGGCTTATTGAGTGTCTCATAAAATTTTGTATTTATATTCACAGATTGGCACTGTAGCTGGTAATTTGATGACGAAATTCCGAGAGAGGACGTTTTCTTCCGATTTGTTTTTGTTACTTGAAACTATTGGGGCTACTCTTGTAATAGGTAAGTAAAATATAATTAATTAAAAAAATATATCTAATAGTAGGGGCGGCGACGATGCTAAATGGGGATTTCCTCGAGCGTCGTGGAGACCTATTGGATTTTGAAGATCAGATGATAGGAAGAAAAAAAGGTTTTATGATGTTTTCCCTTTTAGCGGTGGCGCAAGCGTCTACGAGCTTGCAAAGATGTAAAAAAAAATTGTTACATGGACATAGTCGAGCGCGTCAGATTTTCATACAGATGATTCAGCATGATACCCTGGTCATACTGATGCCATAATCTGACGAATATATAGATGGGTTTGCTTAATCTGACGGTTTAAAGATTTGTTTTCTTCCGTAATTTTATAAAATCATTGGATGTGTTAAATAAAATTCATAAATTATAACATGTTTACATAAAAATAAGCTAAAAAATTTAATCAGGGTTATATTACTAGATCTAGATACAGTCATTGTAAAAAAAACAGCACATTTGCTCAGTAGTCAATAGTTACGTCAAAAAGTTGTATTGCTATTGCATTTGAGTAGGAGTGGGCGCAGACATGATTTAAATGATGATTTAAATATAAATTTACTAAATTAGAAGTAAAAAAAAGGGCGTGATAGTTTTTCTTTTAAGTTCATCATATATACTACTAGGATGATTTTTTGTACATATCTACAAACAATGGTTTACTTTTTAAAGAGGAGGACAACTGTAGCTAAAATTACAGATTAAATGCTAAATATTTCGTAAACGGAACCCTCAATCGGAAGGTTATTAGCGAACCTTAACTAATTATCAATTAGCTATCGATTGTTATTCGTCATTCCTATAGTGTGGCATACCAAACTATAGGAATGACGAATAAAAAAATTCTCCGTTTTACATGTGTAGTAGGAACCCAATTTTTTTTTTTCTAGATTTTATGTTTCAACTTTGTCGATGTAGTTAATATCTACTACCACACCAAATTATAGCTCTGTAGTATCAAGCGTCTCTGAGCTTACACTTACTGCTTGAAACTATAAGGCAACTTAGGAATTAACTTTTTGTTACTTCGGCTTGTCCAAATCGGCAGATTATATGCTTTCTGTGATCCTTGAATTATTCTCTCTAAAATAAAAATAAATTCAACCGCGCTCGAGAATGTCCACTCATCGATTTTTTTTTGCATCTTTGCGACCCTCTCACTCCCATACGTCACGCTCAAATTATCAGATTATTGAAATACACTCTTTTCAGCATGTGATTAAACCACCATACATTAATCTGACACGCTCGAGTACCTTCACCTATCATTTTTTTTTTACTAATCTGATCGGCTGCTGTACGCGCGCGGCTCCACATGGAGAGCTAAGATTTGGTTGAGGCACTCAACTAGACCTAAGGTACCTCCCACATACTAATCTGCCGCGCTCGAGGAACTCCCAGAATCCCCTCTTCGGCTCCCCTATTATAAACAACTCAACTAAGCAGAGCATTAGCTAAGAATCTAATTATTAAATATTCTGCTTAGTTTAGTTATTAAGGAATAACTTTCATATTACCTAGACTACAGGTAGGACAAGGACTAGGTAGACCCAAATCTAACAGACATATTCATGTCTGCCCTTGAAGTCGAACTTAACCAGCAGCTTCAAGGTAATGATCAACCACCATGCCAACAGGGCAACATTAAAAAAGTTTTAACCTGTATTTCCAGTTCATAAAACCGCGTCAATAGAAGTGACTCCGGAGGAGTTCCTATCGGTGGACATGACCGGCAGGGTGATGGTGCAGATCAAGATACCGCCTCTGTCTCAAAACTATCACTTTGTTTCATTTAAGGTAAGGTAGCTTACATATACTTAACTAGTGGCTCGCCGCGGTTTCACCGGGGGTGTGTTTAAAAAAATAGCCTATGCCCCAGGCTCTACACTCTCTGTGCACCAAATTTTATTTCAATTGAGCAGTAATTTTAGCGTGAAAGCAAGACAGACAGACAGAGTTACTTTCGTATTTATGATATTAGTTAGGATTTGTATTTTGTGACAATAAATAAAGACTAACTAACTTAAAAACATTATTTTTTCATAGATCATGCCTCGAGCGCAGAATGCTCACGCGCAAGTGAACAGTGCCTTCCTATACCAGTTTGATCCACACGACAAGGAAACAGTGATATCCGCGAGGATAGTCTTTGGTGGATTATCAGGAACATTCGTCCACGCACACAAAACCGAAAAGTTCTTAAAACAAAAGAAACCATTTAACAATAAGGTTCTACAAGAAGGGTTAAAGATCTTAGAGAGTGAGTTGGTCGTGGAGGAAATACCAGGGGAGCTGTCACCGGAGTACAGGAAGAAAACTGCGCTTGGTTTGTTTTATAAGGTGAGTCAAATCATTTATTCACTTACCAAAATACATAGGTACACAGCTTAATAATTATTTGAAACCTTCGTTTAAGTATGAGATACCTATCATAGGAGGTTTCGCGGAGTCTGTCTGATCTTATAAGAAACTAACGACCGGTCCTGGCTTTGCACGGGTGCAATGTCACACCACATTAGAAACCTCCAAATTTATTTTATTCCGTAAAATAATTAAAGATGGTTGGAATTTCATAACGAATAACAATTATAATATAAGAAATACATGCTGGGACATTAGCAGACCTTGTACCACAAAACCCCACCTAAGTATACTTTTGTAAATACATATCCCATTATGACGACCAAGCCAATACAATAAAACTTAATTTTTTTGACTCCAGGGCCTCCTGGTTCTAATTCCACTCGCAAGACTGAAGCCAAGCTACCGTTCTGGAGCAAGAGACCTCAGAAAGACCAGACCACTCTCCAAAGGCACTGAAGTGTACGATACTAACCCAATCATTTGGCCAATCACTGAACCGATGCCTAAGGAAGATGCTCTAATACAGTGTGCAGGTGAAGCTAAATATGTGAACGATCTACCGACGGAGCACGGGGAGGTGCACTGTGCGTTTGTCACAGCCGATATATGTACCGGGGAGATTGAAAATATTGATCCGTCACCTGCTTTGGTAAGCTATGTTTTGTCTATACTAATATTATTTGTAATTATGGTGTTGATAATAATTAAAGACTATTTTTAGAAGTACATATTTGAAGGTTTCTGCATCTATTTCAAGGTTGTTTCTAAATCTTATATCCATCTTTCATAGGTTTATCTTTTAGAATCCTCCGGTCTGTCACTGTCACGGGTGGGGCCCCTAACATTTCCTAAAGTTATAACTTAAATCAATATCTAATGATGTGTTTAGTCTATTGCAATTATTATATAGTTTTGATTTGATTATTTATGTATTTGTAACGAATAAGCTCTGAAACTACTGAATCAACCTGCATGATTCTTCTATCAATAGATAGCTACATTATCAGGGAGTAATATAGGCTATATTTTATCCCCGTATTCCCTCGGGAACGGAAACTACGGGGGTGAAATCACGCAGTAGAAGCTAGTAGATATATGCTTGAAAGTCCAGTGTAGTGTAGGTACATTTTGGTTTAGGCAAATTAAGATGATAAATACACAAATAGGATAACACACTTGGCAATTATCTAAAGCAGAATAAGTAGGTACCTATAGTTTATTCAATATGTTGTACATTATGTTTTAGAAGCGTTTACTTTATTTTGATAAAACAATGATATTACATTAAGGATCAGTAAGTACTCAGCTCAACATGTTATTGAACATTAATAACCAAACTAAATCATGAGACTCTCTCGTGATAGATAGCTAAATTATGGACAACATTCAAATGATATAAGTAGATTACGGTTTTACTAGTGACTCCCATCATCTATATATTACATTGCCTTATCGCTAATTACAGTCTTTATGCCATTTTTACAAAGCTTATTTCCTCCAATTTATAGCGAATCTTCATCTTTAATTTTATATCTAAATTCGGTCATTAAAATCTTCATCATCAGCATTAATTTAACATGTCTGAACTATTCCAGAAAATACCGGGAGTACTAGCATTCTTCTCAGCGAAAGACATTCCCGGGAAGAACTCTTTTCTATCCCAAAAAGTACCAGGACAACTCATCCCGGAGGAAGTGTTTGCAGACAAAACTGTCAAATATTACGACCAAGCCATCGGCGTTATCGTTGCTGAAAGCGAAACACTAGCTAACAGAGCGGCTTTACTCGTCAAAGTGAAATACAAGGAGGATAAAACTAAACCGCTGTTGACTATAGATGATGTTAAAAAGAGAGATCCGAGTAGGGTGTCTTTGTTTTTGGTGTTTCCGGCTCGGGACCGTGGGTTAGATGTTCAGAGGGTGATAAAAGGCACTGATAATATTTACGGGCAGTACCACTTCACTATGGAAACGTTATCATGTGTGACTAGACCCAGTGAGGATGGCATCGACGTATTTCCCTCGACCCAATGGACTGACTCCGTGCACTGCGGGATATCTGACCTTTTAAACATGGAGCAGAATAGGTAATTTGGGATATTTTTTACACTCAGCCAATCTGATTCCAAAGGTAGTAGAGCTTCTACTATGTTACCCATATAAAGGATAATAATACGCCTGTTTTTAGTCGACAGGCGTAGGGTCGATTTCCACACATATACCTACCTAATTATTATCCTTTATATGGGTCAGTCAGGGTTGAATCACCAAGCTATCAGCGAGTTAAATAAATTGAGCTTGGCTTGACACCCTGCCGCGTGTCACAATAAATAAAATATTGTTAGAATTTGACTCACTACCTACCTACTGTTTCCCAATAAATATTGCGGTATCCTAATTGAAATATAATTATGTGTTGAACAGAATATCCTGTGTTGAGTAACTCCAAAACCAATTAAAGTACAATTTACCTCTTTGCCACATATTTATTGTTATGAAAAAATATGTATTTTAAATTTTTTGGTTTAGTTAGCAACCCGCTGGTTTTGATATCAACCCAGGACACATTTGTGTGCATGACAAGGGTGGAAATTTGTATTTTAAGGTAGCTCCGCTTAGTTTGGAATCAGTTAGAGCTAATTTTCGCCCAGATTGTTTTACCAGTAATATGATTATTTCACATATCTCATCTATTTCATCTCATTTGACAATTTTCTAGCAAGTTTCATAACAGGCGAAAGAAGGTTTTAATTAAGGGTGTCATATTTTGAACACTAAACGGATATGCTACGCGATGCTCTTGGTTTTTTTTATATACCACTAAGGTGGCAAACAAGCATACAGTCCCACCTAATGAGACGCGGTCACCGTAGCCTATGTGGTAGCGTATTTTACTAAAAAAATCTAAAATGGTAAAAAGGTAATAATTAAATAATAAATATCCTGGGACATTTTTCACACACGGCCAATCTGATTCCAAACTAAGCAGAGCTTGTGATATGGTAACCAGATAGCTGATATACTACTTTTAAATACATACTTATATAGATATTTACATCCAGATACAGAACAAACAGACATAGGTATTCATGCATACAAATGTTTGTCCTGGGTGGGATTCGAACCCACGACCCGCGGCTTGAGAGTCAGGGTCACTAACCACAAAGCCAACCGGGCTGTCTAGAAATGGTAAGAAGGTATTCCTTTATTCTACCAGGATCAACATAGTAGTGCCTCGTTGTGGAGGCGCGTACGGCATCAAGATAAGTCGCGACAACCACGTCGCGTGCGCCTGCGCACTCGTCACGCACTTGATGGGCCGCCCGTGCCGCTTCGTCATGAGCATCCAGGCCAACATGAGGGTCATCGGGAAACGGCTCCCTTGCACCAGGGATTATGAGGTGAGGAAATAAACTACCAAAGACCGACCAAGGTCCGACCGATTTCATTGGCGACCACTTTGACTCCTAGTCAGTCTGGCGCTGGTGCACCCGAAGATGGCTTATGTATCTTCAAGAGTACAGGTTCAAGAAGGTAAATGTAAAATTTTGGCTACCTATTTATGGTTAGTATAAGTATACTTAGCTTTGGGGCCAACTTCACCTTAAAATTTTGTATATTTTTATGTATGCTCAGAAGCTCTAGAATATTACTTAGCTCGAAAATAAATAGAACAATTTAATTTCATACTAGGTTTTCACTTATAGAAATAGTAAGTTTAAATTGGCAGTTGGCATGTATGAAAATATTTTTTTTTTCTCAAAAAAATGTCTTTAAAGGGTTTTGACAATGCTCGGGGCAATTAAAGTTACTAAAGTTATAAATAAATTTATAAAGATAATAATAAATGTTTAATCCTATTTGATTTCGGTACCTAATATAATAGGAAGTTATGTATGTGTTCGCACAAGAGGAAAACAAACAATGATAACATGGCCACATAAACCAGCTCTAATTAATACCAATTTGAAATTAGTCATCACAATTTAACATTATCAAAATATTTTATTATTAAATTGTACCTACTTATTTTCATATTTGGTATATTTATTGTTGATCTAAAAATATTATTTTATGAATTTTGAATGCCGTTATGGCAAACCATGTAGGTATAAGCTATTTATATATTTCACATCACTGTCTTTGAGGTAAATATACCTATTATTCAGTTAGCCTAGTAAGCTTGCACTATAACCATTTAGTTTATATACTACATAATCATTTACCTACAATATTTTAAATAAATACTAATACTCTCATTCAGACACAGAACAATGTTCATGCACATTATAAGTGTAAGTCAAATCCACGACTGGCGGCTTGAAAGCCTGCTGACTATTCACTAAGCTGTCACTGTTGAATTAGCTAGTTCTTGATAAAATTGATAGATAGATAACTCTTTATTGTACATCAAACGACAAAACAGGTAAAAAATAACAGTAAAACTTAACTAAATGTACAAGTGGGGGTCTTTGATTGATACTCCCTTTTGAAATATTATTTTAGGCATAAACTGATGAACCAGTTCAGAATTTAGTCTCCAGCTAAGAAGAATTAAAGTACCTACTCCAATTATTATATGATTTATTCTAGGTGGGAGTGAATAATTCAGGGGAGATACAATACTTAGAGTACCATTTCTACGAAGACAATGGATACGTATTCTCTGATAATATCGTTGGTTTTGCGATACCAGGGATCAAGAACTGCTACGACAACCGAAGATGGCAGTACAAGGTGTTCAACGTCACCACCGACACCCATTCCAATACCTATGCTCGGGCTCCTGGTAAGCAACAGTCTTTTAACCAGAATCTTTCGCTAGATTAAAATTAAAAGCTGGGTTGGTAGTATCACTGCAACTATTGGCAACTACCTCTATTGCAAATATTTTATGAAATTTATTACTGTCATCAAACCCTATATTTGTGGAAAGAACAAAAAATTTTGTATTAGTTATTACATATATTGTTTCAGACCTTCTTTCTCTTGTATGTAAACTTTTTAATGGAACATCAAGATGTGTTACAGGATCATTCGAAGCTATAGCAATGACTGAGTACATGATGGAACGTATATCCTATGAGATAGACAGGGACCCTGCGGAGGTCCGCCTCGCGAACTTGCAAGTTGCATACACAGACGTAGCCGACGTCATCCAAACATTACTAAGAGATAGTGACTACCAGAAGCGGAAAGAAGAAGTGCAGCATTTCAACAAGGCAAATAGATGGAAGAAACGCGGTCTACGACTCGCATTCATGAGCTGGCCGGTATCCGCCCTCATAGACTACCAAGTTCTACTGTCTGTTTACCACGGCGATGGTACCGTAGTCATTAAACACGGAGGCATTGAAATTGGCCAGGGAATCAACACCAAAGTGATACAAGTAGTCGCTTATACGCTTAATATTTCTATGAGCAAAGTCAAAGTGAAACCGACAGACGTGGTGGCTAGCCCGAATAACTTTACAACGGGCGGTAGTAGAACGACACAAGCTGTTGCGTTCGGTGCTATC
The DNA here is from genome assembly GCA_905147785.2 of Thyatira batis. Classification (NCBI taxonomy): domain Eukaryota; kingdom Metazoa; phylum Arthropoda; class Insecta; order Lepidoptera; family Drepanidae; genus Thyatira; species Thyatira batis. The sequence goes on from LR990499.1 coordinate 332,148, forward strand.
AAATGCTGCCAACTTCTTTTAGATAGGTTAGGGCCAGTTAGAGAGTTGCTGAATGACCCAACGTGGGAGGTACTGGTGGAATCGGCTTTTACGAGAGGAATCAACCTGCAGACCAGCTACCATGTGACGTCTAACGACCAGGAGCCGTACAGGTCGGCCGGCGCTGCGGTGGCTGAAGTGGAACTGGATATTCTGACGGGAGAACATGATATACTGAGAGTAGACATTGTGGAAGACTGCGGGTCAAGTTTGAATCCGGAACTTGATATTGGTCAGGTAAATTGCCAATGTCTTTTTTTATGTCAAAAGGTTGACAAACAGGCTGACGGTCCACTTGATGGTAAGTGGTCACCGCCGCATATGGATATTTGCAATACCAAGGGGATCGCCGGTGTGTTGCCGACCTTGAAGAGTTCTCTTCACGCTCTTTTTGAAGAACCCCATTGCCGATTTATTTTCCTATTAGGTATATTAGTACCTACCCATATGTCTGTGCCTTACGGCAATCTTTAGCCACATGATCACTTATCTAGAGGAGTTTTGGTCAAAAAGTAAAAAAATCCTAGCCTATTTTGCATTTCAATGGTACTTCCACTACTTCTATATTTTGGTACCCCACCAGATCGAAGGAGCATTCATGATGGGTGTCGGATACTGGACGCACGAGAAGCTGACATACGATGAGAAAACTGGTGAACTGCTCACCGACCGCACTTGGTACTACGATGTGCCACTCGCCAAAGACATTCCGATCGATTTCAGAATACAGCTGAGGAGAAACTCTTTCAATCCGCTGGGCACCTTGGGAGCTAAAGGTTAGTGAACTGATAACTACAGTTGAGGAACTACGGCTGAGGAAGTTCTGAAGAACCATGGCATATGTGTAAATCCAGAACGTATTTGGTCCTACTTATTTATGATAGTGTCTTGGTACAAATCCTATTCTGGATTAACACATAAAATGCATAAGTTGGTCATGTTATTTTGTTTGTCAAGCGGTAAGTCTATCGGTTTATCATATGGTGTAGATATGTGAAGATTTTTGTCAATTTTACCTTTTCCGATAATGGGGGTAAAGATAACTACTTCAGAGTATAATAAATAGCTCATTTTAAAACTACTTTTCAAGTGTTTTGTTCATAAGCAGAACATGCTGTGATTAGTTTATATTATTTACGTCGTGTGTAGCGGTGGCCGAGCCGCCGGCCTGCCTCGCCATATGTGTGGGGTTCGCGCTGCGCGAGGCCATCGCCTCCTCGCGTGAAGACTCCGGCATTCCGAGGAATAAATGGTTTCAAGTTGGTAAGGATAACCACCAAACTAGTACAAGCCGATTAGACTAACGAGGCTTCTTTGATCTAAATTAACAATATAAAGAGGAAAAATTTGTATTTTTATTTCTGTAATTTGTATGCTTAACAAACTCAACAACTTCTGTGCCGATTTCATAAATTCTTTCACCATTCGAAAGGTACATTATCAGGGAGCAACCTAAGCTATGTTTTATCCCTATATTCCCACGGAAACGGGAATAATTAATATAATAATACAAGTTTAAGGACTTGTTCACTAGCGTGCGTGGAGGAGGCCTATGTTCAGCAGTGGACTGGAGTAGGCTTATGATGATGATGAAAGACTCGTCCACAGACTACGATCTAAAGATGTGGACAGGTCAGGCCAGTAACCTTAAGGGCTGAAGCCTTTATGGAGTTAGGAGCTATCCCTAACTTTTTGCTATATTGGTCGCTCGCCTGAATATAGTATGTATTACCAAAAATAGTGGATATAGATAGATGAGTTATTTGGTTAGTATAGCTTTTGTCAAGACGGATTTACGCTAGTGTAAGCGCCAATGTTATTGTTATCTTTAATTGTAAGGTGTATTCTTTGTTGGATATCCAAATAAATAAATAAATAAAAAAGTATGTACCTATATCACGTAATATTTTCTTAATTCCAGATGGACCATACAGTTTGGAGGCAAACGTACTGAAATCCGAAGTACGACTTGAGGAGTTTTTATTTAGTTAGGTTTTGTGTCGTAGAATAACTTGGTAATACATGGTACAGGGTAAATAAACATTTTTGTTTAATTTTTTACTATTACTAGTGGTTATTTATTTTCCTACCTATCGCTGCTTCTATACAAAAGGGTCACAAATGAAAAAATAACACGTTTTTAATCAAAATTCTACGCTACTTGGCCATATTTTCATATTTCAAAAATACTTCCATTTTAACATACAAAAAAAAACCATATAGGTAAGTACCCTTTTGCATGTTCGTGTTTGCAATATAATTCCTAAACTTAAAGTGGTCCCCTGTAAAAAGTATTATTTCGATATGTGTCCTGTGTATTGTAGCTGCGATATAAGTATTACTTCTTATTTTTACTTATCCTACCAATATTAAAAATTTGGATGCCTGTTTAATTGTAGTAGAGTACACCTAGTAAAGTAGACTCGAGTAGAGTAGCTTTTGTTTACGACAAAACATAAAATATATGTGAAAAAAATAAGAAGAAAGAACCAAAATATAGTGTAAACTATAAACTACTTCGGCGACCTTATCGCAAAAGCAATTTCTTCCAGGCTACCTTGGTACTGGATTGTTTGTTACCTACTCTTTTACACACCAACTGTTTGTGGTATTTAGAATTTTAATTAGACAGACAATTAGTACCTATTCAGTTTGACGTAGTTAATAAATGAATAAGAGTACATAATGCGTTTTTCCAAACGGCCCGACCGCAATGTGACGTAAAAACAATTTCAAATTTATATTATTTTATATTACCTTGTTGACGAGGTTTCGATGATAACAGGACATGTAATTTTCATGCCGATAAGCTTTATCTGATTTTTAATACATACTTATATAGAAATATAAATCCAGAAACAGGACAAACAGACATATTCATACGTACAAATGTATGCCCTGAGTGGGATTCGAACCCAAGACCCGCGGCTTTAAAGTCAGAGTCAGTAACCACAAAGCCAACCGGGCTGCCAAAACGATATTTGAATAAATGTTTTGTATCTATTTTTCAGTTTATTATATACAATTTTATATTTCGTTATACTTAAAAGCCTATAAATTAATCAAGAAAAACCTAGAAATATGACAGACAAACATGAAAAATCGCTCATCGAGGGATTTCCTTTTATTAACCGACTTCCCAAAAAGAAGGAGGAGGTTCTCAATTCGGCCGGTATTTTTTTTATATTTTTTTTTCTATGTATGTACATCGATTACGTCGCGGTTAATGGACCGATTCGCGTGATTCTTTTTTTGTTCGACGCGAAATAGCTGCCAGATGGTCCCATAAAAATTTCTTTCAGTTTGGTTTGGTAGTTTTTATTTTATAAGCATTATTGTTATTTGGACGATGTCATTTTGACGATACTTTGTATATTAGTATGTCGATAACTTTAACATTTCTAATCCGATTTGCGTAATTCTTTTTTTGTTCGTTAGGGTACATATTCAAGTTGGTACCCTGGTCATCTAGTAAGCATATGATGATGGGATCCCAAGGAAATCGAGAAGAACACTCAAATTACAAGCATATAACTGTCACGTTTCAGTCAATATCATACAGCTTGTTCAATTATTTGCGTTTGATAATGATTTCCTATGGATGAGCTGATGATGGAAGGTACAACTCCTCAAAGGATAGGAGTTCAGAGAAAATTCTTTCAAAATTATACGTGCATATGGATAGAGAATAGTATTCCTTGAGGCTATTAGGTTGACCTTGAAGGTAAATCTCATTAACGTTTAGGTTTAATAGTGTTCTGTAATTGTTAAATAAATAATAAGCCTACCCATACTTAAATCACTAAAAAGCAAAAAATAAAAATAAAACTACGTTAAAAAAAACCGACTTCCAAAAATACTAAAAAGCAAAAAATAACAAACGCAATTTATAACACTTTCCTCTACTTACCTACTGACTACTTATTATTTCCGCTTGCTGCTTGGTTTGAAGTCGGTGCCAAGACATATATGAATAAAAAAAATTACTTAAAGAAATAAAATGGTGTAACAAATAAATTTCTACACGATAACCTACTAAGTACTAACCTACGTAAATAAATCAGAAATAACGATAAATGACAATGAGAAACAAATGAAAACGACGATGAAATAAATGTAATTTACATTCTACAACTATAGTGGTCCGCTTATTTCTAAAATTTAGAATTTTAAATGCAAACGGTGCCAAAGTTTTTGTTGACTTAATTCAATCATGGAGAATCTTAACAAAGATCTTTTGTATATTGTTTACTGTAGGTTTGCTAATTATGCTGTGGCTTGGCACCAACTTCAAACCAAGCAGTAAGCGGAGAGAATAAGTAGTCAGTAGGTAAGTAGAGGAAAGTGTTATAAATTGCGTTTGTTATTTTTTGCTTTTTAGTATTTTTGGAAGTCGGTTTTTTTTAACGTAGTTTTATTTTTTGTAGCCTACAATATTATATAAGTCGTGACGTTTTGTGGTTTTATGAATAACCGCAATTAGTCGGAGGGGGTTCCTTCCAATTTGTGAGGAAAACTATAATAACATCATTCGTCCAGCAGTTAAGTCCTCTATTCAGTTACTGTGCTAATTTTTAATTGAAAAGCTAAGGTAAGTTCACTTGATTATTATTTTCCAACTTAATAGTAAATAAGGTCTCATTGGTACGAGTGTTTTTTGAACGGACGTTTATAAAGCGTTCAAATACAACAAATGTATTCCCGTATACCATAATCTTGTTACTAACCCATATGGACAAATTTCTGATGTAAAATAATAAATAAATATGCTCTATTTCCAACGCCCAAAATTGAAAATGCAACACCGCTCGATAAAAAACATCGCGTTTTAAAAACGCTGTCGTGTTTAAGAACGCGTTTGTTGTATTTGACGCTTTGTCAACGTCCGTTAAAACTCTCGTGCTAATGAAGCCTTAAGATATTGGCGAGGTTCTATGTCTTTCAGTCCATATGTTATATTGAAACTGTTGCTTCCTCTAAAAGCAATAAACTTTTTTTGATGTTCAATAGAACTTTTGTCAATTTATCGTTTTGTTTGTAAATGTAAAGGTTCCTTTAGTTGTTAAAAATTAAAATATAAGTAATATGTTTATTTATATATTGCCAAAACCTGTTTAATTTTGGATCATACGTAAATTATATGCTTGAGAAAATTTAAATGATATTGATTTTCAGATATTAAAACAAAATAATGTTTTCCTGCGTGAACCAGCGGCTGCGCTGTTTTATCATTGCCTATTTTGTACTGGTAAGTTAAAGTATATACCAAATCAAAAAATATAAATCAAAATATTTTTATTCAACGTTTAAGTCATTATTATTAATTACCTTACCTTATCTATTAGCCAGTTTATATAATCTAATCTATAATAATAATAATAATAATAATAATAAATCCTTTATTTCAGGCAACTAGGCCCATATTATAAATACCTTAAATCTAAGTATACATATTATGTTTATATTAAAATTACAACTAATTAATTAGGCACGTAGAGACGGCGACGTGCTCGCCAGCGAGGTTCGTATTGTTCCGCGAAAACGCCGAAATACGACACCCTTCGGCCAAAAGTCTTCCTTCGTGAAGGTCTCGATATGTTGAGTTGGAACCCTCACCACAAACGAAGTAAAATTTACGCTGTGACGCGATTCCAGCTTCGTGACCCTCAAGTTGAATTTAACTTTCTTTTCTATGTACTCCACAACCTCCTCAGCCTTTGTGGAATACAACAATCGGGATACATACAGCAGCGTCGTCGGAATAGCGGGACGCAGCAGATGGTTTGGTCCTGTCGGGGCAGTACCGCACTGGTTGCGACAAGTAGGCTTCTTGCGTTTCCGCTCTACTTTAACAAAGCCGTCCTTGTCAGCTTGTCCTCTGCAATACGCCTTCGGTGCCGGGTTCGACTGGGTCGTCGGCACCTGTTCGGGTTGGGGCCTTGGTTGTTGAGCGGGCTTGGCGACAGCTGCTGCGTAAGCACGTTGAGGTGTTGACTTACGCGCGCTAAGAGTCGGCGTCACGAGCACAGGTGACGCGGGGCAGGCGGGGCGGGGGGTGCGAGGCAGTGCATTGCACCCGACGGCCGCCGGTGACGAGTCAAGTTTCGCTGACTCGAAACTGGACGTTGATGCATTAAATGCACCTCGACGCGTGTTTACGTTGGAAGCCTCGTGTGACCTACATACCGTGATAGTGTTACGTAAGTCCACTACCTCAGTACGCAGTTCACTGATGGTACCTTGTGAAGCTTCCAACTTCAGCTGCATCTCGGCCAGGCTGGCTTTTAACGACGTTATATCTTTCAACAGCCTGGTGACGTCGACGTGGTCGAATGTGACGGGGGGCAGTTTCTGCAAATCCTTCGCCACAAAAGTCGGTACATCGTCTGGATCCACCTCCTTCAGCAGGTTGATGATGTCCTGCAAGCTCCTCGCACCCTTTTCGTCAATCCGGCGCAACGGCATCCGGTCAGCCCTATCGACTGACTCGTATAGCAGCTTCTTGGCAACTAGGACCTCGTTCTCCTTGAAGCTCGAGGTGCAAATCTGCATGATGCTGACTTCGTCCATGACATCCATCTTGTTTTGTATGAATGCCAGGAGCTCGTTAACCATGTGTTTTTGCGACAACATGGTGACGATCGCAATTTTTAGCAGCGGATTATACCGCGCCAAACGCGAATTGGTATTGTAATATGAGGCGCGTCCGTTTCCAAACGCTCACAAAACAAGACTGAATCTATGTAGTTTCATAATTCTTTAACCGATTTAAAAAATGGAGGAAAGAACCTCCTCCATTTTTTAAATCGGTTACTTACGTTCGCATTTATAATATCAGACTTATTAATTTAATTACCTATTTCAGCTCAACAGACCAATAAAGGTGATATTCAACGTCGTATCATTTTTGCAAGTATTTGAAAAGTATGAAAAATACCAGAAATATGGGGATGGCAGTGAAAATGTCCACAAGTCCCTTGCTATTATATTGGCTCAGGACACGGTCGTCGTGATTTTAGATATAATATCTGCAATCATTCTGCTCGTCGGGTTGTATAAGGTAAATATAACCATTAGTCCAAAACTAAGAGGTCCGTCTAATATAAATAAATAATAATTAATATCCTGGGACATTTTTCACGCACGGCCAATCTGATTCCAAACTAAGCAGAGCTTGAAATGAAATGAAATAAATTTATTAATTCAACTAGGCCTTCACAGGCACTTATGAAACGTCGACTCTAATGCCAAAAATGCTTGTGATATGGTATCCAGATAGCTGATATAAGTACTATATATACTACTTTTTAAATACATACTTTTATAGATATTTACATCCAGACACAGAATAAACAGACATATTCATGCATACAAATGTTTGTCCTGGGTGGGATTCGAACCCACGACCCGCGGCAAGCCGCGGGTCTCAAGAGAGTCAGGGTCACTGACCACAAAACCAACCAGGCTATCAATTTTAAGTTGAAAAAATCTCTTAGTGTTGAATAGTCCTTTTTAGTTGGTTTTAAGCTATATAGCATCACGCTACGACCAATAACAGCGGAGCAATCGCAGACGAAGTCGTGCAAGCTTGTCATTAATATGTCAGGATGCATTTTCTAAAAAGGGCTGGTAACATCACATTTTAGTTTATAAAAACAATTTTCAGAACCGAGCATTAATAGTGACTATTCATAAGTGCTTTATTGAGGCCAATTTGAATAAAAAAGATTTTGATTTTATAAAATATGGTTTCCAGAGCAACTGCAGACTGATTCTTGCGTACTTGGTGAGCACTACTCTGTACTTCGTGCTCGACGCGCTGCTCGTGCTGAGCTGTGCGGGCGTCAGTGCTGGGACCTACCGAACGCTGGATTGGACCATATTCGGAATAGAAATACTATATAAATGTAAGTATATGAAGGTGAAACCCCATTCATGCTAGATCTTAGGCTAAAAGACCAAGACTTTCATCATCAGCTCATATACGTCTCCACCAAGGAGCTCGAGTCTCCCCTATCATCAAGGGGGTGTAGGCCATAGTTAACCACGCGGGCCTAGTGCGGATTGGGGGACTTCACATTCCTTTAATTTTCACATCTCAGGCATGCAGACTTCCAAAGACATCCTAAGACTTTAATTGTGCACAAATAAAGTGCTGAAGCTCCTTGGGTCTCTATTGTCTCAAATTGCTCATGTTTCAATTTTTTACAATAATTCCCTAAGTACTTAATAATAAATTCTAAAGTAACTATATGTCTGTTACGCTTCACGACTAAACCACTGAACTGATTTTTGTGAAGTTTTCCACAGAAATAAGCAAAAGGTTGGAAAAGGAAAGATCCCCCAGGGACGCTGGTAAAGCCGTGAAGCGGAAGCTAGTTCTAACATATATGTAACCGTTAAAACTTTAGATATATCCCGGGAAATTGTAAACTGCATTATTTAGATAACGCAATAGACACTTTCTTGTTTTTCAGGTATATGCATACACTGCATACGCTCGATCAGTAAATACTACGTCACGTTGTCTAATAAAGAAGAACCCACGTGTGTATATAAGAATGAAGATCTCGAGTTCTCAAAGCCTGAATATGTAGCTTAAAGTGCAGGTTCAAATCCCTGAACCGTACCTCTGAGCTTAAAAACTTACGTACGGATATACTACTGGCTTACTGAAGAATCATCGTGAGGAATCCTGCAGGCTCTCACAAATGCAGCCATCTTCCGCTGCAACGCATTAGGCCCGCTTGGTGGACTCTGGCCTAAGCCCCCTCGTTTTTTTGGGTAGGGGAGAGCTCCGCATGTGGAAACGTATTTGGCGGTTTATTTTTGCTTAATATAATAATAATTATATTATGCAGCTTCCTATAGATTACACCTTAGTGTTACCTATATATTAAGTAGGTACTTTGTAAAATAGTAAATAAATAGACAAAAAAACTATTTGTGTTTTATTTCGTTAACGTGAGTATCCAAACATAATACAATATTTATATCCTACAATAAATCATTTATCAAAATCAGTAATAGAATCAACCCTCTAGATGAGTTATTTTTACATTTCTTCAGTTATTCAATAGAGTATACATTATATTATATTATGTAAGTTATACTGTAACTGTAAAAAATAGTTCAAAATGTTTAAAGCAAATGTATAATTCACAGTACTAATGTATTTATCCGTTTTACCTCTTTACATGCCTATGTCGCCATGTAAGCCAGAAATAATTTTATTGTAAAATCTTTTAGATCGGTTGAAAATGCACATAATATTTTCGTTCGGAAGACTCATTGAATAAGATACATGGCACTATTCCCGGCGACAACAGTCATAGAACCCTTTATAATTAACATGTGGGTTTTTGTTAGAGCAATAAAATGTTAAGATGTCCTGTTTACCAACGATTTGGACTGTCCCTGTAAACCGCATATAGACCAAGTCCTCACTTGTTTGTGAAACACCAGTATTAATAGTTATATTTAGTTACTAGTGGCTCTCCGCGGTTTCACCCACGTAGGTACCTAGATCTTGTTTTTGTTTTTATGAATATTCACTTTATTTTATGTTTTTTTTTTTATTTTTTTTTTATGTCATTCCCTACCACGCAGATATTGTCAGTGAGACTAATTCATTGAAATGTATTATAATCTAAGTTTATTTTAAAAAGAGTAATTGCTGAGTTTATTGCCGGCTCTTCTCAGCAAAACCAACCTTCCGAACCGAGCGTTAGAGTCTGACTATTCATAAGTGCTTTGCAATTTGGCCTATTTGAATAAAAATATTTTTGATTTGATTTGATTTTGATTCCATTATCCCGGTAAAAAAGTGGCCTATGTCCTTTCTCAGGGATAGACTATCTGTGTACCAAATTTAATTTAAATAATTTCAATGGTCTTAGCGTGAAAGCGAGACAGACAGATGACAGAGTTACTTTCGCATTTATAATATTAAAGTTAGGATTTGCATGTTATACAATAGTAGGAGTACTAACTGCGCCCGTGGCTTCATTCGCGTTTCCGAGGATGTCTATTTTATTCAGTTTTTCTGGCATGATTGAGTAATAAACAAAGTCAACTAATATTAGTAATAATTTTATATGAATTAATATTTTTTTTATTAGGCAAAATAAATGTATATTATTTATTTATGTACCTAATGATAAACAATTGTGACGACAATTAATTCAGTGTGTTTGTACACAAACATAGTTTCCTCCATTTACGGGAAATACGTAATATGTATTAATTATTTTATTATTATTTAGTTATGTGTCAAGTGTCCAGTGGTTAGCTGTTGTATTGCAAAAGTGATATCAATTAAAGTAAGTCTATTGATTTAATTTTATTCTTTCTATATATCTTTCATATCTTTAACATTCATATAATTTAAAAAGTTTTTAACTTAGCCTAAATTTCCTTCATATAAAGAGGGCTGTAGCCCAGACTATATCTAAAGTCATGTGACTCAAAGATAATATAATCTAAAAGAACTTAGCTTTAATGTTGTTAGGAACAAAATATTATTTAGCAGAATATTCATATCGATCAAAATCTAAATATTTTTAATTCAAATAGGCCTTTAAAAGCACTTATGAATAGTCACTATTAATGCTCGGTTCTGAAAGTTGTTTTTACTGAGAAGAGGCGGCACTAAACCCAGTAGGTAATCAATGGATGAATCTAAAAAGTCTCTCGTGTTTCATGGGACTTCTTAAAACTAAAAAAAACTTTAATTAAGTGATCGATTATAGTAGAATGTACCAATTTATTAGTGTGAAAAGATATTTTATCGGATTCTATTTCAGATCACTAACCGTCAGAATGATTTTCTGCGTGAATCAGAGGCAATGTTGTTTCATAATTGCCTATTTTGTACTGGTAAGTTACATAAGATAATATGTCAGTTATTTATAACATTTTATTATAAGTCTAATAAATTTTGTTTGGTTTGTAACAACTATAACTGTTATTAAAGCTCTGTTAACATCCTGTTTCAAATGCTCTAACAAAGCTGAATTTCATATAAGATTTAATTTACATTTTGCCGTGTTAGTATGTATGTAAATACTTTAATTACTCTGCCACTAATTAGAGTGGTAGCTATGGCTCAAAAATCTATTACCTGATTTCAAATAAGCAGAGCTTGTACTATGGTATATAACTGATATACTACATACATTACTTATACATTAAAATAGATATTTACATCCAGACACAGGACAAACAGTTCATGCACACAAATGTTTGTGGGTGGTAATCGAACTCACAGCCGGCGAAGTAAGTCAGGATCACTAACTACAAAGCTAACTGACCAGTATATAAGGAAAAGAAATAATAACTAAATTTCTATCTTTATCTTGTAATGATGTGAAGAGTGGGTTTCCTATAACACAGGGAGTCCTAATGCGGGTTCCCAGCCCAAGTTAAACAAAGATATTTTCATTTTTATTTCATGCAGTCTTTGGCCATTACATTTATTTTATTAATCCACTTTTCAGATCAGCAGATCGTTAAAGTTAATATTCAACACCGGAACACTGGTGCCCCTGTTTATAGTACATGCAGAAATAAAGAAATACGGCGACGGTGATGGCAGCGTGTTGAAGTCCTTCATTGCCATACTTACTGGGGAGGTAGTCGTCGCATTCTTGGATATATTATCTACAATCATTTTGATCGTTGGATTGCATAAGGTATGAATATCTTTCACTAGTTTGTTGTCTTTTCTTTTCCTGTGTTCCTCTGGGATCTTAAATTTTCCCGAAATGAAGAGTACCTTTGCTATGTATTCTGTCATTATTCCAAGTTTCGTATACATCCCTCGTGTAACATACCTACATGTCTACATCCATCCATCCTCACTCTTCAGATTGATAATATCAATAAGATTTACTTGCAAAATATTAAGGAAATTTAACAGTCATCCAAATTTAATACAGATTGTCTGATATCTTGTGATGGTCACTAATCCTATCTGATATTATAAATGTGAAGGTTTTGTTTGTTTGTTACGCTTTCACGCTTAAACTACTTAACCGATATTAAGAATTCATTCACCAATGGAACGCTACATTATCAGGGAGTAACATAGGCTATATTTGAGGCCATGAGAACCACAGTGTCCTAGGCCTATCTTATTAAGGCCAGTATGACACCTAAAAATTTAGATCACAGACTAAAAACCATAACAGTGATTATGCTGCCATCTAGTGAATATATTCGTTGTATCACTTTTAAGCCACCCTGGTTCTATCACAGGATTCAATTTTAACTGAAAAAAAATCTCTCTAAAAACTCAATATTGTAAAAAGTTTGTTGGGCCACTATGGTTCTCATCGCCTCATTTCATCCACTTATTCCTACGGGAACCATTTATATTTATTATATAAATGACTTAAATTTGGTTCCAGAAAAACTGCAAGCTCATACTTATATACCTGGTGACTACTATGGTATTCTTCTTGCTGGGTTCGCTCTGCCTGCTGAGCGGCGCGGGCGCCAGCGCGGGGAACTACGACGGGGCCGATTGGTTCCGATTCACGTGCGAAATCTTATATAAATGTATGTTTTATGTTCTTTTCATATTGACATAATTGAAATTAAATCACGGTCGATTTTTGGAGTCTACAATTATGTCATCTTCATCATCAGCTCATATATGTCTCCACCGAGGAGCCCGAGCCTCCCCTAACAATGAGGGGGTCTAGGCCATAGTCAACCACGCGGGCATAGTACGGATTGGCGGACTTCACATGCAGGTTTCCTCACGATGTTTTCCTTCACCAAAAGACGGTAGTGTGAATCCGTACGTAAGTTTTTAAACTCAGAGGTACAGGCCAAGGATTTGAACCTCCACCCTCATGATCATGAGTCGGTGCGTTCCCAACTGAGCCACCACGGCTCTCCTTCTTTTCCTCCGTGCCTTGCTTTAATATCTTATTAATAACCTATGTAAAAGGAGTAGATATAAATATTATGGTCCTTCGACCTGACATTTAAAAAAATTTTTTTTTTCTATTTTCCAGGTGTATACATGTACTGTGTATATTTAATACATAAGTACTACGTCAAATTGTGCGAAAGAGAGGAAGATACGTGCGAATTCAACAAGTTCGATGAGATCTCAAAGCCAGACGAAGAGTCCTAAATGATTGATCGAAAAACAATACATATTACTGATTAGTTTTCCCCTCGGCTTTATGTCATATTATTTTTGAACTATGTTCTCCTTACCTTTTATCGAGCGGTGTTGCATTTTCAACTTTGGGCGTTGGAAATAGAGATTATGGTACTTACTTGAGAATGCATTTGTTGTGTAAGGCTTTTTAACGTCCGTTATAAAAGCGTGCGAATGAGGCCCGTGCGCTGAGAGGCGGGGCAGGCGGGGCGGGGGGCGCGAGCCAGTGTAATGTTCCCGAAAGCCAGTGACGACTGTGACGAGTCAAGTTTCGCTGATTCGAAACCTGACGATGATACATTAAATGCAACTCGACGCGTGTTTAAATTGGAAGCCTCGTGTGACCTACATCTACACTAATATTATAAACTTTGTTTGTTTGTAATGGTACTCTGTGAAGCTTCCAACTTCTGCTGCATCTCGGCAAGACTCACCTTCAAGGATGTAATATCCTTTCAAAGCCTGGTGACGTCGACGTGGTCGAATGTGACATCTCAAATATAGTAGATAGTCTAGACCAGCCATACTCAATCTTTTTTTTATAGGGGCCACAAACACGTTTCAGTCATGGTGTCGAGGGCCACAAGCAAAAATTATTTAGGTCTTCATCATCATCATCATCATCATCATCAACAGCTCATATACGTCTCCACCTAGGAGCTCGAGCCTCCCCTAACATCGAAGGGGTTTAGGCCATAGTCCACCACGCGGGCCTAGGATTGGCGGACTTCACATGCTTTTAATTGTGACATCTCAGGCATGTTAGGCAGGTTTAGGTCTTCATTAAAACGTAATTCCAAGTTAACGATGTAGTAAAAAAAATTGTAACTTCAGATGCGGTTGAGTATAGCTGGTCTAGTAGTTCCCGTTCCTGTGGGAATACGGGGATAAAATATAGTCTGTTACTCCCCGATAATGTAGCTTTCCCTTGGTTATAGATTTTTTGATTGAAATCGGCAAATTTTAAGTATTTATAACAAATATACACACACAAAATATTTGTTTCGGCTTTTTAATATTAGTGTAGATTTAACAAAACTATTTGGTTATAAACATTTAATAAAATAAATAGTTGTAATTAGGTATTAGTCATAGATTTACATCGTATTTTATGAATATCTCTAGATTTAGTACGAGTACATTTATTCAGATAGCTACATGTGGAAGGTCAAATGTTGAAACGCATTAAGATAAAAGTTACACAAACACGATACGTTTTAGGGAGAATCTTTTAAGATATTTCTGTGATTTTGGCGACACAATTTAAGTAATTGAAGAACTATTTTTGCGATTATCCGGAAAGTCATACATATAATTTTTGTACCTTACAAACTTTGTGATAAAAAATACACTTACCTATATTATAAAGTGGAAAGATTTCTTTTTTGTTTGTAATAAGCTCCGAAACTTCTGGACCGATCTCGATAATAATTTCACCCAGGAAGGGACGAAAGAACGCGGGTCAATACGCGCGGCGAAAGCTAGTTTTAACAAACATATAAATAAGTGAGTTATCTCTTTAGATTTAAAACGAAGCTAAGACTCCAGGACTTTAAAAACAATTGATAATAATATTAATATTGAGTTTTAGTCTCTGTTAAATAAAAATACCTAATATAAATATGTATGTTTGATTCATTTAAAATAATAACACGTAAAACTTAATAAATACTTAGAATACCTCTTCAAAACAATAATAATAAAGGATATTTCAATTTCAATGACACTAAACGTAAACTTTCGATTATTTGAATTACATAATGAGTATTGTACGAACCGACAGGATAATTTAATATTAACTGATATTATAAATATGAACCTCCGTCTGTCTGTCTCGCTTTCACGCTAGAACTATTGAACCGATTCAAATGAAATTTGTTACGCAGAAGAGCCGTGGTGGCTCAGTTGGGAACGCACCGACTCACGATCATGAGGGTGCAGGTTCAAATCCCTTGCCCGTACCTCTGAGTTTATAAAAACATACGTACGGATTCACACCACTGGCTTTCGGTGAAGGATAACATCGTGAGGTCACAATTAAAGGCACGTGAAGTCCGCCAATCCGCACTAGGCCCGCGTGGTGGACTATGGCCTACACCCCTCGATATTAGGGGAGGCTCGAGCTCCTCGGTGGAGACGTATATGAGCTGACAATGGTGATGATGATGACACAGATTTTACACACATTTGTCTAGATCCTGAGAAAGGACATTGACTTTTTGTTCGGGGAAAAGGGAAAATTTTCCGGGTCCGCGGGTGAAATCGCGGGAAACTACAAGTATTTATTCATACTAACGTTATAAACGTTAATTTATTCAATTCAAGTGTTTAATAATTGAGTACAAACGTATCCTAGAACGGATAGTATAGTAATCTGAATGTAGTTGTAAATGACCGATACAACTATGTCGGTAAACCATGAAAAGACGGACCTCCCCAGTATTGTGTACACTAAATGACTTTAAAAACAAAAGGTAGGTACCTACTTTACGAAATGTTATCACCAACACACTGGTCTTCAAACAATGCAATAGGTTTAATGCCATTTAAGTAAAACCCAAAGATTAATATAGGTTCGTCATATAAGTTCGCCGTATCCCTACTAATAATAATGCTAAAGTAACTCTGTCTGTCTGTCACGCTTTGACCGAACCGATTTTCAACAAATTTGGTACTTAGACAGACTACATCTTGGGTAAGGATTTAGGACAGGATGTCTGTCTGTCACCCCAATTAATAATAATAATAAATATCCTGGGACATTTTTCACACGCGGCCAATTTGATTCCAAATAATTAGAGCTTGTGATATGGTAACAGAACCTGATATACTACATATACTCTTAAATACATACTTATATAGATAATTACACCCAGACTTGTGATTGTAACTTTCACAGAATATGTATAACTGTCATATAACTGTCGCTTTAATAATTAATTTATGCGTCAAGGAAGTCGCCGTGCGGCAGTCCAGCTAATACTTAACCGGTTTGTATTTATAAAATTGTACCCGGGCAAAGCCGGAGTGAGTCACATGTGTTTATAATCTGTGTGCGAATAACCTAAGCTGACCTGATAATATTGTGGAAAACACTAAGTTATGTTTATACCTAGTTATATTCTGATCATTAGTCAGTACAAGCTTATGTCATCTTTTGCCCTGACGTGTTTAATGTACGTGAAGAATAAATCAGTGATTTTAATAATAAGATATATATTATAGGGGTCAGTTATCGCGAGCTTCACAATGGAGGGACCAAGTCTCCAGGGTCTGTTTTTATATTTGTATGAATATAAAAAAATAATACTATTATTCTACTATTTCCTACCTTTGCTATAATATTAGCTACCTCATCATAAGGATACATGATATTTTGACAAAATGCTTGGTCCCTCCATCTTGATATCAAGATTATTATAGCAAAGGTAATTCTCTTGTCTATATATTTGGGCAATGCACTTATTATTTATAATGTTATTTCAGATATTCAAAGCTTAATATATCATGGCACTAAGGAAATGTTGTTGCTGTATAGACCTGAGGAGAGGGTCCCTCATCAGTGCATATATTATACTGGTAAGTTATTGCTTAATTTACTATGCTATACAAAATACTAGTTGACCCGCGCAACTTCGTTAGCGTCACTTGCCCGTTTTTGCAACAGTTTTGATTGATGCTCTGCTCCTATTCGTCATAGCGTAATGATTTATACATTATACATGATAAAAACCTTTCCTCAGAATCACTCTATCTATTAAAAAACTGCATCAAAATCCGTTGCGTAGTTTTAAAGATCTAAGCATACATAGGGACAGACAGACGGCGGATAGCGACTTTGTTTTATACTATGTAGTGATGAGGAAGTTTGTTTGCACGTGGTCACTCAATACGCATATAACTGACTGTATCTGATAGTTCATAAGTATCTAGGTAATACATTTACCGTCGCTTAACGATTTAATTAAAGTTATATAAGTAATGTCTCGCCGCGGTTTAACCCGCGTACCCAGAAGATATTCCATTTTCGCAAGATAAAAATTAGCCTATGTCCTTACTTAGGCTCTAGGCTAACTGTGTACTAAATTTCATTTAGATCCCTTCAGTAGTTTTAGCGTGAAAGCAAGACAGACGGAGTTACTTTCGCATTTATAGATTTATAATAATAGGTATTAGTTAGGATCTATCATTTTAATATTCACTAGATTATTCTTCAATAAGAATAAATCTCAGAAACTATAAAAAACTATTTAAAACATAATTACTTTATTTTGATATTGCAAGATATATCTTCATGATAAAATATAACATTTGTCAAAAATGTTTTGAAAACCCGAGGGACAGACTACGACAATTCATAAGGAAATTTGAATATGTCTGTTTGTTCTGTGTCTGGATGAAAATATCTATATTATATATGTAGTATATCAGCTATCTGGTTACTATAACACAAGCTTCGTTTTGAAGCTTACTTTGAAATCAGATTGGCCGTGTGTGAGAAATGTGCCAGGATATTTATTTATAAGGGCGCCATTTTATATTAATTTAATTGAACTTATTTGTTACAGTTATACAACTTAGTGATGCTGGCATTACAATGTCGATCACTAGCATCTATATACTCTATGGGCCAGGGTGTGAGTGAGGAGACCAGGCTGATGTTATACTTCCATTTCACGACACTATTACTTTTGAGTTTCACCCTGAACGTTCTCTTGCAACTGTTGCTGACGATTGTTCTGATCATTGGACTGCATAAGGTAATTTTAATTGACTACATAATTTGATTTGTCCCCTGATGGTGATAGGGTACTGCCTGGCTGGGATTATCCAGGACCTGAACTTCAGACTCAACGCCTTTCTAGGATTTTGTACTTAAGGTCATCATCCTCCTTCTTGGCGATGACAGTACTTACCTTCATAGTGATATATACTTGAAAGGCCACTTATTCTTTGGTTGAGAGCCCTCTGCGCTCACCGAAAAAGTCCGCGTAACGGTGTAAAAGCCATCTGAGGCTGACACCTGCTAGTCCATTTAAAAAAAAAATGCCACTTATTCTAAATAATAATCCCCTACCAGCAGGTGAAACCTCTGCCTATTTGTCAACCTAATGACAAAAGTTGTTGGGTACATAAGTACGATTTTAATGTTGCTCTTGGCTTTCCTCTGCTATTAGTGTTTGTTACCCCTAGAACCAGAATAGATAATCTAATTTTTTATCAGATAACCCTATGTAAATTTAAGGCCGTGGTGGCTCTGTAAGTAACGCACCGACTCCCGATCATGAGGGTGCAGGTTCAAACCCCAGCCCGTTCACACCACTGGCTTTCGATGAAGGAAAACATCGTGAGGAAACCTGCATGTCCGAGATGTCACAATTAAAGGCATGTGAAGTCCGCCAATCCGCACTAGGCTTGCGTGGTGGACTATGGCCTAGACCCCCTCATCGTTAGGGGAAGCTCGAGCTCCTCGGTGGAGACGTGTAGGAGCTGATGATGATGAACCCTATGTATCCAATGCCCCTGCTATGCCTTAGTTTCTACATCTATTTAAATCGTTTCAGAACAAGGCTGGACCGATCCTCGTGTCCCTTATCATAGTCGCTGTTCTCGTGGGCTTCAACCTGGTCGCCACTTGCTGGATTATAGTCGTATACGGCGCGAGGTATGACTTCGAAGACTGGTGCTACTCAGCTATGTACTTGGCGATGAAATGTAAGTATAAAACAGATGATTTATTATTATTTATTACTAACATCAAAGGTTACTCTTATATGTTACCTTGTAACAGTGGCGTAGCGTGCCTTCACGAGACCCGTATAAAAACTTGGTTGGGGCCTTTAGAAAGAGTATCGATGTCTCACATATAATATTAGTTAGGGATTATCAGGAACAAGTAAATCAACAATAACTGGCTCTTATTAAAAATCAATTGAAATATTTTTTTATTCTAATAGGCCTTTAGAGCACTTATGAATATATAATTAATTAAAGGCATATGAAGGATGTATACCACACTGGGCCCGTTTTTGTTTAAAATATTATGTACTAGCTGCCTCCGCGCGGTTTTACCCGCGTAGTTCCCGTTCCCGTGGGAATACAGGGATAAATTATAGCCTATGTTACTCGTGGATAATGTAGCTTTCGAATGAAAAAAGAGTTATTACAATCGGTCCAGTACTTTTTGAGTTTATTCGTTACATACAAAAATAAAAATCTTTCCTCTTTAAAATATTATAGTGTAGATTAGGATATAATGCCTCTTGATATTATTAGGTATGTGCTTGGGCCTTCCCAATTTGAATAAAAATGTTAAGATTTTTTTTTATTATTGTTAATGTGTATGGTAATTTATAAGGACATATAAATAGCTCTAATTATGTTTGGTTTTCTTTCAGTTATATACATATACTTCTTATGTGTATGTGGAAGCTACTTCAAAAAGCTGCGTAAGGAGAGAGGCTACGGGGAAACAGTTAATTGTCAATTATACGTGTGATAATAACACTGATTTTAGAATATAAGCTTTATTCTTATGTTTTAATAAAATAGAAAGTATTTTAAGTTTTGATTAAGAAAATATTATTTTAAAGACGAGCTTATTATTTTAAAAGACAGTGTATACTCAGTTTTAACGAAGTGTTTAGGGTTCCGTCCTCAAAGGGTAAAAACGGGACCCTATTACTGAGTCTTCGCCGTCCATCCATCCATCTATCACCAGGCTGTATCTCAAGAACGGTGATAGCTAGACAGTTGAAATATTCACAGATATATAGTCGCTATAACAACAAGTACTAAAAATAAAATAAATATTTAAGGGGGGCTTCCAGTATGGAACCCTTCGTGCACGTGTCCCACTCGAACTTGGCCGGTTTTTTTAAATATATTTAATTTATATACATTTTACCTTTAAATCATAATAATATATGCTATGATTAACTGAGTGGATAAATCCTTAATACTCCATTCCATTTCTCATCTTCCGTTTTCCCGGAATTAAAAGTAGCCTATGTCCTTTATCAGGCTCTAGACTATTTGTTTACCAAATTTCATTTACATCAAGGACGTAGGCTAAGTACTTTTTATCCCGGGAAAATGGAAGATTTCCCGGGTCCGCGTGTGAATCCGCGGGGAGCCACTAGTAACATATGAGGTAATGAAAGCTTGAAGAGAACCACGGTGCAGGTTCAAATCCCTGGTCTGTACATTGATGGAAGGATGGAAAATATGAAGAAAAAGGCAAAAATAAATTTTAGTTCATAAATATATTTTTATTGGTATAGCTATTGTATCTCATTTTTATGAATAAATAATCAGGTAGTTATAAAATACAGTTACACCATAGTTGCCCTGCGACTTTACCCAATAGAATTCTACCTAGTTCATATCAGTTCCAAAGTAATGTAAAAGAGAAATCTACTATCTAATACTAATTAATATTATAAATGCGAAAAATCGACAAATAGATGTTTGTTACACAATTAGCCAGAACAGCAGAAGAGATAAAGGCAGAGCCTTTTTTATTCAGAAATAGTTGAATCCTCGGGAACGCGGGCGAAACCGCGGGACGAAAGCTAGTGACAATAAAAAACTCAATAAATACTGGGAGCTCAAATTACTGGCTTACTCCTATTTTAGAAGGTACTTCTTCCACCCCATCGACTATCTTATTCTTTGGAAGGTACTTCTCCAGATCGACTTTAAGGGTGTCTTCTCTTAGATGGCCTGTCCATATAATTGTCATACGTCATCAGTCTTAATGACCATTTCCACATTGTTATCACTGACGCTACTTTCACTTGTAATTTCTTTATAATACCTCCTTACAACAAAGTAAAAGTATATGTAGGAACCTGAAAAAAATAATAATAATATTTAAACTAGCCGTCCCGCCCATGTTTGTCTGCGTCATATCTTCCTATTTTTGCAATCTTCATTAAAGCTATGATGCTATTGGTTTAAGCGTGATTTTATGTAGGTTTTATATAGAAATATACCTACACTAAAAGTATATTTAATGCGTACCTGTAGTTTCGGGGCCTATTCAATACACAAAATCCTTGAAATGTAAATAAATCTAAGTTTGTTTTGGAAAGAGTAATTGCTGAATTTATTGCCGGCTCTTCTCAGCAAAACCAACCTTCCGAACCGAGCGTTAGAGTCTGACTATTCAAAAGTGCTTGTGAAGGCTTCTTTGAATAATAAACATTTTTCATTTACCAACAAAGACAAAAAGTTATCTTTCCTTTATAATATTATTGAAGATATGGATAAGCCTTCTGAAAATCTGTTCAGTAGTTTTTGTTTTTATCGCGTTCAGACAGACAGACAGAGGCGGCCGGGCCAAGGGGACCATTTTATATATATAGATTCATTAAATTTAATACTCACATCTCACTGTAAAACCGATGGCCGCCATGCACCATTGATACAGACTATAATATCCCATGTACTTGATTACGATCCTGTTCGCTATGACTATGTCTATTACCAACGTGATACCCGATGCATATAGGTATATCAATACAAGTCTGGGCTTATTCTGAAATTAAGAAAGAATCATCAGTATATTATCTTGGTCAAAAATTCTAATTGAACCGGTTAAAGGTTAGATAACGTTGCTTAGGCACCGTCTGTTGGTCGTGGGTTTAATCCCAAACCCAAACATTTGTTGACAGCCCGGTTGGTTTGTGGTTAGTGTCCCTGACTTTCAAGCCGCGGGTCGTGGGTTCGAATCCCACCCAGGACAAACATTTGTATGCATGAAAAATGTCCCAGGATATTTGTGTGCATAAATAGGTATGTATCATATTCTTTACTTAAAATCTACAATATTAGAATTACAATTAAACTTTAGGTGGTAATTTGTAGTTGGTATTGTAGATAATATATTTGAACTGATTGACGTGTATTTATATTTTAAAAATGAAATGTTTCAGCTATCTTAGCTTTGCTTAGTTTGGAATCAGATTGGCAGTGTGTAAAGGTCCCACGATATTATTTTGTATCTAGTTACTGTTCACGAATTTGTTCATAATACCTATGAGTGGATCTATGTAAGGGCTTTTTGGAGGGGCCAAGCCCCTATAGAAGCAAAAATGGACAATAATACTAATATAAAACAATTATTTAACTGACTTCTTTTGATCTAATTTCTTGACAAAATATCAATGAGTTGATTTATTAGTCAGGTCCCAAGTAGTTTTAGCCCGGGGCCCCAAAAACTTGCAGTCCACCCCTGAATAAGCCCCATTTCATGACCGGGTTATTTTATTTCGACTGTAATTTTCGTCTAAGGGCTAAACAGGTATCTCTCCTGCATACTCCTACGACGCTACTCCATCCCTGGTCCCCCACTGCCGCTACAGCGTCACCGCAGGAACACAACACTACATGTAGTGTTATTTGGCTGCGGTCTTCGAAATTTGCTTATTATATTTAGGTAATAAGTTACTCAGATTTCTCTTACCATATGTAATCCAATGAGTAGAATTATCGTTGAAACGACATAAGTTAGTGTAATCAAGACGTAAATCATCACGATG
This sequence comes from Thyatira batis, assembly GCA_905147785.2. NCBI lineage: Eukaryota > Metazoa > Arthropoda > Insecta > Lepidoptera > Drepanidae > Thyatira > Thyatira batis. The sequence goes on from LR990499.1 coordinate 354,909, forward strand.
ACCTCGTATAAATAGATCTTATGTAGATCCAATCGCACCATATTCTCCACTTGAAACCCAAACATTACTGTTCTGTGTACCTGTAAGTAACGTGATAAATAAAATAAAATAACTAACTTCCGTGGTGGCTCAGTTGGGAACGCACCGACTCACGACCATAAGGGTGTCAGTTCAAATCCCTGGCGCGTAGATCTGAGTTTATAAAAAACTTACGTACGGATTTACACCACTGGATTTCGGTGAAGGAAAACATCGTGAAGAAACCTGCATGCCCGAGATGTCACAATTAGAGGCATGTGTACTCCGCCAATCCGCATTGGGCCCGCGTGGTGTACATGGCCTATAAACCCCCTCGATGTTAGGGGAGGCTCAAGCTCCTCGGTGGAGACGTATATGAGCGGATGATGATGAACTATCTTCAGCCCCGCGGTTATACTTGCGTAGCTCCCGTTCCCGTAGGAATACGGGGATAAAACATGCTTTATGTTACTCCCTAGTCCCTTTCTAGAATTTCCCAAATCGGTTCAGAGGAAAAACCCTTAAAGACAAACAAACTCAATATTTGTCTCCATATATTGTAGGTATACAGTTTAGATTTTTTGTTTGTTATTCATAGGCTTTGATACTACTGAACCGATCTAAATAACTATTTCACAAAAAGAAAGCTATATTATTTTTGAGGGTATATTTTTCATCATATTCATACGGGCTACGGGATATAACCGCAGTAAGAGCGAAAGCCAATTTATAATATTGGAACAAAAATCTTTCTACCTATATAAGTTTTTAAATGTTTTGTTATTTATTGTTTCGTATTTTAGAGTATATTTACTTACCAGTGACAAGCAGGCAAATATTAGACAGCCTATCCTCAGTTGTATACACCCGCAGCATGTCCTGCCCTCCATTGTCTGTTATTTAATCTGAAACACAAAAAAATATTAGGTTTTATCTTTGATTTTCAAATATTTTGATTTAAAAGGAAAAGATTTGAAATTCAAAATTTCAAAATATGCAGTGCCTGATCAAGGTAGCGCGGGGCGCTATATTATAGAGGGGCCTTGATGCGCTGGTTAAGAAACTCAAAAAGTGACGCTCAAGCGAAGGTGGATGAATTTCGAACCACAGGGCCCCCTTTAGCGCGGGGCCCCTGTCTGCGTGGGGCCCATAGCATTTGCTACTCCTGCTACGTGGTTAATCCGGCACTGGAGTTATGTACATAATAATTATCTAATTGTAACTAAGTATAATGAGTCATCCGGGTGATAAGGAAAACATTTAATTTTAGAGCTTGACTTTATGCAGAATAATAACATCTTATAGGTAGCTTTTTGTTAACTAAAATTGCCCGTGTCGTATACATATTTTATACAAGTATCAAAATCGTGAGGATTTTTTAGCCGCAGTTCCTGCATCTTTAATTTTCTCGGGATAAAATGTGTTCTAGAGCATATTCCAACTCTGAACCTAATTTACTAGCTATCCCATTACCCGTTCTCGCGTAAAAGAGTAACAAACATACATACTCACAAACTTTCATATTTACAATATTAGTAGGATCTTAAAAAATAACATTTTTAAGTAAAACGTAGTATTACTCTTTATATACTTTTACAAAGTTCGAAATTAAATTATAAAACATTTTTCATTCAAATAGGTCTAATAAAATGTCGACAGATTTCCACCAATCAAGGAAAATATTAATGTTTTTTTACAAGAATGCAGGAAAATCATGCACGATATAAACAGGTACTTAGTAATTGAAGTCCCCATTTTTTGTATTATTTAATATTGTAATTATAATACGTAATAGTTTAGCGTAATATATACACACACACAATTAAAAATACTTACCAGTTAAGTTCTAGGTAAAATATAAGACTAAGTTGTTCTTCAGAGAAAAGCACAAAACTTAAAAAAAAACACTGTCTATAGTTTTCTTGTAACTACGATTACCAATGTTATGTTCTACTATAGAAAGAAAAGCACAAAAGATAAAGAAATACTGTTTTCTTATTACTTCGTTTACCAAACTACACTAATATTATAAAGAGGAAAGATTTGTATTTTTGTATGTTACGAATAAACTCAAAAAGTACTGGACCGATTTTAATAATTCTACATTATCACTGAGTAACATAGGCTATATTTTATCCCTGTATTCCTACGGAAACGGGAACTACGCGGGTAAAACCGCGCGGAGGCAGCTAGTGTATAAATAAATTCAGATTCAAATGAGAGACGTGTCTATAGTAAAGTGTTATAGTATACTGGCGAATTGTAAATGGTATCTCGAAATGTCATACCGGTTCGGTTTCACATGGGTAAGTCCATTTTGCAGGATTCCGTTGTTGTGATTTTTTGATAGAGAGAGACAGATGACACTCTGTTTTACTCCCACCGTGTTTATGAATGCGTTAGTATCTCTTTAACTTAGTTCTAAGGCCCGCACACGACACGACTGACAAACATTTACATCCATCCTCACAAACAATTGTATTTATCCTGGGACAGGGACATTTTTCACACACGGCCAATCTGATTCCAAAGTAAGCTTCAAATGAAGCTTGTGTTATGGTAACCAGATAGCTGATATTTATTTATTTATTTATTTATTTAAAGGCTTACCAACTAAATACATACACAACATTTTCTTATAACTACATATTAGTTTCTTTCCTCGCATGGATTTAAATTATAGGAAAGCACGGCATTTATAACTAAAGTACGAACTTATACATAAAAAAGTTTACAAAAATCTATGCTTACATATTGGCAAGAAAAAAAAAAGAAATGTTACATTTTCTGAAATAGAGCATTTCTAAATGACCCTAAACTAGCTCCAAAAATATCCAAATCACATTTAGGAAGAAGATCATTGTATCTTCTGAGAATATAGGAAAGAGGTGAATTGTACCCGTAATTGTTTCTACAGGTATTGATAACGAATGGCCTATAATTATGGAGTCTTGCGGATGATCTTGGGATATTGATATTTAACTGAGAGACTAAACCAGGACAGTTAATCCCTCCATTTACGACCTTGTACAAGAATGTTAAACCTAAAAAGTCCCTACGCCAGAGTAAAGATTTCATTTTGAAATGATTGAGCTTGTCATCGTAGTGTTGTAAGGTGCGTCCTGTATTGGTCACCACTGATAGTCTTTTTATAAACTTTTTTTGTATGCCTTCAATGCGTTGTATATTATTTTGGTAAGTGGGATACCAAACGATTGAGCAGTATTCTACATGACTGCGCACTAATGCAACGTAAAGGGATTTTAGTGCAGATATGGATCTGAACTGCTTAGTATTACGGTTTATGAATGCCAACATTCTGTAACACTTATTGACAGTGTCATCCACATGCATATTTAGGCGCATTTCAGAATCTATCAATATGCCCAAGTCTCTGACTATAGTAACGGTGCCTAACTTCTGCCCATTCATGCTGTAAGCCGCCTGAAACTGATGTTTTCTACGGGAGAACTTAATGTGATGGCATTTGTTAATATTAAGTTGCATGGCATTCGTGTTGCACCAGTCGCATAAGCTATTTATATCATCTTGAAGCAACTGCTGATCCCTTACCGAGTTTACTATTCTATATAATTTTAAGTCATCTGCATAGATTTCAAAATGAGAGTGGTGAATTGAGTGCTTGATATCGTCAATGAACATTATAAACAGGACTGGACCGAGGTGGGATCCCTGAGGTACCCCAGAAGTAGGTATAAATATATTAGAAGCATATCCGTTAACAACTACTTTAGACATTCGTTGGGTCAGATATGAGTCAAACCATTCTATAAGAGGTTTTTGGACACCGTATACAGTGCCTAGCTTTTGTATAAGAATATTATGGTCTACTTTATCAAATGCCTTGCTGAAGTCACTGTACACGGCGTCCACCTCATTACCATTGCTCATGTCAGTAACAGTACTGTCAACAAATTTGGTAAGATTAGTGACCGTGGATCTATTTTTAATGAAACCATGCTGATGACTCGTAATGGCTTCTTTGATGTGCCAGTTCAAGAGCGGACATATTAGTGATTCAAAGACCTTAGCCGGAACGGATAAAATACTAATTGGTCTATAGTTGCATACGTCAGATTTGTCTCCAGTCTTTGGTATAGGGATAACAATTGCGTTTTTCCAAAACTCGGGAAATTGACCCTCTGACAAAGACCTATTAAATATTATTTGAAGCGGCATGGACAAATAACTAGCACATTCTTTAAAGAATATCGGGGGTATTCCATCTGCTCCCGCCCCTTTAGAAATATCTAAATTTTTCAAATGTTTTTGTACATCGGTTTGTGATATATATATATTATTCAAGGCACTACAATTATGAATATTTTTGGTAGCGGTGTAATGTGAATTACTTTGCGATGGGAGCGAGTAAACAGAAGCGAAGTTTTGGGCAAATAAGTTCGCGATGCCATTTCCATCACATGCGGTTACGCCATTGAACTTCATGTTTTTTGGAATGATACTGCATGAGTTTCGCTTGTTTTTAATGTATGCCCAAAAGTATTTAGGATTTTTGGTGACATTTTCTTGTACATTGTTAAGATATTTCTGGTAAGAGATCTTTATAAGTTTATTTGACCTTTCCTTTAAAATTTTGTACTCATATTCATCTAATTTGTTATTATATTTTTTCATATTTCGGCGACATTTTTCTTTTTCTTTTAATATTTTTATTATATTTGTATTGTACCAGGTTGGATATTGTACATTTTTGTTTGTGCTCTTGAACGGAACTACTTCGGATATTATCCTTCTAATTAGTGTATAGAAAGTATTTACGGCTGCATTCACAGTGGTGCTTGAGTGTAAGGCTACTTTCCAGTCTATTTCGACCAAGCGTTTTCTCACTTCATCATAATTAGCTTTATAATATTTATACGATGACGTAACTTTATTTTTAAGTGTTTGCGGAAGGCTGAGTTTAACAGTAATATCCAACGGCGGATGAAACTCATCTACTTTGGATAAGACGTCAGGCGACGCAATTACTTCAATAGGAAGTCCTATGTTAGAAATTACTAGATCTAAAAGTTTATTCTGTTTATTAGATATAGAATTGTACTGTTTTAAGCCATTAGATGATAGAAAGTCAACAAATATTTTAGCTATATTGTTAACGGCGCAGATAGGTTTCATATGGGTACAACTAATAGTCCATTCAATAAAGCTCAAATTAAAATCCCCTATCAATATAATGGAGTCCGAATTATCTATAACATTATTTACATTTTGGGTGAAATATGAAATCCGATCGATAGTTACAGGTGGAGCAAGATAAGTTGCACATAAGTGTACCTTCTTAGAACCCGCCTTAGTGCGTGATGTAGTGTCTATAGTAACCCATAGATCTTCACAGTGGGATTCAAACGATTGGGATCTATAAGCGTTTAATGATTTCAAGGTCGCGATAAGCACACCACCTCCCTCCTTACCCTCAGAAAATGTTCCGGACTCTCTGTCTCTTCTAAATATCTGATAACGATTGTCGAATATTTCAGAATCAAACACGCTACTATTTATCCACGTTTCGGTCAGTACTATTACATCGTAATTCATGGATAGTGCATTTGTAAAAACTGTTTGTAACTTACCCCTAATACTTCTTGTGTTTTGATAATATATTTTGATACAATCGAATTTTAATAAGAAAAAGCTATTTCAACAATTCAGATAAATTTATAATAATATTGATTATACTAATTTTTTAAGGTTATCTATATGTGATATTACTAGTGCTGGTGATGCCTCGTCCTTGCGCACGAGAACCCTGCCGTTTCGAACCCAAACAAATTTGTACTTCTTTTCTTTGGCTGCGATCCTGGTAGCTGCGTGAAGAGCCTTGTTTGCTGGAGTAAGGTGCTCGCTGACATATACAGGTGTATCTTTGTTTCCATATCCCAACAACTTTGTTGACAGTTTGTTTGTTGGATTCGATTTGTTGTACAATAATATTGCTCCCAAAATATTGTCACGTTTCGTTTTACTAGTAAGCTTGCAAATCACTGATTTAGGTTGTTTTGAGTTAGGGTTAATTTTCTGTACCCGTGAGCAGAATAAGACATCATTTTCAACAATAGGATAAGATACGACGTTGCTTAACTGTATCATGGTATTGACCAGATTCTCTTGCTTATGTTCCGGTAAACAGTGTATTTCTAAGTTATTTTGACGAGCGTCTTGTTCTAGTTGAGATAGCCGGGATTCCATGTCCTTTATTTGGTTTTTAAAGGAAACATTTTCGCCGCGCAAGAACTTCAACTCCTCCGTACAGGTTTGCAAACTCGCGATTGCTTCTTCGTATTTTGAATTTATGAATGTAATACTGGATTTAAAATCGCTTATTTCTTGCCTGATCGCCGAGAATTCCTCACTGATCACTTCCCTGATGGCAGTGCGCGTCTCTGTTCTAATAATATTCGAGATTTCCGATCGTAGAACATATTTTGAATAGTCTATACTTTGACCAGTACGCCTCACAGTAACATTATCTCGACCATCATGAGTATCGCCCATAGTGGAATCGTTTCGAGTATGTTTACTCATTATTATAAATCAATAAACAGTACTTGGCAAGAAAAGTTACTTTAAGACAGGTAGTCGCCGTTGCAAGTTGAGATGTCGCGCGAAGAAGGGCGTAAGCGCCGTGCTATCGGCGGCACTTACGCGTTTCGCCGAGATTGTTTGGAATGTTCAAATTATGACGGTGTTTTGACAATGTTTATTTGGTATTTTGGTAATTATTGTTTTAATTATGTAGCAAAAATCACTTTCACTTATCACACTTTGTTCCTTGTATGTTCTTTAATAAGTTTAACATAAAATATTCACAGATAATAAACTTTAAACAAATATTATCACTTTATTCTTATGAGCAACAAGTAATACAATGTGGTTCGTACGACGTGATGTTGTACTATGATATACTACATATACTATGTTGTAAATACATACTTATATAAATATTTACATCCGGACACAGAACAAACAGACATATTCATTCATGTATACAAATGTTTTCTTGGATGGGATTCGAACCCACGACCCGCGGCTTGAGAGTCAGGGTCACTAACCACAAAGCCAACCGGCCTGTCAAAGTATATGCTATGAAAGAACATATATTATTCAAAGCTTGTGTCAAATCTCACTTAGATCCCTCCTTTAGCCGTCCTAGAGTGATCGCTAGTGACGGGTCGCTAGCTTATAGTAAATGCATAATTACTTAGTATGAGTCGACACCTACTTATGATTTGTATTTCTCGTCTTAACTTACTTAGTCGCTCACAAAAAGTTCTCCGTATGCGCAACGCAATCAACTTATTTTTATCGACGTATTTTCCTCATAAGTTTTGCTACGGGAAGTTTGGTGATTTACATATGACGGACGTATAGCATAACCGGTTATTATATTAGTATATTGTCTATTAGAAGGTTGTGATCAGATATCGCAACTGTAAAAAAATTGGTACCTAATTAATGTTTTCTACGCAGCGGATTTTTTGTAGTTTTATACATGCCTTATTGATAAGTTTAACATTTTTATTGAGCAGATATTATGGTGGTTAGTTACTATGAAATCTCCGCCGGAAGAAGTAGGTTCGATACAGAATCAGGACTGCCTTTGTTGAATGACAAAGTTTGTTCTGAATTAATTTCTTAACATGTAATAAGTAGTTAGAAGGAACGGCGTTCATTGCTGGCTTTTCTCAGCAAAAGCAACTTTTTCAACCGAGCATTAGAGTTACTGTTCATCTATACTATATTAATATTATAAAGGAGTAGAGTTTGTTTGTTTGTTTGGTTGAACGCGCTAATCTCAGGAACTACTGGTCCGATTTGAAAAAATCTTTCGCCATTAGATAGTCCATTTATTGAGGAAGGCTATAGGCTATATATCATTACGCTATGACCAAAAGGAGCGGAGCACCAATGAATAATGTTTCAAAATCGGGAGATTTCTTTTCCAGTGGAGAGCTTCCGCTGCGTACGCTGCGTAAACGGTTACAGTTACGCTAAAATGATGTATGACAGAATTGTTCCCCTTAAAAAGTTCTAAAAAAAAGTCCGCGATAGCATATGTTTACCTATTAAGGTTGGCTCACTATAACCACTTTTATACTAACCAAATTTGTTCGAAAATTAAGCATTATTTGTGAAGGTGTTTTTATAAAGATGATATTAATCCTTATCCAAATAAATACGTTATTCATCGCAAGTATTTAATTTAAAACAAAATTGCCATTTACATCATTCAATTTCAATGAATATCTTAGGAGATATCGCAAATTTAAAATAACATCGCACCAAAATAATTATCAAGTACTGCGCGCGCCTTTATGCGCTGGGCCGGCCGGTGTGCAGTCCTCAGTTGCCTCTGCGAGGCCATCCTTCTACGTTAACGAAGGGGGTTGACAGTTAGCGTCAGCCCAAAGTAACTATTCCACGCGGACGGAGTCGCGGGGAGAAGCTAGTAAATACATATAAAGCCCTTTTTGAATGAAAATACTTTCTACTTTTAGAACCATAAATCCTCATCGCTGAAAATGGTATTAATATATACTAGATTGGTGATTTTTAGGCGACATACGTATGTCATCGTAGAATTGTTAAAATTGTTAGAGTGTAATCAATCCCACGAGATTGTGAACCGTACCATACTATTTACCTACCGATTAACGTATTTATTTTTATTTAGATTGAAATATATCGACGTAACTAACCTAACCCAATATGCTTATTTATCGGATGGTTAAAAATACCTATCCTAAAATAACTACACCACTCACAATCCATCGATAGTTTGCAACCAAACTGTTTTACAATTAGACGGCGACAAAAACATACTTTGATAAAAATATTTGTTACAAATATAAGAAATAATCTCGTTCCAATTGTGTTACAATTTCAATTAATTGGATAAATAATTGATAACGTGTCTGGCAGGTAGTAGACGGTAGATAATGCACATGTTTACACTCCTGCCTCCCGTATAATAAAGGGCACTTCAGGTTTCCCTCAATCACTCGAACATTGAGCTTACTCCAGAAAACTCGTGACTAAAGCAGTTTGTGAAGGAAAAAATTGGAGTAAGTTTTTTATTGCTACTACCCAATTGAATTTAATAAGGGCTTTTTTATGAATTTGTTTAGTAAATTCATTTTAATTAAAATTTAGACGCGTTCCCGGGGGTTCTTAAATTTTCCCGATATTTGTAGTCTATGTGCTAATCCAGAGTTTCGGTTGAGAGCCCTCTGCGCTCACCGAAACAGTCCGCGTAACGGTGTAAAAGCCATCTGAGGCTAACACCCGGTAGGCCATTTAAAAAACAATAGCTAATCCTGATTGTCAGCTAATTCCATACCAAATTTTATTAAAAACGCGGCAGCCATTTAGATATAAGGAACAAACACCCACGCATTCACAAACTTTCGCTATTATAATATTAGTGTGATTATAACGATATTGTTTTTTTTTTCATATTCTCATTCAAATAAGAAAACTTAGATTTTTTCCCACGTTCTTAATCCCAGAATGTTAAATTTTCCCAGGATAAAAATTTGCCTATGTGTTTATCCAGGTTATAAACTGTCTTTGTTACAAATTTCATCCAAATACGTTTGGCAGTGTTTGCGTGACAGAGTAACAAACATCCAACAACGTGATACTCACAAACTTTTGCATTTATAATATTCGTAGGATGTATTAAATATCTATTTAAACGACTTCAAAAAAAAGGAGGAGGTTCTCAATTCGACTGGTATATTTTTTTTTATTGCAAAGCTCTCCCTTAAGGCTCCCTTTAGGCTAGTCCGGTTAAGTTCGGTATTTTTTGTATTTTGTCTGTTCGATTTATATTATAATGTTAGAAAAAAATATTAAAGGTGTGGAGAATAACTACAATAAAATAACTTATTAATATTTGATTTACAGTAAAATACTTATATTATTATGCCGAGTAGTTAATATAATTTTTAATTTACATTATTTTCATATTTACGAGAATTTCATGAAGATAAATCATAAATAACATAAAATCAAGCAAAAAACAAATTTCCACCAACTTGTACTTAGGTAATATATTGTAAACTTATTATACTAATAAATATTAGGAGCCTTTCCTAGGAATAATTTGCATAAACATAATTAGTATAGAAGTTTTACTATTGCATATTATATAACTACCTCTTTATCACAATTATACAAAAATATCGGTAAAAATAAAATTTGTAAATTAACTGACATTAACAGACCGGTTGGCTTTGTGGTTAGTGACCCTTACTCTCAAGCCGCCGGTCGCGGTCGAATCCCACCCAGGAAAAACACTTGTTTGTATGCATGAATATGTCTGTTTGTTCTGTGTCTGGATGTAAATATCTATTAAAAACGTAGTATATGTAGTATATCAGCTATCTGGTCACCATAACACAAGCTTTGAAGCTTACTTTGGAATCCGATTGGCCGTGTGTGAAAAATGTCCCAGGACATTTATTAACTCCACCATCGAAAAGAATTGGCAGAATAAAAAGCCTAATTATAATAATCACCGAATTATTCTACCCAACTAATATTGTAACTGTGTTTTGTGAGGATGTTTGTCACTCATGCCAGAACGGCTGAAGAGTTCTGAATAAAATTTGACACAGGGTTAGATTATGTTCTGGAAAAGCACATAGGCAACTTTTCACGCGGGAAAATTGATCGCAAGGAGCGCAGGTCAGTTTCTAATATCGTCCCTCAGCTTACAACACCGTATAAGTCATTTTTACCAACCTTCAGAACACGAAAAAAACTGTTTATTTTAAAAGGCCAACTGACTTGCGCGCTGTTACAACTTTTTTAATTAAAGCCTCTTATTGACTGAAATCTATATCATGTGAGCGCAGGTTCGACGCGCAATGAGCAGCTCTATCCAACGGCATTAAAATGTAGAAACTGCAAATTTTCGACTTGAGCGGTGTTGTAAGCTAAGGGACTATATAATTTATGTACTAGCCTCCGCTCTGCGGTTTCATATGTACATAAATAATATAAAAGGCTGTCCTGTTAGCTTGTTGGTTGACGAATCCAATGCTGCTGGTCTAAGGATCGATTCCTAATCATGACGAACATTTGTCGATAGCTATTTGTCTGGGTTTCATATAAATAATATTTTAAAAGTACCTACCTATATGTTCAAGGATATATTTATTTTTTACTAATTTCAGACTATGGGGCTTAAAGCATGTTGCTATTGCATCGACTTGAGGGGAGGCGCCCTAATCAGTGCCTATTTGGTGTTGGTAAGTGATTAATAAAGTATTTTAATAAGCTTGTTTACAGGATTAAGTAAATGATATGATGTGAGGAAATTATTAAAAAAAATATATTTTTTTATCTTTTCCTGTTTTTAAGGTTTTTAATTAACCACGAAACTAACTTGCAATTATTATAATTGAAACAATAAAATAGTAGTTATCCAACTTATTAAATTTTAAAATTGATTAGGTTTGATCGATGTATGTTAGTCTTTCACATCTATACCTACTTACTAAAACTATAAACCTGAATAGTTTGTTCTAGTTTATATATAAGGAACTTTTAGTTTATATATTTTAGTATTTTATAGCCCATTTATTCAGGAAGGCTATATATCACGCTATGACCAATAGGAGCGAGCATCAATGAAGAATGTTCCTCGTCTAATAATATTATAAAGATTGTTAGGTTGTAGGTTTCTAGATCTACTGAATATATTTTTGAAAATAATTTTACCAATTGAAAGCTCGGTTATTTGTGAGTTTTATAGGCTATATTTCGTCCTAGCATTCCTATGAAAAAGGGAACTACGCGAGGGAGACCGCGCGGCGAAGGCTTGTTATATTTATTACGAAAGTATTACTCACAAAATGTCACTACATTATTTGTATTGTATGTTGTAGCTGTTTTTTGCCCTTTAATAAATAAATCAAATATAACCGTGGTGGCTCAGTGGGTAACGCACCGACTCACGTACACGAGGGTGCAGGTTCAAACCCCGGCCCATACCTCTGACTTTTATAAAAAATTCTTATGTAGATACGGATTCACACCACTGGCTTTCGGTAAAAGAAAACATCGTGAGGAAACCTGCATGCCCGAGATGTCACAATTAAAGGCATGTGAAGTCCGTCAATCCGCACTAGGCCCGCGTGGCCCCATTGATAGGGGAGGCTCGAGCTTCTCGGTGGAGACGTGTATGAGCTGATGATGATAAAATAAATGAAATTAAAAGAAAGTAGGTATATATAATATGAGTATGTATGTAGTTTCGGTTTGTTCTTACAGGTGTACACCCTCGGGATGAGCGTGTACGATCTCACATCTTTCTTCGAACAAATCTATTTGCACCATCCGCCGCCTACGCTATTTATTTTAAACATATTCTACGGCGTCGATCTGCTAACGTTACTAATAATGACTATCGTCGGATTTCTGCAACTACTGACCACTATTATACTACTCGTTGGGGTACACAAGGTAACATATGTATCTTATATATAAAATTCTCGTGTCACAATGTTAGTTACCATATTCCTCCGAAACTGCTTGACCGTTTCTATGTAATATTATATGCATTCAGTAGGTCTGAGAATCGGCTACTATTTTTGATACCAATAAGTGATCGCGGGAACGGGAACTACGCGGGTGAAACCACGGGGCGGCAGCTTGTCATATATATAAAATTCTCGTGTCGCGGTGTTTGTGATTATACTCCTCCGAAACGGCTTGACCGATTTTTATGAAATTTTGTGTGCATATTGGGTAGGTCTGAGAATCGGCTACTATCTATTTTTGATACCTCTGCGGTCACGGGAACGGAAACTACGCGGGTGAAACCGCGCGGAGGTTTACAACTTAACTATTGGCAATCTTTTACATATCGTCGCTTAGCTTACAACACCGCATAATTAATTTTTCCAACTTTTCAGGAGAAAAAACTGTTTTCTTAAAAGCCCAAGCCTCTTATTGACTGAAATCTATATCATGTGAGCGCAGGTTCGACGCGCAATGAGCAGCTCTATCCAACGGCATTAAAATGTAGAAACTGCCAGTTTTCGACTTGAGCGGTGTTGTAAGCTAAGGGACGATATTATAATCTTTAATTTACTTTTTTAGGACAAGCCAAAACAGTTGTTAGCCACAATACTACTGTCTGCCATCTTCGTTGCGGTTGAAGGGTCCGTTTCCTTGTGGATTATCTTTATGTATGGAACCAGGTTTCCTATCTTCCAGTGGACTCTAATTTTGATACATAAAATCTGGCTAAGTGAGTATTGATATAAAAGTCTAACCTAACTCTAACTTTATTAGTAAATGCAAAAGTTTGGATGGGTAGGCAGATGGATGTGCAACTTTATCACGTCAAAAACGCTGAAGGGATTTAGATCAAATTTGGTACAGAGTTAAAATCAGATACATTTTTTTATATGTTTTATTTACTATGGATGGCGGCAGATATAATCAAAATATGTTCTAGAATATGACTCAGGTTATTTTTTATTTCGGAAACGTTTAAGATTCCGGGAATGCGAGTGAAACCGCAGGGCGGAAGCTAGACTATATACCTGTAGGACAGCTGAGCGATTTAAACAAAATCAATAGGATTCGATTGTGTGGGATGAGATATACCTAAACCTACCATCTGATACATGGAGAGAAGATGCATCAATATTATGTCGGGAGAAAGCAATTTTGTCGTATCAAAAAAATTGAGGTTTACACCAGAGTAGAAGAAACACTTAAAAATATTATAAAAAAGTAATCATCATCATCTTCCTTGCCTTGTCCTATATAGGGTCGGCTTTTTGCGTCATGTCCCATAAAAATAATGTCATTATAAAAAAGTAATAAGTCCTAAATAAAAACTTGAAAGAAAATAATGATAAATCAGGCAAAATTTATTCTAAATTCTTTTCCGATTCAAATACCTAAGGAAAGAAAAAAACGTGTTTTCTAGGAGGTATTCCACCAAGCGCCCCCAAACGAAGCGCACCCAGACGAAGCGCACCTAATGTATTCCACGAAGCGCCCCCGTAGGTGCGCTTCAAATGAAAAATTTAAAATAATTAATTTCCTATTCCACGAAGCGCACCTAAGAATATCACTCGCATAGTGTGGTGACAAGAAATAAAAATGTCGATATAAAAAAATATTTATTATTTAGAAGACTAACTTAATTTTCTATAATCGTTCAGTTTCATTATGTGACACAATATTTGTCATTTTTGTAATCTTAGGTACTATTTAAAATCACAGATTGTTTCATAATTATGCAATGAAACGACAAGTATCAAACACATTGTAAATATAGTTTTCCTTAGAGATCTATGTTGAAGTTTTCTTATAACTTAGCTACCTGTTTAGTAAATAATAAAAATACTCTACTATAACATAAAAAAATCACAGATTGTTTCATAATTACAATAAAAACTTGGACAAATATCAAAAACACTTTAATTATAGTTTTCTATAGAGATCTAGGTTAGTTGATGTTGATGACCTCTAGTTTTATATAAAATCACAGACTGCTTAAAATAACTAAACACAATATTTAAGATTCTTAAATAATCTTGAAAAAATGGGCAATATATGTAGTATATAAACTTATCAATTAAATAAATTATTGATAATCAAAATCTTAATTTCTCTAGGCAATGTCCAACTGAAATTGACTGAAACAGCACGTGAGGTCGCAATAGTGTAATGAGAACTAAGCATGTAAACAAGCTCCGGAAATGCTCGGCTAAATTCGGGTTGGCTCGGGAATTCAGTGCCGCGCGCATACGTTGACGGTTAGCCCGGTTAGACGGTTATGTATATGAACATTAAAAATTTAAAGAAAATTACAATTATTGTATCACATTATTACAATGAAATTGTTTGATGTTAGAAGTTCCGTCAACGTCTAACCGGGCTAACCGTCAACGTATGCGCGCGGCACTGAATTCCCGAGCCAACCCGAATTTAGCCTAAGGAAAACTATATTTACAATGTTTTTGATACTTGTCGTTTCATTGCATAATTATGAAACAATCTGTGATTTTAAATAGTACCTAAGATTACAAAAATGACAAATATTGTGTCACATAATGAAACTGAACGATTATAGAAAATTAAGTTAGTCTTCTAAATAATAAATATTTTTTTCTATCGACATTTTTATTTCTTGTCACCACACTATGCGAGTGATATTCTTAGGTGCGCTTCGTGGAATAGGAAATTAATTATTTTAAATTTTTCATTTGAAGCGCACCTACGGGGGCGCTTCGTGGAATACTTTAGGTGCGCTTCGTCTGGGTGCGCTTCGTTTGGGGGCGCTTGGTGGAATACCTCTTTTCTAGATACGACCAAATTGCTTTCTACAATTGATGACCTCCCAAAAGTTGTAGGCAAACGATATTAAAAATGTTATTAAAACCAATTTCTTTTTCAGTCTTCTACGTGTACCTCTTAGTTGTTTTTGGAAGCTATTGGAAGAAGATATCAGAGGGTGGCGACTCCAATGGTTGCTACGCATAGTTTATGTTTCTCAAAGTTCTGGCTCCTGGAAGCCCCATTAAAGTTTGCAGATGCCAGTGTCCCCTTCTCACTCATAAAAAAAACCGTGTCGTGTCGTGGGTCACCGGATAGAAACGAAGTTCCTTTTTACAAAATTATTAATTTTAAGTTCTATTCGAGGTATAAAGAAAATAATTTTTCGGTTATAATTTTTTATTTTATTATATTATGATTTTTTTATTGATAAAAATAAAACTACTTGACAAAGTTATCAACTTTATTTTATTTACAATGATTAAAAAAATATATAATGATAATATACAAAGAAACAGCTATTTATATGAATAATAATAACACAGGTCTGCGATGAAAAGGTTTTTCAAATAAATTTATCACAAACATGTAAATGTTGGACTGTTCATAGCCGATATAAACTTTACATATATATCCTGGGACATTTTTCACACACGGCCCATCTGATTCCAAACTAAGCAGAGCTTGTGTTATGGTAACCAGATAGCTGATATACCACATATACTACTTTTAAATACAAACATATTATAGATATTTACATCCAGACAGAACAAACAGACATATTCATGCATACAAATGTTTGTCCTGGGTGGGATTCGAACCCACAACCCGCGGCTTGAAAGTCAGGGTCACGAACAAAGCCAACTGGCAGCCAAATTAATGCCAAATTATGTACATATTTATATTGTAGAATATGTAATAATCAGCTGGCTAAGCTTTTGTTAGTTTGGAATCAAGTGAGTGAAAATATGAAAATCAAGAACTAGACGTAACTTATATTTAAATAAAAATTAATTAAAAATATCTTGTTCCTATTTCTTCTGTATAATGAGGTTATATTAATTCGACTCAATTTTTTTAATCTGCTTATAATTTTTCACTTTGTGTTACCATATGTACCTACCTAAACCAATGAGTAGAATTATCGTTGACTCAATACGAATTAATTTAATTATGAGACGAACTTCTTAGCATTCCATGGATTCACCGTGCGGGTGCCGGGTCCATCGTGTGACAGAGAGAGAAACTCCGAGTAGATCCCGAGACTTGTGACACGGGTGTAGGGTTAAGGGGCCCTTTTCTGACGTACATCAACACTCACCTTCACTACTCATGTTTCTCTCTCTGCCCAGCTAAATCTGGTATGAACCTGCTACGATCGCGTAAAAACCGTAGATCTTATCTTATCGGTTACAATTCACTTCTTTCCTATATAGGTACATCCTCAGAAAATATAACGATCTACTTCCTAAATGTGATTTCGATATTTTTGGAACTAAGTATGTAGTTTAGGGTCATTTGGAAATGCTCTATATCAGAAAATATAATCATTCCTTTTTGCTAATAAGCAATTATTGTTATAAACGTTTTAGCCCTCATTCGCACGAGTTTTTTTACCGGACGGTAAAAAAACGTTCAAATACAACAAATGCACTCCCATGTATATGTTCACACGACAGCGTTTTTAAAACGCGACGCTTTTTATCGAGCAGTGTTGCATTTTTAACTTTAGGCGTGGGAAATAGATAGAGCATAATATTATGGTACTTGGGAAAGCATTTTTTGTGTATGAATGCTGTTTTACCATACGCTAAAAAACTCTCGTGCTAGTGAGGGCTTAATGTATAATTTCGTACTTTAATTAAAAACTGCTGTGCTTTCCTGTAATTTAAATGCATGCAAGGAAAGAAACTGTAGTATGTAGACATAGGAAAATGTTATAGTATTTAATTGGTAAGCCTATTAAAAAATAAATAAATATTACTTGATAACAGGTCTGGCATGTAGTGCACGGTAGATAAAGCGCATGTGTACCGTTCTGCATCCCGTATAATATAGGGATACTTCAAGTTTTCCTCAATCACTCGAACGTTCAATTTACTCCAGAAAAGTTGTGACCAAAGCAGTTCGTAAAGGAAAATCCAGACAGTTCTTTTCAAATTGGGGTAAGTTTTTAATTGCTTTACTACCCATTGAATTAAATAACAGGCTTAGGTATTTTTTATTGGGTTTCAGTTTAGTTAAAATTATGAAATACTTCTGCCCCACGGTTTCACCCGCATTCCCGGGGATCTTCTATTTTCCCGGGTTAAAGTAGCCTATGTATAAATCCAAGGTGTCAGCTAACTCCATACCAAATTTCATAAAAATCGTTCCAGCTGTTTAGACATATAGAAGTATCAAGCATACACACTCACGCACTCAAAAACTTTCGCCATTAAATTACTTTAATTAGAGTGATTATATATAACCAGAGATTATATATAAATAATAACCAGAAGATGAATATTATGACAAGCGATATTGTCAATTTGAGATCGACTGTCGACGGGTTATCTCAACAGTTACAAATAAAAGAGCAGCAAGGCAGAATTAATAATCTTGAAATATCCGGGATACCTGTACTGCGAGGTGAAAACTTGGTGAATATTATCCATAACATTGCTGTGAAGATTGGTTTCCAGCTGACTCCCTCTGACATCGATTCCATACACCGCGTTCGGCGTTTCAATACAAAGAGTGACGGCAATGGCTCCGAAGACAAAATACCTATACCTAATATCATCGTCAAATTTACTCAAAAAAGACGTAAATCTGATATGCTTGCCGCTGTTCGCGCTAGACGTGGGTTAACTACCTCAGATGCAGGAGTAGATGGTCCGGCTAAGCCTATTTTTATTAGTGATCACCTTATACCTCAAAATAAATTATTATATAAGAAAGTCCGATTTTTAGCCAAAGAAAAAAGTTATAAGTATGTTTGGTTGTCTGACTGCAAGATCTTTGTACGTAAGAACGACACATCTAAGGTATTACTAGTGTCCAGTGAAGCAGACCTCATGAAGCTAAAATGACTATTTACAAATAACAATTACATATATTATTTTATTCGCATCCTAAAAGCATCTAAAACTTATTGTTTAACACTTACACTATACATTAGTCATGTAAATATATATTATGTTTCCCTTGTTTATATACACTTTAAATTATGCTCGTTGTTGATTATTATTTATATTAGTGGAACCTTTTATTATTGCTTAAAAACATATATTTTAATAATTCGATAATCAAAACTTTTCAATCTACTATCAAAACGTGAGGGGTTTGCGTACTAAATCGGAACAATTTTTAAGCTCTGTTTTATGTAACAATTATGATGTAATATGCATAACCGAAACATGGCTTAATGATAACTTTTATGACTCTGAATTCTTTGACAACCGCTACGAGTTATTTCGTTGCGATCGTGACAGCGCGGCGAGTGGTCATGCGAGAGGCGGCGGAGTGATGATAGCCGTGCGCCGCGACCGCGGTCCAGTGTGCCGCGCCGATATGTGCGCGCCTCCGCCGGCAGAAGAGGTCTGGGTATCTGTGTCGCTGCGCACGACTTGTGAGCCAGCCGCTGCCGTCGGCATCGCCCGCGCCGCCCGCGACAGCCTCGCCTCTCGGCTCAACTCGCCACGCAGTTTACACTTAATATCCACTTATATCCCACACGGTAACAATCACGAATCACTGTTGAACTCGTTTTACGATCGAGTATGCGAATTTACAATATGTTACCCTAACGATATATTTGTTATATTAGGTGATTTTAATGTGACAAATGCGGCTTGGTCATTTAACAATAGTACAAACTCTATGGATATACAAACAAATGATGATAATTTCGCCTGTATCACCTCAGAATTTATGTGCTTAACCTCTTTATTACAATATAATACCCAGTTTAATGCGAATAATAGATTATTAGATTTAATTTTTAGTAATGAACATTGTCAAGTACTTTCTTGTGATAATCCATTAGTACCACATGACCCACACCATAAACCTTTAGAAATAGAATTAAATTTGAGCTTTCCCACACAACTAAAACCAGCAAATGAAAGGAAAAAAATATTTTATAAAGCAGATTTTGACTCCATTAAAAAGGAAATTAACTCGATTGACTGGGAACAAGTTTTCGGTACCATGATTGACGTAAATTCTATGACTAATTATTTTTATGAAGTTCTCGATCGCCTTATAGACGAACATGTACCGACATGCAACCTAAATTCGAAATATAAATATCCTCCTTGGTATACCAAACCGTTAGTAAAATTATCAAAAGAAAAATGTAAATATCATAGAAAATGGAAGCGATATGGAAACTTATGCGACTATAATACTTTCTCAATTCTCAGGAAGCGCCTTAAAAAAATGGAGCAAGACTGTTACACTAAATTTATTGAACTTTCTGAGGAAAAAATTAACGAGAACCCCAAATACTTTTGGTCTTTTGTGAGGTCTAAAAAAGCAAATAAAAATATTCCAGGAAAAATGCTATATTGTGGTAAAACTATTTCTAATGGCAATGAAATTTGCGATGCCTTTAATCAATATTTTAATTCAGTTTTTATACCATGTGACCCTTTAAGTCAACAGCCTTTCTCCGTAAATACAATTAATGAAAATTCGGATGATTTATTAGATATTAGTACGGTTAATATGTATTATGACCGTATTGTTAAGGAACTAAAACACGTAAACGTTAATAAAGGGGCTGGATCTGACAATATTCATCCAATACTTATTTCAGTTTGTGCTACAGAACTCTCAATGCCAATCACTTACATTTTTCGTCACTCTTTAAAAACTGGTGTATTTCCTGATAAATGGAAACAGTCTCTAATAACACCAATTCCTAAGAACAAAAGACGGGATACTATTGAAGAATATAGACCAATTTCTAAACTGTGCATACTGGGTAAGGTACTCGAAAAAGTTGTTACTGCAGATGTCTCGTATCTTGTTCGGAACTTTATATCTCCACAACAACATGGTTTCTTCAAACATCGAAGTGTTGACACAAATATGATTACATTTACAGATTACTTATCTCAGGCTATGGATAATAACTTACAGGTAGATGTTGTGTACACCGATTTCTCCAAAGCGTTCGATAAACTTAACCATGACCATCTAATCGATAAGCTGTCAAGAGCTGGTCTGCACGGCAACCTCTTAAGATGGATCAAATCTTATATCACAAATAGGAGTCAAGCTGTTTGCGTTAAAGGTTATTGTTCCAAATTTTTACCAGTAGCATCCGGTGTTCCTCAAGGATCCCATTTAGGTCCATTACTTTTTTCTTTATATATAAATGACATGGGTTCCGAGCTCAAAAACACAAATCATCTACTTTATGCTGACGACACAAAATTATTTACAGTTGTAAAAACTCTCGATGATTGCTATAAGCTACAAGAAGATTTGAATGCTTTGTCCAATTACTGTCTGACCAATCAAATGTTTCTTAATATTGATAAATGTAACGTTATTTCATACTCACGCAAAATTAATAATATTGATTTTGATTATAAAATAAACCAGATAAGTCTAAAAAAAGTTTATAAAATTAGAGATTTGGGTATAATTATGGATTCGAAACTTTCATTTAATCTTCATATCGATCACGTATTGAATAAAGCATTTCGCAGATTAGGATTTATTTTGCGTATCACAAAGTCTTTTAACAAAATAAATACGCTTAAAATTTTATATTTCTCATATGTCCGTTCAATTTTAGATTACTGTTGTTCAGTGTGGAGTCCATGTTATCAAGTCCATATTAATAGAATTGAGAAAGTTCAAAAGAAATTTTTGAAAACTGTGAATTTTCGCAGGAACATATCTGAAGAAACATACAACGATTTACTAATCAGATATAAATTGCTTTCACTTTATAATAGACGTAAAATGTATGATTTAATTTTTCTCTATAAAATTTTAAATAACCTTGTTGACTCTTCTACACTTCTTCTGAAGATATCATTTCTAGCTCGCGCTCGCTTTCCTGTGCGCCCCTCACGTCTACCTCCACTATTTGCCCCACCTCAATTACACAAAAACTACACGCGTAATTCTTCTTTTGTTTTTCGTTCCACCAATACATATAATAAAGAATTTGCAACAATTGATATTTTTAGTTCATCATTGAACAATATTAAACAAAAATTGATAAGCAAATTAGGAAATTTTACTGATCAATTGTAAATTACATTAGTTTTATATCTTGAGATTATTGTTATTGATGCTATTTGTTTCTTGATCTTTTTAAGTTACCCTTTTTTTCAAAATTAGTTTATAGAATTATATACATACTTTTTGGCACTATAGGTCTGTAAGTTATTAGAAATTATTATGCTGTTATTGTTTTTATTTTTCTGTATATGACTGTTTGATGCCAAAATAAAGTAAAAAAAAAAAAAAAAATTATACCGAAATTTGTTTTTTTTTATCAAATTTTTTTTTTTTTTTTTAATAGAAGGTTATTTTATTTATTTATCTATCAACAATATTATTATTATTATAACTCTATAAATAATTTTACGAAACTAAAAACTACATATCTTAATCATAACTACTAAATTAATATTATAAATAAAATATATTATCTAAATCGCTGCTTTTCAAATTTTCATCAATTATAGAATTCGTATAAAAAATAACTATTTTTGTTAATTAATAATTCTGATAATTAAGGTCATATTTATTAATTGAAATAATGAGAAAAAATGTCATGTAAGAAATAATGTCGTAATATCCATTATTAGTTGAAATCATTTGCTGGCGAGCGTAGGCCCTCTGCCCCTTTACCGATATCAAGTTTGTATCAAACCGGACCGTTTTCTTAACTACAGTAGCTTCAGTCCACTTGTCCCCCCTCATGGAGTAATCCCGAGTTAACAGTCGCGACAAAGCATCGGCCGGACGTTCGAATAAACTCAATTGCAAAATCATATGCGGCCACATACGCAAATCCTACGCTGAAATGTACCAATGAAAGAAAAAAAGAAAGAAAATATTTATTGGACACAACATAAAAATACACAAACAGCAATACACTTAATAATTTAACAATACCCAATATCACAAAAAACTACAACAACATAACATAACTAACTATTACGAAAATAAATAAAATTATGTTGGGTCCAAATGGCCCCAGCTCAGCATGTGCTAGAGATGACTCCCTAGCGCTGATTTTCAGCTGAAGCCTCGGTGGTTCACGGACGAGCGGGGACAGTAACAATGGTAGAGTTTAAAGAAACAGCAGAAGATAAGATCCTTCGATCAAAAAAACGACCTATAGTTTCGGTTGAGAGCCCTCTGCGCTCACCGAAAAAATTCGCGTAACGGTGTAAAAGCCATCTGAGGCTAACACCTTTTAGTCCATTCAAAAAAAACAAAAAACCGGCCTATAGCGTGTCAGGCCACGCGCAGTATAGGGTTCCGTAGTTAGATTGACAAAAAGAAATACTTTAAGTACACATATACGATTTCCTTTACAAATTCAATATTGAGATGACAACGAAATGGTTAAAAGTCGTATTCTGTTGATTTTAGGATATGTTTTACTTGGACTATTAATCGTTTACCTGTAAAGCCAACTTACCCGTGATAGTATTCCTTTTAAATTAATCATATATGCTACTAGCATGAATTTTTTTACAACTCTACAAACAACCGTTTACTTTTTAGAGGCAGGGGGACACCTGACTCAAACTAAAATTACTGCTTAAAAGCTTAATATTTCGTAAACGGGGCCCTGATTCGGAAAGCGTTCTTAGCTACCTAACCTTTGCTATTTTTAATAAGCTATCCAACTATATGCGACACTATAAGAATGGCGAATAAAAAAATATTGTCCCCGTTTTACGTGTATGGGAGATAAAAAAGCAATTATTTTTCACGATTTTATGTTTCAACTTTTTCGGCGTTGTTAATATCTACTACCATACCTAATTACAGCTCTGTAGTATCAAGCGGACGGAACATGGCGAAACTTAAGGGTTCGTAGTTTACTACAATAAATTTGTAAATTGGAACGATCTGGAGAACATGTAATAATATGTCCCAGCTCGGGCAACTGCGCTGCATTTGTTCAAAGGGCGTGTGCACACACCATGATTATTTGTTATAAAATTGGATTCATTAACGAACAATTCATATTTACTTTGATTTTACCAAATAGACGAACTAAATCGACAGCCCGGTTGGCTTTGTGGTTAGTGACCCTGACTTTCAAGCCGCGGGTCGTGGGTTCGATTCTCACCCAGGACAAACATTCGTATGCATGAATATGTCCGTTTGTCCTGTGTCTGGATGTAAATATCTATATAAGTATGTATTTAAAAGTAGTATATGTAGTATATCAGCTATCTGGTTACCATAACACAAGCTCACTATGATGCTTATTTTGGAATCAGATTGGCCGTGTGTGAAAAATGTCCCAGGATAAATAAATTATATCTTGTGCAAACTGGGATTCACATAATTAATTTGAATATAAGATCATTTTTATCGAATTACTAGTACAGATGGAATCTAGTAAATATGGAATAGATATTATTATATTAAGTGAAATAAATATAAAAAAAAGAACTACATTATAACATGTCGGGATACGATACACATATTACATTCACTGGAGAAAACAAAAGAGGGAGAGGAACGCGAAGGATATACTTACTTTTTAGTGCCAAGGTGGAAATCACTCACGCTACGGAAGCATTACATGGGAAATAATATCAAATTAATTTAACCCATTTCATCGAACATATACAATACAATACAATACAAATACACTTTATTGTTTACAACACATAAAAAAATTACAAAATAAACAACATAAATAGGTATATACAAAAGTGCTTAAAACAATTTAGGCGGCCTTATCGCCAAGGCGATCTCTTCCAGGCAACCTAGGGTAATAGGATTAAGTAAAAATGGCTGACGTAGTATATATACTTACAATACTTATATTATAACTACATAAAATACACAAACTATATTTTAAATACTAATACACAACATAGGTACAAATAAAATAAACTAATAAATATAACCAAAAATAGACATAATATATACATGTATGAAGGTGAACATAAAATTAATGAGATTACGGTTACAGAGTGAGAAAGTGTATATATATATTGAACGTTTAATAAGAAAGATCCTCTTCAGAGACTCTAATTGTGATAGGAGATACAAACAACGCAAATACGGTGACTGAGATACAAAACCAGCCAGTCTGGACTCGGTCTAAAATGTGCAATACCGAGTGAAGGAGACGTCGATGGAAGGAGCGAGAGATCAGCTTGAATCATGTATGGGCGTGAGAGAGATGGAGTATTCCACGACCTATGTACTAGAGTTGCATATTTCGGATCATCATACGGTTGTTGGCCTCTTCATAAAGGGTGTGGTGTGTGCAGAAAATTTACACAAACGAAAATGTGCGCAAAGTGATAAATAGTAAAATAGTTATGGAAAAGCTTACTAAATAATTAAATATGATTGGTTTCAGTTAATAACGTGTCTCTGGTGTTGCATCAAATAGAAAGGACTATTTTCAGCACGATATATACGGACAGTACAATTCTAGTATCTGAAAATAAGAAGCGTGAAACGCAGACTTGGGTAAATATATACTTGTTTAATATGCTAAATCGAATCGACAAAGAGTTGTGGGTATGAATATGACATAACTATTTGTTATGTGTCTGGGATTCATATATATATATATATATATACAAATACATAATATTTTAGACGTATAAGTTTTACATCAGATATTATGTTTGGAATCTTATTGGCCGTATATCTTAAGATATTTATATTGTTTTTTTACTCATTTCAGACTATGGGCCTCAAAACATTTTGCTATTGCATCGATTTGAGGGGAGGCGCCCTAATCAGTGCCTATTTGGTGTTGGTAAGTGATTAATAAAGTATTTTAATAAGCTTGTTTACAGGATTAAGTAAATGATATGATGTGAGGAAATTATTTAAAAAATATATTTTTTTTATCTTTTCCTGTTTTTAAATATTGTAATTAAGCACGAAACTAACGTGTTATTATTATAATTGAAGCAATATAATATAAAATATAAAATAATAGTAACCCGACTTATTAAATTTTAAAGTTAGTAAGGTTCGATCGATGTTTGTTCTTCTATACTAAAGTTATAAAGCTGAAGAATTTTTTTGAACGTGCTTATCTCATCTCAACTACTAGTTTAAAATGGAAAAATATTTTTGCATTGTATAGCCCATTTATTGAGAAAAGCTTTAAAACATCATGCTTCGACCAATAGCAATATTACTTCTCGTATTCCTATGAAAAAGGGAACTACGCGAGTAAAACCGCGTGGCGAAAGCTTATGTGTTATGAAAGTATTACAAATGTCACGTGATACATTATTTATATTGTATATTGTAGCTGTTTTTTTGTCCTTTGATAAATAAATCAAATAAAAAAAGATAATAAGTATAATAATAATAATCCGAGACCGAGACCTCCCGGGGGCGGTACCTAGGCCCCCACCTCCGGCTTGCCTTCGCCGGCCGTCCGGAGTGGAGCGCGAGAGCTATATGCTCGAAGGGTGGAAGTGTTAAAGGCATAAATCCGGGAGTAGCGTCAGTGAAACTACAGCACACCTCTCGACACCCTTAGCTGCTTACGCCAGTGTTGCCCGCTCTGTTGCCTTCTGGTGACTATTTGAGGGGCCCATTCAGTTTGCGGCGAGTCACCGTCTGCCAGGATTACAAAGATTGAGACATTTGATTTGGCAGGCGTCCGGTAGTCTCGATCAATAGCCCAGCAACCAGTCCAGCAAACTCCCTCCCCATAGACCTAGTATAGTTTCCTTCTTTTCTCTAATAGTCCTTGCACTTAGCGGGTGCTGTCTTTGCCTGTATTTTCTCAATAGTGCAGGCAGAGATAGTACCGGCTAGGTGTACAATAGTGTACATATCCCAACACATTAACGTATCTTCAAGGGGCCTCTACGTGTTGGATCTGTATCCCCACGCACGCCTTCCAAAAGGACCGGCCTTCGGGCCGTGCAAATCCACTAGGAAAGATACAAATAATAATAATAAATTCTTTAATAAAGTATCTATATATATGATGTGAATATATAGTTTCGGTTTGTTCTTACAGGTGTACACCATTGGAATGATCCTGAACGACTTCATGTCTCTGTTGGAAGTATACGTATTAGACGCTGCCCCGTACAATCCAGACACTTCGGCCAGATTGGAGTTATTTACAATCACATTTTACGGCGTCAATCAGCAAACGTTAATAATAATGACTGTCGTTGCATTACTTCAGTTACTGACCACTATTTTACTACTTGTTGGGGTGCACAAGGTAACCCCTGAGTTTATAAAAACTTACGTACGGATTCACACCGCTGGCTTTCAGTGAAGGAAAACATCGTGAGGAAACCTGCATGCCCGAGATGTCACAATTAAATGCATGTGAACTCCGCCAATCCGCACTAGGCCCACGTGGTGAACTATGACTTAAACCCCCTCGATGCTAGGGGAGGCTCGAGCTCCTCGGTGGAGACGTATATGAGCTGATGATGATGATGATTCACAGATAATAATCTAACTTTAACATATTTTTTCAGATGATGCCGAAACTGTTATTGGTCTCTATACTACTGTCGGCCATCTTCCTTGCGATTGAACTATCAGTATCGTTAAGGAGTATATTAAAACAAGGATACAGATCTTCTATCTCACAGTACAGTCTCATTGTGCTACATAAAATCTGGCTGAGTAAGTTTTAATATAAAAAATCTTATCTAACTTTAACTTTATTAGTAAATCCAAAAGTTTGGATGGGTGGATAGATCTGTATAAAATTTAAATAAATATCCTGGGACATTTTTCACTCACGGCCAATCTGATTCCAAACTAAGCAGAGCTTGTGATATGGTAACCAGATAGCTGATATACTACATATTATACTACTTTGTAATACATACTTATATAGATATTTACATCCAGACACAGGATAAACAGACATATTCATGCATTCAAATATTTGTCCTGGATGGGATTCGAACCCACGACCCGCGGCTTTTGGTACATAGTTGTGTTTTTGGATAGAAATATCAGGATCAATATCTTCTGCCGGTTTCAGCGTACACATCATATGTGTGTGAGTAGTAGAGTCCGGGAAGATCAAGATCCTGGTAACGCAGGTGAAACCGCAGGACGGAAGCTAGCCTATATAACTATATTTCGTAGAGAAGAAGCGACAAAATAAACTTCTACCTCCTTTATCCTAAAAGTTGGAGGGAGAACTATTGAAAATGTTATTAACAAAATCTCTTTTTCAGTCTTCTACGTGTACCTCTTAGTTGTTTATGGTAGCTACTGGAAGAAGATATCCCAGGGAGAAGGCGACTCCAAGGGTTACTACGCATAGCTTAAGTTTCTCAAACTTCTGGCATTAGCTCCTCGTAACCTCATTATAGTTTCCAGACATAAAATAAAATAAAAATGTTTAGTTATTTGAATAAAATAAAGCTTTTTATTTCAATAAATAAATAATAATAATAAATATCCTGGGTAATTTTTCACACACGGCTAATCTGATTCCAAATTAAGCATCAAAGTGAGCTTGTGTTATAAAAAATAAATGTTATTGTTATTGTTCAATAAATGGTATCAAATACAGAAACACCTAATTAATATTGATGTGATGCTTGGTTCTGTCTGTCGCAAATAGAGTCAATATAAGGAATAATAATAATAATAAAAATAATAATATCCTGGGACATTTTTTACACACGGCCAATCTGATTCCAAAGTAAGCTTCATACTGAGCTTATTGTTATGGTAACCAGATAGCTGATATACTACATATAACACTTTTAAATACATACATAATAAAGATATTCACATCCAGACACAGAACAAACAGACATATTCATGCATACAAATGTTTGTCCTGGGTGGGATTCGAGCCCACGACCATCGGCTTGAGAGTCAGGGTCCAACCACAAAGCCCACCGGTCTGTCAAAATACGTTCCACACGTTTTAATAAAGTCAGTTAATTACAAATATTGAATATTATTCTATTGATAACGTCTGGTTTCGATAAAGTGTTGGTTTTAGTCCTCACTTCCTGGAAGTAATCAGTTGACTACAACATCTACCCTTGAAGAGTCGCGGTGCGGACAGGAAAAACTATCCAGTATTAATTCAGTAAGTTATTTGTTCATTTTTAATATATTATTCAGTTTAGTTAAACCGTATAAAAGTGCATGATTTTATTTCTCATTTCTTGGGGTCTACATTTGTATAGTGTAATTACATTAAGCATTTTTTTTCCAGAAAGTAGTTGGCATATATTTATTTTCGTTTATTTTTTAGCATTTTTTCTTACGTCCCTTGTCTTTGTTTAATTTTTCGCTAGTGTATGTCCATTATCAATAAATAAATCTATATATATAAAACAAAGTCCCCGCCGCCTCTGTCTGAACGCGATGAATGCAAAAACTACTGAACAGATTTTCATGCGGTTTTCACCAAATTACGGAGTATTTCATGGGGAAGGTTTTTATGTATAATACATCATTTGGACCCGGTAGGTGGCGCTGGTGGGCAGAACGAAGTCTGCGGGGTCCGCTACCTACCATATAAAAATAAATGAATCATAGTTTAATTACATTGACACTATTATTGGAAGAAAAGGCTTAAGGGACATTAAAGTGGAGCTTCCCGATTACATAGAAAGGTTTTGAGGCAGATTTTAATCAAATTTGGTATTTATAATAATATATTTTATGAATTTCAGTTAAAATACTACAATGGGACTTAAAACATGTTGCTTTTGCGTCGATCTGAGATTAGGCGCATTCATCAGTGGCTACATTGTATTGGTAAGTGAAACAATAATTTAATAATTATAATAACAATTACTTAGGTTAGGAAAGTTATGAATGTGCAAGTGGATGGTCGTAAAGACCGAAGAAAGTATGGATGGATTGTGTGAAAGGCGATATGTGTAAGAGGGGAGTGATGACTGAAATGACGGCTGACAGAGAGGAATGGAAGAAAAACACATGTTGTGCCGACCCTGCTTAGCCGGGATAAGGGCAGGAAGAAGAAGAAGAATTATTAGGAATCCTGGGTTATTTTTTTTTACACTTTCTGATTGACCTGATTCCAAACTGAGCAGAGTTTGTGATGTAGTGACCAGGTATCTGATATCTTACGTATACCTACAACTTGTAAATACATATCTACTTATCCATCCTTACTAATACTTATTATAAATACGTAAGTAACTCTGTCTGTCTCGCTTTCACGCTAAAACTACAGAACCAATTTAAATTAAATTTGGTACACAGATATTCTAGAGCCTGAGAAAGGACATAGGCTACATTTTATTCCGGGAAAATTGAAGATCCTCCGGGAACGCGGGTGAAACCGCGTGGAGCTAGTACATACTATATAAATTAGATTATCGCGTTAAAATTGGTGGTTAAGTAATTTAAAAAACAAAAATCTACTTATCTACCTACTGATATTTGTTTGTCTAACATAACTAACGTATAAGTTGATTGTAAGGAAAATATATTTAAAATATTATTGTTATCGACTTGCGAATACAGAGCACCTACGTCAATAATAAATTAATCATAATAACTAAGATTAAAGAGCTAAAATACACTGTCTGTCTGTTACGCTATAACGCTAAAACCATCAAACCGATTTTGATAAAATTTGGTACAGAGCTCAGGAAAGGACATATTATTATATACTAGTTTTATAGAAAAGATCCCCTATAGTAGAGTCAATAAAGCATCTTACCCAGAAGTCCTCAAGAACAGCTCCGATTTCGATGTTTTTTTTTTTGTTAGCTTTGTTTTTTTATTTTATTTAAAATCAGAAACCTTTTGGAGCGGAGAAATAAAATATATTGTTTAAACAATATCTACTATATTTATATAATTGCCTGTTGTGTATTCATTGACTCGGCTAACGCGGGTGATTACGCGGTGAAGCAAAACAATAATATTTCAGGATATTTTTCATGTTCAATCAGATTCGAAGGTAAGCTTGCCTATGGTTACTTTAACATTATTTTTGCAGTTGTACAATATTGGAATGAGTGTGGCGCACTCCTTAACATTATACTCATTAGCTATCATGCTTAGCCAAGAGGAAATGGCTATGCTACTGGATATGAGCGCTATACCTTCGATAGTTGTATCTTTCATCGGATTTCTGCTATTACTGATCACGATTGTCCTTCTCGTTGGGTTGCATAAGGTGAGAGCTTTTTATTGGAACTTATACCTTACCTTACTTACCCGTTGCGGAAGGGGGCTAGACGTCAAAATTAAGACCAAAAAAAGTTGTAACGACACATTTCCGAGCGGGGCTGAGCGTGGCCTAAGGCGCGGCCTACTTCATGTGCGTACAAAAAATATTATTATAACTTAAAAAAAACTAAAAATTCTTAAATTACAATTCCTTCACTAATTAATCGTTCTATAGTACCTACTACTTCATGTGCGTACAAAAATATTATTATATCTTAAAAATATATAATTTTATTACAATTCCTTCACTAATTAATCGGGTGTCTCAAGATTTTATACCACGCATGTGGCAAACAGGCATACGGTCCCACCTGATGACAAGCGGTTACCGTAGCCTATAATTGCTTGCACCAGGGGCGTCACGGGGTGCTGACCCTATAACTATCTCTTCACTCCCTTCTTGAGGAATCCCATGCTGCTATAGGCGCTTTAAAATTGTTAATATCTTTATCTTTTATCTCTCAAAGGGGGTCTTTGAGGTCCATCTTCATCACCGTCCATGGCCTCCTCCTTACTTAAAACATCCCAATTGTTGTGATGAATATGCTGTACCTACATTTGAAAGGCAAAATAAATAAATATCCCGTGGCAATTTTCAATCCAATCTGATTCCAAACTAAGCAAAGCTGGATAACCAGATAGCTGTTATACTACTTTTAAATACATGCGTTTATAGACATTTTTATCCAAACACAGAAATAGCGGACGTATTCATGAATACAAATGTTTATCCGAAACCATGACTGGCGGCTGAATTTAAAAGTCATGGTCACTAACTACAAAGCCTGGTCTGTTGAAAGCATCACTATGTTTATCAGAATCAGAATCTGATTGGTCATGTCTATAATGAACTATTATTTATTTTGTAAACAATTTCAGTCAAAACAAAGACTCATATTGGTGTCCATAATCTTGACCGCCATCTGCCTCACCCTGGAGCTGGTGTTGACGTTATTGATCATTTTCAACTCCCCTCGGATGTGGTACATGGACTGGATACGAATTGTGATGCAAAAAATATTAACGAGTAAGTGATACAAAAAGTATTTATATATAAATTTGTGGCAAACAGGCATACGGTCCCACCCGATGGGAAGCTGTTACCGTAGCCTATGGACGCGTGCAACACCAGGAGCGTCACTCACGCGTTGCCGACCCTGTAAAAAAGGAGCAACTGTATAGGCAGTGAAAGGGACAATGCGTTATGTATTTTTGTCGAAGGGCTAGACAGGTATCACTCCCGCATACCCCTACGACGCTACTCCATCCCTGGTCGCCCACTGCCACTACAGCGTCTCCTCATGGAGCTCTGGCTACCTTACTCACCGCAGGAACACAAGTAGTGTTATTTGGCTGCGGTCTTCTGTAAGGTGGAGGTACTATGTACCTATGTTGGGCTGCTCCAAATGCGGAACGGACAAACGGACCTCCTTCATATATTAATCTATGGATGAGCAGTGGAGTAAAGGTATTGTGGAGGGAAGATCTTCCGCTGTTGGGTGACCGTGTCTGCCGCCACACGACTGTCTAAGTTGGAATCTTATATATGTGCAGAATCAACTAGTTAGGTACAACTATTATAAATGCGGATGTTTGGATGGTTGGATGTTTGTTACTCAATCACGCCAGTTTACACAGAGTTACAGTATTTTATTCAATAAGCACGCTACTATTTATCCAGTGCCGGATTAACCACGTAGCAAGTAGCAATTACGACAAAGGGGGCCCCACGAATCTAAATCCGTCCACCTCCACCTGAGGTTCACTTTTTGAATATTTTTTACTACTAGCAGCCTTATTTGGCTAATCTGGCACTGTATTTATCCCGGCAAAGTCTAAATATCCCTGGAACGCGGGTAAAACCGCGAGGCCGAAGCTAGTGACAATGGCAAATGCAATTGTATTTCTAACAAAAACATTATCTTTTCAGTTATCTACGTTTACTTCTTGTGTGTGATTGGAAGCTATCGCAAAAAGATGTGCCAGGAGGGAAGCGACATGGACGGAAGTTCCAAAACATATTACGCATAGAAATTAAGAGATATCGGTAGGTGTGCAGTAGCATACCCAATAGATTTAGATAGAATAAGTAGCTTTATTCATATTCAAAGGCAAAGCTGCTGAAGCTTTCACCGATTCAGAAGTCGAGAAGAATCGGCAAGAAACTCACTCAAGTTACTTTTTTATATTCTTCTTTAATAATCCTACTAACTAGCTACTTCCGCGCGGTTTTACCCGCGTAGTTCCCGTGGGAATACAGGGATAAAATATACTTAGCCTATATTACTCAGTGATAATGTAGCTTTCTAATGAAAAAAGAATTACTAAAATTGGTCCAGTACTTTTTGAGTTTATTTGTTACATACAAAAATACAAATCTTTCCTCTTTATAATATAAGGGTAGATTTTTAAATCCAACGAATGACTTATAATTTTATGTTAAATGGGTAACAAATCTAAGACATTTCTTGGGCTTCATATTAAAAAAAATAACCCTATTTCAATTTTTCAATTAAATAAAGAACGTCAGATTATAAAATCTATGAAAAATTTAACCTTGCTTAGTTATTATTATTGCTTCAGCAGTTTTTACCTTTATATATCCTCTGTCAGGGTGTAAAGTTTAAACTAATAATAAGCTTTGTTTATCGATTATTGTGATTGTATAGTTGCATGCATTATTAGCACTCAATAATTGAATAAGTTTGTAAAAACTTTCCTTACTTGTGTAGGTAGTATAGATGCTGTATTGTATAATATTTTTACTATTGTCTTGATTAAATTGAATATTGTTTGCATAGTATTATTTCTATTTTTGACCATTGATTTTTATGTTTGAATTGATCACGATCTAGCATGAAGCCAAATATGTCTAAGGCGCCTGCTAAAACACATCGTTGTACATGAACTTTGTCCAGTGTGGGAGTCGAACCCACGACCAGCTTTACCACGTAGCAGGAGTAAAAGGGGGCCCTGAGAATCCAAATCTGTCCACCTCCACCTAAGATTAACATTCTGAGTATTTTTTTACCAGTAGCAGATCAAGGACCCCTCTATAGTATTTGCTACGGGCCCTACGCTTGCTTAATCCGGCACTGATGACCAGCGGGTTCAAGTCAGGGTAACCATAAAGCCGGTTGCAGACCGAAAACTAAGCTATTCCAAAGCTAAGCTAGGGAAGCTAGGCTAAGCCAAACTAAGCTAAGATAGAAATAAATGGCGTGCACACAAAGAGCTAAGCCAAAGCTCAGTTAGTGTTGCGGAGTTCAATTAGACGGACGTCAGGCGCTTGCTATGAATATAATCGATGAAGAAAGTTCCGATGATACGATCCATACAACATCCTTTTTAATTAAATTGTGATAGTCCTTTAACTGTGTGTTCCATAACACAGGAAATTGTTTAACAACTTCGATAAATTGCTCCTTATTCGCTACGAAACGACCGTGCGTACGACAAAGGACACTGGACAGCACTGGCGAAGGATGTGCGAAGGGCGTGCGGGGAAGGCGGGAGGGACATAGCTTAGCTCGCGTAGCTGCGCATCGGCATACACAACTAACATAGCTTCGCATATTTTAGTTAGCTCACATAGCTTAAGAATAGATAACCGATTGTCATGGAGTTCACATATTGATTATATCAAGAAAAAATTATCATCACTTATGGGATCTTTACGTGGAATTGTACGATGTATTCCCAAAAATATACGTATGACAATATATAACTCTTTAATAAAATCGCACCTCATATATCTAATCGAAGTCTGGGGCACTGCTTCTAAAACTAAACTAAAAGAATTACAAATAATTCAAAATAAACTTATCAAAATGCTCTTTCACTATCCTTACCTTACACCCACCAACATAATATACACTGAAACTAAATTAATGAATTTAAAACAACTATATTCTTACTTTACATGTATCCTTATATATAAAATTATAAACAAAACTATCCACTTGCCAATTACACTCGCACAAGTCAAACACACGTCTAAACGCTCCACAAGGCGAGCCAGTCATCTCGTACTGCCGAGAACTCGGACCAACTATGGCAAGCAAATGATAACTTACGAAGGCGCACGACTTTTTAATAACCTACCATCAGAAATAAAAAAAATATTGCCTATCCATAAATTTAAACAAAAGCTATCCCAAATAATATGTGAGTAATAAGTTTGCAGTGTTTGATTAACTACATTTGGTGTTTTTCTATATAAAATTGCGACCTACCTTCCTATCTAACAAATTGTGTAATGAAGTGCGATGTGATGTGAATGACATTGTTACCTACAATTATATTATTTTTTCCTCATGTAAGTGACTTGATTGTCTTTAATGAGAAATAAAGATTCTTTAAACTGAGCTTAGTTCACATAGTTTGCGGTCTGCACACAAGTATGGAAAACTGCGTCAGCTATGCGAGCTAAGCTAAACTAGCTTAGCTCTTGGTCTGCAACCCGCATAACGCCAACCGGCGAGTACAATATTTTTAGAAAGGAGTTCCAAGTATTCTTATCTTCTTACCTTTAAGATAATAAAATACAGACATTCGATAAAGTATATAAACTAAGTATATTTAGCATTGTTCTAACGTTGAGTACTTATATCACAGACCACAGACGGTTCCAAGTCTCACAAACATCAATCGAATGTGTCATTTAGCGGTGTGTCCACATTGTACCCCTGCTCTGCACTCTGTAACTGGAAAAGAAAATAATAATAACAATAAAAATATCCTGGGACATTTTTCACACACGGCAAATCTGATCTCAATATATGTTGTCAATCAATATATATTGAGCTACATAATTATATTTAGAAGTTTATTATCAGCTGGTGACCATCACAACTCTGATTAGTTATTAGATATCCTACATTATTTATAAAAAAAAAAAAAAATTTGGATTGGGATGAGAATGGACTTAATGTAAATGGTGAAACTTTAAACCACCTGCGTTTTGCAGATGACTTGATTGTATTTTCTGAGTGCCCGAAAAAACTGGAGCAAATGCTACAACAATTATCTGATGAAAGCGCAAAGGCAGGACTCTCAATGAACATTTTTTATATAATATGTCAAATCTGGATTTATGTCCATACTCACTTAAGGTGCCAGCTGAAAATCAGCGCTGTTGTTTTTCAACAGCACATGCTCAGCTGGTCATAAATAAATGGCATAGCATAAATAAATAAATACCCTGGGACATTTTTCACCCACAATTATTTGAACGTGCTTATCTCATAAACTACTTAGTTTAAATAGGAAACATATTTTTGTATTGTACCTGGTCTATAGCCCATTTATTGAGAAATGCTTTAGGCTATAAAACATCATGCTACGACCAATAGGAGCGAGCATCAATGAAGAATGTTGCTCGTCTAATAATATTATGTATGAAGTTGAGAGGTTGTAGTACTTGTAGTTCTCTGGATCTTCTGAACAGATTTTGATAATTATTTCACCAATTGAAAGCTACGTTATTTGTGAGATTTATAGGCTATATTTCGTCCTAGCATCCGTATGAAAACGGGAACGTTATATTTATTATGAAAGTAGTACACACACATGTCGTGTCACATTTTGTCTCTTAGTAAGGAAATCAATTAAAAAAAAGGTTAATAAGTACCTATTGACAGCCCGGTTGGCTTTGTGGTTAGTGATCCTGACTTTCAAGCCGCGGGGCGTGGGTTCGAATCCCACCCAGGACAAATATTTGTATGCATGAATATGTCTGTTCTGTGTCTGCATGTAAATATCTATATATCTATGTATTTAAAGTAGTATATGTAGTATATCAGCTTAAGTTCAGGCGACTTAAGTTTCTCAAACTTCTGGCATTGGCTCCTCGTAGCCTCATTATAGTTTCCAGACAGCGTCCCATACTCACACATAAAAAATTAAATAAAAATGTTCAGGTACCTATATGAATAAAATAAAGTTTTTCATTTCAATAAATGGTAACAAATACAGAAAAAACCTTATTAATATTGATGCGATCCTTGGTTCGCAAATAGAGTAAATTTATGGAATAATTCTGGATGTAAATATCTATATAAGTATGTATTTAAAAGTAGTATATGTAGGTAGTATATCAGCTATCTGGTTACCATAACACAAGCTCTGCTTAGTTTGCAATCAGATTGGCCGTGTGTGAAAAACGTCCCAGGAATTTGGGACGCATCCTACTGGTTGGTAGGTACAAGGTTACACCTGATTATGATTGATATATATATAATAGAACGAATCGCGCGTAGACTATTATCAAAATATATAAATTATTTTGACTAACCTCTACATTTGGTTCCATACACCAAATCAGGTTTATCCTTCCCACAGGTAGAAGTCCCAAATCTGATTCCGTTCAGTTGAGAGTCAGGGTCCAACCACAAAGCCCACCGGTCTGTCAAAATACGTTCCACACGTTTTAATAAAGTCAGTTAATTACAAATCCTACTAATATTATAAATGCGAAAGTTTGTAAGTATGGATGTTTGTTATTCTTTCACGCTCCAACGGCTGAAGGGATCTGCTTGAAATTTGGCACAGAGGTAGAATATGTTCTGGAATAACACATAGGCTACTTTTTATCCCGGGAACGCGGGTGAAACCGCGGGGAGCCACTAGTATTGAATATTATTTTATTGATAACGTCTGGTTTCGATAAAGTGTTGGTTTTAGTCCTCACTTCCTGGAAGTAATCAGTTGAGTACAACATCTACCCTTGAAGAGTCGCGGTGCGGACAGGAAAAACTCTTCAGCATTAATTCAGTAAGTTATTTGTTAATTTTTAATATATTATCCAGTTTAGTTAAACCGTATAAAAGTGCATTATTTTATTTATTATTACTTGGGGTCTGTATTTATATAGTGTGAAAGAAGTATTTATTTTCTAGCATTTTTTGTTACGTCATTTGTCTGTGTTTAATTTTTCGCTACTTAGTGTATGTCCATTATCAATAAATAAATCTATATATATATAAAACAAAGTCCCCGCCTCTGACTGAACGCAATGAACGCAAAAACTACTGAACAGATTTTCATGCGGTTTTCACCAAATTACGGAGTATTTCAAGGGGTGCCGGTTCAAATCCCTGGCCCGTACCTCTGAGTTTATAAAAACTTACGTACGGATTCACACCACTGGTTTTCGGTGAAGGAAAACATCGTGAGGAAACCTGCATGCCCGAGATGTCACAATTAAAGGCATGTGAAGTCCGCCAATCCGCACTAGGCCCGCGTGGTGGACTATGGCCTAAACCCCCTTGATGTTAGGGGAGACTCGAGCTCCTCGGTGGAGACGTATATGAGCTGTTGATGATGATGATGATGAATAATATTTTTATGAATTTCAGTTAAAATACTACAATGGCACTTAAAACATGTTGCTTTTGGGTGGATCTGAGATTAGGCGCACTCATCAGTGGCTACATTGTATTGGTAAGTGAAAACAATAATTTAATAATTATAATAATAATTAGGTTAGGAAAGTTATGAATGTGCAGGTGGATGGTCGTAAAAGTAGAGGAAGACCGAAGAAAGTATGGATGGATTGTGTGAAAGGCGATATGTGTAAGAGGGGAGTGATGACTGAAATGACGGCTGACAGAGAGGAATGGAAGAAAAACACATGTTGTGCCGACCCTGCTTAGCCGGGATAAGGGCAGGAAGAAGAAGAAGAATAATTAGGTATCCTGGGTTATTTTTTTTACAATTTCTGATTGATTCCAAACTCAGCAAAGTTTGTGATGTGGTGACCAGATATCTGATTACGTATACAACATTTAAATACATACTTATCCCTCCTTACTAATACTTATTACAAATACGTAAGTAACTCTGTCTGTCTCGCTTTCACGTTACAACTACTGAACCGATTTAAATTAAATTTGGTACACATATATTCTAGAGCCTGAGAATACGACATAGGCTACTTTTTATCCCTGGAAAATTGAAGATCCCCCGAAAGCGCGGAGCTAGTA
This sequence comes from Thyatira batis, assembly GCA_905147785.2. Lineage (NCBI taxonomy): Eukaryota > Metazoa > Arthropoda > Insecta > Lepidoptera > Drepanidae > Thyatira > Thyatira batis. The sequence goes on from LR990499.1 coordinate 393,668, forward strand.
TATATATATTTCCATCCATACTATATAAATTAGATTATCGCGTTAAAATTTGTGGTTAATTAATTTAAAATAACAATAAACCACTTATCTACAGATATTTGTTGTTCTAACATAACTAACGTATAAGTTGATTGTAAGGAAAATATATTTAAAATATTATTGTTATCGACTTGCGAATACAGAGCACCAACGTCAATAATAAATTCCAACAAATAACTAAGATTAAAAAGCTAAAATACACTGTCCGTCTGTAACGCTGTAACGCCAAAACCACCGAACCGATTTTGATAAAATTTGATACAGAGCTCAGGAAAGGACAACTACTTGATAGAAAAGTTAAAAATCCTGGGTACGCGGGTGATTCCGCGGGTCGAAGCAAATAAATATTAAAAAAATATCCTGGCTTCAAACATAGCTTGTGTAATGGTAACCAGATAGCTGATATACTATATATAATACTTTTTTAAATACATTCATATTATAGATATTTACAACCAGACACAGAACAAACAGACATATTCATGCATACAAATGTTTGTCCTGGGTGGGATTCGAGCCCACGACCCGCGGCTTGAGAGTCAGGGTCACTAATCACAAAGAAAACCGGGCTGTCAAGTAAAAAAATTATATTTCAGGATATTTTTCACGTGCAATCTACATCGAAGGTAAGCTTGCCTATGGTTACTAACATTATTGTTGCAGTTGTACAATATTGGAATGAGTGTAGCACACTCCTTAACATTATACTCAATAACTATCATGCTTAGCCATGTGGAAATGGAAATGCTACTGAATATGAGCGTTATATCCTCGATAGTTGTATCTTTCATCGGATATCTGCTATTACTGATCTCCATTGTCCTGCTCGTTGGGTTGCATAAGGTGAGAGCTTTTTATTGTAACTTATACCTTACTTTACTTACCCGTTGCGAAAGGGGGCTAGACGTCAAAATTAAGACAAAAAAAAGTTGTAACGACACATTTCCGAGTCGTGCGACTAGTTCCGCGCGTTCTATAGTACCTACTACTTCATGTGCGTACAAAAAATATTATTATATCTTAAAAATATATAATTTTATTAAAATTCCTTCACTAATTAATCGGGTGTCCCTTGACACCTCTCAAGATTTTATACCACGCATGTGGCAAACAGGCATACGGTCCCACCTGATGACAAGCGGTTACCGTAGCCTATGGACGCTTGCACCAGGGGCGTCACGCGGTGCTGACCCTATAACTATCTCTTCACTCCCTTCTTGAGGAATCCCATGCTGCTATAGGCGCTTTAAAATTGTTAATATCTTTATCTTTTATCTCTCAAAGGGGGTCTTTGAGGTCCGTTTTCATCACCGTCCATGGCCTCCTCCTTACTTAAAACATCCCAATTGTTGTGATGAATATGCTGTACCTATATTTGAAAGGCAAAATAAATAAATATCCCGTGGCAATTTTCAATCCAATCTGATTCCAAACTAAGCAAAGCTGGATAACCAGATAGCTGTTATACTACTTTTAAATACATGCGTTTATAGACATTTTTATCCAAACACAGAAATAGCGGACGTATTCATGAATACAAATGTTTATCCGAAACCATGACTGGCGGCTGAATTTAAAAGTCATGGTCACTAACTACAAAGCCTGGTCTGTTGAAAGGATCACTATGTTTATCAGAATCAGAATCTGATTGGTCATGTCTATAATGAACTATTATTTATTTTGTAAACAATTTCAGTCAAAACAAAGACTCATATTGGTGTCCATAATCTTGACCGCCATCTGCCTCACCCTGGAGCTGGTGTTGACGTTATTGATCATTTTCAACTCCCCTCGGATGTGGTACATGGACTGGATACGAATTGTGATGCAAAAAATATTAACGAGTAAGTGATACAAAAAGTATTTATATATAAATTTGTGGCAAACAGGCATACGGTCCCACACGATGGGAAGCTGTTACCGTAGCCTATGGACGCGTGCAACACCAGGAGCGTCACTCACGCATTGCCGACCCTGTAAAAAAGGAGCAACTGTATAGGCAGTGAAAGGGACAATGCGTAATGTATTTTCGTCGAAGGGCTAGACAGGTATCACTCCCGCATACCCCTACGACGCTACTCCATCCCTGGTCGCCCACTGCCACTACAGCGTCTCCTCATGGAGCTCTGGCTACCTTACTCACCGCAGGAACACAAGTAGTGTTATTTGGCTGCGGTCTTCTGTAAGGTGGAGGTACTATGTACCTAAGTTGGGCTGCTCCAAATGCGGAACGGACAAACGGACCTCCTTCATATATTAATCTATGGATGAGCAGTGGAGTAAAGGTATTGTGGAGGGAAGATCTTCCGCTGTTGGGTGACCGTGTCTGCCGCCACACGACTGTCTAAGTTGGAATCTTATATATGTGCAGAATCAACTAGTTAGGTACAACTATTATAAATGCGGATGTTTGGATGGTTGGATGTTTGTTACTCAATCACGCCAGTTTACACAGAGTTACAGTATTTTAATCAATAAGCACGCTACTATTTATCCAGTGCCGGATTAACCACGTAGCAGAAGTAGCAATTACGACAAAGGGGGCCCCACGAATCTAAATCCGTCCACCTCCACCTGAGGTTCACTTTTTGAATATTTTTTACTACTAGCAGCCTTATTTGGCTAATCTGGCACTGTATTTATCCCGGCAAAGTCTAAATATCCCTGGAACGCGGGTAAAACCGCGAGGCCGAAGCTAGTGACAATGGCAAATGCAATTGTATTTCTAACAAAAACATTATCTTTTCAGTTATCTACGTTTACTTCTTGTGTGTGATTGGAAGCTATCGCAAAAAGATGTGCCAGGAGGGAAGCGACATGGACGGAAGTTCCAAAACATATTACGCATAGAAATTAAGAGATATCGGTAGGTGTGCAGTAGCATACCCAATAGATTTAGATAGAATAAGTAGCTTTATTCATATTCAAAGGCAAAGCTGCTGAAGCTTTCACCGATTCAGAAGTCGAGAAGAATCGGCAAGAAACTCACTCAAGTTACTTTTTTATATTCTTCTTTAATAATCCTACTAACTAGCTACTTCCGCGCGGTTTTACCCGCGTAGTTCCCGTGGGAATACATGGATAAAATATACTTAGCCTATATTACTCAGTGATAATGTAGCTTTCTAATGAAAAAAGAATTACTAAAATCGGTCCAGTACTTTTTGAGTTTATTTGTTACATACAAAAATACAAATCTTTCCTCTTTATAATATAAGGGTAGATTTTTAAATCCAACGAATGACTTATAATTTTATGTTAAATGGGTAACAAATCTAAGACATTTCTTGGGCTTCATATTAAAAAAAATAACCCTATTTCAATTTTTCAATTAAATAAAGAACGTCAGATTATAAAATCTATGAAAAATTTAACCTTGCTTAGTTATTATTATTGCTTCAGCAGTTTTTACCTTTATATATCCTCTGTCAGGGTGTAAAGTTTAAACTAAATAATAAGCTTTGTTTATCGATTATTGTGATTGTATAGTTGCATGCATTATTAGCACTCAATAATTGAATAAGTTTGTAAAAACTTTCCTTACTTGTGTAGGTAGTATAGATGCTGTATTGTATAATATTTTTACTATTGTCTTGATTAAATTGAATATTGTTTGCATAGTATTATTTCTATTTTTGACCATTGATTTTTATGTTTGAATTGATCACGATCTAGCATGAAGCCAAATATGTCTAAGGCGCCTGCTAAAACACATCGTTGTACATGAACTTTGTCCAGTGTGGGAGTCGAACCCACGACCAGCTTTACCACGTAGCAGGAGTAAAAGGGGGCCCTGAGAATCCAAATCTGTCCACCTCCACTTAAGATTAACATTCTGAGTATTTTTTTTACCAGTAGCAGATCAAGGACCCCTCTATAGTATTTGCTACGGGCCCTACGCTTGCTTAATCCGGCACTGATGACCAGCGGGTTCAAGTCAGGGTAACCATAAAGCCGGTTGCAGACCGAAAACTAAGCTATTCCAAAGCTAAGCTAGGGAAGCTAGGCTAAGCCAAACTAAGCTAAGATAGAAATAAATGGCGTGCACACAAAGAGCTAAGCCAAAGCTCAGTTAGTGTTGCGGAGTTCAATTAGACGGACGTCAGGCGCTTGCTATGAATATAATCGATGAAGAAAGTTCCGATGATACGATCCATACAACATCCTTTTTAATTAAATTGTGATAGTCCTTTAACTGTGTGTTCCATAACACAGGAAATTGTTTAACAACTTCGATAAATTGCTCCTTATTCGCTACGAAACGACCGTGCGTACGACAAAGGACACTGGACAGCACTGGCGAAGGATGTGCGGGGAAGGCGGGAGGGACATAGCTTAGCTCGCGTAGCTGCGCATCGGCATACACAACTAACTTAACTTCGCATATTTTAGTTAGCTCACATAGCTTAGTTCACATAGTTTGCGGTCTGCACACAAGTATGGAAAACTGCGTCAGCTATGCGAGCTAAGCTAAACTAGCTTAGCTCTTGGTCTGCAACCCGCATAACGCCAACCGGCGAGTACAATATTTTTAGAAAGGAGTTCCAAGTATTCTTATGTTCTTACCTTTTAGATAATAAAATACAGACATTCGATAAAGTATATAAACTAAGTATATTTAGCATTGTTCTAGCGTTGAGTACTTATATCACAGACCACAGACGGTTCCAAGTCTCACAAACATCAATCGAATCTGTCATTTAGCGGTGTGTCCACATTGTACCCCTGCTCCGCACTCTGTAACTGGAAAAGAAAATAATAATAACAATAAAAATATCCTGGGACATTTTTCACACACGGCAAATCTGATCTCAATATATGTTGTCAATCAATATATATTGAGCTACATAATTATATTTAGAAGTTTATTATCAGCTGGTGACCATCACAACTCTGATTAGTTATTAGATATCCTACATTATTTATAAAAAAAAAAAAAAAATTTGGATTGGGATGAGAATGGACTTAATGTAAATGGTGAAACTTTAAACCACCTGCGTTTTGCAGATGACTTGATTGTATTTTCTGAGTGCCCGAAAAAACTGGAGCAAATGCTACAACAATTATCTGATGAAAGCGCAAAGGCAGGACTCTCAATGAACATTATTTATATAATATGTCAAATCTGGATTTATGTCCATACTCACTTAAGGTGCCAGCTGAAAATCAGCGCTGTTGTTTTTCAACAGCACATGCTCAGCTGGTCATAAATAAATGGCATAGCATAAATAAATAAATACCCTGGGACATTTTTCACCCACAATTATTTGAACGTGCTTATCTCATAAACTACTTAGTTTAAATAGGAAACATATTTTTGTATTGTACCTGGTCTATAGCCCATTTATTGAGAAATGCTTTAGGCTATAAAACATCATGCTACGACCAATAGGAGCGAGCATCAATGAAGAATGTTGCTCGTCTAATAATATTATGTATGAAGTTGAGAGGTTGTAGTACTTGTAGTTCTCTGGATCTTCTGAACAGATTTTGATAATTATTTCACCAATTGAAAGCTACGTTATTTGTGAGATTTATAGGCTATATTTCGTCCTAGCATCCGTATGAAAACGGGAACGTTATATTTATTATGAAAGTAGTACACACACATGTCGTGTCACATTTTGTCTCTTAGTAAGGAAATCAATTAAAAAAAAGGTTAATAAGTACCTATTGACAGCCCGGTTGGCTTTGTGGTTAGTGATCCTGACTTTCAAGCCGCGGGGCGTGGGTTCGAATCCCACCCAGGACAAATATTTGTATGCATGAATATGTCTGTTCTGTGTCTGCATGTAAATATCTATATATCTATGTATTTAAAGTAGTATATGTAGTATATCAGGCGACTTAAGTTTCTCAAACTTCTGGCATTGGCTCCTCGTAGCCTCATTATAGTTTCCAGACAGCGTCCCATACTCACACATAAAAAATTAAATAAAAATGTTCAGGTACCTATATGAATAAAATAAAGTTTTTCATTTCAATAAATGGTAACAAATACAGAAAAAACCTTATTAATATTGATGCGATCCTTGGTTCGCAAATAGAGTAAATTTATGGAATAATTCTGGATGTAAATATCTATATAAGTATGTATTTAAAAGTAGTATATGTAGGTAGTATATCAGCTATCTGGTTACCATAACACAAGCTCTGCTTAGTTTGCAATCAGATTGGCCGTGTGTGAAAAACGTCCCAGGAATTTGGGACGCATCCTACTGGTTGGTAGGTACAAGGTTACACCTGATTATGATTGATATATATATAATAGAACGAATCGCGCGTAGACTATTATCAAAATATATAAATTATTTTGACTAACCTCTACATTTGGTTCCATACACCAAATCAGGTTTATCCTTCCCACAGGTAGAAGTCCCAAATCTGATTCCGTCCTCGCCGGCGAGGACCGTCGCGACGTCCCACCCAGTCTCGTCTTAAACAACCTAGTCCGTTCCCTAAATAATCATGTCAAGTGAGTCCCCACTTCCCCCAGCGACGCCCTGAGCCGAGCCACGGTTTACTCTTTCACACAAAAACCACTAAACGGATTTGGATGAAATTTAGAACACAGATAATTTATAACCTGGATTAACACATAGGGTACTTTATATCCCAGATCCCTGGGAACGCGGGTGAAACCGCGGGGAACAACTAGTAACACATACAAGAACCTTCAAAAACTTATAAACGTTGAAAGTAGATGTCGCCTGAAAGACTTTTGATAAATGTGAGTAGTCGCACATCAATTTGTTTCAATTAGGGTAAACTTGCCTAATTCGTACCTCTTAATGGAAAACAGTTATATTTTCAACATAAGTAAAGAAAAACTGTATTTTATATGAAAAAATGTTTATTTAGGAAATCTTTTATTATAATCATAATCAACTTTAGCATAAATCTTATAAACTTCTTAGAAATTAACAATTTTTAAAAACTTAAAAAAAGTACGATTTACGAGCATTAATCTTAAATCGTACTTATATATTCTTAAATCGTACTATGAGATCTAATCATTGGTTTACAGTCGAGATTTTAATATTTCTATAGGGAATAATAATGTTAGTGTTAATGATAATGTTAATGTTCATAATAATGTTAAAACATAATATTAATTGCAGGTATAGCTGCTTCAAACATTAACATTTAATAAATTCTACGAATGGTCTTCGCCAATTCTTTACAATCATCACAATTATAATCCGTGGTTTTTTTACAGGCGCAGAGTTCATGTACCCACTCCTCACATTGAGTACATTTTATCATACTTTCTTTTATATCCTCTTCATTGTATTTTTTTATTGCCTCTTCCATATCTTCTTTACTCCAAGTGTTATATATTCTTTTTGCCATGTTCTGCTGAAAATAAAATATTCAACTAAAGTCCCGATAAATTTTACTATTAGTTTTTACTCTCTAATGCCTGAGAAATCTATTTAATAAAACATAACACATCAATTTATAGTCAACAGATTCTTTAAAAACTTTAATACCTAATTCGTACCAGTACGATTTAAGACTTAGTGTCGAGTACGAAATAGGCGCATGAGTCGAAGAAACTTTAAAATTACCGTCAAAAATAATGTCAACAAATACATGTTTAGGTTTACGTTTATAAAAATCTTAAATATATGCATAAATACAAAATAAATACTTAGATAAACTATACAAGATAGAATTTGAAGTATGCTCTTACGAATTATGTAAAAATAATAGAAAAATAGAAGATAAAAACTTACTGTTCCAATTTTTCTGTTGTTAACAGCGCGCCGGCGTCTATCTGTCAGATGGTAATATGGCCGACTAATGTTTACATTTTTTGTTACTAGAGACGCTGATGGCTATTACCAATGTTGAGATATAAGCAAGGTACGATTTAAGCGCAAGTACGATTTAGGCAAGTTTACCCTAACACATGCCGTTAACACTTCTTGAATTGAAGTTACTCGCGAGTAAAACCGCGGGGCGGCTAGTCTCATACTATAAATAATAATAAATAGGTAAATAATAAATATCGCGGGACATTTTTCACATACGGCCAATCTGGTTCCAAAGTAAGCTTCAAAGTGAGTTTGTGATATGGTAACCAGATAGCTGATATACTACATTTTAAATACATAGGTACTTATATAGATACCTATTTACATCCAGACACAGAACAAACAGACATATTCATGCATACAAATGTTTGTCCTGGGTGGGATTCGAGCCCACGACCATCGGCTTGAGAGTCAGGGTCCAACCACAAAGCCCACCGGTCTGTCAAAATACGTTCCACACGTTTTAATAAAGTCAGTTAATTACAAATATTGAATATTATTCTATTGATAACGTCTGGTTTCGATAAAGTGTTGGTTTTAGTCCTCACTTCCTGGAAGTAATCAGTTGAGTACAACATCTACCCTTGAAGAGTCGCGGTGCGGAGAGGAAAAACTATCCAGTATTAATTCAGTAAGTTATTTTTTCATTTTTAATATATTATTCAGTTTAGTTAAACCGTATAAAAGTGCATGATTTTATTTCTCATTTCTTGGGGTCTACATTTGTATAGTGTAATTACATTAAGCATTTTTTTTCCAGAAAGTAGTTGGCATATATTTATTTTCGTTTATTTTTTAGCATTTTTTCTTACGTCCCTTGTCTTTGTTTAATTTTTCGCTAGTGTATGTCCATTATCAATAAATAAATCTATATATATAAAACAAAGTCCCCGCCGCCTCTGTCTGAACGCGATGAATGCAAAAACTACTGAACAGATTTTCATGCGGTTTTCACCAAATTACGGAGTATTTCATGGGGAAGGTTTTTATGTATAATACATCAATTTGGACCCGGTAGGTGGCGCTGGTGGGCAGAACGAAGTCTGCGGGGTCCGCTACCTACCATATAAAAATAAATGAATCATAGTTTAACCACATTGACACCATTATTATAAGAAAAGGCTAAAATAACTTTAAAGTGCAGCTACCTGATTACATAGAAAGGTTTTGTGACAGATTTTAATCGAATTTGGTATTTATAATAATATATTTTATGAATTTCAGTTAAAATACTACAATGGGACTTAAAACATGTTGCTTTTGCGTCGATCTGAGATTAGGCGCATTCATCAGTGGCTACATGGTATTGGTAAGTGAAACAATAATTTAATAATTATAATAACAATTACTTAGGTTAGGAAAGTTATGAATGTGCAAGTGGATGGTCGTAAAGACCGAAGAAAGTATGGATGGATTGTGTGAAAGGCGATATGTGTAAGAGGGGAGTGATGACTGAAATGACGGCTGACAGAGAGGAATGGAAGAAAAACACATGTTGTGCCGACCCTGCTTAGCCGGGATAAGGGCAGGAAGAAGAAGAAGAATAATTAGGTATCCTGGGTTATTTTTTTTTACACTTTCTGATTGACCTGATTCCAAACTGAGCAGAGTTTGTGATGTGGTGACCAGGTATCTGATATCTTACGTATACCTACAACTTGTAAATACATATCTACTTATCCATCCTTACTAATACTTATTATAAATACGTAAGTAACTCTGTCTGTCTCGCTTTCACGCTAAAACTACAGAACCAATTTAAATTAAATTTGGTACACAGATATTCTAGAGCCTGACAAAGGACATAGGCTACATTTTATTCCGGGAAAATTGAAGATCCTCCGGGAACGCGGGTGAAACCGCGTGGAGCTAGTACATACTATATAAATTAGACTATCGCGTTAAAATTGGTGGTTAAGTAATTTAAAAAACAAAAATCTACTTATCTACCTACTGATATTTGTTTGTCTAACATAACTAACGTATAAGTTGATTGTAAGGAAAATATATTTAAAATATTATTGTTATCGACTTGCGAATACAGAGCACCTACGTCAATAATAAATTAATCATAATAACTAAGATTAAAGAGCTAAAATACACTGTCTGTCTGTTACGCTATAACGCTAAAACCATCAAACCGATTTTGATAAAATTTGGTACAGAGCTCAGGAAAGGACATATATACTAGTTTTATAGAAAAGATCCCCTATAGTAGAGTCAATAAAGCATCTTACCCAGAAGTCCTCAAGAACAGCTCCGATTTCGATGTTTTTTTTTTGTTAGCTTTGTTTTTTTATTTTATTTAAAATCAGAAACCTTTTGGAGCGGAGAAATAAAATATATTGTTTAAACAATATCTACTATATTTATATAATTGCCTGTTGTGTATTCATTGACTCGGCTAACGCGGGTGATTACGCGGTGAAGCAAAACAATAATATTTCAGGATATTTTTCATGTTCAATCAGATTCGAAGGTAAGCTTGCCTATGGTTACTTTAACATTATTTTTGCAGTTGTACAATATTGGAATGAGTGTGGCGCACTCCTTAACATTATACTCATTAGCTATCATGCTTAGCCAAGAGGAAATGGCTATGCTACTGGATATGAGCGCTATACCTTCGATAGTTGTATCTTTCATCGGATTTCTGCTATTACTGATCACGATTGTCCTTCTCGTTGGGTTGCATAAGGTGAGAGCTTTTTATTGGAACTTATACCTTACCTTACTTACCCGTTGCGGAAGGGGGCTAGACGTCAAAATTAAGACCAAAAAAAGTTGTAACGACACATTTCCGAGCGGGGCTGAGCGTGGCCTAAGGCGCGGCCTACTAGTTCCGCGCGCACTATAGTACCTACTACTTCATGTGCGTACAAAAAATATTATTATAACTTAAAAAAAACAAAAAATTCTTAAATTACAATTCCTTCACTAATTAATCGGGTGTCTCAAGATTTTATACCACGCATGTGGCAAACAGGCATACGGTCCCACCTGATGACAAGCGGTTACCGTGCCTATGGACGCTTGCACCAGGGGCGTGACGCGGTGCTGACCCTATAACTATCTCTTCACTCCCTTCTTGAGGAATCCCATGCTGCTATACGCGCTTTAAAATTGTTAATATCTTTATCTATTATCTCTAAAAAGGGGGTCTTTGAGATCCATCTTCATCACCGTCCATGGCCTCCTCCTTACTTAAAACATCCCAATAATTGTGATGAATATGCTGTACATTTGAAAGGCAAAATAAATAAATATCCCGAGGCAATTTTCACACACGGTCAATCTGATTCCAAACTAAGCAGAGCTTGATAACCAACCAGATACTTAGCTGTTATACTACTTTTAAATACATACGTTTATAGACATTTTTATCCAAACACAGGAACAGCGGACATATTCATGAATACAAATGTTTGTTCTGGGTGGGATTCGATCCCATGACTTAAAGTCAAAGTCATAATCACAAACCCCGGTCTGTTGAAAGCATCACTATGTTTATCAGAATCTGAATCTGATTGGTCATGTCTATAATGAACTACATATTATTTATTTTGTAAACAATTTCAGTCAAAACAAAGACTCATATTGGTGTCCATAATCTTGACGGCCATCTGCCTCGCCCTGGAGCTGGTGTTGACGTTATTGACTATTTTCAACTCCCCTCGGATGCACCACTACTTGTACTGGATACCAATTGTGATTCACCAAATATTAACGAGTAAGTGATACAAAAAGTATTTATATATAAATTTGTGGCAAACAGGCATACGGTCCCACACGATGGGAAGCTGTTACCGTAGCCTATGGACGCGTTCAACACCAGAGGCATCACTCACGCGTTGCCGACCCTGTAAAAAAGGAGCAGTAAAAGGCACAAAGCGTAATGTACTATCGTCGAAGGGCTAGACAGGTATCACTCCTGCATACCCCTACGACGCTACTCCATCCCTGGTCCCCTCACTGCCGCTACAGCGTTTCTTCATGGAGCTCTGGCTACCTTACTCACCGCAGGAACACAACACTACATGTAGTGTTATTTGGCTGCGGTCTTCTGTAAGGTGGAGGTACTATGTACCTAAGTTGGGCTGCTCCTAATTCGGAACGGACGAATGGACCTTCATATATTAATCTATGGATGAGCAGTGGAGTAAAGGCATTGTGGAGGGAAGATCTTCCGCTGTTGGGTGACCGTGTCTGTCGCCACACGACTGTCTTAGTTGGAATCTTATATATACGTGCAGAATCAACTAGTTAGGTACAACTTTTATAAATGCGGATGTTTGGATGTTTGTTACTCAATCACACCAGTTTAAGATGCTGTAACTCTGTGTGAGTTACAGTATTTTATACAATAAGCACATAAGCTACTATTTATCCAGTGCCGGATTAACCACGTAGCAGGAGTAGCAATTACGACAAAAGGGGCCCCACGAATCTAAATCCGTCCACCTCCACCTGAGGTTAACTTTTTGAATATTTTTTACTACTAGCAGTCCCTCTTATTCAGCTAATCCGGCACTGTATTTATCCCGGCAAAGTCTAAAGGTCCCTGGAACGCGGGTAAAACCGCGAGGCCGAAGCTAGTGATCATGGCAAATGGAATCGTATTTCTAACAAAAACATTATCTTTTCAGTTTTCTACGTTTACTTCTTGTATGTGTTTGGAAGCTATCGCAAAAAGTTGTGCCAGGAGGGAAGCGACATGGACGGAAGTTCCAAAACATATTACGCATAGAAAGAAAGTACGAGATATATATGTAGATTTAGATAGAATAAGTACCTTTATTCATATTCCATATAAACTGGTAGTTTTCGTAGACCACCCTAATGACCTTACATCTAAAGTAAAAGCTGCTGAAGCTTTCACCGATTTAGAAGTCGAAGAGAATCGGCAAGAAACTCAATAAAGTAATTTTTTTATATTCTTCTTCTATTATCTAACTAATATATTTAGCTTTATTATTTTATGTAAAACGGGTAACAAGTCTAAGACATTTCATAATTATGTATAATATCTAAAAAAAAAGCTATTACCTACAATTTTCAATGAGATAAAGAACGTCACCTATAAAATCTTTGAAAATTTTAACATTGCTTAGTTGGATGCTGATAAGCAATAATGTGTTAACCCTCATAAACTTGATTTTAAGAAAATGACGTTTATACATAATAATGTCTATGTGATTTGTGACTTTCTGTATGATATAAATCCATTTTTTATCTACTTTTATGTTTTAGATAGCTTGAAGCACTTTTGTAGCATGTTAAATACGCGATGCATTATAAAAAATATATCAAAACCTTTGTTTTCGACTTTTTGTGGGTTGACACATTATTGATTATCACCATCCAGTTATTATTATTGCTTCAGCAGTTTTGACGTGACAACGTCTTATAAATTGGTTTGCCGGGTGACACTTCAAGAAACTGCGTTACGCTCCGCTCACGTAACGTGACGTTATGTTTTAAATTGTAACTATTGACGTGACAACGTCTTATAAATTGGTTTGCCGGGTGACACTTCAAGAAACTGCGTTACGCTCCGCTCATGTAACGTGACGTTATGTTTTAAATTGTTACTATTATTTCATCCTTCTTCCTACTATACGAATGAATATTCACATTAAAATTATTTTACCACTCAAAGTCGTTGTCACGTAAAACTTTCGCCCGTATACCGACTTTACAGGCAACCAATTTTTACCTTTATATATCCTCTGTCAGGGTGTAAAGTTTAAACTAAATAATAAGCTTTGTTTATCGATTATTGTGACAGTATAGTTGCATGCATTATTAGCACTCAATAATTGAATAAGTTTGTAAAAACTTTCCTTACTTATGTAGGTAGTATAGATACTGTATTGTATAATAGTTTTACCATTGTCTTGATTAAATTGAATATTGTTTGCATAGTATTATTTCAATTTTTGACCAATGATTTTTATGGTTGAATTGCACCACGATCTAGAATGAACAGAGATTTTAAGAGAGGTAGGGCGCAACGGACTCTTTCGTTCCGAATTAGAAGCAGCCCGACTGGGGTAGTACCTCCACCTTACAGCAGCCAAATAATACTACCTTGTAGTGTTGTGTTCCTGCGGTGAGTGAAGTAGCCAGAGCTCCATGAGGAGACGCTGTAGGGGCAGTGCAGCACTTCGGGCCCCGCACAAAAGGGGGCCCTGAGAATCTAATCTGCTCACCTCCACCTAAGATTAGCTTTTTGAGTATTTTTTTACCAGTAGCAGATCAAGGACCCCTCTATAGTATTTGCTACGGGCCCTACGCTTGCTTAATCCGGCACTGATGACCAGCGGGTTCAAGTCAGGGTAACCATAACGCCAACCAGCGAGTACAATATTTTTAGAAAGGAGTTCCAAGTATTCTTATCTTCTTACCTTTTAGATAATAAAATACAGACATTCGGTAAAGTATATAAGTATATTTAGCATTGTTCTAGCGTTGAGTATATCACAGACCACAGACGGTTCCAAGTCTCACAAACATTAATCGAATCTGTCATTTAGAGGTGTGTCCACATTGTACCCCTGCTCTGCACTCTTGTAATAGTAACTTCTGACTACCACTAAGAAGTACAAGTATATCGCTGGAAAAGAAAAGAAGAGAATATAAAAATATTGCATTAGGTTAGAATAAAAATATTTGAATTTTCATTGACAAGTATGATAATAAGTTCAAACAAGAGGTGCAGCTTTAAGCCCAAGGTCTCTAGCTCGTAAGTTTAAAAAATACGTGCGGATTTACACCTTTTGGTGAAGAAAAACATCGTGAGGAAACCTGCATGCCCGAGATATCACAAATGAAGGCATGTGAAGTCCGCCACCGCACTAGGCGCACGGGGCCTAATTCCCCTCATTAGGGGAAGCTCGTGCTCCTTGGCGAAGACGTATATGAGCTGATGATGATGATGATGGCATGGTACTTACACATAACGATGACTGTTAAGGTGATGATGAGTGGTTTGTACGACTCGTACTGACTGCACAGGTGCATGTCGACCCACGCCATGAAGGCAACCCTCAGGACAAACACCAGGAACGAAGTTATCACATATCGCTTGAACTTATCTCGTTTATCCTGAAAATATAGGGTGATAGTAAGTTTTTTTATACCACAAGGGAGGCAAACAAGCGTACGGCCCCACCTGATGGGGAGCGGTTACCGTAGCCTATGGACGCTTGCAACACCAGAGGCGTCACTCACGCGTTGCCGACCCTATAAAAAAGGGAGCAACTGAATAGGCAAAGGGACAAAGCACATGCACTTCTTGTCGAAGGGCCAAACAGGCATCACTCCTGCACACGACGAATCCGTTGCGCCCTACCTCCTTAATGTTAAAAGTGACTGTTTGTTTGTATCTATTGAGCTACATTATTATATTTAATATAAGATTATCAGCGGGTGACTATCATAACTCTGATTAGATTGGAATCTGATTGGCAGTTTGTAAAGTTGACCAAGGATAGTTATATACTTCCCCGCACTCGGCATTGCACAACGCTAGGTTGCTGGCTGAGAACACCGAGCCGGGGACCGAGCTGGGGACCATTCGGTCTCCCAGCGACAATGAGCGGGGGAGGTTCTTCATCCCCCGCGGGGACGAGCCCCTGAAGTGTGGGCAACCGCCGCAAGTGGTGGGACCGCGGTTGATAGCCTCGCAAGCCCCGTATCCCCACTGTAGTGGCGAAACAGGAAGGATAAAAAAAAGGATAGTTATTTACTAGCTGACCCGCTCAACTTCGTAAGCATCACGTTCCCCGTTTTTGCAACATTATTCATAGATGCGCCGATCCTATTGGTCGCAGCGTGATGTTATATAGGCCTATATTCATTCTCGATAAATGGGCTATCTAATACATAAAAATTGTACAATTCGATACTGTAGTTTCTGATATAAGCGCGGTCAAAAAATCATCAGCGTTATAACATTCATAAGTTTAATTTTCGCTTCATTTATCCTTTAAAAACCATCAAAGATACCTACAAAATATAGTCCTGAGATGAGGTCCAGGGTGGCCCACAGGTCCGCAAGTAGCAGGACAATGTTGGCAGCGACGAACAAGAAGTTGTTCCACAGGTCGTGGGCCTCCTTAGTGTTGTGGTCGAGCCGTCTGTAGGCTGACCTGATCAATTTTAATGCAATGCCACTGGTACCCAAGATTATCAAGCCGAGGATCTGAAAAAAGTATATAGGTAGTGGTTATTTTTTATGGGTTATCTAAGATCCTTATTAACAAAAGGGTTTTTTTTTTTTTATACCACAAGGGTGGCAAACAGGCATACGGTCCCACCTGATGGGAAGCGGTTACCGTAGCCTATGGACGCTTGCAACACCAGAGGCGTCACTCACGCGTTGCCGACCCTATAAAAAAGGGAGCAACTATAGAGGCAGTGAAAGGGACAAAGCGCAATGCACTTCTCGTCGAAGGGCCAAACAGGCATCACTCCTGCACACCCCTACGACGCTACTCCACCCCTGGTCCCCCCACTGCCGCTACAGCGTCTCCTCATGGAGCTCTGGCTACCTTACTCACCGCAGGAACACAACACTACATGTAGTGTTATTTGGCTGCGGTCTTCTGTAAGGTGGAGGTACTACCCCAGTCGGGCTGCTCCAATTTCGAACGGACGAATCCGTTGCGCCCTACCTCCTTATAAAATTGTGGGTGTAATTTCTTGTCGCACTATGGTAGCTCTTTATGTCACAATATACCTAATCAATGTCAGATTAACCCTTAAACAAATTAACAATTGCCTAGGGCATCACGACACCAAAAATAAATAAATTATGATTTAATTATTATTGTTGTCGCACCTCTTCCATTTCTAAGATACGTTAGATCTCATCATCTTATTTTACATCTAACAAAAAGGTTAGGTCTAGGTTAAAAGACCGAATCTAGTTGAAACAAGGATAGGTGGGCCCACAGGCTCGGATTGCTTAGGGTATCAAGTAGTCTTAATCCGCTACTGCCTTTAATACATAGTATAATGTGTATATATAGTTTGCACAAATCTGACAACTATGACATTGACATTATTATAACAAAGTAGAAAATTTTGTAATATTTTCAATATGTGCACTGTTGGTGTATGAAATTTTGGTAAATAAATAAACAAAATAATAAATAGTGGTAGACCGCAGTTTTACTCGCAACCTCCAGATTCATAAAATTTCCCCGAAATTAAAAGAAGCTTATATGTTATTCCTTATTCCAGGACATTGTCGCAATAAGTGGCAAATTTAATCCAGATCCCTTTAGCCCATTAGCCGTGAACGAGTAACAAACAGAAGATATCTAAAACTTTAATTATGTGTTATTTAATCTAGAAGTTACATACTTAAATAGATTTTAATACATGTCAAAAGTAGTAATAAACTCTTTGATAATATAAATTACTTTAACTTGAAGGCAGGAACAAAGTGAAAAATTATAATAAATAAACTTACCAATGAGAGAAACGCATAAAATGTACTCGCTTTCTTTAAGTCAATACAAAAACAACACTTTTTCAGTACAAGGAACGCCATTTTGGATCTGTAATATAAATATTTTTAGATGTTAATATCGAAATCACCTTAACGACTGACTTATATTACATATAAACAACCTACGGAAATTGGTAAAATTATTTAATATTTTAACAACCTACCCTACCTTTATCACAATCTAAGAAATGTCAGTATTATGTAGGGTAAATTAAATTATTAACTTTGCAGTATTTTTTCAAATAAAAATATACTTTAGGTACCTACCTACTATTTGAATCTACAGTTCATATTAAATAAACCATATTAAGATAACTTTACCGGACTTAAAGTTTTGTTATCAATGTCCTACTTGTTTAGGAAAATACGCGCTATGTCATTTTTATTTTTAGATCACATTACAATAAAGAATTAACAAATGAATCATTACTAAGTATATACCTATTATATTTCGTCGCTTCATTCTTCAGATATAACAACATTGTAGTCCTTCTAACCTACTGGCAACATCGCACGGTATAAAAATAAAATAAAATAAGGTAGTTTGATTTCCCTTTCTGCGGCTAGGCGCTGCGACAGCTCGTCATTCTTTTATCGTGCGTGGCAACTAGCACACCTCAACAGGAAATATTAAAATACATTTTGTTTTTTTTTTTTTGATATTAGATTTCATTCAAATTAAAATGCCTAAGCGCAGTGCTAATGATAAAATCGAATATTATACTGCCAAGATTCAGAAATTACAAAAACAAAAGTGTGTCAAAAACCGACGGCGCGTAATTGTATACTCGTCCTCATCTGACTCCGAGGAACAATCGGGTAAGTTCATGATATACATATTTTAAAGAAGTGAAGTGAATAATTTGAATTACAATCATACGTTCAGCGTTTGTAAGCTATCCTGGAGGTTAACTGCGGGTTAACACGACGGTTTAGCATGACGCTAAGAAAAGTAAGCCTGGGGGTTGACCGTGAGTTAACACGAAGGTGTAAACCAAATCTGTGTAATACAGATTAGGCTATAAATAATCAAAATATACATAGGCTCACTCCTTGTTTTACGTTACAAACTAAAAATTAAGAGTATACATAATTTTTTTAAAAGTACCCTCGAAAAATAAAAATATTTCTTCGTTCAGATAACGGAGCATTTTGCAACGAGGACCACAATGAAGCATCGCCATCTACATCATCACCTGCACCGCCATCAGCGCCCCCAGACATTTCATCGAATGACGTCCAAAATATTGTCGAGCCTACGCCAGAACTCGACCCTGAGTTACTTCAAGCATTGGGAGACACACCTGACGACACGCCAGTATATGGCCCAAGCATACATACAGACTTAGCTCAGCGCTGGCTTCCAATCCTCACGAAAGGTATTAAGCAAGACGCAAAAGAAAAGCTTTTAAAAGAGTATGCCATACCTGATAACTGTAAGTTATTAAAAGCGCCTACGTTAAATGCCGAAATATCTGCAGCAGTCTCAGATATAACGAGGTCTCGAGACAAAAAAATGCAAGCCAAGCAGGATCAATTAGGTCTGGGTATAGCTGCCATTAATAGAGCTATGACGCTATTACTGACTAGCGACGATAAAATACCAGCCATAAAGATACTATCGGATAGTTGTAGAATTCTTACAGACCTTCATTTTAACGAGTCACAAGTGAGGACTAAGCTCATCACTCCAGGACTGGATAAGTCATTTCTGAGCGTCATTCAAGACCAGGACCGAGACGAGACTCTTTTCGGTATTAAATTACCTGAAAAAATCAAGGCATCCAAGGCGATCGAAAAGCAGGGCCTGCAGATTAAAAAAGGCCCAGTTCAGAAGCCATCAACATCAAACGCCTCAACGTCAAACTCTCGTCCTCGTCAGCAGGGAAACTGGTCAGGCCCTCCTCGGTACCCGTCATCGGGCAGGGGGGGGCGGGCAACTTCCTACCGATCCGTCCAGACGCCGGCGCCGCAGCCGTTCCGCCGGCCTCCTCCACCTCGCCAGCCGTCGACCTCGACCACCAACAAGCGGGCCCCAACTCGGCAATAAGTCAGGTACATGCCGGTCGACTTCAGTCCCATTATGATTGCTGGATACCAATCACAAAAAATTCTGTGATTTTGAATTGGATTCGTGATGGCTATAGTATACCTTTCACTCGTAAAATAGTGCAGAACTATGTTCCTCGGAACTCTTTTACTATCAATGAGATGCGGGAAATGACTTTAGCTATTCGTAATCTCATTGATTTAGGTGCTATTACAAAATGTAAGCCCCGTAAAGATCAATATATATCTAATATATTTTTAGCGCCAAAATCAAATGGCGGTTATAGATTTATTCTTAATCTTAAGCAATTAAATAAATATGTAGCTAAATCCCATTTTAAAATGGAGGACCATAGGACTGCATCTAAAATGATAAGTAAAAATAGTTTCATGGCAACCATAGACCTCAAAGAATCCTACCTATTAGTACCTATAGCCGAGTCTCATCGTAAATACTTACGATTTGAATTTGAAGATGAACATTTTCAAAAACTTACATATGAGTTCAATGCTATGCCATACGGCCTGTCCTCTGCACCACGTACTTTCACAAAAATAATGAAAGAAGTAGTGTCCAGCTTAAGACATCGTGGATTTAGATCAGTTATATATCTCGATGACATTTTATGTATAGGTGATACATACCTCGAGTGTCTAGAAAATGTTCACGAAACAGTAAAGTTACTGAACCATCTAGGATTCATTATTAATTATGAAAAAAGTTGCTTAGATCCCCAACAAAGTTGTAAGTTCTTAGGATTTGTTTATAACTCAGTGAATATGTCGATTTCTCTTCCTTCAGATAAACGAAACAAGATTTTTAAATTAGTTGAAAAGTTTTCATATCTACCGGTTTGTACAATCAGAGATTTTGCACAATTAATTGGCGTTCTTACTTCAGCCTGCCCAGCTGTAAGATATGGTTGGCTCTATACTAAAAGATTGGAACGGCAGAAATTTTTGGCTCTTAATAAGTATAAAAAATACGAAGCAAAGTTTACACTTTCTGCAGAAATTTTACCAGATCTGATGTGGTGGAAGGAAAACATCTTCGTTACATCCAATCCTCTTGTGATTCCCACCTTCGACATAGAAGTGTTTACGGACGCCTCCAAAACGGGCTGGGGTGCCTTCTGTGAGAATAGTCGGGTAAACGGGGGATGGAAAAGCAATGAACGTAATTTTCATATTAATTATTTAGAATTGCTCGCAGTCTTTCTAGGCTTAAAATGCTTTGCCCGCGAAAAACTCAATTGCAATATCTTGTTACGCGTAGATAACACAACAGCGATAAGTTATGTCAATAGAATGGGAGGCATCCAATTCCCTCACTTGAATAATTTGACAAGAAACATATGGCAGTGGTGCGAGGAGCGAAATATTTGGTTGTTCGCGTCTTATATCAATACCAAAGATAACGTAGAAGCGGACCGAGAGTCTAGAAAAGTAAATCCCGACATCGAATGGCAGCTTTCCGGTTCTGAATATCAGCAGATAATAACATCCTTTGGTGAACCTCACATTGATCTTTTCGCCTCTCGCACCAATGCCAAATGCCAAACATACATATCTTGGAGACAGGACCCGGACGCCCTGACAGTAGACGCATTTACTATTAGCTGGAAATCTAAGTTTTTTTATGCATTTCCACCATTTTCACTGATCTTGAAATGCATACAAAAAATTGTTAATGACGAAGCTGAAGGTATCTTAGTGTTTCCTTACTGGCCGTCTCAGCCCTGGTTCCCACTGCTGAAAAGAATAATTCAATCAGATATTATATTTTTCTCTCGTGATATGAATATCGCATCACCCTCTTCCAGGTCTCGCTACCCACTTCCGAGGCAGTTTACCCTGGCTGCAGCTCTGCTATCAGGACTGCGTTCGTAGCAAGAGGAACACCAAATCCTGCATTGGACCTAATCATGGCGTCACTTTCCAAAAATACACTTCAGCAATATAATGGCACTTACAAACTCTGGTGGCAGTTCAGTCTGTCTAACGGTTTTGATCCACATACGTGTTCCTTATCATCTATAATGCTATTTTTAACTGAACAATTTACTAAAGGAGCCGCTTATGGCTCACTGAATAGCCACCGGTCAGCGTTATCTTTATTATTTGGTAGCCAAATCACTTCCGATGATCAAGTTAAGCGGTTACTTAAAGGCGTTTATAAGTTGAGACCTGCCACTCCTAAATACACGCATACATGGGACCCACAGGTAGTTTTAAATTTGGTTGCTAACTGGGTACCCAATAAGGATCTCTCCTTAAAAAATATCACTAAAAAATTAGTCGTTCTTTTTGCATTGTCCACAGCGCATAGAGTTCAAACTCTCGCGCTTATAAAACTGAGTAATATTAAAATAGGCCCTACCGGTATCAATATAGGTATTTCGGATGTAATCAAAACATCTGCCGCAGGTCGTCAACAACCGGTACTATTTCTACCTTATTTTGAAGAAAACAAAGCCATATGTCCTGCAACCATTTTAAAGGACTATTTGGATGTTACGAATAGCATCAGACCTAAAGAAACTGATAATCTGATACTTACATATAAACGGCCGCATAAACCGGCAACTGCCCAGTCCATCAGCAGATGGATCAAGGAAGTGCTTCACGAGAGCGGCGTGGACGTGGCGACGTTCAGCGCGCACAGCACGCGTCACGCCGCTACGTCCGCGGCGCGCGCCTCCGGCCTATCTTTGGAGGCTATTAGGAAAGCAGCAGGCTGGACAAATAGGTCACAGACTTTTGCTAAATTCTATCATCGCCAAATTATAGACGAGAATAGCTTTGCGAGATCGGTATTACAAACCTAATAAGTTACTATAGTTGATTACTTCTAGTTCATAAGCTTTTGTAACATGTTTTTGTAATTTATTTAATTTAATCATGCAAAAATAATAAAAATCATAATCTATGATAAACATATTTTTATTTACTCGCACAAAATTTTGTCTCTAAACATCTACAATGTTGTTATATCTGAAGAATGAAGCGACGAAATATAATATATGATCAAACGAACTTTGTAAGTGAAGTTCGATCGATATTATATGAGTACGCTTCATTCGAAGATATACACTCCCACCCTCCCAATACCCGAAAAATAAAATTTTGTGACTTTTTTCTCTAAAGAATGACGAGCTGTCGCAGCGCCTAGCCGCAGAAAGGGAAATCAAACTACCTTATTTTATTTTATTTTTATACCGTGCGATGTTGCCAGTAGGTTAGAAGGACTACAATGTTGTTATATCTTCGAATGAAGCGTACTCATATAATATCGATCGAACTTCACTTACAAAGTTCGTTTGATCATATATTATAAAACAAAGTTCGTTTGCCTTTACCGGACAAAATAAAAATCGAAATGGATTTTTGTAAATTGCCTAAATATCACAATCAGATACTTAACTAATAAACTATTAATTAATAGCTTCCGCCCTGCGGCTTAACCGCGTTCCGGGATAAAAGTGGCTTAGTTCTTTTCCCAAACTCTGTCTATATCAGTACCAATTTACATCAAAATCATTTCAGTGTTTTAGGCGTGAAAGCGAAACAGACAGACAGAGTAGGTAACTTTCGCATTTATAATAAAGTAGGGATAAAACAAAGAAAGTTTAGAATATGTCGCAAAAATCTTACCAACTAGTAGCTTTACTAATAAATATATAACTCAGCTACTTAATTCATATACGAATGCTTAGGGCCGTCTGTATGTTTGTCATACATCAAGGATTTAGCGAAAAACCCCATACGATTAATAACATACAAAGGTTATCAAATCATAAATACTTTCAGGTTTTACCAAATACCTATTTATCCCGTTTATTGTGTGACCGACGCGTCATTATATAACTCATTTACTTTGATATATCATTTATTTAAAATACATAATACATTTTCATTCCTTTTAAATATGTATATACTTCTAACGGACCCGGCAGACTTCGTTCTACCCACTAACGCCACCTATCGGGTCCAAATTAATGTATTATACATAAAAACCTTCCCCATGAAATACTCCGTAATTTAGTGAAAACCGCATGAAAATCTGTTCAGTAGTTTTTGTGTTCATCGCGATCAGACAGACAGACAGAGGCGGCGGGGCCTTTGTTTTATATGTATAGATATTTATTGACATCCAGCCACAAAATAAGCATTTCATGCACATAAATGTTTGTCCTGGGTGGGAGTCAGGATCACTAATCATAAAGCCAAGCAATCAAAAAACTTATAGGTAATTGTCATGAAAAAGTAATCTGCCTATAAAAATAACAAGCCTTAATTAGTTTAATTAAATGGTCGAATATTACAGATAGACAAAGGATTCAACTGAAAATATTATCGTAACTTGTAAACTAACTTCTACCCGCGGTTTCACACGCATGCCCATATGCTAGGATCCTTCCCTGTCTCCAAAAATGAATTCCTATTACCTTGGTCACAGCATCACGCGTGAACGGCAGGACCGATTTCGTGAATTCTTTTTTTGTTGTGTTTGTTATTATCTGAAGAAGGTTCTTGTAAAGAAAAAATAAGAAAGTTTCACGGAAAATATAAAAATTTTAGAAATCTTAACAACCATATTGACTTCTCTGATGTAACTCTTTTGACATTATAAAACTAACATAACTTTTCTAAAAATGGTGAAGATCTATCCCAGATGATATTATCCGAGTCAGCTAGCATATTTTGATTCTGTGCCAAATTTTATCTAGATCCCTTTAACCATTTTGTCGTAATTGAGTAAGATCCATTCATTAAAACTTTCGCATAATATAATCAAAGCATGAAAATAAACTCCTAAGACTTAGGCTAAACTATACCTAGAATACA
Source organism: Thyatira batis (assembly GCA_905147785.2). Classification (NCBI taxonomy): domain Eukaryota; kingdom Metazoa; phylum Arthropoda; class Insecta; order Lepidoptera; family Drepanidae; genus Thyatira; species Thyatira batis. The sequence goes on from LR990499.1 coordinate 417,944, forward strand.
ATACTACTTTAAAACGCTTAGTACCTAGGTAACTCACGGTTTCAGTTGTAAGCAGGAACTTAGGTCCAATTAGGTCTAGATTTTTAGCTCCACGTCTGCATCTGCCAACTAAAACTGGGTATTAAACGTTTGTAAGGCCACAAGTACTGAGCTTATCGTAAGCTCTTATCACACCACGGTTCATGATGTCATCTCGCTCGAATTCAATAAACATTATGTTATTATGATAATCCTAATATTAATTAAAATTAGAGTAACTAAAAATGCCACAATCAATTAAAATAATGCTTATCTTCAAATGGCTGAATAGATTTTATTACATAGATGAGGGCACTCGCCATCACAAATAAAAAACTCCATTCAATTCGGTCCACTCGTTGAGACAACAGCTACATTAGTTAACTAATAAAACCTCTTTTAAGTTGGTGGTTAAAATTGAAGATTCGTTCTGAAAAAATCATATATTCATACACTAGGATTATTATTCTAAAACCTTACCCCAGTCTAGGCCTGAGTTCTACCTCCTATAATAATATGAAGCTATAGCGAAGTTATAGTCACAAATTGGACCATTTAGTAGGTAGGATTAATTAAACGAAGCTAGATAATATCATGTAATATATTTCGCACTGTCAAAAGAATTCTAATAGATACTTTTTCTATACTTAGTCACCCTATAAAATGCTTAGGAAACGTTTATATAGGTAAGTAATAGTGGCGCCTATTTCTAACATTATAGCAATCATCCACAACCAGGTGTTGGTATTAGAAATATTTCTATAAGATAAGATTTAAAATTTGAAATTGAAAGTTCACATACGCATGCTTCGCTAGTACCTACCTAATTATTCGTAATGTCTAAAACCACGGTAAGGAGTAAAAGAGAGGACACATAAACGTCACTATTTGCCTCTCATGTGTGTAGGTATTAATAATTACTGTTTGTCTCTTTCACTCGCACTAGTCCAGATGAACCCGAGATACATCGCTCCTACTCTTTATCACGAAATCTTATAACTAGCTGCCGTCGCGCGGTTTTACCCGCGTAGTTCCCGTTCCCGTAGGAATACGGAGATGAAATAAAGCCTATGTTACTCATGAATAACGGAGCGTTCTATTGGTGAAAGAATTGTGCAAATCGGTCCGGTAGTTTTGGAGCCTATTCGTTACAAACAAACACATCTTTACTTTTTATAATACTAGTGGCTCCCCGCGGTTTCACCCGCGTTCCCGGGATAAAAAGTAGCCTATGTGTTATTCCAGAACATATTCTAGCTCTGTGCCAAATTTCAAGCAGATCCCTTCAGCCGTTGGAGCGTGAAAGAGTAACAAACATCCATACATACAAACTTTCGCATTTATAATATTAGTAGGATTAGTACAGATAGTATATGTAGGTATATACTTGATTGAATTCCCCACGTCATGAGGAAAATACAAACATTAACATGTGTGGTGGGGTTCCGTGGTCATTTACCTAGAAGTTAAAAAGCCTTGGTATTTTTTATTTATTTGTTCATTATGATACATACAACTAATAACAACTAGGTAATTTAAAGAGCCGTGGTGAAAAATATTATAATTTAGAATAAATACTAACGCGAAAAATATTTACAAATTATAATAATAAAAAAGAAACGAAATATTTTTACATCATAGAAGATTAAAGATTTAAGCACAAATTTTTGGACACCCAAATATAGACAGTGAGACTAATTCCTTGAAATGTAAATAAATCTAAGTTTGTTTTGAAAAGAGTAAATGCTGAGTTTATTGCCGGCTCTTCTCAGCAAAACCAACCTTCCGAACCGAGCGTTAGAGTCTGACTATTTTTAAGTGTCTGTGAAGGCCTAATTGAATAAAAATCATTTTTCATTTCATTTCATACATATGGACACAGAAAGCAACTTTGTGTTATGCTATGTAGTGAGGTTCGTAACTGGATGTTTTTATCAAAGTTGGACACCCACGGAACCATTCGCGTTTTCGCACGACTCGCGGCCACGCGACCGGTTCTGCGATTGGTTCGCGACTCCAGTGCGCTGGAAGCCATCTTGCGAGAGACACCGGCTCTTTACAATTGACAACATAAAAAAACAAACATAACCTTTTGTTATTATGATTAAACATATGAATTGATAGTAGAATCGTGTGTGAACCAGTTTTAGAAAATATTTGGTAAGTTAAACGTGATTATTTTAAAGTTCTAAAACTTTGTTTCGTCTGTGTTAAAGTTTTATTTTGACTGTTTAAAGTTATGTAGCATTGAACAAGGGTCATGTTTCAACGGTCTTATAGTTTTATGAATGAAGTCATGTTTTAGTCAATGTTGAGTCACTAAGTTGATCGCGTTTATTTGCGAACTGCTTTCCAAGTTTCGTTCTACGTCTATTTTTAACTTTACTCAACTAAACTCCTCATACATGCGATCATTATTAAGTGTTTACTTTCAAAAACTACAAGTTCAAGCCAATTTCACGGTTAAGTATTTATTACATCATTTTAAACAAACATTAAATAATTCTTAAGTCACATTGGGTGTAAATTAGTTTAAGTTTGCACTTCAAAGCTCTCGATCAGCTTTAAGTTTACAATACAAGGATAGCTTATTGTAGAATTAAATTGACCGTGAAAGCAAATAACCTATGTAAAGTATTAAGAGGTGATATGACCTATTAAACCAGTCTATCAAAACTAGTTTTCACATTATCTATATTTATTTATCGTTTTTATAATATTTTACAAGCTGATGTCCGCAGCTTCGCCCGCGTGGATGCCGTTTATTAATATACGATAGTATTTATGTATTTCCACAAGGAAGACTATTTAATTTCTATTTAATATAGCAATATTAATGAGAAGTGGGGTTCTCACTTAAACATCTCATTTTGATAATAGGCTAATATTGAATAACAAAAATCTAGCGGGGGGGTTAGTTAGCGTTTTCGATTCTAGGACTAAGCATAGGTACATAGGGATAGACAGACGGAAGCGATTTTGTTTTATACTATGTAGTGATGATTATTACAATAATTTTCTACAGTTCAGTCTGAGTTAGTATTTAAATAACTAAAGGTTTCGATCGAGGTAAAGTATTTTTAATTAAAAATAAGGTTATATAATCAGGTAAAGTTGGTATCAATAGTAGTAAGCAGGAAAAGTAACAGTACCTATTGTTAGTGGGACTACTAAAAACATCGATATATATGTACTACGTACTAGATAGGGCGTTCCGAACACTCGCTTTTGTCAACTCAACTGAACTGCAGTCCCCACACCCGACTTTAGTGTGGCTTCGACATTCATTCAGTGCGGGTGCGCACGGAGCAGCGTTAATAACAACGATAATCCGAATCAAAGTAGACCCTGGACGAAAATAACTAGTCAGTAGTCAACTAAGTACAATTACTACCTGTTTAAGTGAATTAATAGGTGATAATTTCGTAATTCCAGAGTAGAAAAACAATTTATCTATTTAAATACCACGCCATTCTACAATCATATACTAAAACGTGCAGATGTTCCCTTAAAACTGGTTGTAGGTAAAAATATGTAACTGAACACAGACTTGATATGTTTTTTTAGAAAGGTTTTAATTTGATTAATTGTTAATGAGTTTTTAATTAGTAGTGATAGTTTGATATTTTGAATAATTGTTTTATGTTAATTCAAGCCCTGGCCCGTACCTCTGAGTACTCATTTAAGCCATGTGAAGTCCGCCAATCCGCACTAGGCCCCCCTAATATTAATATAATACATTTTGAAATCGAGTTTTATTCTAATGAAGTTTAGAAGGTAAAAAAGATGTGTCACATCTGCGGTGTGAACTCTATAGGGACGACATCTTAGTGTAGTTAACTGAACGAAACGCGTAAGCGCCATGAAATTTGCGGCGCTTACGACGTTTTGGTCGCGAGAAAACTATACTCTAAGCAATCTAGCGCTGTATCTTTTAAAATAGTTTGGTTAGTTGACACAGCTTTATACAGCGCTGCAGCGAACTTTAGTTCTAACTCTTACCAGTTTTTAAACAAATGTTTTACATGAACGTTCTTGTCTATCGCTATACGTCGATGACTAAAAATAATATAAACATAGGTACTAGCGGCCGCCCCGCGGTTTCACCCGCGTAGTTCTCGTTTCCCGTCCCCGTGATCACATAGAAAAAAAAATAGATACCTACCTATATGGTAGCCGATTCTCAGACCTAATGAATATGCATATAAAATTTCATAAAAATCGGTCAAACCGTTTCGGAGGAGTACGGTAAGGTAACTAACATTGTGACACGAGAATTTTATATATATAGATATGTAATCAGAATTGAATATCCGTTACTGAAACTAACGGTTAATCTATTATTATTTCATATTCATAACAATTTTGATTAAAACCTATACCTACTAATATTATAAATGCGAAAGTTTGTGAGTATCGATGTATGTTGACAGCCCGGTTGGCTTTGTGGTTAGTGACCCTGACTCTCAAGCCGCGGGTCGTGGGTTCGAATCCCACCCAGGACAAACATTTGTATGCATGAATATGTCTGTTTGTCCTGTGTCTGGATGTAAATATCTATATAAGTATGTATTTAAAAGTAGTTTATGTAGTATATCAGCTATCTGATTACCATATCACAAGCTCTGCTTAGTTTGGAATCAGATTGGCAGTGTGTGAAAAATGTCCCAGGATATTTATTTATTATTATTTATTTATGTTTGTTACTCTTTCACGCAATAACTACTGAACGGATTTGGATGAAATTTCGAACACAAATAGTTTATAACCTGGATTAATACATAGGCTACATTATATTACGGGAAAATTTAAGATCCCTCGGGAACGCGGGTGAAACCGCAGGGAGCCACAATATATAGGTATATGTAATGACATTGTAAAAGACAATATTAAATTGTGCAGTTATTATCACAAAAGGTTATCGCACAGGCCTGTGATAATATATTAAATGCAAATATAAATAAACTAGTTTCCACCCACCCGGTTCCTCTCGCGAATCGTAATGTAGCTTTCCTGATTGGTGAAATATTCATATCGGTCCAATAGTTTCGGAGCTTACAACACACAAACAGAGAAATATCATATCTTTCCTCTTTCTAAAAATCAAAAATAAAAAATTTAATTTTTTTAATTATCAAATTGATTGATTGATCAAGTTAATTTGATTGATTTTTAGGGTTCCGTACACAACGGGTAAAAACGGGACCCTATTACTGAGCCTTCACTGTCCGTCCGTACGTCCGTCTGTCACCAGGCTGCATCTCAAGAACGGTGATAGCTAGACAGTTGAAATTTTCACAGATGATGTATTTCTATTGCCGCTATAACAATCTATATATATAAAACAAAGTCCCCGCCGCCTCTGTCTGTCTGTCTTAACGCGATGAACACAAAAGCTACTGAACAGATTTTCATGCGGCTTTCACCAAATTACGGAGTATTTCATAGGGAAGGTTTTAACATACATCAATTTGGACCCGGTAGGTGGCGCTGGTGGGCAGAAGTAATTACTAAAAATACCTAAAACTACATTAAATTCATGATTGACAATTTGTTATGAATCATAGGTAGGTATAGACTTATACGAGTTTTGCAACTGAAGTAGGTGATTTATCGCAACTGCTTACATTATCAGATAAAAGGTAATAGAGATTCTCACTTTATAGCTTATACAAATACCTATATAAACATGATATGTCCCTCTATTTGTTGTGCCTGTGTGGATTCGCTAATCTAACTAAAATTATAAATGCTATGGCTTGGATGAATGTTTGTTAATCATGACACAATAATTAATTGATCTATAGGAAAATTTGCATAGAGTTAGAATAAGAATATATTTTTTCCTTATAATACAGGAAAGAATGATATCGTACAAAAATTTACTTAAAACTAATCACAACATTAAGCCTCAGCATTTGTTAAGTATACATGATTAATTTTGTACCTTATTTTATGTATTGTAAGTAATAGATAAATTTATTATTGTTACTCTAAATACTCAGCGCTAGATTTTTTACTTTATTGCAAAAATTTTAACATGTTCTAGTGATTTTATCATCACAAACATACACATTGTACCTACCTATATACATACAGTGGCCGATTAACCCTTAATCAAATTAAGCAATTGTCTAGGGCATCACGTCAGGGGGGGCATCAAATAAATAAATGATGCTTTAGTTTTTATTGTTGTCGAACCTCTTCCACTTCTAAGGTACCTACGTTACGTACATCTCATCATCTTATTTTACAAAAAACTAATTATCCGATTATATTTGACGTAAGAATAGGGGAGCATAGGCGTGGATTGCTTAGGGCATCAAGTAGTCTTAATCCATCACAGCCTATATATAGATAGCTATGCTGGTTTTCTTTCAGTTCAAGATGGCAATGCCAGGATACAAACCATCCCAGGACAGCATGGCCGGGCGGGTCCTGGGACACAAAGTGTCCAGTATTATAGTCGGAATCTTGCATTTGGTAAGTAGCTCTATTTCGTTTTGATTGTTCCGCACCCGAATGGGATCCTATTACTAAGCTACTGCTTGTCTGTCTGTCACCGAACTGTATCTCATTAAATGGGAATTAAATATTCACATGGTGTATAGTAAGAAATAAATCCAAAATTAAAGTGGGCTCCCCTACTAGTTTCTTTCACAAAATTATTTTAAAAAACACCAGCATACTTAGTTTTAAATCTTGTAAGATGGTGCGGAACTCTTCACGCGCAAGGCATTTTATCTTTTGGTATGTCAACAGTTCCACTCCAGCTTCTTTTCATAGAATAAATTTAAGATTTCATCAATTAGTATGTGGATAAATAAGTCCGACTCGCTTTTTTTTGTTGTCTTTCCCTTTCACTCTCTCTCCTTCTTATCCATTTTAAATATGATTATTAAATTTCAGGTGTTATCAGTATCGACGTTCATACACCTGGCGTCCGGGGACACTGCTGTGAAGGGAAAAAGTGGTACTACAGCTATCTCCGTGCTGGAGTGCCTGGCCGCCATCGCGTTCTGCGTGCTGCTGCTCATCGGCTTATTCAAGGTAATACACAAAGCTTTTGAAAGGCTTCGCGGTTCTCGAGAGAAAAAATCTGGGGGCAAATGTAAAATAAACATCCTGGGACATTTTATAAAGTATCAAGAATTTCTATATTCTTATGTCTTGGAACCCGGATTCACCTATACTAAAAAGCTCAAACAAAAGCTAGTTATGTGCTAGTTCCAATAAATTATTCATCATCACTATCATCATCATCATCATCAGCTCATATACGTCTCCACCGAGAAGCTCGAACCTCCCCTAACAATCAGGGGGTAAATAAATTATTATTAAATAGCAAATACGTTTTTGTTTTTCAGAAAAATAAATGTTTCGTGAAGTCATACCTGATCTACAGCTTGGTGTTCCTGATCCTGTGTGTGATTGGGTTCTTCGTCCTCGTGTTCGACTCCTCCGTGTCGATTGGCGTGTCCGGCTTCTTCTACTTTCTACTTGGCTTAAGTAAGTCATTATATACTAGTGGCTCCCCGCGGTTTCAGCCGCGTACCCGGGAGATCTTCCATTTTCCCGTGATTAAAAGTAGCCTATGTCCGTTCTCAGGTTGTGAACAGTCTGTGTACCAAAATTTTAATTTTAATCGGTTCAGTAGTTTCAGCGTGAAGGTGAGACAGGCAGAGTTATTTTGATTTTGTACATGCCTTTATCTATACTAATATTATAGCTATGGTTTGTTTGTTTGGTTGAAAGCGCTAATCTCACGAACTTGAAAATAGGTCGAATTTGAAAAAAAAATTCAGAGTTCCTTAGCCCATTTATCGAGGAAGGATAGGCTATCCCTGTATTTCTACGTAAAAGACTAGACGGGTGAAAGCACGGGGCGGAAGCTATAAATAAATATCCTGGAACCTTTTGTCAGATATTTACTCAAACATACATATTCATAAACACAAATATTTTTCGTGCGTCTTGAAAGTTAAGGTCACTAAATCAAAATACAAATACATATATAAAACAAAGTTTCTTACCAGCTCTTCTCAGTACAAAGCTTCTGAACCGAAAGGTGCTTTAATTTTCAGTCTAAACTGAATTTAAACTTTAAATCTTTGGCATTAAAGCTGTTTTTTGGTTATTAACATATTTGTTTTCTACAATTTCAGTGTTGTACCTGCTGTTCTTCTTCGTGGTCCACACATACTACATGATGACGTACTGCATGCCACGACCGACGGCCAATGGAGTTTAAGACTTAAGTGATGACAATAAAGTGCCTTTTCAAGTGCCAATTATATAATATTGGTAACAAAAACATTAAAATAATTGACTGAGCTCAACTTAAAAGCTTGGGCAGGCAACCCCATTTAGTGTTAAAGAACTTCTTACTATTAGTAAAAGCTATTTGCCCATGATTTGTGTATCATAGTGTTTTGCTACGTGGAGCTTTTCCTAGGCCCGCGTGGTGGACTATGGCCTAAACCCCTTGTTAGGGGAGAGGAGAGCTTGATGAAAATGACAAGCTTTGAAGTCCATGGTCTGACAGTAAAAAAGGAGACAGTAGGTTTTCAAAGGGTCGGCAACGCCCCGTGATGCCCCTGGTGTTGCAGGTGCCCATAGGCTGCGGTAACCGCTTTCCATCAGGTGGGCCGCATGCCTGTTTGCCACCGTCGTGGTTTAAAAAGAAAATGTGACGCTGACTTTCAAGCTCCTGTTGTAGGTATGAATCCCACACACGACAAACATTTTATATGTACAAGAATATACCCGTTTGTTCAGCGTCTAATTATGTATTTAAAAGTAGTATATCAGCTATCTGGTTACCATAGCAAAAGCTATGATTAGTTTGGAATCAGATTGGCCATGTGTAAAAAATGTGTAAAAGAAGCCGTGGTGGCTCAGTTGGGAATGCACCGACTCACAATCATGAGGGTGCAGGTTACGTACCTCTGAGTTTATAAAAACTTACGTACGGTTCAGACCACTGGCTTTCGGTGAAGGAAAGCATCGTGAGGAAACGTGCATGCCCGAAATGTCAGAATTAAAGGCATGTGAAGTCCGCCAATCCGCACTAGGCCCGCGAGGTAGACTATGGACTAAAAGTCCCCCTCGATGTTAGGGGAGGCTCGAGCTCCTTGGTGGAGACGTATATGAGCTGGTGATGAGAATGAAAAAATGTTTCTGGATACTTATTATTAAAAGATATTTTGTTTGTAATGATCAGGCTCCAAAAAAACTGGCACAAATCATAATTATGTTAGATAGCTCATTTATCGAGGACAACTTAATTATAGAAAACGGGAATTTTTTTGCAAAAAGGGGGAAAATGTGACGAATAAGTTGCACAGATAGTACCTACTTAGATGAGACGGAGTTACTATTAGATAAGGATAGAGATAGCATTATCTTACTGGATATCAATATATATAAAACAAAGTCCCTGCCTCTGACTGTCTGTCTTAACGCGATGAACACAAAAACTGAACTGAACTGATTTCATGGGGAAGGTTTTTATGTATAATACTTGATGTATTGGACCCGGTAGGTGGCGCTGGTGGGCAGAACGAAGCCTTCCGGGTCCGCTAGTAATAAGTAAACTAGTGTGTAAGGAAAGAAATTACTGTCCGTATAAGGGTGTAAAAGCCATCTGAGGCTAACACCTTGTAATCCATAAAAAAAAGAAAATAAACAATTTGATTTTGTACTTTTAAATATACTTGACAATGGCAATCGTTTTGGAGTTGTTTTATTATTCTTAACCCCAAAGTGAAGACGTAGTGACTCAGTGGGGAACCGACTCACGATCATGAGGGCGCAGGTTTCAACCCTGGCCCGTATCTCTAAGTTTTAAAAACTTACGAATGGATACACACCACTGGCTTTCGGTGAAGGAAAACATCGTGAGGAAACCTGCTTGCCCGAGATGTCACAATCAAAGACATGTGACATAGAAATATATATAAATATCTAATTTATATACCTACTAGTGGTTCCCTGCGGTTTCATCCGCGTACCCGGGAGATTTTCCATTCTCCCGGGATAAAAAGTAGCCTATCTGTCTGTCTAGTCTCGTTTTTTCTTCAGTTGTAAACCTCTAAAAGCATTAATTAAAAAAAACCCTATCTATAAGTCACAGAGAGCTTTTTTTAATTAATATCGTTCGGATATCTAAACCTAACAAATAAATAAATAGATATTTGGAGTAAAGGCGCCAAGATTATCTCCCTAAAACAAATATGGTCTATCAGTTTACAAAAGTAGATATCTATTCGAAGTTTCAAATAATTTATTTACCGCGCATCTCATTCCGTCCGTAACATTCTAATAATCCGGCTTTTCAACATTCCCACTTATTATATCATTCTTCATCGACATTATAACCTGTAGACTCCTAACATCCTACGGTAATTGAAACATTTTCTTAACTTTTACAATTTACTGTAATAAGTGCCCTTGTAACAAACCCCACGCAGTTATATATGAGAGATTTATTATACAAATCTGTTTTTAAAAATGTTTCGCTCTATTTTAGGAGTCTTTTGACTGTTATGTTGATGGCAAGATTGATATTTTCCTTGTTCTGCACAACGTAAGAATCGCAGTGCAGCGCCTCCTTTCAAGGACCGTAGTGGCGTCAATTTATTATTATTTACAAACACAAATATCGCGTTCTGCAACTATTAGTAATCGAGAATACCGTCATGTTCAGGGAAAATCGTAGCTGCAAAGTGATGTGTTGAACATTGTCAGTTTAGGAGTGTAGCAGAAAGGTAGTGCCATGACCGATGACACAGAACAGCCCGGCCAAACCCAAGCGGAGGAAGTCATATACGGCTTCTGGTCGGTTGGGATTCTAGCGTCTACCATATGCCTCCTGATGCAGATAGCCTTGTACGTGCTGATCCCGAAATGTAGGAAGTTTGACGAGAAAATTCTGACGCAGATGACTGTGGCGAGGCTTATATACACGATAGCAGAGCTACTCATCACGAAAGAATTGACGGACGGCGTCGGCAAAGACATAACCTTTGCCCTCTACTTGCAGTCCGAAATGGCGCTCATATGCTGGATGTTTCTATTCACCAAGAACCTGTACGACAAAGTGGTGCTTGTCTTCACGTTGGAAAACCGCAACTTCATCTATATATCCATAGGGATCTGGGTGCTGACTCTGCCGCTCGGTGCTATGTGCCCCTTCCTTCTGACAAAAGACATGGAAAGTGAGAAAATGCGCGAAATGCTGACCAAAATATACACTGTGTATACATATACGAAGTTCGTCGTTCTTCTTGTAAACGTGCTGTTCTTCTGCAGGATTTTCTTCGTCGTGTATTCACGAGGGGTGGGTACTAATAGAAATCTGAAAAACATTCTGAAGACTTGTGTAGTGTCTTTTATATTGGTGTGTACGAGTAGCTTGCAAGTGTTGGTCACGGATGTGCTGACCTACTCCATTCCCGACGACATGATGCTGACTAAAGTGTTCTGCGTCATCAATTCTTATCAAATATTAGCGATGACCATGATTTTTATTATTGTCATTAACAGTAAACTTGAGGGATCGGTTTTGAAGGTTGTAAAGACAAATTGTAAGGGTCTATGTTAAGAAACAGTGACGAATATAAATTCTGTGCTGGGAATGTGGACGGGCTAGAGTACTAAACTCGGAGAGCGGTCGTCTCATGCGGTTCCATAGTAAACGAAAGAGACAAACCTGAAAGGCCGCGCCGATTCATAATTAGGATAGTGACACATACAATATAGCAATATGTGGAGGAAAAACAATTTCTGCTAAAAATTGTTATTGTAACAATTGTTTGGCTGAGTTATAATGTACGAGTTAATATTAAATTAGCAGTATTTATAAATAAATAACTTGATTATAAAATTATTACAAGTTTTTTTAAATATAGTTACCTAAACTTCATAGAAGCCGTGGTGGCTCAGTTGAGAACACAATGACTCACAACCTTAAGGGTGCAGGTTGAACACCCTGCCACGAGCTCTGAGTTTAAAAACTTACGTAAAAATCTGTGCAACCACCACTGATGATGACAATTCATTAAAATTGATAAACTTTGATATAAGATCTAAAAGGAAATAAAAAAAAACATTAACGTTAAGACTTCTAAGTTGTCTGTGTGTATTTTCCCTAAGAAGATGTTTTGCGTCATTGTATTTCCCAGTTTTATGGCTCATCTTGTTTAAATATTTAAAATGAACGTGAAAGGAACGTCCTTGGTTGTAGCACTTCTTTTTTATCATTGTTTGAGTCGATAATGGTCAAAGGGTAACATTAGGTTAACCTTTTTGGAATTTAATACACACATCACACATCACAAAAAGGTCCAATCTACTTAGGTAGATTATGAATTTCGATACCAAATTATGCGATACTAAGTACGGATATAATTATAATAATATAAGATAACTATCTCAATCTCTATAACTTCCACGTAAAGTTAAGGGATATCAAATATTTTTAAATAGTCTCCAAACAGAACATCAGAGAACTATTCATAAGCTCGTAAAGCCCTATTTGTATAAAACTATGCTTGATATTTTTATAAAACGCGGAAACTAGTCATCATCCTTATGTCCTACATCATCTATTGTATTGGCCACACAGGAGGAAAACACATAAATCAAATCATATGTATTATTGTTTAGAAATTGTAGATGGGTAGTCCTGTGTATACCTTGGTAAACATGTTCATGGTGATATTTATAATATTTTGGCTCTGTGGAATTATTTTTTCTGTGCTGTGTCTCTTTCTCCAGTTAACATTCTTCTACCTCATACCGAGGAGCAGGGGAATGGACGAAAAGATTCTCTATCAACTTTCAACCGCTCGCCTGGCGTGCACTATAAGCGAGTTTACTTACTTGATTATTGTCAATGTATATCATATTGACATCAATTTGGATGTGCTCTGCTGTTCATACATCATGTCGGACATGGCCCTGATCAGCTGGATGTTTGTGTTCATTAAGAACGTCTACAACAATGTGGTTAAAGCGTTCCGTTCGGAAACGCAGAGCATTCTGCTAATGAGTGTCACTGTTTGGGTAATAGCTGTAACTTTTGGACTAATGTTTGTATTATTTGGTAATATTCTGTTTTTGAACTATGATTGGATGCCCATGTTCCGATGGTATTATGTGATCAAATGCTGTGTTCTAATTGTTAACGTCGTACTATGGGGGAGGGTGATCGTTGTAAGTAGAAGTAAAAATAGTAATAACACTCTGAAGAATGTTATAAAAACCAGTGTGGTGTCTCTGTCATTGCTGTTTGTTAGTAGTTTACAAACAATGATAACTATTTCTGTGAAGGATGCTACCGGGGATTTTGTGAAACTTCTGTGCATTATAAATTCGTACCAGGCTGTGGTGATCACTGCTCTCTTCGTCGTATTTGTGAGGAACAAACAAGAAGCGCCTATTTTACAAACTGCTTTTTTAACATTGAAATCAAAGGTAGCATGTAAATAAAATAAACATTTGTCCAGAGATGACCAACATTAAAATAAACTTAAGGATAAACGACTAGCTTAGGTACATATTGTATATTTAAATCTAGGTATAGTTATATTTAGTCATACAGTTGGAATCCAGTCTTTGATAGGAATTATACATATATGTAATACAATTCTACCTAAGCAATAATAAATGAACAGGTTTTATAGAAAATGTTGGTCCTAGAATTACACTTATGACAGTCAAAAATACGAAAGTCATTATTGCCTATTAGAGAGTGACATCGATATATATGTACTACGTACTAGATAGGGCGTTCCGAACACTCGCTTTTATCAACTCAACTGAACTGCAGTCCCCACACCCGACTTTAGTGTGGCTTCGACATTCATTCAGTGCGGGTGCGCACGGAGCAGCGTTAATAACAACGATAATCCGAATCAAAGTAGACCCTGGACGAAAATAACTAGTCAGTAGTCAACTAAGTAAAATTACTACCTGTTTAAGTGAATTAATAGGTGATAATTCCGTAATTCCAGAGTAGAAAAACAATTTATCTATTTAAATACCACGCCATTCTACAATCATATACTAAAACGTGCAGATGTTCCCTTAAAACTGGTTGTAGGTAAAAATATGTAACTGAACACAGACTTGATATGTTTTTTTAGAAAGGTTTTAATTTGATTAATTGTTAATGAGTTTTTAATTAGTAGTGATAGTTTGATATTTTGAATAATTGTTTTATGTTAATTCAAGCCCTGGCCCGTACCTCTGAGTACTCATTTAAGCCATGTGAAGTCCGCCAATCCGCACTAGGCCCCCCTAATATTAATATAATACATTTTGAAATCGAGTTTTATTCTAATGAAGTTTAGAAGGTAAAAAAGATGTGTCACATCTGCGGTGTGAACTCTATAGGGACGACATCTTAGTGTAGTTAACTGAACGAAACGCGTAAGCGCCATGAAATTTGCGGCGCTTACGACGTTTTGGTCGCGAGAAAACTATACTCTAAGCAATCTAGCGCTGTATCTTTTAAAATAGTTTGGTTAGTTGACACAGCTTTATACAGCGCTGCAGCGAACTTTAGTTCTAACTCTTACCAGTTTTTAAACAAATGTTTTACATGAACGTTCTTGTCTATCGCTATACGTCGATGGAGAGTGACATGTATAAAATACTAAAAATTAAATAATTTCATGAGCATAAGCTAAAAAGTCAGTAGGTATATCCTGTAAGTACTGTATAGGATATTGCATGTATGATGTCGTTTCCACCTAAGTATTATATAATTAGTTATGTATTTAAAATAAGTATTATGTGAGTTATATGGTCTGAATCTAAGTATGTCAATATATCATATTTAATAGATATTCGTGTATTCATCATCATCATCATCATCAACAGCTCATATACGTCTCCACCGAGGAGCTCGAGCCTCCCCTAACATCGAGGGGGTTTAGGCCATAGTCCACCACGCGGGTCTAGTGCGGATTGGCGGACTTCACATGCCTTTAATTGTGACATCTCAGGCATGCAGGTTTCCTCACGATGTTTTCCTTTACCGAAAGCCAGTGGTGTGAATCCGTACGTAAGTTTTTATAAACTCAGAGGTACAGGCCAGGGATTTGAACCGGCACCCTCATGATCGTGAGTCGGTGCGTTCCCAACTGAGCCACCACGGCTCTTCCAGGAACGCCAGGGATTCGTGTATTAGTAAAAACCTTTTCCTTCTGTAACTGTAGCACAAGTAAAGGGTAATCTGAACTTATTCAGCCGATGGTTTTCTTTTTTGGATCTGCACCTGCTTGCCTTTTTTCTCAAAGTCACCAACACATGGTTAATCCCCCTGGTATTGCAAAGGTTCATAAGTGGCAGTGACCACTTACCATCAGGAGGACCTTCTACCGGTTTTTCAACTTAATGACATAAATATAATGGCAGCTCGGTTTTTTTTATTTATTATTATTATTTATTTAATGAATAAGCTTACTAACTTATAATAAACTAGTGGCTCCCCGCGGTTTCACGCGCGTACCCGGGAGATCTTCCAATTTCCTCGGATAAAAAGTAGCCGTTTTAGCGTGAAAGTGAGACAGACAGACAGAGATAATTTCGCATTTATAATACTAGTATAGACATAGATTAACACTTGGATAGTATTCCTGGAAAATAGAAGAAAGCGGATAAAGCCACGGGGCCAAAGCTAGGTTAATATAAAAAGTAGGACAGCAACGCAATAAAAGCGGAGTGGCGCCATTTCTAATGTGGATTGATGATGTAACTGCTCCCAAATATTAGAACAAAAACGAGATTAGTTTAGTAACTTTCGTGATTATGGGCTTCATACACAAAAGTTTTATTTTAATCGACTCTATGAAAAGATGGAAGTTATCAAATAGGACTGCATTTATTTTTTACTTTTCTTACTTACTGTATTAGTGTTATTTTTTTTTTAAAAACAAAATAGTCTAAAACAAAAAAAATGCTTTACAATTTTAATTCTTGACTTGTTTTAATTAAAAACAAATTAAGTACATAAACCAAAGGTCTATGATTAATTAATAAAATGAAGCGCTACAGCGCTGCCGCGCTCGCGGCGCGCCGCAAGGCCAGGGTCGTCCATCAGCCGACGGATGTAGGAAGCGCCACATCGCTAGTTGATCACTGCGCGTCGCTTCATACGCTTTGTCTCGTCCCCGAATCAAAATACGCGTTCCATATTCAAAAACAAAACATTGACGCTGAAGAAAAATAAACTCAAATGTAACTAAATTTAAATGTGAACGCGGGTTTTTTTGACAGATGTTTTTTTTTTGTGATTCGCGCTCATAATTTTGTGAATAAAGTGATTAAAATCACTAATTCGTGCGCGTCTGCCGAGCTCCGTACGCTTCTGTCTTCAGCTAAAAATAAACCCAGTCACAATGCATCAATTTGATATAATTAAAGTGTATGTAAATAGATCTGGGAACGAGTGAACGAATGGAACGGCAATCGAGTGTTTTTAGTTTTTTACACTTGTGTAAATGTTGTGCATGATAAACATATTTTTTATTGTGGTCTTGCCTTCAACCATTGTTATACGTTAAACTACAGTTTTATATAAATATGAGTGAACAATTGTGAATTTTAAGTGAATTTGTACGAACCTAAGTACTCAGGACTTAAACAAGCTACAGGCATTTGGATTTTGTTCAATGAAACGGTATGTAGTTGTTATGTTTATTTAAAGTAATATAAGAGGCAATTACATACAATTTACAATGGGGAGAAGAGAAAAAGTTCTCTCTACTTACAAATGTGACCAATTCACACAATCCATCTATTGATTTTTTGGTTTTCCTTTACTTTTACGTCCATCGTGCACGTTCATAACTCTCCTCATTACAAGATCTTGGGCTCATCATATGCCTATACCATTTAAACCTATGACTCTTCATTAAACCTTAGGTCCAGAGCACTACCTATCTGATATGCTTCAAAAATTAAATTACTTTTCTCGTCTCATTCTTATTTCGTTCTCATAGCTATTCGAATTAGTAGGTATATTCACAATGTTTAAACTTTTTCGTCCATTTTAAATGAATATCTTCACTGTTCCCGCAGGATCTTGAGGAATTCAAAGAATTCTTAAAAATTCAAATAAATTCTTAGAATTTGTACTGAAAGTGAATTGAGTACCCAATAAATTTTGAGATATACCGAATAAGTTAAGAACGTCCATATTGCGAATATTCTATTACTATATTTTCGTAGCGTTAGAGCAAATCCTCCAGTGTAAATACTTGAAAAACACTTAAGGCACTGACATTTTTATGAGAGAGAGATATATATATATACATACATACAGTAATCAAAGATGACTGTACATCATCAAATAACAATAAACCATTAACTCATCCACCCTCAATTAATATGACACACACATAACAACCCATACTATTCTAAACTACAATTTTATTACCAACTATAGCCACAACAGAATAGAGCACATTATCCTTTAAACAAAAATGCCATGAAAATGTAGTTAATATAAATATGAATATTTTGTCCGGCCGCAGCCGCACGCACTTTGGCGTGCAATAAACATGTCGCCTCCATGACGACTGAAATAGATTCAGACTCATTTATTATATAAAAACTGGGTAAGTATATCACGCAAGGATGGTTCTTTATAACATAGAGATTTATTCATCGTTATCAGCTCATATACGTCTCCACCGAGGAGCACGAGCCTCCCCACCAAGGCCGGTCCACACGCTCCGTTTTGCACAACGTTTTGCCTGCACAGTTCAGAACTGCACAGAAAAAACGTCTTCACTCCGTCCTCAAAACTGCCCCTTTTTCCAGTCCACACGCAACGTTTTGTCTGTGCAGTTCTGAACTGTGCAGGCAAAACGTTACATTGTGCAAAACGGAGCGTGTGGACCGGCCTTCAACGCGGTGGTTTGGGCCATAGTTCACCACGCGGGCCTATTGCGGCGGCGGACACCACATGCCTTCTATTGTTACATCTCTTGCTTAGAGGTTTCCTCACGATGTTTTCCTTAACCGAATATAAATAGAAATAAATGTATGTATTTTTAATCTATGACTTATATTTTGCTGTCCTTCCTAAAAGAAAATAAAAAGCTTACCTATTGTTACAATAATGATAATGTTTTTAATATAAATAGGCGTTCACAAGGACGTGTATGAATAGTCTTTAAACCTCGGTTAGGAAGGTTACACCTATGACATATAAAAAAAACAATATACTATTTTTAACCAACGAAAAAATGGAGGAGGTTCTCAAGTCGACGCATTTAGGTATTTTTAATTTTGCTAATAATTAATGTTTTACACAGAACAATAAACATTGATATATTTGTTTTGTACGCTTGTGTATCCGCAATCTTTTATTAACATGGTTAGTGATGTGACCGAAGTAGGTAAGCAAATAAAGTCTAGAAGGACCGGCCTTTAATACAGCTGTTGGAACATACGAACACGTGGTAAATCGTTAAAACAACCCAATATAATAGCCAATGATAAATGATTAAAATAAAATAATATTATTATAAACTAGTGGCTCCCCGCGGTTTCACCTGCGTTGACTGGGAATCTTAAATGTTCGTGGTGGACTATGGCCTAAACCCCCTCTATGTTAGAGGAGGCTCGAGCTCCGAGCGTGGAGACGTAAATGAGCTGTTGATGATGAAGTAGGATGTGGCAAGTTTAGCCAAAATCCTCACAGACGTTGTTGCGTGTAAGAGTAACAAACATACCATATATCCTGACTCTCACATTATTAATAAATAGGAACTATGATAGCAGTTAACTGTGGGCTGATAATGGTACTTATGTTTTATTGATAATAAAACATAATTTTCAGAATCAACATGCCTATGCCGATGCTACGCAGATGCTGCTGGTGTTTATCTCTGGAGACTGGATGCTTTATACTCTGCATCATATCCACGGTAAGTTACAGTTCTCGACTTTACACAATTTCCCCGGGAATAATAGTTTTCCTAGGATGAAAGTATTAGGTTTAGCAGTGCCGGATTTATATTTTTTATGAGTGTAGGCCACTTTATTTCCGCCCCCCATGTAGTTACATATCCTCTGAAATCAAGTGACCGTCCTCTGAAATCTGCCGCAAGAATACAGTACATTATATTATTATCTGAAATACTAGTGGCCGACGTATTCTACCATCACTGGCGGTGCAGAAATATTAAATTTTGTCAATCTATGCAATCAAAGCAAAACTGCACAAATAACATAATATCAATGTCAAAAAACTCATCTATAGAGTAAAAACAGCGTCAATGTCAATTTTCTTAATTCGATAGGCAACTTGTTATAAGTCTTAATTGCCATACTACCTATGTACATTACTACTATATAATTGCAGTCTTTGTTGTGGTACATAGAGCCTATATTATGGGTCCCTACTATTTGTTTTGACCATTACAGTATCATGACGAGATTAAGGCTTAGTAGTCTTGGCATGAAAGCGTAACAGACAGACAGAGCTACTTTTGTAATATTAACAGGGATTAACCATAAAGTAAGGGGAGGCTCGAGCTCCTCGGTGGAACGTATTTGAGCTAATGATTTTGATGAACCATAAAGTACAATATTTTCTGAAAAAATAACCTTTAAACAGGATAAATTCTCCCGTAGCGGGTAATAACAGTGCGTCATAAAATTTTGAAATATTAAATCAAGGAAATCGGTACCTTATTGCTAATATTAATTGATTTACCTTGTGACTTATTTGCACGGTTACAGTCATTTGCACTGAATTGTGTTATAGAAAATTGTGATTTCTAGGAAAAATTTAAATGAATCTGTTACAGATAATATGTAGGTTTCTAGTACAACTACAGAATAAAATTGTTCTCAAAAATCAATATGGAAGTAAACAGCTATAATAGGTTTTTTTTTATGGGACTAGAAGGTCCCTCTGATGGCTGTTACACCCTTACGCGGAGTTATAAGTACCGAATTCGCCGGAAGATTTCTATTAAATACTCTTAAACAAATCACGTCATTTTTACATAAAAACTCAAATACACAATTAATTTGTTATTTTCGTGAGGTACAAATACATTATTCCCACGCTATGATATAAAAAAAACATAACATAATAAAATGGCGCTGCCAATCACGCTGTGGTCAGTAGGTAATGTGTTTATATCTATATAAATAATATAAATTGGTAATCTATGTTAAAGGTTCAAACTTGGCCCGAACCTATCTAAACTAATATTATAAGGAAAATGTATTTTTGTGTATGTTTCTAATGTAATAAACTCAAAGATTTTAGAAATTCTTTCACTATTGAAAAGCTAAATTATCAGGAAAACCGCGGGGAGCTACTAGTAACTTATATTCTGATTATTAACGAATCTTTATACCTATATTGCAAGACTATTAGTTACCGCATAGAGCATATAGAATAGTGTAACCGAGAATAAAATTACGATATAGACAAAATGAATCATCTATTAGATAAGTCGGCAACCATTCCAACGCACATGCGTACGTGGTCTGTGTCCACAATTGCATTTATTACTGTTTGGAGAACGCATTTTATGCTAAACAATTATTATATCATTGCTAAGTTTAGTGTAGGTACTACGTTTTAGCCGGTTATGCCTCCAATACACAGTGAAAAGAGCCCATATTTCTTTCAATGTCGAATATTTAAGTTTTCCAATTTAAAATCTTATATTTGATTCCTTATAATATATTTACTAAGTAATACTACAACTAAAAAACGTTAATTGGCAGAACTAGTTTTACAAAGCTTAATTAATCAGACCACTATTATGATCGTTCAATGAATTAAATAAATTAATACCCTAAGACATATTTCACTCGCGGTCAATCTGATTCTAAAGTAAGCACAATTATGATAAATTTGCTGATATACTAGCAACAACTTTCAGTACATACTTATATAGATATTTACATCCAGACACAGAACAAACAGATGTCTGTTCTTGTCCACACATATTTGTTCTAGGTTGGAATTTAGTACACCACCGGCGGCCAACCGCCATAACAACCAAGTTAAATTATGATTTATAATTTTGCCATTCCAGCTGGCATGCGTCGCCAACATCATAGCTGGTGCCTGGCACCTTCCGAGCCACCGACACCGGGACCCTGAAGACAACCTCATCTCCATGAGTATGGTCATGTTCTCCACATTATCGGCCATCGGGAACATTGTCGCACTCTTCGGAATATGTCTGGTGAGTTTGTATTTTAATGATTCGTGGTTTTGCCCACGTTTTGGGGAGACCATCAATTTTCGTGGGGTAAAAGGTGGTCTATATCTTTGCCAAGCTGTAGCGGTTTTACGCGGTTTAAGCGGTTTTACGGTTAGTAAGTTTAGCATAACAGACAGAGTTATTGTCTCATTTATAGTATTAGTAAGGACAAATGAGCAATTATTGTCTATACTATATTATATACTAAAGTACGTTTATAAATAAATTAATAGTTTTTAATCGATATCAATTGTTTGTGAATGTAGAAAGTGGTTTTCCACAAATACGGTAAACAGGCATACAGTCCCACCTGATAAGCAGTTACCGTAGCCTATGGACGCATACAACACCAGGGGCATCACGCATTGCCGACCCTTATATTAACAAATGATGCTTTTATCTAAAAGTTTATCTATATAGGTAATTCCCTAAAAATCAATCTTTCTGTAACAGTAAATAAATATGACGAAAAAAAGTTTCCAACATTAACCACAAGATCCTAAAACCCAAGAACATAAATATAGAAATCAAATGCATTTACATAATAATAATGGCAATATTGCGGTTAGTTAATTACGAAAGTAAAGTAATATAAACCTTGTAAATACTAAATTGGTTTGAGCATGATAATAATTGGCAGATAATTAGTTTCTTGGTTTTACAATACTATAACATAAAAATAAATAATGTAAAATTGACTCAGTAATTAAACAAAATGTTTTAATGTATGGTTGCTGCGCTTCCGCTTAGCAGAATAATTCTCTTTACTTCTTAGTTTTCTTTCAAACCTGTTTTGCTCATTGTTTCATGCTTAGATGGTTTTAAAAATAAATGGAAGTGTGGATGATAACTCAATCAAGCCGGATAAGCTGAAAGGATCTGGTCGTAATGAGCACACATATCTATACCAATATTAAAAGACTGAAGAGTCTGTTTATTTAAACGTGTTAATAATAGGAACTAGTGGTTCAATTAAAACAATTTTTTGGTGTTGGATATCTATACTAATATTATAAAGAGGAAAGATTTGTTTGTTTGTTTGTTTGTTTGTAACGAATAGGCTCCGAAACTACTGGACCGATTTCAAAAATTCTTTCACCTTTGGAAAGCTACATTATCCCCGAGTAACATAGGCTATATTTTATCCCTGTATTCCCACGGGAACGGGAACTACGCGGGTAAAACCGCGCGGAGGCAGCTAGTTTCATATAATATCACGCTACGACTAAAAGAACCAGAGCATCATAAATGAAAATTGTTCCAAAAACGGGGAACGTGACCCTGGACGATATCCTGGATGAACTCAAAGGAAATTTATCCCGGATAAATGCTTCTACTATTATAAATGCAAAACTTTGTGAGTATAGATGTATGGATGTATGTTTATTACTCTTTCACACCAAAACGGTTAATGGGGAAATTTGGCACACAGTTTGAATATGTTAGGGAATTACACATAGGCTCCTTTATACGCCGGGAAAATTGAAGACCCTCTGAGAACGGGTGAAACCGCAAGGAGCCACAAGTTAGAAATGAGCCAGTCAAAAGCTACGGTTGAGACCCCTCAGCCACTTGTCCGCGTAAGGGTGTAACATCATCGAGCATGTAACCAATAGAGTAGAACTGTTAACAGTTTTGTTAGAAAACAAAATACGCCAAAACGCTGCGCCGGCCCCTGTGTTCTGATTGGCCGACTCAAGGTCAAGTGTTGCACTAGACGTACACACAGGTCTCTTATTGGTCGGGTACTGTTTAAGTTCGAGCGTGGCTTGTGAGTTATACGTGACAAATCATTGATGCGTTGCTAAGCACTCTCACTATTGCTACTCTATTGGTTACATGCTCGATGTGTAACACCCATCAGAGGCTAACACCTTCTAGTCCCATCAAAATTTTGAGGAGATCTTTTCTTTGTACCTTATCCAGAGGCGTCCAGGAAACCTCCAGCTGTCCATAGTATTCAACTCGGTGTTCATAGTCTGCATATTCTTGGTCGCCGTCGTCACCTGCGTGTTCAGGATGGAGAAGTTCCTCGAGCTGCCGGAGAATATAGCCCTTATTGTCCTCGCCCTCATATCTGGCGCTGGTGAGTAAACTGCTTTTGTTTTAAGGTTCAAAATCTTATAAAAATAAAAAATTCGAAGGTTGTGAGTGTCACATCTACTTTTAAAAAATGTTTACCTATATCTTCACTACATAGTATAAAACAAAGTCGCTATCCGCCGTCTGTCTGTCTCTATGTATGCTTAGATCTTTAAAACTACGCAACGGATTTTAATGCGGTTTTTTTAATAGATAGAGTGATTCTTAAGGAAGGTAAAATGTATAGGTAACGAATAGGAGCGGAGCATCAATCAAAACTGTTGCAAAAACAGGCAAGTGACGCTAACAAAGTTGCGCGGGTCAACTAGTATATATATATAAAACAAAGTCCCCGCCGCCTCTGTCTGTCTATCTGAACGAGATGAACACAAAAACTACTGAACAGATTTTCATGCAGTTTTCACTAAATTACGGATTTCATGGGGAAGGTTTTTGTGTATAATACAACAATTTGGGCCCGGTAGGTGGCGCTGGTGGGCAGAACGAAGTCTGTCCACTAGTAAGCTATAAATTATCAGTAAATGCATTATTTATGAGGTACATTTTCGTATATCTTTTTAACTTAACAATCCTGTGAAAAAGCATCATAATATTATGGAATTTGCCACAGACATCTATATAAAAAAACTAACTAATTTATAATTATTGTTTCAGTGTACTCTCTATACTACTTAACAGTGGTCAATAGTTTGTATAGGACAATGAAAATGTCTTACGGGGACAGTGCTATACCAATATGAGAATAATTTGGAGATGAATATTAGAATCTCTAAGTGCAGTTAAAAGAAAGACTGTTCAAGCCAGGTTACAAAAGTTCCTAATACTAGCTTTTGATTTAATGAAATCGGTGAAAGTTACTTAAAAATAATATACGACGGTAGAAAGCAATTTTGTCGTATCTAAAAAATAGAGGTTTACGCCAGAGTAAAATAACACTTGAAAAATATCATAAAGAAAGTATTTAGCCCTAAATAAGAACTTGTAAGATAATAATGATAATTCCGGCAGACTCAATAAATTTATTCTAAATTATTTTCTTCAAATAAAGAGAGAAAGAAAAAAGACAATTTTTCTAGATAGGACAAAATTGCTTTTTACCGTCGATATGTAGGTATTATTGTAATAAAATTTATTATAAGTATGATAGATATTGAATACCATATAAGTGTAATAAAATGTATTATTTATATTAGTTTATTCATATCTAACAGTGGAGACAATGTACCTAATTATCTTATATTTTGTTTAATTGCGATGTGTACAGTGACGGATTAAACCTTAAACAAATTAAGCCTGATCGATATTATAATCCTTTGATCTTAAGTAAAATATAAAATATAGAGCAATTTCTTAATGCCAAATTTTTGTCCCAATGATTTTGCATTTTGGTGTAAGTAGGTTTTTGATTAAATGATTTGACAGTGGTTTTACGAAAAAAATATTATGTATATACTTACCTAGTTTCGTAGTATTATAAAGTTTAATATTCATAGAAAATAAATAATAAATACCTAATGGTGTATATGAAATACATATATTGGAAAATAAAATATACCTACATTGCTTTTATACACTTGCAGTGATTTTAAATATATAATTATTATAGAGGAATAAAAGATATACATTTTGTTTAAACATTTTTTTTATTTCATAAATATACCCGATGCATTAAACAAAGCGTTGTACAATAGTCACGGACATGAAAATTTCTATAAAATTAATATTGTAAATTATTATTACAACATTTAAAGCGTTTTAATAATTGATCGATAGGTAAGGCCTATCCAGACTGACGTTTTTGGAATAAAATATAAAATAAAAATAATTATAAAAAAGATATTATTTGGACCCGGGTAAAAACTACGTTAAAATATATATATGTATAATATAAAATGGAATATAATATAGTAATTAATATTTCCACATTTCAAATTGGACGGTGAAAAATTTTTCTAACGTCAGAAAAATTTAAAAAAATATTTTTCACTTCAGTCTGAATGTGTCTTCACTTATATAATTTTGAATATATACATATAATATAGTATTATGCATTACACGTTCTAACATATATCTATTTAGTATCTATAGTAATATTATGAATACATTAATCACAAAGGAAGGTTCATTTTGTATTAATTTTAAAAGGTAGAATATAAGATAGCCCTTTTGTAATACAAGTTTTTTTTGATTTTCCTTCGGTAACCTTATATATTTTGGGAAGCAAATATTTTTGAATTGGTTTTCTGGAAATAAATATTTAAAATATGCATCCTCTTTGGCAAAATTTCATAGTTAACTATCACCATTTAAATTTAAAGGTTTCATTCACACCGTAGATAATAATATATTCATTTATAGTAAATAAATCTTCTTTCAGCCCTTGTGCTACCTAAGCACAATTTGATATTTTCCTCCATTCCTCTCTATCAGCCGCCATTTCAGTCACTCCCTTCTTACACAATCCATCCATACTTTTTTCGGTCTTACTCTACTTTTACGACCTACCTCGTTACATTACTAATATAACATATACCTACTTATATAAATCATATATTAAGTCTTGCACAATTCGATTCTTTTCCTCACATTAAGTATTTCATTTATTGAAAATTGATTGAAAGTCGATGCCACTAGAAATGTAAGAAGTTGGTAGTTCCAATTCAAAATGATATATTTGCTCCGCCCTTGCCCGTCACATTCGCCCTCATTCGCGAGGTTTTTTAACGTACGTTAAAAAAGCGTTCAAATACAACAAATGCAATCCCAAGTATATGTTCACTGGACAGCGTTTTTAAAACGCGACGCTTTTTTATCGAGCGGTATTGCATTTTCAACTTTGGGCGTTGGAAATAGAGCATATTATGGTATACTTGGAAATAATTTGTTGTGTTTGAACGCTTTCTTAACGTCCCTTAAAAAAACTCTCGTGCGAATGAGGACTTACCGTAACCTCTGATTGCTATTCGACTCTGAACTGAATCGTTTGTCTCAAAATTTCAAGGTACCAATTCAGTACGATGGAAACACAGCTTATGGAGGTTTGACCGCGGTCCCTATGCCTTGTCTCTCTCATTAGCTAAGCGATCAGGTGAAAGGTCCTATCCTCAGGGCTCGCTGGACATCATACGTAGTCCAGTAGTTGTTTGTATGGAAAAGTGATTTTTGAGATAGTTTAGGTGATTTAAGGTAGTTATGAAGTGGTAATTCCCTGGTAAAGATACTGGACATCATCTAGTAGCTAATTAAAGCGAAGGACGTATTTATTGTCGTTATTTATGATGAGGTTCACATTAATTAATTAATATACTTTATATATATGTAAATTACAATATAGTGTTACATAAACTAAACTATTTTTTTAAATATTGACTGCAGTTTTAAAATTTACACAAATATGGACTGCAGAGCTTTTTTCACAAATAAATATATAAAATAATGTTAAAGACAAATGTATCTATATATAATATAGTATGTATATCTAAGATATAATACCTACACACATTAATTCTTATCTAGACTAAGCATAATTGCTTAAACAAGACTATACATAGATGATAAATACTTCACAAATATCTATCTGGTATAAGAAGAGTAATAGAATGTATATTAAATAGAAAAGTTCATATATACTGAATAATATCAAATTGAACAATCATATAATATTTTTCATAAAAAAATCAATTGTTTATTGATACATTATTATTTTTATTTGATATTATTTAAGTCATTATACCCTCATTTTGCATTGTCGTCCTGTAATCGGGTTTTTAAATTATTTTTTAAATATCATGAAAAGAGATGAGATTTGATGAAACATTTCATAAATGTTAAGGTTTTATTATAAAGTAAATATATTAATTATTTATCTAATTTTCAGTTCAGATACCGACAAATATATTCATAAAAATATTTTTAAGTAAATTTATGAAATATATTTTACATAATAATATTAGGATGTCGATTTTATAGGATATGTTACATCAGAAAATCATTTTATATTATATATACCTATATGATTTATAAATAATATAGTGAGTGCACCTATACGCACCATGATAGTTATATTTTAAATATAACAAAAACTGCTGATAAATATTAATAAAAGTAATATCAAAAATATTAAATCACAATTGTAGGTAAATATTATTTAATACGCAAATAAATATTTATTACTATGTATATCAATGGAATTATTATAATCATAATTAGCAAATTATATTTGTTTTTATTTATGTTTAATATTTTAAAATTTAATTTATAATCAATTTATTTCTACAAAAGTATATACAACCAACACATTCAAAGCACAAGCTGTCACAACCAGTATATATTATGCATAAATAACAATTCGTTAACAAATCAATATAAATCTTTAATATCATTAATAAACATATTTAAAAAGCTCTTAAAAATATCCAAAATTCTTTTTAACCATGGCGGGAGGGAATTTAAAAGTTCTTAAAATAAGACAGATATAGCTTTAATCCTGTAACACCCAAATACCCATTATGGTCCTTCAAAATCTTAATTTGCATACATAATTCCTAACAGAGCAACAAATTTAGGAACTATTTTAATCCTATATGGATGCTGATAAGCAATAATGTGTTAACCCTCATAAACTTGGTTTTAAGAAAATGAAAAAGAGAAAAATGCCGTTTAAAGATAATATTGTCTATGTGATTTGCGACTTTTTGTATGATATAAATCCATTTTTATGTACTTTTATATTTAAGATGACTTGAAACTCTTTTGTAGAATGTTAAATACGTGATGCATAAAATTTTTTTTTATCAAAATCTTTGTTTTCAACTTTTTGTGGTTTGACACATTATTGCTTATTAGCTTCCATATTTCAGATTCCAACTCAAAATAGAGTAGATGCAATTCTATGCTGGTTCCTTTCTTACAAATTAAATGGAATGATAGTTTATGAAACTTTTTAAAATATACTTAAAACGGTCATATGGACCTACTGTTGGTCATGACTAACATCATGGCGATATTTCCGTTATATTTTTCAAACATTTTTTCTGAATTTTAATAGATATAAGAGGAATATGTACAGTGCCATTGTATTGTCATATATTTAAGTTATTAAAGTAAAATAGACTTAAAAAGAAAAATTAATAATGATATGTTTAATTCTATCTATATAACACACTAACATTATTAATTTAATTAACTAGATATTATATTATTTATTATAAATTTTAAAACACCAAAGATTTTTATGTAAACCACAAAAATAAAGTTTGATTTAATCAATATCAGTTTTTGAATTTTAATAAATCAATAATTCAAATTATATTATGTGTTATGAGAAAAATAATATATTGATTAACATAGTGGTTTTTATTTACTCATACTATTCTGGAGCTTTCTGTTTCAATATTTCTCGTAAGCTTCTACATAAAGCTTACATTCCAATTACATAAGTCATCATTGAAGTCTTAGGTTATCGGTGGATTTTTTATAAAAAAATAAATAAAAAAAATATAAAAATAGTCAAAAAGGTAAAATTTACAGCACACCATCTTCGTTGATCGATAACAAGTAGCTTCTTATCACGACTATGAAGTAGAAGTTTTCAGCTGAAAAATAAAAATATATATATCTCTTTATGTTGTTTAGGTCGTATTTATTATATTCTATCTATAGTATCGTATGAAAGTAAATCTCCAACTAGTTAGGAAGTCAGTCTTCAACTGATAAAAACTAACCGGGATGAAATTATGAAGCGTAGGTACATTTTAAAACCCTATAAGTACCTACTATAACTTTGTAAGAAATTTAAAATGAAAATTTATTTTAGTGTTGGATAATTAGTCCATTAATGGCGGAATGATACCATAGGTAGGTACGCTATATAACATCACATTACGAGCAATAAAAGCGCATAAATATTCCAAAAACAGGGAAGATATGACCCAGATGAAGTTGGGCGGAGGTCAGCTAGTAATTAACAGGAGCAATTACAGGATCTCAAGGATATCCTATAATTCTATTGTCGGTATTTGTTAAAATAGATTCACTTCAAAGGCTATATCATATCTTGTATCAATCAATCCAGGCCCCGTGTTGAGTTTGCCCGACGTCACAGGAAAGGCAGTTGCTGGACTATGCATTGATATAAAACTTTAAGCAGTTATCAAGAAGATTAGACTCTTACCGATATAGAATACGTGCGCCACGATGTACAGTAAATCCATCTGGAAGATGCACTTGAGAGCACCGATGATGAACAACACCGTGAAAATGATCCAGAAGATGCAATATTTCTTCATCAGTCTACGATTCTCCTGCAAGAAGGTAAGATAATGCCAGGTATGTAAATAAAAGTAGTATATCAGCTAAGGGCTCCTGTCATGGTATCCCGAATGGAGTATAGCATGGGGTTCTTCAAGAAGGGAGTGAAGAGATTTTTACAGAGTCGGCATCGCGTGACGCCTCTGGTGTTACAAGCGTCCATAGGCTACGGTAACCGCTTCCCATCAGGAGGGGCTGTATGCCTGTTTGGCACTTTTTGGTATAAAAGAAAGCATCGTACAAACTCTGCTTTGTTTGGAAGCATATTAGCCGTGTGTGAAAAGCGTCACAGGATATTTATTATAATTTTGTAATGGTCATACTAAATTGCTAATGTGAGTCCAAAATAAGAGTAGGTACATACTTACATTTCTTTCTTTTGCCCTCTTAATCAATTCAAAAATCACGCTGACAAATTATCTCTTATCTTCAAGGCTCTTACCCTATACGCAGCAATGACGAAGACTCCGTCGCCGAGGAACTTGACAGTTGTTAGCACATCCATCAGAATGACGATAGTGAACACGACGGAGTTCGTGCTGTCCACTTCGAGGGGGGTCACCGCTCCCCGGATCACGCCTTTCAGCTCCATGGCGAATTCCGACAGCACAAATATTTGGAATAATGTTAAACCCTGGAAAGAGATTCACAGACATTATATTAGAATCCTTGAGAACAGGGATTGGACAGGTGAAGAAGTTCTATAGCGACAGAATTATCAAGATGAAACCGTTTTTGGGATTATTGATCCAAGAATCCAATGCAAAGTTTACTAATATTATAGAGCTGGTACTGGTTTGAATTGAAAAAATCTTTTAGTGATAGACACCTCATTTAGCGATGCTATATAATATTACGTTATAGTCAGAGGAGCGGAGCAACAAAGCAAAATGCTAAGAACATGACGCAAATTATTTACAAGGATCAGCTAGTAAGTAATCATTTTAAAACTGATCAAGTACTGTTGAATTACAAAAAGAAGATGAATGGTTGGAATCAAAAATAAATATGTGTAAGAAATAACTTAACGTTTCGATAATGGATGAAGGAGAGACCTCGTTACTCCCAATGTAGTAAACGAGCCGCCGTCGCGCGGTTTTACCCGCGTAGTTCCCGTCCCCGTAAGAATACGGGAATGAAATATATGCTATATTTCATTCCCGTATTTTTAATTCATGTTATTTATGAATAACGTAGCTTTCTATTGGTGAAAGAATTGTGCAGATCGGTTTAGTAGTTTCAGAGCCTATTCGTTACAAATAAAATCTTTCCTTTTTATAATATTAGTATAGAAGTATAGATTAACACTTACGCAGTTCACAACGCCCATGCAGAAGCATCCTGTCCACAAGTCGTAGTCGAAGCAGAACTTTTCCAGCACCGGAAGGTCCATTCTTGTCTGGAATAGAAAATAAGTTGTATTGGTTTATGTCAATAAAGTTGTAGTTTTCAAGGTTTTGGGCGCATTAACTGATTTTAGGTAGTAGGTAGTTCGCATTTGTTGATTCCTAGTTGTACCATATTATATTTTTCTATAATCGTTCAGGAAATTAACAACAACATCGACAAATAGTTAACTTTATTTTTTCTACAGATTCATAAAGTACCTACCAAGTATTTTCATTACTATTTATTTATTACAGCCTTCACAGGACACTTTGTCAGCTCAAAGTTACTAAAGTTAAAACGATTCGGAAGTCAAGAAATGTCTGAGCAGAACCGGCAAGAAGATTAACCTATATTCAATATTCAACAATAACTAATAATAGTAACATTAAAATCATATACAATACAATACAAATATTCTTTATTGCACATCATACAAGGAGAAAAACAAACATAATAAAATAAAACAAACAGTGAATACAAAATAGGCGGCCTTATCGCAAAAGCGATCTCTACCAGACAACCTTAAGCCAGCAGGACATACATATGGCAGGCATGGTACACAATAATACAATATAAATAATACAACATAATATTATAATCTATGCAATAAATCTGTAGAGAGGTCAATTCTGTACATGAAATACATTTTTAAAATAACTATCAGGGGGTGATTAGTGATCGATACTGATGCCAAAAATGCAATCAGTAAAATTTTTGTCTGTCTGTCTGTCGGTCTGTATGTTCCTTATAGAAACAAAAACTACTGGACGGATTTCAACGAAACTTGGTACAATTATTCTTCATACTCCTGGGCAGGTTATAGGATATACTTTTCATCACGCTACAATCAATAGGAGCAGAGTAGTGAAGGGAAATTTTGGGAAAACGGGTGAAGTTACTCCATTTTTTAAGCTTCCGTCGCGTGTGCAGCCTTAATGGTTAAAGTTTCATAGAAATTATGTATGACGGAAATATTCTACATAAAATTTTCTAAAAAATATCCCGCAACAGGATATGTCTATCTTTTATAGTTGACTCAGAATAACACGTGTAACTACTGATAGCTTAGCAGTTCGGAGCATTCTGATTATATTTGTTTACTCTTACGTTTATAATACTCTCACTAATCCCTAATTTAAAAAAGTTAACATTATTACCTATTCAATAATAAAAAATCATAGAAATCGGTATAGAAACACCAAAATTATAGAAGAAATAAGCCATCGCGTCGTCACACGTGAATACTAAATCATGCTATAGGTAAGGATTATTTTTAAACGACTTAAAAAAAAGGAGGAGGTTCGAGGAACGAAGTCGCGGGTTAAAGTTAGAGTTAGCCCAAAGAAACTATTCCACGCGAACGAAGTCGCTGGCAGAAGCTAGTAGATAAATAAATACTTAAATCCTAATACACAAAATATTTATATGAATAAATAACTAAATGACAGATAAGTAAAATATACTAATACATATTTAATATCGAATATCAAAATATTGAAGAATGAAGAAGGAAATCAGAAAAATTTAAAGAGATTGAAAGTGTGATTGACAACTCGTGATTTAAAAGATTCTAATGTTTGAGCTTGTCTTATGTTTCTTGGCTTATGGAAAGCCAACAGCTTGCACAGTGAAGGATTGAGCATAACTATGGGAAGTGTGTGTTGGAATTTTCAGTCGAAGCTCGCTAGACTGACGAAGGAGATGATGTTCTGAGACGTAATATTCAAAACGTTCTCTAAGATAAGCGGGGGACTTGGGGTTAAAAAGAATGCTGTAGAGAAAGTAAAGAATATGAGTATTCCGGCGAAGGCGAATAGGAAGCCACTTGAGTTGATTGCGAAAATCGGAAACATGGTCATATTTGCGCAAACCAAATATGAACCTTATACAGAAATTCTGGAGTCGCTCAAGTTTATTTAATTGCTCCTCTGTTAGGTCTAAGTAACTGACATCTGCATAATCAAGATAGGGCAGAAGTAGTGACTGAGACAGCGCTATCTTGGTGTCAATGGGTAGGAAATTGCGTAGACGTCTAAATGATCCAGCTGCAGCAAACACCTTCCGGCTAACCTCTGCCACTTGCGGTGCCCAAGATAAGGTTTGGTCAATTAAAATACCAAGGTTCCTAACAACATCACTATATGGAATAACCACACCATCAAAGGTTATTGGAGGTAATTGGTCCCGTTTTATTCTGCTTATGAGGCATTTACTACCAATAATAATAGTTTTAGTTTTGGCTGGATTCACTAATAGGCCAAATTTTCTGCTCCAGTCAGAGATTACAGCAAGATCTAAATTCATCAATCATAATATACCTAGTTATTTCCCTTTGTTTTTAAACAACATCCTGGAACGTGTTTCTTTGTTAATAAGCATCATACCGTCGATCGAGCATTGCCTAGATTTGACCTGGATATGACCTAAATACTACCTGGATAGATTTGGACCGGGAAGGAAATTAGGTCACACTTCGAATCAGTACAATAAAGTCTTTGTAATAAATATTTGGATCCTGAATACATGCATTACGATAATTAACAGGTAGTTTTATACAACTTGAAAGTTTCACCTCAATGTGCCTTTTACAAAAACATATTTAAAAAGAACAGAATAAAGTTTTAAAAGCGTAATACTTAGAAGCTTCTGTTGTTGACACCATCAAAGAACTCGGCAAACTTCTAATATTTATAAGCATACGAAGAATGTAAATAGTATGACTTTAAAATTCCATAAAAAAATCCTTACAATATAAATATGTCAGTCAGTCGTGTACTTAGATCTAAAAACAAATTTACGTTTATCTCTAAAAATATCCCCTGAAATCGCAAGCAATAACAATCATAGATATACGATAACTAATAAACAAATAATTGACAATGAAAATAAGGGTTTGTTTGCTTGAACACATCCCATCCCATTGCCATCACATTAATAGTTTAAATCATATGATATACCTATCAGAATTATAATACTAACATATGTTATTAAAAAAATTACATGTCTGAAACTGCTGATTCTAGTTTTGTCACAAATTCAGATAAAATCTCCGGTAAATTTCTTAAACGTAAAATAAAGTACATATATTTAATTATTATGGATAAAACATAAAATATATATTTAATCTTCTGTTCTCTAACTTTTCTTTCAAGATTTTTATCACTAAAATCACTTTGATGAATGCACTCTTAATTTTTTTTGTTCATTCTGCATCTATAGACGGCCAACAGTTTTAAATCATAATAAAAAGGCTCCAAAATAATCATCATTCACGTACCATTATATCCTGGATTGTTTTTTAATTCACATTACCCAATTTAGGTGTTTTTCCCACAGACCCACAGGTGGGTTTCACAATCGTATATCACTATAATCTTGTCCGAATATGTATTATTAATGATCACATATAGTTCAGCTATAGCTTCACTAGCCACTTTGATTGTCACTAGATAAATTAAGGGGAAGCTTCTAAGCTTTTTGACAGCACATAAGCAGTGCTAAAGAGAGACAGACGTATAGTGATAATAAGAGACGCCCTCTTGTCAAAATGGGACTCTTGGATGTACAAAACTTTAGTTAGTCATGTGCATTCTGCACTCTCTACTATATAATCATTCCCGCTTTTACAACATTTTTCATATAACCTCCTGACTCGATAAATGGGCTATGATACACTAAAATATTGATTCAATTTGAAACAGATTAGCGCGTTCACACAAACTCTTCAGCTTTGTATACATTGGTATAGATAGATTTTAAATAAGACGTACACACTTACGACGTACAGCTTACAAAAAATATGCAACATTGTTTTCTTCCAAATTTAGCGTATCAATAAAATTATCCTTTTGATCCCTTGTGACATAAGATATCGAAACAACGGCATCGCCTTAACGGAGGCTGTGCCGACCTGCGCAGAGGGCCTCACGCCCAATCGATACGTGCATCCCACCTAGTTCTAACACACTGACATCATTCCGGGAATCCTGGACAATGTTCAATACATCCATACCCTGCTTTACAGGGGACTAATCTAGCTGAAACATACCTAAGTATATGAAATGGGGAAGTAAGTTGTAATATGTAGCCATTTTACAACATTTATCTATCTGAATATACCGTGAAAAGCAACCTTCCGAACCGAGTATTAAAGTCTACGATTCATAAGTACCTGTGAAGGAATATTTAAATAAATAATCATTTCATCATCATCAGCTCATACACGTCTCCACCGAGGAGCTCGAGCCTCCCCTAACATGGAGATTTGTAGATATGTCTAATGGGATGTAGGAAGGTTTAAATAATAGGCCTATTCATTATCGTAACGTTAATATATGTTTTAGATAAACCTTTTACTTTTACCGTAAAAGTGGCGAGATAAGACCTTAGAAGTTATTGAATACATCCATGCACAGGCCCCTCTGGCCCCCCTGACCTCTCTTCTCACTGAAACGCATTGATTTATCTATATCTTCTATATATATGAAACAAAGTCCCCTCAACAAAGTCTGTCTGAACGCGATGAACACAAAAACTACTGTACAGATTTCCATGCGGTTTTCACCAAATTACGGAGTATTTCATGGGGAAGGTTTTATGTATGATACATCAATTTGGACCCGGTAGGTGGCGCTGGTGGGCAGAACGAAGTCTGCCGGTTCCGCTATTATACATTTATTTAAAAAACGCACAAAGGCCGTATTAGTTCTACGCTATTTCTGCGTAAATGTTACTAATTAAATTAGGTACTCGCGACACCCATTTTCTCTTTTGAATAGGTTATAATTATAACTTACTACATTATGAATGTTATCTAAAAAGCTAGTAAGTATTTACTATTACGATTTAAAACTATAAACATCTTTTTACTAATAAAAACAAGTCAGTATATCTAAAGTAGGTAGTTAGTTAAATTATACAAAAAATGGCAATCTTTCAGAGTTTTTCTCGGGTATTTTAGACTGAGGCTGACTTCCTATAAGGTGGTATGACCTCTAGAAGCTTTGATTATTATTTGTTACTAGCTTCTGCCCCGCGGTTTTACTCGCGTTCCCGGGGGTCTTCAATTTTACCGGGAAAAAGTAGCCTATGTATCAATCCAGGGTGTTAGCTAACTCCATACCAAATTTTATCAAATCGCTCCAGCCGTTTAGACGTGAAGAAGTAACAAATATAAACTTTCTCCCTTAATTAGTGTAATCTAAGGTATTGTTAGGTAAAACTTAAAAGCAGCATTCGCTAAATAAGATAATATATTATTTGCAGCAGGTAATTTAATATGCAATAACCCAGAAAAGTCTTGCAAGATCGATCCTAATTATGTACCTAATTAAGAATTATTTTTCTTATTTTGTGTAAAAGATAACATTCTACTTCTATAATAGCCTTTAAGTGTGTATGATTTATTTATTTACGCATAATTATAAGAATACAATGACATTACAAAATACTAGTGGCTCCCCGCGGTTTCACCCGCTTTCTCGGGAGATCTTTCATTTTCCCGGGATTTAAAGTAGCTTATTTGCTCTCTAGACTATCTGTGTACCAAATTTCATTTAAATCAGTTCTATAATTTTAGCGTGAAAGTGAGACAGACAGAGTTACTTTCACATTTATAATATTAGTTGGGATTATAATTTATTTATTCTAATGAACGTATCGGCATTCATATATTAGGAACATTAATAATATTCGATCACAATAAATCCTTCTAGCTAAAAGGCATGCGTAAAAGATCGGTAATTCGGTTACGGTTAGCACCTAAACTTTTTCCCCACTTAGTTTACGATTCGGCTTATTGACTATAATGATTCATTCAATGTTCATTCATTCATTGTCCTCTTTCCTCATAACGCAAGTGAACAGTATTTGTTGCTAGTATGATAATTTTGTTACAAATCATGTAACTTTTAACTTGCAATTTACTTCCGTTTTCCTTTACGTCCTTAATCATACATACTTTATTTTACAGTTATTTGGTCACTTTGTGGTGAAAAGTTAAAAGCCGGTTTGTAGTAATGTTTCCGTAAATATTTTTTCTAACAATATTACAAAAGTTCGGTACTTTCGGTGATAGTTAAACTATTTTTATTCAAATAGGCCGTTAGAAGCATACTTTTAAGAATTAGCCACATTAACGCTTGGTTCAGAAGGACTATGTCTGACCAAATCCAAGCAAAAAATCAGCAATTAGGTACCTACTTTCCAACATAGATACCTATACCCATAACATTTTAAATATTCGATCTCACTAACAATTCATTTCTGAATACGTACAACAAAACATTACTTATATTATATAACTACTTAAACTAAGTAGTCGGTAATAATGACAAACTAATTTAGCCCAATTTATTACTTCAAGGCCAAGCAGCCAGACACATGTGGCAGCCATCGCCTACACCATATTTTAGGGAAGTGATTCCCACGACGTATTCATAGTTACTTTTTGCCTAGCCCGCACTAGCAACACCGGATCAGTTGCCGCCATGCGCTCGCGCATTGCAGTAGTGTTATGTGTTACTCTTACGTCATTCGCACGATGTTCACTACCAGTCGGTAAGTTATCTAACTTTTTATTAATTTTATTGTTTTATTTTAAAAATCTGGTCTTTAGTGTGTCAGAGTTCACAGAAAAATTGATATTGTTTTAATAGTGTTTTAAATTTCGCGTCGTTACGCGGGTAGGTAATTAAATATTTGCTTTTACACGTATTTTGCGTTACCTACCTTCATAATTTAATTTTATTTTATTGTTAAACTTTATGAGTAGGTTTAGCCGCGTGATCCAAAATTAGCAAATTACCAGAGTTCCTAATAATAAAATAATAAATAAATAAAATAATCATCCTGAAGTTTCAACCGCATTATAGACGTTTTAAAACAATCTTCGGGAAAAAGTGTCCAGAATATAGTCCATTTGACAGCTTAATTTCATTCAAATCTGTTCTGTCATAATCCTACTATGTAAATAAATAAATTATAAATAAATATCTTGAGACATTTTTCACACACGGCTAATCTGAGTCCAAACTAAGCAGAGCTTGTGATATGGTAACCAGATAGCTGATATACAATTTTTAAATACATACTTATATAGATATTTACATCCAAACACAGAACAAACAGACATATGCATACAAATGTTTATCCTGGCTGGGATTCGAACCCACAACCAGCTTGAAAGGGTCACTAACCACAAAGCCACTCGGTTTGTCATAATAAATATGCGTGCAGATCAACAGTACTGGAAGAATCTTGCGAACAACGAACTAGAGGAAGCTCTTCAAGTGAAATGGGACGTAGATACGGCGAAGAATGTGATCCTCATGGTCGGTGACGGCATGGGACCCAACACCGTCACCGCCACAAGGATCCATATGGGAGGGGAGTCCTATAGACTAGTGTATGAGAAGTTCCCCCATGTTGGATTATTAAAGGTATGTTGACAAAAATCTACCTTAAACTTTGGCATTAGGGTCGATAATACATCGTCGCCGGGTATGGCCCTGAAACTATGAACTCCATTAAATATAGTAGGTACTATTGAATTGGTATTGTGTAAAAAAAAATTGATGTAGATTTATGCAGACATTTGTAAAAGTCCTTGCGTTGTCATACTCAATTAGTGTTCTGTGAATTTTTTTTTTATGTATTTTACAATAAATATCTACATATATGAGTGAGGAACTCGTTCATTTATTATTTTTTGGAGGTAGGTAGCTGTAATGTTAGCTAAAATAGTCTAATTCCGAGCGACTTCACTGGAGCGATTGATCATACCTACCTACCTACTTGATTTCATTCGTTTATGTTTAAATTCACGTGAACCCACTAAAATATGATATCCATTTTATTGTTTTACAATACTCTGTAAATAATAGTTACAAAAAAGTATAACCTTGCGTTTCTTGTCGCTTCTTTTTTATTAGTAGCTTTGCTCTTCACTAGAGTCCTTTTTAGCCGAAACCGAGTTCTATGAATGTTTGGTTTAACGATTTGTATTTTTTTAACTAGTTTAATAGTTATAGGTAGAAGGCGTGAGAGATAATATATATTACATTACCAGAATACTTACAATGAGATTTTTATTTACAATGTATGCTCTTATCAGTGATAGCAATCTGTGTCATGCAGTATGCTGTAAATGAAGAAGGATCATAAAACAAATCTGTATCCGTAGCTCGGCTAAGATGTACCTCATGAGAGAACTATTTCGACCCCTTTCCTAGCTGGGAACTGTTCTTTTCTTGTTTTTTTGGCTTTAACTTAGCATTAGAAAAGAAAAATCATAAGTCAAGGTAAATGACCTTACTCAAAATCTATGTATTTAGGTAGAATAAATTTAAATTAAGTCGTGCCGGTAATTGTAAAATCCGTGTGAAGGAGATTGCGAACAATTTCATAATAACGCTATTTTAGCAATTGTCTCACTGTAGATATGTTCCCCCATCTTTCTAGGTACCATACTGTACCGGACTTCTATTGAATTTTACAGGTATAACCCTACTTATAAGAAGACTCCAAAAAACATGGTCCTGTTTCCGTCAGGAATAATATAATTCACATTTACAAACAGACCTATTCAGCAAACAAAATGGTGGCGGACTCTGCCAGCTCGGCTACAGCGCTGTTCTGCGGCGTGAAGGTCAACCAGATGACCGTGGGAGTGGACGCGACAGTGAAGCTCAAGGACTGCGCCGGTTCTCTGCGGCAGGAAGCCAGGCTGAAGTCGCTGGCGGCACTAGCGTTAGAAGCTGGGAAGAGTGCTGGTAAGAAGTTTTGAGTTTAGGGTTAGCTGGCTTGATTTGTTTGCTTTGTTGTTGCTGTTCGTATGTTCCATTTCCACCTAGGACTAACTTTTTGTGTGCATGAAGGACTTACTATTTATTCTGTGTTATTTATTAATATATTATGTCGTGGGTAATCGTTGAACTGGGTCGATCTAAGTAGATCTGCCTGCGCACATTGTGTGACATGCACATTTCGTGATTTAGCCGTTTTTTCATGATGTGCCGAACGTTAAAATAAATATATTATGGCACAAATATATAGGTTAGGGTGCGGCGGCCCAAGGCCCTGAGCCGCGAACATGTAAGTTATTTTTACATACCACACAACAAATATGAATATTGTTGTAGTTATTAGGTAGGTACATACTCACATCACGATGTGCCTAGGCAGATCTAGATTGGCCCAGTTTAAACGATTTACCCACGACATATAGATAACTAGAAGGTGGAACGACATGTAGTATATCATCATCTGGTTTCCAGGAAAGGTGTACTTTTACTATCAGATTGTCCGTGTGATATATATTATATTCCATAATCCTTAGGTTTTGTAACAACAATGCGAGTGACCCACGCGACCCCCGGTCCCCTTTACGCCCATAGCGGGGACCGTAAGTGGGAGTGCGATTCGTACATGCCGGCAGACGCAGCCGCGTGCAAGGATATAGCGAGGCAGCTGGTCGAGGACTGGCCTGGGAGGGATCTGCATGTGAGTTTACACTAGCTACTAACACATCCGCTGGGTTTTGAAGTAAATTAGCACCCTTCCTTCAAGTTTTACGTCATCACAAGCGCAAGACAATGAAATTTCTTAAACCACAGATAGACAGTGCCGGATCAAGCAAGCGCTGGGCCCGTAGCAAATATTATCGAGGGGCCCCGATGTGCTGGTAAAGAAACTCAAAAAGTTACGCTCAAGCGAAGCATGAATTTCAAACCACGGCCCCCTTTTGCACGGGGCACCCTTTTATCCTTTTCCGCGGGGTAGCATGTGCTACTCCTGCTACGTGGTTAATCCGGCACTGCAGATAGATAGATATTAAAGTGCGGAGAAATTAGCATAGGTACCTAGTTACTATACTAATATTATGACAAAATTTCCCAATTCATATATTATTCTTTATTTAGGTACTGCGTCAAAATAACTCTCCTGGTAACGTAACATAGGAACTCTACTTGGTTTAGAATCAAAATGGCCGTGTATATATAATGTTGTTCCGTTGTAACAATGGGTTAAATTTCCAGGTAATTCTAGGAGGTGGTAAACAGGTCCTAGTCTCCAATTTGACAGGTACACCTTCAGAGCCTCTCGACAGCTGGTCATGCACCAGGAAGGATGGACGGAACCTCATACAGGAGTACAAAAATAATAAAGAAAAAAGAGGGCTGAAGTACAGCTTTGTATCAAATACCAAAGAACTGTTGGACGTTGATGTTGACAAAACTGATTATTTGCTTGGTAAGTTTATAGAAAAGTACCTTTGCTAAGTTTCTTGCCTCTTCTTTTTAATTGCAGACTAACTTCCGAAGCGGTAATAGCTTACGCAGCTTAGACCTTCATAAGTGCTCTTTTGGGGCCTAAATTTAATAACGTCGTGAATTTTTAGTTTACTAGCAAAATAGATGTCATGTAGGTATCCCGTGAAATAAGCAGACGCTCCACCTTATGGTCCTCTCAAAGTTTTAAATACTTCCTTCTCCCAGGTATCTTCGGTAACAGCCACATGAAATACGAGGATGAGAGAGACAAGGGGCTCGTGGGCATGCCGTCCCTCTCCGACATGGTGGAAGCAGCTATCAAGGTCTTGCAGAAGAACAAAAATGGATTCTTCTTGATGGTAAGTAACATTAAATTTTCGTAAAAATATCTTCGTAGAAATGTTCTTTTTTTCGTTACAATAGATAATTTTTTTTCGTTGAAATAGTACCTAGGTACCTACAATAGATAATGTTATGCGAATAGCGAAAAGTGGAACTCATTTCCGGGGTCGGTATTTCCTGCCACCTATGGCCTCTATTTGGAAGTAAAGTTTGAATAGGCTCTATCGAGCGTCTTATCGTCATCAATTCGTACTATCTGGAGCAGTCGATGGTCAAATATGAGCCCATCTATCTTATGTTTGGATTGATCAGGTTTTAATTAATCTTTCTGTCCATTCTGGGCGATATTTCCATCTAGGATAAATAATGTGAGTTCGAGGTAACTCAGTCAGTAGTAACAATAGCATCAACAATAAAATAATAAAAAAGAAAATAGCTGTTTTGTTCATTTTGTGTACCTACGGTTTTGGGGGGGATTAATGAAACTTGCTATCTTGAAAATGTCCTGATTGAGGGGCTTTTCGGACCCGAGTCTGGAGTTCTGGACCGCTAGTTTAACCAGCTGTATACGTCCAAAGGTATCGTTTGTCACGTGGAAGGTACCTACCTACACTTATGGGGGGAATTAGTGAAACTAGCTAGTCCATGGTAAAGTCCCAAGTGTGGTGTCAGGTGGAAGGCGGCAACATAGACATGGCGCACCACCGCGGCTGGGCGCGGCGGGCGACGCTGGAGGCGGCGGCGCTGGCGGACGCGGCGGCGCGCGCGGCCGGGCTGGCCCCGCGCGGCTCGCTGCTCATTCTCACCAGCGACCACACGCACACGCTCGCCATCAACGGCTACCCGTTAAGGGGAACCGATATCTTTGGTGAGACTTGCATTTCTATCATTTTCTGACTGTTTTTCTATTGTACCTAATCATGAAGTTATGTGAGGACGTGAGGTGTAAACAAAAAGGTTTTAGTCAAATTATTAGAACTGAATTAAATGAAACTTTTAGGCCGGCGCCACACTTGACGGAAATTCCGGCGCGGATCTTTCGCGGCGGAACGGCAATACATGTTATTAAACGCGTCCGCGACGGAGCGACCGATCTTCCACGTAGTGTGCCCGCTATTTGTAATTTATATGCAATAACATGTATTGGCGTTCCGCCGCGAAAGATCCGCGCCGGAATTTCCGTCAAGTGTGGCACCGGCCTTGGACAGATAACACTTTATTGAAAGTATGGATGGCTTGTGTGAAAGCTGATATGTGTAAGAAGGGAGTGATGAGTGAAATGACGACTGACAGAGAGGAAGAAAAACACATGTCGTGCCGACCCTGTTTAGGCGGGATTAGGGCAGGAAGAAGAACACTTTATTGTACGCCAAAAGACAAAAAATAATAGAAAACCTAACATTATATAATTGTAGTTCTATTATTAAAACTTAACTAAATGCTCAAGTGACGGTCTTATCGGTGAAAGCAATTTCATATTTTATTTATTTTTACTTTATTAAAAGAACTGTCTAAGTTTTTTTTTTTATTTAAAGTGGTAGGTACTTATTTAAATAGGTGCTCTAAAATAATTTAACGCTACCGTCTTGCCGTACCAGCTAAGTACTTTATTTAGGGC
Organism: Thyatira batis; assembly: GCA_905147785.2. Lineage (NCBI taxonomy): Eukaryota > Metazoa > Arthropoda > Insecta > Lepidoptera > Drepanidae > Thyatira > Thyatira batis. The sequence goes on from LR990499.1 coordinate 461,248, forward strand.
ATACAGTTTCTTTTGAGATTAAGATTTATTAATAGAATTAGAAATATTATTTTTAAAGAATACACATGCGGCGTGCGTGCGGATTTTAGTTATATACGAGGTCACCGAACATTAGATTAAAGACACTCGATAACTAAGCTCGATAACCTTTATTTTTGAGATAAGCATATAAAATATACTAAAGGCATCAAAAATTTAAAAATTTAAATCCGATAGTTACTTAGAAATATATTATTCGAACATTGATCGGCATTCTCTTCTTTTATATAATAAATAAATATCCTGGGACATATTTCACACACGGCCAATCTGATTCCAAACTAAGCAGAGTAATCCAAATTAATCGAAGATTATAAATAAATAAGTATGCGGATAACGTGGAGAGTTGCACGTGTACAAACATTGTATTTAGATATAAGAACTATTTATTTAATTTACTTGCATAATTGATTGTTTTCCCTTTTTTTGAACGGTTTTTCGTCTACCAAATTTACAGGAATAGCCGATAAATCATTATACGATGGAATAAACTACACAACGCTGTCGTACAGCACGGGGGGACCGGCTTCAGTTCAGTACTACTCCACAACTGACGACCAGAACAGAACTGTTGTCCTTAGAAGGGATCCGACGCAGGACGATATATCCAGGGTGGACTACCACCAGGCGGCTGGCATCAGACTGGACGAGAACTCCCATGGTGGAGGGGACGTTGCCATTTATGCTAGAGGTATGCAAACTTGGCTTTTTTTTACTACTAATATGATAAATGTGAAGTTTGTGAGAATGGGTAGATGTTTGTCACTCTTTCAGTAAAAACTATTGAACGGATTTTAATGAAATTCATATTAATTAAAATAATTATGTTTAAAAATGTAACTTTTCTGGATTTCTTGCCGGTTCTTCTCATTTGTAGGCTTCCAAACCAGTAATAGCTTTAGCAGCTATTATTTAGTTATAGCATACCTATAACAGATATCTATTATTATTAGTTATTCATTAAGACCCTTCTTTATTACCATAATAGGGCCTCTATGAATAACTTGTGACATACAAGAATGAATGAGTGAATGAATGATTATAAATATCCTGGGACATTTTTCACACACGGCCAATCTGATTCCAAATTAAGCATCAAAGTGAGCTTATGTTATGGTAACTAGATAGCTGATATACCTACTACATATAATACTTTTAAATACATACATATTATAGATATTTACATCCAGATTCAGGACAAACAGACATATTCATTCATGCATACAAATGTTTGTCCTGGGTTCGAATACCGAATACACTAACCACAAAGCCAACCGGGCTGTCAAATATTACATATTTTTAATATCTGTAGAAAAATCAATTCAGTGTTTAACCAGTTGTAAATTTTCCTATAATAAGCATTTGTTTGTCAGGTCCGTTCGCGCATCTCTTCCACAACGTGCACGAACAACACTATGTATATCACGCGATATCGTACGCGGCCAAGATGGGCGCATATTCCTCAGCAAGCATTTACTTACCTAATATTATATTAATGTGTTGTATATTTGTTACCTCAATTGTAGTTAAGTAAATAAACTTAATTTGGTTTAGAAGACAATAAATTTAAATACTTAAATGTTGAATAGGTACATACTGATAATGAAACAAAAACTAGGACTGAAATTAAATTAGATTTCGAGTCAATAAAAAAGATATAATAATAATATTATTTATTGTCACATTTAAACAGTGTAACAAACACATCAAAAAGAATACCAGAGTTTGTCTATTTTTGTACTTTATTTCAATTTCGGGTGTTATAAAAATTACGTTGTATATTACTTACCCCATATTAAGCAAAATGATGTGGTAATTCCACAGAGTAGACAAACCCTAGTAGCTTTAATAGAATAAAAGTTGTATAAATATATTATAACAAAAATATGCATGAAATAACCTCAGTAAATTATTGATAACAATAAAAAATGGCTAAATACCAATAATATATTGTACATAAGAATTTGAAACTACAATTTATGTTAGACAAAGTAAATAACACCTTAACGACTGAGCAAGAAGGTACATAAAACGAGCTAAAGAACAGTTAAACTAAAGTTGCCTAAAATGCTTATCTTTCTAAGTAGAAGAACATTTTACTAAAATATATCATCGCAAAAACGAAAAATGGGCCCGATTCTGATATATGCGACTTAACTTTTTAGTCTATGTACATCTCTTTCGTATTCAATAAGATGAAACGAGAAGGATGGTTTTAAATTATGTTTACTTGGTAGTAGTACGCTGTAGTCTCGATGAATTATTTTTTTTGGTTTGGACTAAAATTCACCCTTCCAAATTTAGTTTTATTGAGTTAGATTAAAATTCACCCTGTTCTTTTATCAAATTAAGGTAAGAAAGAGGTGTACATATTTAGTTGAGTTCGTTGTGCATCACAATCGTTACCACTTACTTAAAAAGTGAGTAAATAACTTCAAATATTTTGTTAAAGACCGAACAAAAGGAAATGGTATTAAGTATAAATCATTTGAGCAAAAGTAAAAGAGCAATAAATTGCATTATATTTGTGAGTATAGACGAATATAAAATATCTACTTTACGTAAGGTTTTTTAGCTAAGCTATATATTTTTACTATAAGTATCTAATTATATAAGGGTCTGTTCATAAGCGTTTAACGCCATTTTTATTAATAAATATCTTGATACATTCATCTCACACGACTAATCTGGTTCCAAACTAAGCATAACTTGTTTACTACATACACACACTTTAAAATGCATGGCATGTATGGAAGTGGGAGACGAACATACAATGTCAACCGTCAATATCTATATATATAAAACAAAGTCCCCGTCGCCTCTGCCTGAATGCGTTGAATACAAAAACTACTGAACAGATTTTCACGCGGTTTTCATCAAATTACAGAGTATTTCATGGGGAAGGTTTTTATGTATATTACATCAATTTGGACCCGGTAGGTGGCGCTGGGCAGAACGAAGTCTGCCGGGTCCGATAGTTTTGATTAAAATGCAACATTACAGAACAAACCTTAAGAGTAAATACGCAGTTTGGCTTAGCCTATTAATAACTGGTTACAACCAGTTTGATTGGACCCTACTATACAATTTTTATTAGTTTTAAGACGCTAAATATTTCTTGAGAGTTATGCCGATAATAATGGCGCCTGCTAAAGCCACCAGCGCCCATTTCAGCTTGCCCGAACCGCCTGTTGGGCTTGGAGCACTGAAAGGAAACATCATAAGTTCAATTTAATTTGGATGGAACAATGTTGTCGAAGACTAAGACCTCATTCGCACGAGAGTTTTTTTTCGGACGTTAAAAAAGCGTTCGAACACAACAAATGCATTTCCAAGTACCATAATATGCACTATTTCCAACGCCCAAAGTGGAAAATGCAACACCGCTCGACAAAAAAGCGTCGCGTTTTAAAAACGCTGTCGTGTGAACATAGAGGTGTTTATGTATGCATTTGTTGTATTTGAACGCTTCTTTAACGCCCGTCTCTAAAAACTCTCGTGCGAATGAGTGCTAAGAAGCGATGAAAGGGTTGTTCTTGTGGACTATGTTGGCTCTTTCTGGCACATGGATATAAATTATAAACACTACAAGGTCATAAACATACTTTTACAATAGTATAATAATATTACAATATATTTTAGCCGTGGTGGCTCAGTGGGTAAAGCACCGACTCACGATCATGAGGGTGCAGGTTCAAACCCTGGCCCGTACCTCTGAGTTTTTTAAAAACTTATGTACGGATTCACACCACTGGCTTTCGGTGAAGGAAAAACATCGTGAGGAAACCTGCATGCCCGAGATGTCATAATCAAAGGCATGTGAAGTCCGCCAATCCGCACTAGGCCCGCGTGGTGGACTATGGCCTGCACTCCCTCATTGTTAGGGGAGGCTCGAGCGCCTCGGTGGAGACGTATATGAGCTGATGATGATATTTTACAGTACTATACGAATATGACATATAATGGCAATAAGTGTTATAAAATCTGTTCAACAAATGATATTACAATTAATTGTTAAAAGATCACACATCGCATTTAAATGGGGATTTTGTATCAAATTAATTACCTTCAAATGTCATAAGTAGCAACAACTTACATTTTTCTAAATACGTACATCTTATAAACACTAAGTACATTATCTAGATACAAACTAAACAAGAAAATTTATACTAAATCCTTAGGTATAAGATCTATTTCCTTTCTTCCCTTAAGTGTAACTATATTGAACTATATTAATATATTTCTATATAATAATTACACTATTAAATAATGAAATACAATACAATACATAACCTTTGGGCACAAGGGAGACCGCGTGGACGTCTTTAAAAAGAAAAATAAATATTGATCAACTCATAATGTATTTTGAAATTATCTCATGTAGATCTATTAGTTATATATGTTTTCTTTGCGTAGTTTAAGTACGAATATCGTCCAGAAAACCAAGAAAATTAATTAAACCAATAAAGTATCAGTCGCAACTAAACTGTATCAATCATTGTTTTTCTATTTTTAACCGACTTCAAAAAAAGGAGGTGGTTCTCAATTCGTCTGGTATTTTTTTTTGTCTTTGTGCTATAATCATCAACTCACTTAGACATAGTATAATTGAAAGGATTCCTACAACTTATAAGTACGCATAAATTAATGAAATCATTAAACAAAATTACGTTCTTCCAAGTAATTGTGTAAGATTATGCATGTTTGTTATTCTTTCACTATAGAACGGTTGAAGGGATCGCGATAAAAATTGGCATAGAGTTAGAATACATAGGCTACTTATTATCCCGGGAAAATTTTGGATCCCTGGGAACGCGGGGAGACACTAGTTAAAATATTAAAATAACCTCTCTCTAGTCGGCTCGACAGGAGTGAATATTGCTTCGACTCTTCTGGCTATTTTCGGTGAAGACGGCACTTTCTGTATCGAATAACTTTTCGACGGGGTTCGACTGTTAGGACACGATATATTAACACTGGTAAGAGCTCTATATTATAATAAACAAAGCCATATATACATAACTATTAATAAATAGCTTAATAAATGGCTCAAATCCCAAAGAGAGAACCTCTAATTGTGTTGGGAGATTTCAATGCGAAAGTGGGCAGTACTAAAAATGAATCTGGTCTGCGGCACATAGTTGGGCTATATGGTCTTGGTACACGCAATGACAGGGGAGAACGCTTGATCCAATTTGCTGCTGATAACAATCTCACCATTATGAACACCGTTTTTAAACACCACCCAAGGAGACTTTAAAGAAAGAAAGCAAGAAAGAAAGAAAGCATTTATTTGGACATTCACACAACATTACAGAAGCAAAAAAATAAAAATAAGAAATAATAATTAAAAATGATTACAAAAAAAACATGTATTACAATTATAAAAACATATGTAAAAAAAAAAAAATTGTAATAAAATTTTACCACTGCAATATTGTGTGATGCCAAAAAGGATTCGACTCAGTGTACTCTAAGATATGTGGTGTGCCACATACCCTAAAACTGATTTTCAGTCGAACCCTTTGTGACACCACTCAATTCACACATATATATATATATATATAATATAAAAGATAAAAATAAATAAATAAAAAAAAAACAAATTACACTATTTTAGTGCCAAATGCGCAATGTCTTGGAATTTTCCATTTACAAAACGGCACCACCAGACATTGCCACATTTGACACTGACATTTTTTACCTCGTAAGAATTCATTTGCCACGTCGAGAAAAATAAGTTCTAAGTAATAATGGCACGAATACAATTTGAAAGCATAAACAATAATACAAAATTAAAATGAAAAAGCAAAGGTAAGCGCGAAAGGCACGGAAGCGGTATGATGTTAAATAAATGGCTAGCTTGCCTCATCGGTAGCTGGACGCGACGTACCTTCATATAGCCTGACGTGAAAAAACCAAGGTAAGTGAAATAATTAACATTTTTGATTCTTTAGTAGATGGTTTCTGAGATGTTTCTTGAAGGTATACTTTGTTTTCAGGTCACGCAACGGCGGCGGGAGGTCGTTCCAGCACCGAGAGGCAGCGAACCTAAAAGACCCACGGAAAGCCATAGTGCGATGTGCCGGGGTGCAGATTGTGAAAGTGCATTTTCGTTTCGGATAACGGCTACGCTCCTGCGCCGCCCAAACCAACTTATCCAGAAGGTATCGCGGCTTTCCTGTATTTATTGCTTCAAAAAGCAAGGACGCAAGATGAAGTCTTCTGCGAGCTTCCATTTTGAGTAAATTAGCCGAGTTCAAAAAAGGAGTCACGTGTGATCGAGGTGGCACATGAAAACAAAACCGGGCGCAAGAATTTTGTACACGCTGGATTAGATTTTTAGTCCTGGCCAGTATACATGGCCCATACACTGTATCACAGTAATTAAGCTTAGACAGGACCAGAGATTCACACAATCTAATTTTAAGCTTCTCGCATAAATAGGGCCTTATTTTATAAAGTAGTTTAAGACGGTAAAAACAATTACGCACACATTCACATACATGACTCTCAAAATTAAGGGAACTATCCATGATCAGCCCCAGGTTCCGAACCTTTTCCACACGCTCAATAATTTCCGCATTAAGAGAGATGGTAAAATCAGAACAATTTTCATTAAAACTATTTAGTTTATAACGACTTCCAAACAATATTAATTTTGACTTTTTGGGGTTGAGGGTTAGGCAGTTTGACTCACACCAGGCAGCCACCCGCGCCAGGTCCTCATTTAACTTGGCCTCAGCTGTAGCATGTTCTGATGGCGGGAAGGAAATGTACAGCTGGAGGTCATCAGCGTACAAGTGATGACGACTGTGTGTTATGCTGTTAGTGATATCTGCACTGAACAAGATATAGAGGATAGGCCCCAGAATGGACCCCTGCGGAACGCCGCGCGTGACTGGGAGGGGACTAGATTGATTTTGGTCTCCATTTTCCCCAGGAAGCTCAACATACTGACGCCTATTCGAGAGGTAACTATGAAACCATTTGACTGCTCTAGCATCGACTCCATAATATGACAGCTTTGATAACAGAAGTGTTGTATTTATGGAATCGAAAGCACGTGAGAAATCAAGTAATACCATAGCGCTGATCATACCCTGGTCTTGATCTGCCAGGAGGTTATCCACCACATCTGCAAGGGCCGTAGCAGTACCATAGCCTCTGCGAAAACCAGATTGTGTATGGGGCAGGATGTTATGGTCTTCGAGGTATTTGGTTAACTGGACACAGACCACCCTCTCCAAGACTTTGGAGACACATGAAAGCAGACTGATAGGCCGAAGGTCTTGGATAGTTTCAGGTTGGCTTGTCTTTGGGAGTGGCCTTACAACTGCAACCTTCCAGTTGTCTGGAAATATTCCCTGTTCTATTGATTTATTTATTAAGGTTGTGATAGTTGACAATGATTGAGGTAAGGTAAGTTGTAACATTTCCAAGGATATGCCATCGTCACCCTGCGCGTTAGACTTAAAACCTTTTATAATTTTCACAACAGTCTCCTCATCAACTTGCTGTAAGGAGAAGGCTGCAGCACTGAGCCTGTGATGTTCAAAATAGGTCAGTTGTGATATTGACACCCTGTTTTCGCCTGGAACATTCAGAAAGTGAACGTTTATATTGTTTGGGTCGTTTAGATAAGAAGGTAGTTCTAATACGCTCTTTTTATTTGGAATTACAGTGTCTTTTAAATTTTTCCATAACGTTTTTGAGTTGTTTATATTTCTGTTTATTTCCTTATTGAAGAAGCATGTTTTCTCATTTTCTATGGCTGTAATCACTATGTGCTTCATTTCCTTATAACTGTCTTTTTGAGCTGATGAATTATTAATTTTAGTTTTTTTATGGTAATTGTCCCTAATGCGCATCATATCCTTAACCGTGTCCGTTATCCAAGGGTGGGGGGGATGCAAGAATTTTTTCTTTTTGATAGGTGCATGGAGGTCAAACAACATTTTCACACAACTAGCGAACGCGTCGGCCAGGGTGTCAACATCCTCCAACTTGCAGAGATCAGTCCATTTGACACAGTTCAGGTCCCCTTCGAATTGCTCCACTATAATATTTTTCATTGGCCTGTATGTTAACCATCGTGGGCTTGGTCTGTCCTTCTTAATTTTAAATTCCGCCACAACCATTGCATGACCTCCCAAGTCTGGAGAGTGCTTGACATAGACGTGAGTGGCTTGTGCGTCTGTACATATCACATCTATTAGGCTTTGGCTATGATCTGTGAAATGTGTTGGCTCTTCAACCAGCTGTGTCAAGTTAACACTATGTAAGAATTGAGTGAACAGCTTATACTTAAAGCAGCTAGGAGTAAGAAGATCTATATTAAAATCTCCAAGTAAAATTATGCTGTCGTACTTGGCCATCGAGATGGCAGAACAGGTGACGGCGTCCAGAAATATATTTACGTCCTGCGGAGGTGGTCTGTAGGCAGTACCAACAGCTATGTCCTTACCGCCCACGCGCAAACTCAGCCACATCTGCTCGACTCCCGCAGCTATGGGGTGTTGACAGGTCCGAACAATTAAGCCCCTACGAATATAAAAGCCTACCCCACCGCCACGACGGCCGTCAGATCTCGGCATGTGGCGCAAATGGTAACCTGCAAGCTTAGGTGCAATGTCATCCTGCCCAGACCCTAACCAAGTCTCATTAATTGCCATTATATCGGGGGCCAGGTCCTGAATAGCTACCACCAACTCCTCATGTTTTGTGCCTAAAGATCCAGCATTGAAAATACCAACTCTTAAATTCCTACAAATCATTATGAAATAGTTTTAGCATAACTCTCTGGATAAAAATTGTACATAGGCACATACAGATATCTATAAGCACAAGTTTCTAATGCTGTTATAGTATGCAGTAGCTTCATTATAATAATATGATAATGACAGTGACAGTGGTTTGTAAGTATGACAGTTTGGCAAAAACAATGTAAATTGAAATTAATAACTTTTAGTACATTTGAGCACATAGGTAAACATACAATAATAAATGGAAATAAGAATGACAACGAACAAACATTAAAAATATAAGTATAAAAAAGTTGTTTTATTATATATTTTAGGTCACTTTGAACCGGACACCGGGTGACCAAAGGCGCGGGCGAAGTCCTCCTCCGAGCGAAACTGAAAGATTGGCCGCCCTTCACCCTGGCGGGCAAAGATTCGGCCACGCCTCGTCCAGGAGTAGTGCCATTTGAGACGTCGACATTCCTCGCGGACCTGGTGAAACAGCTGACGATTCTGGCGTGTCAGCCGCTCGTTCAAGAATACCCTCACCTCATTAGGAGTGGTGAGCGTGCGGCGTACGCGTGCAGCCCGCAGCATCTCGTCACGCAGGTGGCGGCGCGCCAGGCGCACCACGACGCGGCGCGGCCGGCCTCCCGCCTCGCTGGGCGGCGCGCCCACGCGCTCGGCGAACACCACGTCCCGCTCGTCCAGCGTCAGGCCCATGCGCCCTGCGAGCGATGTAACGGCGTGCATTACGCTCTCCCCCTTCTCCTCCGGAAGGTGGCCGATCTCCAGGTCCGCGAGCAGCGCCTCCTGGTCTCGATCGTTGAGCTCCTGCTTGAGCTGTGTGATGGTTCGCTCCAACTCAACGGTGCTATCGGGACCGACCTTCGATTGATGCCGCTCCAACACCTCTAATCTCTGCTCGACGGCGTCGAGGCGCAACGTGACGGCGGTGAAAGAATCACGTAGCAGGGTCATCTCCTTACGGAACTCTCGCATCTCAGCCATGCCGAGGAGAAATTCCCGCCGGAATTCTTTTAAGTTGAGCGCATCACTTTTCTCGCAATCGTCGCTCCGAGCTCCCAACGCCGTCTGATGAGTGACCGGGGTGCGGCCGCCGGCGTCGGATTCTATCGACCCCGCCTCAGTGTCCCCGCAGATGCCCTTTACCGGAGTTTCGTCGCCCTTCCGTAGGTTTTTCTTACAGCTAGGGCACACCCAGTCCTTATTTAATTGCACTTTGCTTCCCAGTGCCAAACAAGCCCTGTGGTACTTGGCAGGACAGATGCTACAAGTGGCGGCCACTGTCATCGAAAGGAATTTGCCACATGCGCCGCAGTTTAGCATTTTTAAGGATCGATTTCGCCGGCAAGAGGTTCGACTTCCAGAAAGTACGTGGCCCACAACCGACACGCGACGTCGAAAATCCCTTAAGGAGAGTAGTATGTCGTCCCAATGAAACGAGTAATTAACTCGTATCAGGTATTTGAGATCAAAAGTTTAAATGTTTGTACTCTCTGAGGCAATTTGCAGCTCAATTAGGGTTCTTTATCACTTTATCACTTTACACGTGGACCAGCCCTGATGGCAAACACCGTAACCAGATCGATTACGTCATGATCAGAAATAGATGGAGAAGCTCGATATATAACGTGCACACTTTGCCTGGAGCAGATTGTCTCTCTGATCATGAGCTGTTAATATGCGGTCTAAAACTTAAATTGCGCAACTGTACTACCAAAAAGATATCAAGACGTATTGAAATTGTAGACAAAGAAGCCTTCCGTAAAACACTGCAAGATGTAAAACGTACCTGGGCACATGAATCTGCCAACTACGATGGTGAACCGGAGTTACTTTGGCAATCGACCAAAACAACAATTATGGCGGCAGTTGAAGTGTCTCAGCCTAAATTAAAGACTGCAAAACGACAACATTGGATGTCGAACAACACGTGGTGTCTCGTAGAAACACGACGCAAAGAAAAAGCGTCTGGAGCCAACGTGAAGAGGCTTAATCTGCTTAGTTCTGCAATACAAACCGCCTGTCGGAGAGATCGTAATATTGAGCTCCAAACCATCTGTACAGAACTAGAACAGCACTCCCAGAAATTTGAGACCAAGGACCTTCATATGAAAATAAGAACAATTACGAGACAGTTCAAAACTAAGTCATGGGCAATAGAGAACTCTGCTGGTAATACTGTTACAGAAATTATGCTGATTGTTAAGGTATGGGAAGATTACTGTAAGTCCTTATTCCTGGACAATCAAAGATTATTGTCGCCTAAGCCTGAGTTCACAATACCCACAGAGCAAGAACCCTATATATTAAGAATTGAAGTAGAGGCCGCAATAAAACACCTAAAGTGTGGCAAGGCTACAGGTGCTGACGAAATTCCCATAGAAATATTTAAGATCATGGGGGATGTTGGTGTGGATATCTTACACTCAATCTGTTCGCAAATATGGAATACGGGAGTGTGGCCTAAGGATTGGTCGCATTCCTTGTTCATCCCACTCCACAAAAAAGGCTCAACTAAAAAGTGTAACAATTTCCGTTTAATATCTTTGATATCCCATGCTAGTAAAGTTCTTCACATTCTGAATTCGAGAATACAGGCATATATGAGCCGGGAGATTGCCCAAGAACAAGCCGGTTTTGTGAAAGGAAAGGGAACACGCGAGCAAATTCTCAACCTAAGGCAAATTATAGAGAAAGCGCGTGAATTCAACAACCCGCTATTTATATGCTTTGTGGATTTTCGTAAAGCTTTTGACACCGTAAAATGGTGGAAGCTGTGGGAAATACTATTAGTAATGGGTGTACCACGACATCTAGTTTATCTCATCAGAAGACTTTACGAAGACGGTACAGCTGCTCTTCGCCTAGATGGAATCGACTCCGGGAATTTTAAAACTCAGGCTGGTGTTCGACAAGGATGTATTCTCTCCCCTCTCTTGTTCAATGTCTATACTGAATACATAATGCGAATAGTTTTAGATGGCTGGGACAAAGGTGTATCAATCGGAGGCCGATTGATATCAAATTTGAGATATGCAGACGATACTACTCTTTTTGCGACGTCACAAATAGACATTGAACGGTTTCTGTCGCTGTTAGAAACAACTTGTTTAGATTTTGGCCTAACCATAAACCGCGATAAAACCAAAATGATGGTGGTAGATCGTAAGACTAGCAATAGACCTGATCTACGTGAAATTGCTAAGTGCGAAGTTGTCCAGAGTTACACCTACCTGGGTTCCGCCATCACAAATACTGGAAGTTGCGAAGAGGAAATTAAAAGACGGTGTGCCATGACCCGATCAGCCGTGGAAAAGCTCACGAAGATATGGAAAGATCGCCGCATAACCAAAAACACCAAGGTTCGCTTAATGAGATGCCTAATATTTCCTATCTTCCTGTATGGAGCTGAAACATGGACGGTCCACCAAAAACTTCGCAAAAAGATTGACGCCCTTGAGATGTGGTGTTGGAGACGTTTGCTAAGAATAAAATGGACTGCTCACCGCACTAACGTTTCCATCCTGAAAGAGCTGCGCATCAAACAAAGACTTTCGTCGATTGTTCAAGTGCGAATCCTAACGATGTTTGGACATATCATGCGCAATGAAAGCTCTTTGGAACGATTAGTGGTACAAGGAAGAGTAGAAGGTAAACGTTCTCGCGGCCGATCACCCACAAGATGGACAGACCTGATAAAATCGTCAGCAAAGTGTTCCCTCATCGAATGCACACGCACTGCCAGGAATAGAGAGAGATGGAGAAGCCTCGCAAAAGCCACAACCGACAGCAGACTTTCCATAACCACGACCACTCCGCCAGGAGTGTACGACTGAGAAGAAGAATTAATAAATATAACTTTAACTGAATTCGTCTGTCTAGTTCCTCTATATTTTAGCGAGACATAATATCCAAGAACAAAGTTACATTAAAAAACTGGTATATGTTTGTAACTTTACTTGTTACTAACATAATCTCATCTAAGTTTCAATTCTACTCGCAAAATAAAATTCGTATAACATTATTATGGACCCCATTCTATACTTAATACAATTGGTTACTGAATATTAAAAAGAAATCGGACCTGCCAGACGAGCTGTCAAAAGTCCTCCAAGTTTTCGAGCTTGAACTCCGCTCTAGTTGCGGTATGGCATGGCAGCTTTGAGAAAAAAATAATAAATAAATAATAAAACGTTAAAATAAAAATAAAAAGATTAAAAAAATATTAAGATACCTTGATGCCACACATGATCCACATTCCTTCAATTTTGGACTGCAATTTAAAAATAAATATTATGATTTTTGTTTTATCGATTACTTGTTAAAAAACTACTTCATCAAAAGCAACCTACAGTTAAAATAAAACCAAAAACAACAAAAAGTAAATGAAAACTGAAATACCTACATATTTTCTCTATACTAAGACAATGTCTAAAGTTATCATAAATTCTCATGAAAATCAAAGCAAAATCAACTCTAACAACATCAACAGCCATACTATTATTACATCATCTATTTGTACAGCAGGTACTTATCATTTATCATCATGTGATTACAATCTACCTACTACATAAACAACTATTTGATATTCATAAAATAAAATTACATAATCAACACAACTGACTTACCAACACAATCCCTACTAATATTATAAATGCAAATGTAACTCTGTCTGTCTGTTTTGCTTTCATGCCTTGAGCAATGAACCAATTAGTAATTTAAACTCTTTTAAATATAAATGTAAATGGATCCTGATAAGCAATAATGTGTCAAAAAAAGCCGAAAACAAAGATTTTGATATATTTTTATAATGTATTTAACATTCTACGAAAGTATTGCAAATCATCTAAAACATTAAAGTACATAAATCATACAAAAAGTCGTAAATCACATACATCATTATCTTAAGACGTCATTTTCTCAAAACCAAGTTTATGGGGGTTAACACATTATTGCTTATCAGCATCCAAACATTATTTGGTGAATAAGTTTTAGTTTAGTTTGTTGCACATCTGAATTGGGCCCCAATAGTTATTTTTACAGGAGTTACTTTTTAATAACACAAAATAAAAATTACAATGAGACTTTACAATTACACCACATAGGTAATTAAATATGTTGCTACATGCTAATATAGACCTTAAATCTAATAATAATATGAATCATCTATATAACTATCTAATTTACACAAGGAATAATGACAACCTTGATCGCTTCTTCTTTGGCTTGGGTTTACAACTGCAAAGGTTTCAGTATTATTTATTTAAAGCCTGGGTTGTCCCAAGTTTTCAGTAAATAGACATTTATGTAGTATAGATAAGATAAGATACATTATGCTAAGACCTTTTACGTTCACTATAGTTCATAGGGTATACAATCAAGGTAAAATAGAATCTGTCCATTCTACTTGAGTTTAAACAACCACCCAACATTTTTGTACAAATTAAATATAATATTAACTAATGTAACAAATACAATGCATTGTTGTAAAAACAATTTCTTCCAGAGAACCTTGGGATTGTAGGTACGGAAAATGGAATATAATAGAATATTATATATCCACGTGACACATTAAAACATATTATTGTCTAGACTCAACCTATTACTTATTGTAAGCCATCATAATTGGTATCTCATTTACTGTATACATAAAATACACAAACAGTAAGAGAATTGACTTAATTTTCAAATCATGTAAGTGTGATTATTAATATTTATAATTTTAGTACTTACCATGCTCTGGAGGTTTGCTGTTCATTTGCAGGTAGTGTACCAATTTTATATTTCTTCATCATTTCTCTGAAACATAATTTTGTTTAGTTAATAATTTACTAATTTATTTATTCCTAATTTTCATTAAACTTTCTACTATAGATATTAAGTCTAGTGATGTCATTATTATATATATATACTAGCTGCCGCCCTGTGGTTTCACCTACATGGTTCCCGTTCCTATTATCTACTGAATATGTGTATTGAATTTCATAAAAATTGGTAAAGCCATTGGTAACTAACATTGTGACACAAGAATTTTATATATAAGATGCATAATATACTTCGATCAAACTAGATTATGCAAACAGGACTTGCAGTAGACTTGTCTCAGTCGTAAAAATAATAATCTTGACTGTATTTGAAGTGAAAGTTGATTTGTAAGTCAATTTCAAGTTTACACGGAAATCACATGATATCAGACAGACAACAAGCAGTTTAAAAAGTTCATAACATAAGGTAAATAGGTGTTTAAAGACCAACCTAGCATCTTCACTATGTTGAACATCTTCAAACCCTTCAGTGCCATCCTGACCAGCCACCTCCAGCAAGGAGTCCTCACCACCAGGATGCTGGACAAGGATAAATAAATCTATACTAATATTATAAAGAGGAAAGATTTGTTTGTTTGTTTGTTTGTTTGTTTGTTTGTAATGAATAGGCTCCGAAACTACTGGACCGATTTCAAAAATTCTTTCACCTTTGGAAAGTTCCATTATCCCCGAGTAACATAGGCTATATTTTATCCCTGTGTTCCCACGGGAACGGGAACTACGCGGGTAAAACCGCGGGGAGGCAGCTAGTAATAAATATCCTGGGACATTTTTCACACACAACCAATTAGATTCCAAGGTAAGCTTGTGTTATGGTAACCAGATAGTTGATATACTACTTTTAAATACATACTTATATAGACAATTACATCCAGACACAGAACAAACAGACATATTCATGCATACAAATGTTTGTCCTGAGTGGGATTTGAACCCACAACCATCGGCTTGAATGTCAGGGTCACTACCACAAAGCCAACCGGTCTGTTCTAGGACTTCTAGGATATAGAGCTATAGACATAACAGCTGGCAATTAACATAAATTGATACGTTCCATTGAACCGGGCGAAGACTTGAATGGCCATGGTCTTAACTCGCAATTATTGCATGATATTACGTGCAGTTACGCAATAAGAGACTTTTTAAGGGCAAAAATCTTATTCCTTAGCAGATTTACAACTAGAAATGTAACAAATGAATAGTTCATACCTCGTCTAAAAACTTTGTAAGGTCATACACATCATTGTGAATTATCACCCAAACACTCTTAGCGTTATTATGTTTCCTGACTTCACCCACTGATATAGTACGAGTCATTATTGCTTTATTAAATTTATTATTTCCAAGTACGTGTACACGGGAAAATTTTCAAGAATAAAAATAATCAAATTTAAATATAAAACGTCAAACTAAAACGAAATGTCAAAAGAATCTGATGACTGATTGATTAAGGGTAGGGTGCATTCACAAAACCACAGACTCAACAACCAAAATACCCTTCTTGTACTTAATTAAATTTTCATTGAATTCATCTATACTTTTCTAAAACATAAATAACTGTTTTTCTTTTTTTCAAATACTTTTATAAGGAAATTCACCTACTTTTTAATCCCTAGCAAACTGAAAGTTATGTTAAATTCTTACGTAAAAACGCGATATTTTGAAAAAAGAAAAAACCAAACCATTCGTTCATTATAACCTCATCATATAAGCTGTCAAAAACATATGTCTGTCCTGGCTGTCCGTGTTGGGAACATTGAGATTTATTTGTTGTCTTTTTACTAAAAATAGTTAAACTACACAAATATTGGGCTGTACTAAATAATGTTATACAGTTATCAAGTCACTAATGGCTGAGGAACGTGACTTCAACGACGCTATCGACGACGCATTTCTCTGGGAAGAGAAAATACGCAAGCAGAGCTACAACGAAGGATTCAGGGATGGCAAAGAAGCCAACAATCCCGAATCCCTCTTTTTAGGATATCAAAGTGGAACTAAACTTGGCCTGGAGCTGGGTAAATAGATTTTTAATTAGACATAAAGTAAACATTCAAAAACGAAACTAAAAACATCTTCTAGGACTCTTATCTAGTCTTAGAAGATGATGTTAGGTTAGATCTTGTGTTCAGAAAGTATCCATTATTTGGGCAATCTCCAGGACACCCTAATTATTCAATGAATGTTATAATTAAGGTATAAAATACACTTGTTTGAGGAATAATTAAGCAATTGCTTACCTAGTTGAAATTATAGCAAATGAGCCTAAATATTTAAATATGTTATGTAAATATCTATAATATGTTTGTATTTAAAATTATTATATGTATGTAGTATATCAGCTATCTGGTTACCATAACACAAGCTCACTTTGAAGCTTACTTTGGAATCAGATTCGTTGTGTGTCTAAATTGTCCTAGGATATTTATTATTATTATTATATTCATATCAAAAAATACTATTACCAACTACTTACAGGTTATTACCTCGGTACAGTGACACAATATATCAAATTTAATGAAACAGCACCCGTAAAGTACTCGGATAAATTATCAAATCAGCTGAGAAGAGTGAAAGAGCTGATAGACTGTTTCCCTCGCACCAACTTTGAAGAGCATGACTTTCTTGGCATGCTGGAGAACATAAGAGCTCAGTACAAGAAGGCATGCGCTTTATTGAAGATACCTGCCATCAATCCTGCTGATGAAGGAGTATCTTTTTGAGAAAACTGGTAAGCTTTCCACATATAATTACTAAAGATCCCATTAGCCTATCAAATAGGCCATATACCTATAATATGCCAAGAACACACAATTTATACTGATATTATAAAAAGGAAAGATTTGATATTTTGTTTGTTTGATTGTATGAATAGGCACGAAACTGCTAGACCAGTATTAATAATTCTTTCACAAACAGAAAGCTAAAAGTTCATATGTAAAACATGCAATTAATATTAAATTCAAAAAAATAAAATATTTCTTCTATCCACAAATACCTAAGAAGGCTAAATCCAAAACTGTTTTAACTATATTAATACTGTAATAAAAGATATAAGAATAAAATACAAAAATGTTTTTTATAAGAATATCTACTGATAACTGTAGTTTGGTAGAATACCGTATATTATGTACCTTTACCATATATAGTTAAATGTTTATAATTTCTTCCAGATCCACTAACAATGCAAGCAACAATATCTAGTTTACGTCACCAACTCGACTCCATCACTAAATTCTTGACTCCTCTCTTACCATTAGCCAATTGCCATATGGTAGAGTTTATTACTGATAACCACTGGGGAAAACTGCTACCAGTAACATTACAGAAATCTTTGGAATCTTGTATGCTGAATGAGGCTTTGGAAACATTTTGGAAGGTTGCAGAAGGAAATAGTGGAGGTAAAGACTATTGGTATGAAATATCTTGGGACTTTTTTCACATGGCCAATATGATTAAAAACTAAGCTGTGTTTATTGCCTATGTGTTAATACAGGTGATAAACTATCTGTGTTCCAAATGTCATTCAAATCCATTCTGTAGTTTTTGCATAAAAGAGTAACAAATATCCATCCATACCCACAAATTTTCGCATTTTTAATATTTGTAGGATTTTTGTAAATCATCTTATCCTTGCCAGGCTTGTTATTTAAATTAAAAACGACTCAGTATCTGACGGGAAATAGTTAGGGAAAGCATTATGGTGTTATCTACATTATACTTCTTCTTCCTGCCCTTATCCCGTCTGAGCAGGGTAGGCACAACATGTGTTTTTCTTCCATTCCTCTCTGTCAGCCATCATTCATCACTCCCTTCTTACACATATCACCCTCCACACAATCCATCCATACTTTCTTCGGTCTTCCTCCACTTTTACGACCATCCACCATCATAATCATAACTTTCCTCCCTCTGCATGATATCCATACCATGACAGCCTAGGGCTCTTCACTTTCTCAGTTACTGGCGCCACTTTTAAACTACCTCTTATATGCTCATTTCTTATTTCATCTTTATTTTGACGTGACAACGTCTTATAAATTGGTTTGCCGGGTGACACTTCAAGAAACTGCGTTACGCTCCGCTCACGTAACGTGACGTTATGTTTTGACGTGACAACGTCTTATAAATTGGTTTGCCGGGTGACACTTCTAGAAACTGCGTTACGCTCCGCTCACGTAACGTGACGTTATGTTTTAAATTGTTACTATTGACGTGACAACGTCTTATAAATTGGTTTGCCGGGTGACACTTCAAGAAACTGCGTTACGCTCCGCTCACGTAACGTGACGTTATGTTTTAAATTGTTACTATTGACGTGACAACGTCTTATAAATTGGTTTGCCGGGTGACACTTCAAGAAACTGCGTTACGCTCCGCTCACGTTACGTGACGTTATGTTTTAAATTGTTACTATTATTTCATCCTTCTTCCTACTATACGAATGAATATTCACATTAAAATTATTTTACCACTCAAAGTCGTTGTCACGTAAAACTTTCGCCCGTATACCGACTTTACAGGCAACCAATTTTGACGTGACAACGTCTTATAAATTGGTTTGCCGGGTGACACTTCAAGAAACTGCGTTACGCTCCGCTCACGTAACGTGACGTTATGTTTTAAATTGTTACTATTATTTCATCCTTCTTCCTACTATACGAATGAATATTCACATTAAAATTATTTTACCACTCAAAGTCGTTGTCACGTAAATCTTTCGCCCGTATACCGACTTTACAGGCAACCAATTTTTTTTTTAGTATTATTTACTTTATCGATATGTGTATATTCTTTTGCGTGAGTTAATAAATGTTTCTTCTTTTCATCCATTCGAGTCACACCTCACATCGATCCATCTACTATCTACATTATTTCAAAATCTACCACCTCCCGCTTAACCCTACATTCAAATAGTCCCTATGTAATGTGCATAAAAATATATAATAAATTACCTGATTTACTAAAAGACGAAACCGATAGAATATTTTTTAACAAATTTAAACAAATACTAATAGATAAAGCATATTATACAGTTAATGATTATATGAATGATAGAAACCTTACATAAATAATAATAAACTTAATAGACATATAATTAATAAAAAATAGTCAATATATAATAATAAAATTGTGATTATATAAATGATCCTCCTCTCTCCTACTTATAACTCTTGTGTATTTTGCTGTGCCCGACAGGGTCCACAATGTAAATTAATTTAATTTTAATATTAGATACTATTGTGGAATGCAAATAAAGAATATGAATATGAATATCTATTTACGTGCACTCAGGGAGCGTTCAAGTATTACGTAACGCAATTTGGGGGGGCGGGGGGTCTCGTATAACGTTACGATGCGTTACAGGGGCGGGAGGGGGTCCTTCTTACAACACGTTACGTAACATTATTTCTTTTTTTATAGAAAAAATTAGTCAATTAAAACTCCCAAATTGGCAACCGTTTACGTTTTACGGGGAATCCCTCGAAATACGCAGATGTTGCGAATTAAAAATCTCTTGTTTTATTATAAGGCAATTAAAACTATATATATACCAAGGATAAAAACTATAACATAACTTTTTGCGACTTCAGGGTAAAAATGATCACTTGAGTGTTACGTAACGTTTTAGAGAGGGGGGTGGGGGGTTACAGAAAAACGTTACGGAGCGTTACAGTGGGGGGAGGGGGGGTCAAAAATCTTCAAAAATTGCGTTACGTAATACTTGAACGCTCCCTCACATGTGTAACATTGTGCCATGTTTCCTGGATGAAAGATACACTTGACTTGAACCTTCAACATTTCAGATACCTCCGAACTGGGTAAATGGATCACAAAAGCTCGCTCCCACTGCGTGAGAGTCAACAATGATTATTGTCTGTCAGTTGAACAGTTACAAGATCGCATTAAAGCATTGGGCGGTGAAATCCAACCTGAAATACGGGTTAAGGAGTTTATGACAAGCAAGAAGAGCTATGAGGCATGTTACCTACTGATATTATAAATGTTTTAGTATAGGAATGTGATAGCCCGATTGGCTTTGTGGTTAGTGAAGGGGATTCTCAAGACGCCGGTCGTGGGTTCGAATCCCACCCAGGACAAACATTGTATGCATGAATATGTCTGTTCGTTCTGTGTCTGGATGTAATTATCTATATAAGTATGTATTTAAAAGTAGTCCATGTATGTAGTATATCAGCTATCTGGTTACCATATCACAAGCTCTGCTTAGTTTGGAATCAGATTAGCCAATTGTGTGAAAAATGTCCAAGGATATTTATTTATATTTATATCTAACTACCAGTCTAATAATACAAGTTAATACCTAGGTAGCAACAATGTCATCTCTAGTAGCGTCTCTAACGCTAGCCGTGGACGAGGGGGCGGTGTGTGTGGAGGTGGGAGGGGGACGCGGCTATCTGCCTCTCGCTCTCACACTGGGGTACCGCTTACCCACACTCACTGTCGACTGCGATGAAAAATTACTTCAAGCCGCTGAGAAGAGAGTTAGGATTATACAGGTTAGTTGAAATGAAATTTTGATGGTGATTTATTCATAAAAATAGGCCTTCACAGGTACTTATGAAACGTCGACTCTAATGCTCGGTTCGGAAGGTTGCTTTTGCTGAGAAGAGCCGGCAGTAAAATCGGCAAATAATTAATACAATACAATACAATAATTAATACAATATTAATACAAATCAATGGTTATAAGAAACGTGTGCACCCATTATTGAATTGACATCACTTTGTATTATATTATAGAGTATCCTTCAGGGCTCAATTCTTGCGCTTTTGACTAAATATCGGTTTTCTAACTGCAATGTACATGTCATGTTAAAACAGCTTTAATTTAATCAAATCTTAATTTTACTATTAATATATAATCAACGCAAAAGTTTGTATGTATTGTTTTTGTTCATCGAGCATGTAACCAATAGAGTAGCAATAGTGAGCCATTTGTTTAGCAACGCATCAATGATTTGTCACGTATAACTAACAAACCACGCTCGAACTAAAACAGTAACCGACCAATAAGAGACCTGTGTGTACGTCTAGTGCAACACTTGACCTTGAGTCGGCCAATCAGAACACAGGGGCCGGCGCAGCGTATTGGCGTATTTTGTTTTCTAACAAAACTGTTAACAGTTCTACTCTATTGGTTACATGCTCGATGTTTTTGTTCTTCATTCACACAAGAACCACTGAACGGATTTGGATGAAATTTGGTACTCAATTTATAACCGGGCTAACACACCGGCTATGTTTTATCCCGGGAAAATTTAAGATCCCTGGGAACGGGTGGAACCGAAATGCATGATGACAAACCAACCTTTTATATCTCCATATGAGTTACTATTATTTTCCTTTAATCCAATCATGGACTAATTTAATAAGGAACGCTGGATAATAAGGATTCTTAATATTATGTCCCTGGATTTCGACATCTTCAAATGCAATCTATCTATAGGTATTGAAAACAAAAATATACCTAGCTGAATATAATATATGTAAATGTAATTTTGTAAATTAGTTTTTTGTAAGGATTTTTAATTATATCTGTTACTAGTGGCTCCCCACGGCTTCGCCCGCGTTCCCGGGCGATCTTCAATTTTTCCGGGATAAAAGTAGCCTATGTCTTTTCTCAGGCTCTGGATTATCTGTGTACCAAATTTCATTTAAATCGGTTCAGTAGTTTAAGCGTGAAAGCGTAACAGACAGACAGACAGAGTCACTTTCGCATTTATAATATTAGTATAGTGTAAACTGTAAAGATATTTTAACTTAAGAAAATAAATAAATCATGTACCTATTTGATTACAGAAACAATGGCATGCAATATCAAAGCGTATGAAGCACGGTATAGAGGAGACAATGACCGAGGCCATCAGGCTGGACTTGCACCGGTTCGCGCGCGTGTTCGTGACCGGCGACACGGAGCTGGCGGCCGTCGTCCGGGACAAGTACCCGGAGTACGGTCATCATGTCCGAGTGATGTTGACTGGTGAGTTTATCCCTGGATAGGGATTTCCAGGGTAGTGTATGGGCTGAGTTTATTGCCGGCTCTTCTCAGCAAAAGCAACCTTCCGAACCGAGCATTAGAGTCGACGTTTCATAAGTGCCTGTGATTTTGACTTAATAAATAAATTTCATTTCAACCATTTCTTAATATATATAGATAAACAAAATAAAGTGTCTGTACAGTAAACAGCTTTTAAATTCACCCGACTAATATTATAAAAATTGAAGATCCCCGGGAACGCGGGTGTAACCGCGGGAAGCCTCTAGTTTCTTCTGTCAAAAAACATTGCTATCCGTTTATTAAAAATAGGTACCTAATTGTAGACACAAACATACAATAAAAGTGGTTTGGGTTCAAACTTCAAAGTCACATGTAACTTTGTTCTACGGATAGGTCAATTTATTTTCGCTATTTAAGCCTAGCAATGAGAGCAGTTGCAACCTTTCTTTATTGCACAAAAAACTAGTAGGTAAATATTTACATAGCATAAGATTATAAAATAAGCAATTTTTGTGTAATCCCATTTGGAAAAATAAAGATTTATTTGTATTTCTGTCTACCCATAGGTCTCCACACATGTGGCAACCTAGGTCCTGCCTCCCTCCGCCTCTTCACTCATCAGGCCTCCACCGCAGCAGTGTTCAACGTGCCATGCTGCTACCACCTCCTCACCGAGGATATCGATGTCAACCTGTTCGACGTCTTCCAAAGGGACTATGACGCTGAGCATAAGGGAGCTGGCTTCCCTATGTCGGAGCATTTGAGAGGTATATTGATTTTATTACTAGCATCCAATTCAAAAAGACCAGAAGGCAGGCGTAAAAGGGGAAGGCCAAAGAAGGAGTGGTATGATTGTGTAAAAGATGACATGAGAGAATGTGGAGTGAATGTGGATTTGACTGGAGATCGAATGAAATGGAGGGACATGACGCACAAAGCCGACCCTTAACAGGATAAGGCGAGGAAAATGATGATCCAGTTCAAAATTCTAAGCCATTTATTTAGATAGAAGCTAGTAATATATAATTATACACTGTGACAAGACATAAAAGTTATATGAATATCCAGCACATATTAATGTGTTCAATTTGAACTGATTGTTACAAGAGTCAAATAGCTTTGATTTATAAAAAAAACCGGCCAAGTGCAATTCAGACTTGCGTATCCGTACCATGTATTTATCGCCGTTATTAGTATCGAGCAAGAAACGTTAAAAATCAAGTTTGTTGTATGGGAGCCCCCCCTTAAAATTTATTTTTGTTTAAGTATTTGTTGTTATAAAAATACTATTAGATAATAGAAATACATCATCTATGAAAACTGTCTAGCTATCGCCGTTCTTGAGATACAGCTTGGTGGCAGACGGACGGACAGCAGTCTCAGTAATAGGGTCCTGTTTTTACCTTTTGGGTTACGGAACCCTAAAAACGACGTTAAACTGTTGATTTTGTTTCCCAGGCTACAATTTGGGAAGAAATGCTCGCATGCTGGCTGCGCAGTCTATAGAGCGAGTAGTCCGAGAAAGACAACTACCCTCTAAAAGTCTTCTTTACAGAGCTATGTTACAGGTACCTCGTTTTTTACTATACATACCTAAACGAGCTCATAATACTATTATTATAATTAATAACGTTATATTTTACTAGCTGCCTCCGCGCGGTTTTACCCGCGTAGTTCCCGTTCCCGTGGGAATACAGGCATAAAATATAGCCTATGTTACTCAGTGATAATGTAGCTTTGTAATGAAAAAAATCATTATTAAAATCGGTCTAGTACTTTTTGAGTTTATTCGTTACATACAAAAATACAAATCTTTCCTCTTTATAATATTATTAGTGTAGATTATATTTTGAAATACTATCACTGCTAAGTTGGCTCTACAGGTTAACAAGTTATAGTCGGCCAAGTAAAAACATCCCAAAATCAACAGAATACGTCTTTTAACCATTTCGTTGCCACCTCAAAATTACGGTTAAAGAACTTTATTTCCTCATAAGATTAAATTAAATTGTTTTTTTTTTTAATTAAATGGTATATATGGATACTTAAAGTATTGAAATTGTCATTCTAACTACCCCACACTCCGCGTGTCCTAACACGCTTTTGGCCGGTTTTTTAATGTTCCTCTTGATTATTTTTCAGGCTATTATAAAGGAACACATTCCAGATTATAAAATATCCGAAGGCAAATTAAAACGACTGACACCGAAATGTCAAGATTTTTGTCAATATTTCAAAATGGCGGACGACATTTTGAGTTTAAATTTATATGAGACACTACCGAAAAACTACCTTAATAATGCTATTGAAGACATGGAAAGCCATTGGACGAAACTAGTATTGTTTTATTTTATTAGGTTAACATTAGCACAGGTTATAGAAAGTGTTATATTGTTGGATAGATTATTATATGTTTTTGAGTCTGGTTTCGATCAAGTTTATTTGGTGAAGTTATTTGACCCCGTGTTGTCGCCGCGGTGTCATGGAATTGTTGCTGTAAGATAATATTTTTAATAAATGGATTTTATATAATGTTTGTTTTATTTTCTTGTGACCTCATGAATAGACATAGACTAACCAGCTGGCTTTTTGCGTGATCCTACGTTTCTAATCTCAGGTCGTAAACGAATCCCTGTACAAACATTTGACTGCAACATGTCTGTGTCTGGATGTAATCTGTATTAAATATGAAAATGTTATGTTGGTTTGTGTACACTTCAAAAACTCAAAAAGTTCTGCACCGATCGAGCTGAAATTTTAGACTGGTATATAATCTGCATCAAGGATTATTTTTATCTATTTTTTGCATCAGTCACAGCGAAGCGTGGTAGGGTACAGCTAGTTATTAATTAGTATGGATTAAAAGTTGTACCTATATGCAGTAAATCTTCCGAACCGGGCATTACCAGTATAACTTGTTTTTAATTTCATATTTTTGAGGATTGCCATATCTATGCCAAAAAACCAAAACGGCATCTTAATTTATCATCTAATTTTAACTTTTGTTTCCATACTATATTGTTTATCATAACAAAATTTTCCACTCTGTTCAATTCTGTAAAGTAAATCATTACTCGACGACAGAACATCCCAAGTCTCCATCAGTCTATCCCTTTCGTTCGCTATACGACCATGTGAGAGGTCTATATTCCGCCCACTCGCCTACACGAATGCTTATTTACCTATTTATATTCGAAGTATATAAGAACATCCCACATTTCGGTCGATTTTCAACTAATATTATAATTGCTAAGTTTGTCTGTATGTATGGATGTTTGTTTGTCTTTTACGCAACAACGGCTGATGGGATATCGATGACATCTGGCACAGAGAGAATATGTTAAATAAACACATTAATATAATAAATATCCTGGGACATTTTTTACACACGGCGAATCTGATTGCAAACTAAGCAGAGCTTGTGTTATGGTAACCAGATAGCTGATAAGCTAGATATATTACTTTTTCATCCCACCATCTCGGAAAGAGTATTTTTAATCTTCAATATCTGAGTGGAAAAGCCGTTTTTATTCTCTAGAGGATAAAGTAAATTGAATTTGGAACATCGTGTGCACTAAGTTTGTGAATTTAAAAAAAACATTAAACCTATTTACTGCTACCTCTATGGTGCCGAATATATCATACAACTTTTTTTTAATTTGTTAAAAACTCAGACTCGGCACCTTCTTGGTGTTCTTTTTTCAATTTGCTTTGTACGCGGTTCTTTACGCGGCATTTTTTCACGTCATTGTTAAACCTTATATTAAAAACAAGAAACTTGAAATCAAGTGAAAAAACTAAAATGAGTGATTCTAGCGACGAGGAAGTTTGCTTGACGCCAACAGAATTGACTGAAACTTTTAATAATGCGCAAACGTTTTTTTTTTTGCATTTAGTCATTTCCTCGCTGAGGTGGAATGAAAAGTTACGTGTTGCACTCGAGTGCAAAGATTTTTCACCTCGTGCTCTTTTGATTCCCTCGCTAACGCTCAGGATTCTAATTTTGAATCACTCGCTGCGCTCGTGATTCAATTTTAGAATCCTTCGCTTGCTCGGTCATCAAAATTGAACACGCGGTTAAAAAGCAACTTTGCACTCTTGTATAACAAATAACTATTAAATACATGCTTATATAGATATTTAGATACAGACACAGAACAAACAGACATATTCGTGCATACAAATGTTTTTCCTGGTTATTTTTTACTAGGTGACCCACGCAACTTCGTTAGCGTCACTTGCCCGTTTTTGCAACAGTTTTGATTGATGCTCCGCTCCTATTCGTCATAGCGTAATGATTTATACATAAGAACCTTCCTCTTGAATCACTGTATCTATTAAAAAAACGCATCAAAATCCGTTGCGTACTTTTAAAGTTAAGCATACATAGGGACAGACAGACGGCGGATTTGTTTTATACTATGTAGTGATTTCGGTAATTTTTTATCGTCGGGTGAAACCGAGGCACGGAGGCTAGTAGGTAAATATTACAACTCTTTAGCCCTGAGCTATTTCCAATGAAGAAATCAAATGATTCCATACAAACTCAACAGTAAAAAGTTGCTGAAATTGAACAAGATTTTGGTAAGAAGTTTTGATTATAACTCTTTGTGTTTGTACTGAAGTTGGTAACATTAATTTGCCGTTTGCAGAAAAACATTTTTCCGATGTGAATAATAAAAAATATGTGTCGAAAGCCGCAAGCAAGGGGCTCAACAGGGTTTTATCACAATCCGATTTTTTATTTAGGAGCCCATAAAGGAGAAACACACAATTTATTTTATTTATTACATTATGGTAGATAATAACTCTAACCACAAAATCACTACATGTCTAGTATAAAACAAAGTCGCTATCCGCCGTCTGTCTGTCCCTATGTATACTTAGATCTTTAAAACTACGCAATGGATTTTATTGGAATAGATAGAGTGATTCTAAAGGAAGGTTTTTATGTATAAATCATTACGCTATGACGAAAAGTAGCGGAGCATCAATCAAAACTGTTGCAAAAACGGGCAAGTGACGCTAACGAAGTTGCGCGGGTCAACTAGTACTTCAATATACTAGAAAACTCTGATAAGCTTTGCCCTCAGACTATCGATTCCGAATATAGATTTTTGCTAAGAAAACCGGTAATAAATTAAATTACCTATTTAAATATCTACTATTTTAATAAATCTTAGTTTGACAACACATGTAGGTATCTACAGTACTATAGTTACTTACCTATACTATACTAGTATCTCCCCGCAGTTTCACCCACATTCCCGGGAGATCTTCCATTTTCCTGGTATAAAAGTAGCCTATGTCCTTTCTCAGGCTCAAGACTGTGTACCAAATTTCATTTATTATACGTATACTA
This sequence comes from Thyatira batis, assembly GCA_905147785.2. Taxonomy (NCBI): domain Eukaryota; kingdom Metazoa; phylum Arthropoda; class Insecta; order Lepidoptera; family Drepanidae; genus Thyatira; species Thyatira batis. The sequence goes on from LR990499.1 coordinate 489,268, forward strand.
TTAGATTCTTTATATTATTAATTTAAAATTAATAGCGCTTCTTTATAAACCAGTGAGGGTTTTCTTAGAGCTATTTACAACTTAATTCTTGTTAATGTTTTAAACGTTAAATAAATTAAAAAAAAATAAAAAAAATAATCGGTTCTGTAGTTTTAGGGTGAAACCGAGTCAAAGTTACATTCGCATTTATGATATTACTTAGGTATATTTACTTACTTATGTAAAATAAGTAACAGAACTATAAATTTACGATATCTTTGGATCTACGAGCGCTACGGCGAATCGCTACGAATTCGTAGAAGCTCGCTACGAAACAAATACTTAGTAATTTCATGAATTTAATAAACTAGCTAACTACCGACGGATCGAATTCAGACCTTGAAGTTTCGTGTTTTTCGACCGACTACGTGATCTATTGTTTTATCCTGTGTCTATACAAATTATACTAATATTATAAAGAGGAAAGATTATTAAATTTTGTAGGTATATCTATACTAATATTATAAAGAGGAAAGATTTGTTTGTTTGTAATGAATAGGCCCCGAAACTACTGGACCGATTTCAAAAATTCTTTCACCTTTGGAAAGCTACATTATCCCCGAATAACATAGGCTATATTTTATCTCTGTATTCCCACGGGAACGGGAACTACGCGGGTAAAACCGCGCGGAGGCAGCTAGTAACGAATAAACTTTAAAACTATTGGCATAATAAAAACCTACGTTATTTGACTGAAGTATTTTTATCCCTGTATTCCTACATGAACGGAAAACATGTGGGTGATACCGCGGGATGGTAAATTGCAGTCTAATAGTGAATTATTATAACTCTTAAGTACATAGATACTTATTATAGATATTTACATAAAGACACAGGATAAATAGACATATTGATGCATACAAATGTTTGTCATGGGTGGGATTAAAACCCACAACTAGCGGCTTGAAAGTCAGGGTCACTAACCACAAAGCCGACCGACCTGTCAGGTACTTACACCTACATAATGAATAGGTAACTAATTCATAGGAAACACTAACTTATGGTAAGTTTTATCAAACATTTACCGGTCATATGGGAACTCCATATTGGCATAATTATTTTTAACCTAATTATTTTACTACAGTTTATGTAATAGTACGTAAGAACGTAATTATTATGTTATCGTATCCTCTCGCCGGAGAAAAACCCAAACGGTAGGTAATTTTATTTATAAAATATTTATACAACTCGAATACCTAAATAAATGTATGACAATTCCTTTTCAGACTTGCTGATAGAGTAGTTAGTTCTTATAAATAAATATCATGAGACCTAAGTCATACGTCATCAGCTCATAGGTATACGTCTCCACCGAGGAGCTCGAACCTCTCCTAACAAATAGGGTGTAGCCATAGTCCACGCGGGCCTAGTGCGGCGGCGGACTTCACACTTTTTTTTTTATACCACAAAGGTGACAAACAGGCATACAGTCCGCCTGATGGAAAGCGGTTACCTTACCATTTCGGGCATGCAGGTTTCCTTACGATGTTTTCCTCCGCCGAAAGCCAGTGGTGTGAATCCGTATGTAAGTTTTTTTTATGAAACTCAAGAGGTACGGCGTTTGAACCTGCACCCTCGTGATCGTTGGTGCGTTACCCACTGAGCCACCACCGCTTCTAACTATTAGATATTATAACCAAACTATATCATTTCGAATATTCGAATTTCATATTATATTTGGAGACTTTTGGAAGGGATTGACATTTAAAGTAATCTCATCATAAGACCGTTTAAGTCTAAAGTGGGCGTGGTGACGGCGCACGATCCTAACAGAATCTTACTAATAATATATGTTGGGTTTTGGGCTTCCAAATTTAAATTCACCCGCCAAATATTCAATCGGTGCTACACACTGTATGCACCCCGTACAAAACTCCGCCGCACGACGCTTGGTGGCGCGCGAGTGCTTCTGGTGCGAACGTCGTAAGCGCAAACATCTCGTGCAACAAATAAATTAATTGTGACAAAACTACGTAACTTTATGATATTTAAATTGGTGAAGTGTTTACCCGGGACAGTGAGCCACCGTTTCAACTAATCGTGGATGGAGTATCTTCGATATTGGACGCAGTTTGGACTCATTAAACTTCTGGCGGGTGACGTACCAATTTTCGATATTAAAGCCCATTTACTTACTAAGAACTATATCAATTCAGATTTCAAATCCCAGTGGTGAATCAAAAAACACCACATTTTTGGTCATTCGAGCCACGAATATACAATCTAGCCAAGAATACCAGTTACGAAATTAGGGGTTCATCAAAGAAACTCAACAAATATACCTTACAAAACCATACCTACCTATTTGTATAAATTACACAAAATCTACAATAGGTATACGCTTCATACACACAGATACATTCTCTAACAAGACTGTTTGTTAAAATTTTGTCGTGTATTCTAGCTGAAAAGGCATATTTTCATAGATTAATCAATATTTTATTTGTTCGTACAACGCTTGCGACGCCGGCCGGTCGATCGGTCACGTCACGTAGACACACAGGCGCCATTCGTTCGGTCCGCCATTACGCACAATTGAATGATTTTATTCTATTTAATTACAATTTTACACTTGTAATTTTTTTCAATATTTTTTCGATTTCAAGCTCAAATATAGTTGGAATTAGTCAATATGTCTCGTTCTCAAAGTGTTAAAGGCAATAAAAATGATATCTCCGATGATCATAACGAATTTGACAAGTTGTTAGAAACATTAAATATATCACAAGAAATGTTTTTCATACGGTTGCAATCAGTGTTTGACATGTCAAAAAGTGTCAATGAAAAACCAGAATTATGCGATATTTTCAATGCTCGAGTGCGCGACCTGTCTATGATTCGTGATAAGTTTGAACAAAATATTGCTCAAATAATTGGTTTAAAAAAGGCAGCTAACCCGTCATTTGTTCCGACATACAAGGAGATCGAAGCGTTTGATCAGATGTACTATAGTATTCAATCTGTTGCTGAGAACCTTAAGGCACAGCAACCGCAGGGTAGCAGTCGTGTAAAAACAAGATTACCAAAATTAGAAATCTTTCCTTTTGATAGTAAACTTGAAAATTGGCCTACATTTAGAGACACTTTTTCCAGTTTAGTACATAACAGTTCAGACATTTCTAACATAGAAAAGTTTTATTATTTATTATCAGCTGTAAGTGGATCTGCGTTGACGATCGTGAAGTCGTTGCCGGTCACAGCTGACAACTACTCGTTAGTGTGGAGTGCCTTAACCAAACGGTTCGAAAATAAACGTGCGCTTGCGACCAGTTATTTAGATAAGTTATTTAACTTTAAACCTTTAACTAGTGAATCGGCCTCGGGCCTTAACTTATGTTTACAAACATTTCAGGAAAGCGTTAAGGCTCTTCAGCTATTAAATATACCTGATTTGGCGAGTTTTATTTTATTTTATATATCGGTTCGTAATCTTGACCCTACTACGAGGCGCGAATTCGAATTGAACTCGAAGCAAGGGGAGATACCTACTTTTGCGGACTTAATGTGTTTTATTGAAAACCACGTTAATGTTTTAGAAATGTCTGATTGTAAATCAACTTCAAATAAAATTTCAAACTTTAATAAAAGTAAAATCAATAATTCAAATTCAATTTATTCAAAATCTTTAAATTCAAATAAATCAATTAAATCAAATACGACCTTATCTTCATCTGTTGTTAGTACCGAAAAACCTAACGAGTCAGTGAAATATAGGGATTGTTTATTTTGTAAGAAACCACATTCTATTTATAGATGTAGTGAGTACATTGACCTTTCGCCTGCACAACGTCTTAACAAAATCAAGCAACTTCATTTATGCGAAAATTGCCTTCGTGATCACGCTTTAAAAGACTGTGTATCGAAAGTTCGATGTACTGTATGTAAAAATATGCATCATCATACTTTGCATATCGACTCGAGTTCTACTGCGGATTCAACTTCGAGTTCAAACGGTAATGCTGTCTCGTTAACCTGTTCGTCTGATTCGACAGTTTTACTGGGCACTGCTATCATACACGTCGCAGATTGTTGGGGCCAGTACCACACCGTACGTGCTATAATAGACAGTGGCGCCATGACGGGTTACATGACGCGCGATTGCGCTAACCGACTCGGGCTAGCGCGACGCAAATGCGAGTTTACACCTATTGGTTTAGGTGGAAATCCAGTACAAGACTACGGAGTCTCAACTTGTACTATCAAACCTCGTAATAGTAATAGTCCAATTGTGTCTACCGATACTATTATTGTGCAAAATATTGCCGGTAATCTACCAACTTCTCATTTATCTAGTGCAGTCATTAATCGATATCAAAACCTCGATTTAGCAGATCCATACTTTTATAAACCCGCTCCGGTAGACATGCTGATAGCTGGCGATTTGTTTCCTTATATATATAGCGGTGAACGTATTCTTCCACGCGACGATGGTGTTCCTGTGGCTATGAAGTCAATATTTGGTTTTGTCATCGCAGGTCAGACTACGTTGCGCTGTTCAAATCAAGGTGCTATGTTTTGTGGGCTGTCAACAAATATTGATCAGATCATGTCTAAATTTTGGGAATTGGAAAATATCCAGTCTGATAAGGAACAACATCCTGATGATGTATTGGCAGAAGAGTTGTTTGCAGGTAGTTACAAACGTGATAGCACCGGTAGGTATATAGTACAATACCCTTTCCAACCCACATTCCAGTTGGGTGATTCGCATAAAATGGCGGTTCGTAGGCTTATCAATCTCGAATCGAAACTCGAACGTCAGCCATTATTAAAATCTGAATATCAAAACTTTATGCAAGAATATGAAAGTCTTGGGCATATGACGTGTTTGGGTACTATGCAAAACGTGGATTCAAAATATATTATCCCGCATTTTTGCATATTCAAGCCATCGAGTACCACCACGAAACTTCGTGTGGTATTCGACGCGTCTGCTAAGACGACAAATAATCTAGCTCTGAATTCGGTTGTTCTGTCAGGACCGAAGCTTCAGGCAGATTTAAATCAACAGCTGATTAATTTTCGTTTGAATGAAATTTGTCTTTCCGCGGACATTTGTAAAATGTACCGTCAAATTCTCATCGATCAGAGTCAACGTGATTATCAGCACATTCTGTGGCGGGAGTCCTCCGATCAAGTTATCAAGGTTTATCAACTCAACACTGTAACTTACGGGGTAGCTAGTAGTCCATACCTGGCGATCAAGGTTCTACAGACCCTAGCTGAAAACGAAGCAGAGAGGTTTCCTAAAGCTTCTGCGATCCTAAAGCAAGCTTTTTTTATGGATGACTTTCTTTGGTCCGTCTCCTCAGTAAAAGAGGCTGTCGAGGTACAGGACGAGCTCTTGGCCCTACTTCAAAGCGGTGGCTTCACCCTACGGAAGTGGTCTAGCAATAGTACTGAGGTCGTACAGCGGCTACCAGCAGAGCATCGTGAGACACCTGTTGAATTCAACGATGACCAGGACCTTTCCATCAAGATCCTCGGACTTCAGTGGTTGCCCGCTTTAGATTCATTTACTTTTTCAACAACACCTACTAACCCAGTTGTCACTAAGCGAACTGTGCTATCTCAAATAGGTCGCCTTTTTGATCCTCTTGGATTCGTAGCACCTTGCGTGTTTCTTGCAAAGTGTTTCATGCAGAAATTGTGGGCCCTCAATCTAGGTTGGGACCAGAGTTTGCCTGCAAACTTAGAATACCAGTGGCTAGCCTTTGTCAACGAACTACCCCTGCTATCAAAATTCAAGCATGAACGTCACGTTTCGGTCTCAAATATAACGTACGTACAGCTTTTAGGGTTCTGCGACGCATCAAGTCAAGGCTACGCTGCTGTAGTATATTTACGTTCTACTAACGATAATGGTGAGAGTAAAGTCAGCTTACTTATTGCCAAATCAAAGGTGGCTCCATTAAAGACAATATCTATACCACGTCTAGAATTAATGGCAGCACATCTATTGTCTAAATTAATCAAATATGTCAATTCCATTCTTCAAGACCGGCTGTCAATTAACGAGACGCTATTATTCACTGATTCATCGGTGGTTTTAGCGTGGCTCAACACACCCAGTTATAATCTTAAAACCTTTGTGGCCACTCGCGTGGCCAAGGTATTGGAAGCGATATCTAAGGAGTGCTGGTACCACGTGAGTGGCGCAAGTAATCCAGCTGACATCTGCTCCCGCGGCGCAGCCCCGTCTGCGCTGTTGGCGATGCATGAATGGCTTAACGGACCTGATTGGCTTTCTCTAGTCAAGCCATGTTGGCCAGTTAAAACCATCGATGAATTCAGGGATGTCAGTCCTCCAGAACTAAAGCCTCAAATTGCTTTAGTCGCTGTGGATACTCCTCAGCTTAAGAGCTTGTTATACGCTTTGACAGAAAAGTATTCTAGTTTTGATAAATTAATCAATGTAGTTGCTAGGTGTTTTCAATTTATCCACAACTGTAGGTTATCAAAAGCTCATCGTCGATCTTACTCGGTCAGTGATGTTCGAAAGGCTCTTGATGTCATAGTAAAATCTGTTCAACATCATAATTTTTCAGTTGATATCACGGCTCTGTCTAAAGGTGAGCGTTGCTCTCAATCATTGAAACGGTTAAATCCTTTTGTCGATTCCAATTGTTTCCTCAGGGTGGGGGGTAGACTTACTCAGTCAACCCTGAGCTATGACAACAAGCATCCTTTACTTATACCTAAAACTAGTAACTTTACAAACATTGTGATTGATTACTATCATAAAATACATTTGCATATTGGTCCAAGAACACTTCAAAGTATCTTAAGTCAAAAGTACTGGATCATATCTGCACGAAGTGCTATTCGTTCTCGTACGACTCGTTGTTTATCTTGTTTCAAAGTTTCACCGTCATCTCGACAGCCCCTCATGGGTGATTTGCCTAAGTATCGATCTCAAGATATCCATGTATTTCATACCGTGGGGATAGATATTGGTGGTCCTTTCTTCACAAAAGAGTCTAATCGTAGAAACGCTAAAATTTCCAAATCATACTTATGTGTGTTCGTCTGTTGCTCAACTCGGGCGGTACATTTGGAAGTTCTATCGTCCCTGAGCACTGAGTGTTTCATGGCAACGTTTGATCGCTTCACTGCCAGACGCGGTCTTTGTCATACCATAATATCTGATAATGCCACAAACTTCGTGTCAGCTGGCAAGCATCTTGCGGAAGTTTCAAGGTTTCTCGTTTCAACTAATGATGACTTAAGCACTAAGATGACTAGTCGCGGAGTTGAGTGGAAACATAATCCTCCTACAGGAAGCCATTTTGGTGGTATATACGAGTCTGCCATCAAATCGGCTAAGACTCAACTAAAACGTACTATAGGTACTAGGGCGTTATCCTTTGAAGAATTGACGACAGTTTTCTCTCGAGTCGAAGCTGTCTTAAACTCAAGGCCTTTGTGTCCTTTATCAAATGATCCAACGGAGTTTGACGTTTTGACTCCATCGCATTTCTTAATAGGGCGGGAACTTCTGTCAGTTCCTGAATATGACATTACAGATTTGTCTATTAGCTCACTCGGTCGTTGGCAAGCCACTCAGCAGCTTTCTCAACACTTCTGGAAGCGCTGGAGGCGTGATTTTCTATGTACACTGCAACAGCGACAAAAGTGGTTCAACAACTGTCAAAATTTGAAAGTCGGAGATCTTGTTTTGTTACACTCTGATGCTGCACCGTTGCAGTGGCCATTAGCTAGAGTGACGAAATTACACCCGGGATCTGATGGTGTCGTACGCGTTGTTAGTGTGCGAACAAGTAAAAATGAAATTATTCGTCCAGTTGTCAAACTTAGTCCTCTCCCCGTGGAGCAGGACTCTCATTAATTATTTATTAACTTGTTTATTGCTCACACAAATTCTAAGTTTAAGCTTATGTGAGCAATTTATTTAGTAATTAGTTTTAACATACAGTCCACACTCTACCACATGACATACACTACATATTTCAAAAATTAACATATTTCAACCTCCGGTTTTGTAACTGGAAATCCTGCTGGATTTCGGTGGGGGGAATGTTGGGTTTTGGGCTTCCAAATTTAAATTCACCCGCCAAATATTCAATCGGTGCTACACACTGTATGCACCCCGTACAAAACTCCGCCGCACGACGCTTGGTGGCGCGCGAGTGCTTCTGGTGCGAACGTCGTAAGCGCAAACATCTCGTGCAACAAATAAATTAATTGTGACAAAACTACGTAACTTTATGATATTTAAATTGGTGAAGTGTTTACCCGGGACAGTGAGCCACCGTTTCAACTAATCGTGGATGGAGTATCTTCGATATTGGACGCAGTTTGGACTCATTAAACTTCTGGCGGGTGACGTACCAATTTTCGATATTAAAGCCCATTTACTAAAAACTATTTCCATTCAGAATTCAAATCCCAGTGGTGAATCAAAAAACACCACAATATATTATAAATACAAAATATCTATATCTTCTATATCTATATACATATATATAAAAGAAAGTAGTGTTAGTTACACTATTTATAACTCAAGAACGGCTGAATTGATTTGGCAGAAAATTGGTAGGGAGGTAGTTTAGAGCCAGGAGACGGACATAGGATACTTTTTATCCTGGGAAAATTGAAGATCCCCGGCAACGCGGGTGAAACCGCGGGGATCCACTATAATATTATAAAAATGAAATGAAATGAAATATATTTATTAATTCATTTTGGACTTTTTCTTGAATTACTTCACATCGATGCTTCACATTGATGTAAACAGCATTAAAATCTGGTGAGTAGGTAAGTACTCAGTGTAAAAGATCGAACCATACAGGCTGGGAGCTACTTTTATAATATGTAAATAGGTATTATGTTATTGTAATAAATAGGTCTAACTATCCTCGAATACCTACACTTTTCTCATTAAATCATATTTTCCCATAACCAATTTCATCAGCATAAAACCAAAGGGGAAAACTAGTCTATTTAAAATGCTGCAACAACAAAACACAGTATCCTGTCCGCCTTCGGCAAACTAAATTAATTAGTCTATACTAATATTATAAAGAGGAAAGATTTGTTTGTTTGTAACGAATAGGCTCCGAAACTATTAGACCGAATTGCACAATTCTTTCACCAATGGAAAGCTCCGTTATTCATGAGTAACATAGGCTATATTTCATCCCCGTATTCCAACGGGAACGAGGACTACGCGGGTAAAACCACGCGACGGCAGCTAGTATTATATATAAACAATGCCACCCATACCCGGTGGCCTACGCTCTAATAGTTATTTGTTATACAAGAGTGCAAAGTTGCTTTTTAACCGCGTGTTCAATTTTGATGACCGAGCAAGCGAAGGATTCTAAAATTGAATCACGAGCGCAGCGAGTGATTCAAAATTAGAATCCTGAGCGTTAGCGAGGCAATCAAAAGAGCACGAGGTGAAAAATCTTTGCACTCGAGTGCAACACGTAACTTTTCATTCCACCTCAGCGAGGAAATGACTAAATGCAAAAAAAAACACTAGATCTTCACTTATTTTAATTGAAAAAAGAACACCAAGAAGGTGCCGAGTCTGAGTTTTTAACAAATAAAAAAAAAGTTGTATGATATATTCGGCACCATAGAGGTAGCAGTAAATAGGTTTAATGTTTTTTTTTAATTCACAAACTTAGTGCACACGATGTTCCAAATTCAATTTACTTTATCCTCTAGAGAATAAAAACGGCTTTTCCACTCAGATATTGAAGATTAAAAATACTCTTTCCGAGATGGTGGGATGAAAAGTATTTTGATTGTCGTCGTTAATTCGGGCTTCAAATTCATTAAAACTTTTTTTTGCTAAATCGACGGTAATGCCGCTGATGAAGTGATTTAGCTAATTGATGCTTGATACCATGACTTTATTCCATCAACACTAACATAATAAAGAGGTAACGTTTGTGAGGTTGTGAGTTTCTGACGTTGTAAGAGGTAATCTCTGGATCTCAGCTTTGGTTACTGGTAGTAGGACGAAAGTAAATAATGATGTTGTTTTTTTATATACCTAAAATACATCTACATATAATTCTTTCACCAGTCGAAAGCTACGTTATTTGTGAGTGACATGGGCTATATTTTATCCCTGTATTCCTACGGGAGTGGGAACTACGCGGTATAATATATTCAATATACGTAAGAAGTCTTAGAGACCCGAGGGTGTATATAAAATGCATCTATATATATAAAAAAAAGTCCCCGCCGCCTCTGTCTGTCTGAACGCGATGAACACAAAAACTACTGAATAGATTTTCATGCGGTTTTCGCCAAATTAAGGAGTATTTTATGAGGAAGGTTTCTATGTATTGTATAATTTTGACCCGGTAGGTGGCGCTGGTGGGTAGAACGAAGTCTACCGGGTCCGCTAGTTGTATATAATTTTTGATGTCAACCCACGCTAATTGCAATAATATATCTTACAATAATTATTCTGACAAAACTCTATGTTAATACCTACTATTGTTTAAGAGTAGTAGGGAGTAGTAACAGTTCGGTAATATGACAAAATTCTGTTTTGTAAAATAAACGAAAAACATAAAAAATCGGGCTTCACCCGCTGTTTCACCCGCGTAATTACCGTTCCCGTAGGAATACAGGGATAAAATATATCCGGTGACACTCATAAATAATGTAGCTTTTTTATTGGTGAAAGAAATATTCTGATTGGTTCATTAGCCTATTAATAACGAAGAAACAAACCATCAAATCTTTCCTCTTTACAATACATGGTACTACGTAGTAGTCCGAATTTAAAAGAGTGAGAAGAGTTCTCTACAGAAGGAGAGCAAAGGTCTCATAGCCTTGTAATGAAATAAATAATTTCCCATTGTATGTTCGAGAAATAAAAAGTAGCATAGGTAATGTGTGTGTATTTCAGTAGGTATTTATCTAACTCTATACCAAATTTCATCTAGATAAATCATTTACTGAAAGAGCAACAAACATCTATCCATCCATCCTCATGTATTTATATCATTACAACCCTGCAAATATTGTTTAGCAGTACAAGAAAAACTAAAATCAATATAAAAAAATAAAGGGTCCCTCATTCCTAAACTGGAAGAAAAATCGGTCAAATCACTTAGGAACAGTTTGATACAAACGAGATTATATCTTAGATTACTTAGTATATAAACCTAGTGTTTTTAGTAAAATGCTTATAACTTGAATAAACAGCGACATAAAGGTGTCTCACACACAAATACGTTGAGGAAACCTTTGTATTTTGACATCTACCCACGTATGTAACCATCGAGCATGTAACCAATAGAGTAGAACTGTTAACAGTTTTGTTAGAAAACAAAATACGCCAAAGCGCTGCGCCGGCCCCTGTGTTCTGATTGGCCGACAAAAGGTCAAGTGTTGCACTAGACGTACACACAGGTCTCTTATTGGTCGGGTACTGTTTTAGTTCGAGCGTGGCTTGTTAGTTATACGTGACAAAGCATCGAAACGTTGCTAAACAAACGGCTCACTATTGCTAATCTATTGCTTACATGCTCGATGTTTGTAACGTACATCATGAATACTATGGCATCTGACGTAAATTATAGTTTTGTCATACTGGGAAATTATTCATTCATACACAATGGTTGAGTCATTAAACAAAAATACTATTTTCCCCATTACCACAGATCAGAATCTATTTTTAGGGATTTATGCTATACCAAAAATCTTAAATAAATAAAATTAAATCCTGAAACATTTTTCACACACGGCTAATCTGATTCCAAACTAAGCAGTGCTTGTAGTACAGTAACCAGATAGCTGATATACTCATATACAACTTTTTAATACAAATATAAACATAGATAATTACATCCAGACACAGAATAAACAGACATATTCTTGCATATTAATGTTGTCCGGGGATTCGAACCCTTGAAAGTTAGGGTCCCTAACCACAAAGCCAACCGGTCTGTCAAATGCTTTATTTCTTGAAGATGTAAGGTATAATACCTTTTTTTTTGTTTTTCTTTGTGTTCAAAGTTTTTAACACTATTCTGATCATACCCAATATTTATATGAACACCACACCTTATGGATATTTGCAAAGCTCAGCCTGTAATTTCCCGGCCCCCATACCCTTCTAATAATAAGCGCGTTACATCTTCAGTATAGAAGTTGGATGGTAGTACTTCCCCATACGAACCTACCTAACGTATATTAGGTAGAACATAGTACTAACTTACTAATACATATACCTATATAATACCTAAATATGTCATCGTCATGACTATATATACGTATACACCTGGCTATACAGTTGCTCCCTTTTTTATAGGGTCGGCAACGCGTGAGTGACGCCTCTGGTGTTGCAAGCGTGCATAGGCTACGGTAACCGCGCGGTATCAGGTGGGACCGTATGCCTGTTTGCCACCCTTGTGATATATAAAAAAGCCTAACAACGCGGGCTTTATGCCATAGTCTACTAGCGGGACTAGTGCTACACGGAATATAATACTTTTAAATACATACTTTTATAGATAATTACATCCAGACACAGAACAAACAGGCATATTCATACATACAAATGTTTGTTCTGAGTGGGATCCCAACGCACCACCGGTGGCTTGAAAGTCAGAGACACTAACAAAGCCAACTGGTCTGTAATAAAAAAAGACTACCTTTTATTCCTGGAAAATTTAAGATCTCCAGTAAAAACGCGGGGCGGAAGCTTCTTAGTATAGTTTTCACACCTTTACGCAGAAAATGGATTCTTAATCATTGGCAATTCTAAAAGCTAAACTGATTAATTAAACAGTAATATATTGATAGGTAAGGGGTGGAATAGAAAAACCTGTGCAACATGATATTAAAACGCTAGTATGATATATCAATGGTAAAAAATTACCATTATCACTCATAAATAATGGTCCGTGGTCGTTTATATTTTGTTGTCTCTGGCGGTGGGCGATGTCTGAGAACGTAACTTGTATGTAGTATTATTTTCTGACATAGAGCAAAGGTAAAGTGTTCTTTATGCCTTTAAAATGGTCCTTAAGTTTAGTCATTAAATTGGTTATTATTTAACAAAAATATGATATTACCTAAGCATATTGTTCTGTCAGGAAAATACATATATCACTAATGGTATATCTACACTAATATTACAAAGAGGAAAGATTTGTATTTTTGTATGTAACGAATTAACTCAAAAAGTACTGGACCGATTTTAATAATTCTTTTTTTCATTAGAAAGCTACATTATCACTGAGTAACATAGGCTATATTTATCCCTCTATTCCCACGGGAACGGGATCTACGCGGAGGCAGCTAGTTAAAAATATATTAGTCATACTTTTGTATTTACTCATTATTTCATCACAATAATCCAATTTTAAGTTATCATTATTTCCTGAACTCAAATTTTACTTATAAAATCATATTCATATATCAATCTATTAAAACGTATACTCTTAATTAAATGTAAAGAACCCCTAGGTACCTACTTAAAACCAAACGAACAAGCATTTTCGCAACATAAAAACATGAGATGTAAAATTTCAAAAACGAAAATTCTTACTTGGAATTAAGCAGTTAGGAAATTAAAGGTAATTAGGAGTTTCACAACTTTGAGCTGTAAACCTGAAATACACGTTTTGCAACATGTCACGTTACGCCCTATGTCGGTGGACAGGGAGGGTTAGCCACCATTCACACGATAGTTTTTTTACCGGCCGTTAAAAAAGCGTTCAAACACAACAAATGCATTCCCAAGTACCTCTATGCTCTATTTCCAACGGCCAAAGTTGAAAATGCAACACCGCGATAAAAAAGGGTCGCGTTTTAAAAACGCATTTGTTGTATTTGAACGCTTTTTTAACGTACGTCAAAAAGACTGTCGTGTGAATGAGGCCTTACCCCTTAAGTTATAAGGCGAGGACACACGCAGCGGTGGTCATTCCGAGTCTGGCATTCCGTACGCAAAGATGAAACCAAGCGGAGCGCGATCGAGCATCGTGCTAGCCCTGCTCCTTGCCGGTTAGTTAAAAAAAAGTTTTTAGCAAGAAATAGGTTTTATGGTAAAAGTATTAGTGTTTGAGGTTTAATGGTAAAAAAACGGTTTTTTATATTTTTTTATCGCATAAATATTTAATTTTCTAATTACTATTTTTGTAAAAATACGTGTTCCTGCGAGTAGGTAAGTGTTTTTTTTATAATTTGTGTGTCGTGAGGACTGCTGTAATCTATATTTTAAAACAAAGTCCCCGCCGCCTCTGTCTGTCTGAACGCGATGAACACAAAAACTACTGAACAGATTTTCATGCGGTATTCACCAAATTACGGAGTATTTCATGGGGAAGGTTTTTATGTATAATATTATTTGGACAGAACGAAGTCTGCCGGCTCCGCTAGTGTAGTATAAAGAACAAACAAACAAACTTTAACTAAATATAGTAAAATTTCCATCATTAATAACATTAGTGCCTTAGTGGTGATTAAGCGACAGGGGTGTAGTGAATTAGAACATCATTTTTATTAAAAGCCAATGGTCTGTCCCTAATTATAAATGAGTTGCAATGTCACTGCTTAAATTAACTAAGCTATCAAAAACCTACATTTTGTATACTAGAGACTTAGACTAATAAATCTCTAGACAAGACGTAAAAATACATCGCCTGGTAAAATTTATCTATGCTTTACCTTGGTCAAAAATATGTATCAGTCGATAAAACATTGGTAAATAAATAAAAAATATTTTGTGACAAATACATAACTTTGCAAAAATTGTAATAAAAGCATAAAAATCTATGTACCTACGCAGCTTTTGCTCAGCAACACGTGGCCAAAGCATTTTCATACGGCAATGTTTTTTCAGCTTTCGCGAACTAAGTTCATATTTTTATCGCTCCTAGATATATATTTATTTGAAGTTTTATGTTTTATATTATTTTGTGTTGTTCCACGTCCAACTTTTTGAGTCCACGACAACTATTCTGTTTAAGCAGCTAGGTACCTAATCATTTGCAAAATGTTCTAAGGCGCTTTTTAAAATAACGTATTCTAACCAAATTTTTATTTTTACGTATATTCAAAATTACGAAATATTATATTTTATTCGATCTTCTATAGACGTATGTATGAAATATAATTACTTATAAATGATATAAGAATGTATTTAAATGGTATATGAAATAAAAATAATTAATATTTGGAGACATTTGATGACACACGGTCAATCTGATTCCTAAGCGTAGGCCGAATACGTACTCTTATGGATATTTACACCACATAATTAATACTCACAAATATTTGTCCAGCCCTAGATATGACAAATATTTGTAGCATTAATTAACAGGCTTAAAAATGTAACTAACCAAGCCAACCGGCCAGTCAAATATATAAATAAATAAATACCCTGGGACATTTTTCACACCCGGCTATTCTGATTCCAAAGTAAGCTTCAAAGTGAGCTTGTGTTATGGTAACCAGATAGCTGATAAACTACATATAATACTTTTAAATATATACATATTATAGATATTTACAACCTTTATATATATATCCTTAGTTCTTTTTCCTGTAAAAGGATAAAGCTTTATTATCTTAACCGCGATAAACTCGAAAGTTTTAATCATCAATCAAAAAAGCTAAATAAGCTATCAACAGAAACTTTTGCATCGTCCTCAGCAGTCAGCTTACTATAGAAATAACTTTAAACTGACCTTGAATTTTATCCTTAAATCTTTGAAAATAATAAGTTATCTAAGCTTCAGTGTCATCACAACATAATATAAATTTACGTTACTCCGTGTATGTTTCTTTTAGTTTGAGCAAATCTCAGAAACTACTGTACTAACTTTGTTGTTTGCACTAGAAGAAAGAGGGATTATCTAGGAAGGTTATCATTATAATTTTTTGATTAAGTGGCTATTTCAAGTCTTCTCAGAGCTTGTATCACTGCGACCATACTAGGTTTATTGTGATCGCCACATTAAATAAATTTCACTGCCAAAACCCGCAGCTGTGAAAAACCGCACTATGTTCTTGACACGAATTGATTTTTCCTCATCTGGGTGCAATAGGTGTTTCCCAGGGGGGTATTACGTTTTGGCGTAAGTGGGTGACAGCAGGCTATAATTAATGCTAAATAATAGACATTCAATAAATGATAACAATAAAAAGCAACAGGTAGGTAGTCCAAATTACAGACTTAGTTGTTGCATATAAATGTTCTTTTAAATATGTCGGATTCAAACCCATGATGATTGGAAATTGTTTTTTCAGTAATTAATATCACATATAATTTTTTTTTATAAAATGAATAATTTTGTTACGATTAGCAGAATTATGCAACATTTTTGCCATTTCACAATTACATACGTAAGTTTCTTAAACTCAGAAGTACGGGCCGGGGTTCTGCTCGGGGTTATCTGCACCGTGAGTCGTGAATCGGTGCGTTCCCCACTGAGCCACCACGGCTTTAATTTACGAATATAAAAAAACCGTTTATCGCTTTTTATATTAGTGTAAGCTGTATACTGCATCAAAATCTGTTGGTTGGTTTAGAAGTAAACGAAGAGACATTGTTGTATACTAGTTAGAGTCGGGCTATAATAACGGGTACCTTCATAGTGCCAGAAATAACTCGTGGGTAAAATTATAAATATTCAATTTCCTTTCCTGTTAATTTATTCATCTGCCATGGGGAATACCATTTCGTGGATTTACCAAAAAGTTACGTCAAATGGTCTTGTAGATTCGATTTAAAACATGAGGTTTCTCAAAAATTATAAGCTAAGATAACCTTTTGACAAATTTAATAAGCCTAGTTAAACAAAACAAAGCCAGATAGGCTCTAATGGGGCTTATGAGGTTGAAAGCTTCAAAAGCTACTACCGGTTAAAAAGCCTACCTACAACTTGCAAGAGTTGTGAGAGAGATTGCTGTAAGACTCGATGGTAAGGAAATACTTATCGGCTGACCCAAATTTCCCAGGCCCGGTAGTAACTTGAGAATTTGATAACAACAAAGGGCCTAGCCCTAGAAGGCTAGAAGCCCTAGAAGGCCAATTATGAATGTCAGTTAGCCATATTTTTTTAATATTCAACAGTACATGGAACGCCCGTTAATTCCTACCTATTGAGATACAACGCAGACCGAAAATTAAATTAAAAATAAATAAATTATTTTATTTCTCATTACACACACAGATATTAGATAAATTCAGTTTCAACATTAAAATATATTAATGGTAGCATTTGATACGTGAAAGGTAAAATTTAATTGCCATAAAAATTAGTGGTAAATAAAAAATCTTGAATAACATAGTCATAATTATATGTATATCATGTCAAAATATATTTATAGAATTCACCACAGATCTACATATACATATAAACCCATTGTTTTAAGAATTTAAGGAAATTATTGAAAAATAATAACACCATTGTTTATGGATTTCCATCGAGCAGGATCTTGTGAATGGGACCGCAATTAACAATAATTAAAAATCTCACAAAAAATCCGTAATGAAAAACATTTAGGAATAATTAAGATGATTGGTATGCGAGTTAAATATGAAAAACATAATATGAATGGTTTAAAAAGCTGTATTTTCGGAAAGTAAACCTTAGCATACAGTATATATATATTTTGTGATGAATACAATAGGTGGACTAAACGATTACGCGGATATCGCGAGCCAGGAAAACAAGGAAGTATAGTTTAACCTTATAAAAGACTAGTGGCTCCCCGCGGCTTCGCCCGCGTCCCCGGGGGATCTTCAATTTTCCCGGGATAAAAAGTAGCCTACGTCCTTTGTCAGGCTCTGGATTATCTCTGTACCAAATTTCATTTAAATCGGTTCCGTAGTTTTAGCGTGAAAGCGTAACAGACAGACAGACAGACAGAGTTACTTTCGCATTTATAATATTAGTATGGATTAAGATACATTTTCAGTCACAAATGAGTCAGATGCTGTCACTACATCTCATTGGCGAAACGCACTTGAACCGAGCGCTAGAGTCTGTCTATTATGTATAGGCCTCAGGAATAAAATAAATATGTTCATTTGGGGTCTTCGTTAGCTACCCTAACTTTTAAGCCACTGGCCCTGGTTTCTATTTCCAACCATGATAATTGGTTGCCCATGTGGATATTCCGTCTGTCTTGTATATCTATCTACACTAATATTACCTACCCTGTTCCTTATTTATATAAATGACCTAACCAACTTAAAGCTAACTAATGGATGTATATTCTCATATGCAGATGATACGGCACTGCTTTTTCAGGGTAAGAACTGGCCTGATGTTTTTAACAGAGCAGATATCGGACTACGTGAAGTGATTAAATGGCTTAACCTTAATCTACTCACCCTAAATACCAATAAGTCTAATTACATAACTTTTTCTATTTATGACTCTATGCAGCCTGATACTAACCTAACATTGACTGTCCATACATGCATAAATAACAATAATATAGATAAATATAACTGTCAAAAATTAGAAAGAGTTACCTCCACAAAATATTTAGGAATAATTATAGATAAAAACCTTTCCTGGTACCCACAACTCGAAGTAGTGTCAATTCGGGCTAGAAAACTTATATGGCTCTTCAAATACCTACGAAACATAAGTAATAAAGAACTACTCACTTATATATACATAACTTTAGTTCAATCAATTTTGTTATATTGTCTAAGAATCTGGGGAGGTACATTTAAAACTAAATTTATCAGCATTGAACGTGCACAAAGAACTATTCTGAAGGTTATGTTGCGAAAGAAAATAATTTATAGTACATCTAAGCTATATAGTGAGGCAAATGTTCTGACAGTTAGACAACTATATATGTTACAGTGCATCCTTAAAATACACAAAACAATCTCGATAGACCCTAACATCCTAAAGAAGCGGAATCCCCACTCTGTAATAGATAGAAAAATAACTAAAACTGTATTTGCTTCAAAACAATATAATACTCAGTCGATTAATCTATACAACAGAATAAATAGAACACTTAGAATCTACACAATGACTCACCACGAATGTAAAAAAACGCTGACAAACTGGCTAAAAACACTAACATTTGAAGAAACTGAAAATGTCCTATAATTTAAATAAAAACCTATTTAAGTTTTATTGCAGTCATACATAGCCTTGCACACACCATCATCCATACCACCTTACATAATTACACACACATACACTCCAGCACTCACACATCCTACACTATCCACCCTCACACTTACACTCCACACTCACTTATCCTTACACAACCTAACAAATTCATACACATTTCACATCTTAACAAATTTAAGCATTTTATTTAAAGTTTGTTTTCATTTTGTGTTAAGATATTATTATTATTTTTTTTTTTTATTTTACTTTAAGCATTTGCCTTATATACAAGTTTAATCACTAATAGCGGAAGAGCGGGCCTCTCCTAATACAGGTTTTCATAAACTTAAAAGGGGAGTCCCAACCCTTGTAATTACTAACTTGTAATGAAATAAAGAAATTTATTTATTATTATTATTATTACCTATATAAATGCGAAAGTATCACTGTCTGTCTGTGTGTCAGCCTGTCTGTCTCGCTTTCACGCTAAAACTACTGAACCGATTTAACTGAAATTTGGTACACAGATAGCCAAGAGCCTGAGAAAGGACATGGACATACTTTTTATCCTGGAATAATTGAAGATCCCGGGCCACTAGTATGAATACAAATCTATCCAATAAAGTACGTATTTAAAAGTGACGTAACACCAAGTACACTTCTTACGATCCGGGACTCTCTATAAGCGGTCAAAGAGTTACCACGATTGCAGAGGCAGTGCCTTTCAAATTTCTTGGTAGAAAGATATATTACAAAGGACGTACGCCATCATTAGGGGTAGTTGTCGAAAATTTCATAAGTGACCTCAATAAGGTAGACCAACAGCCAATCAGTAACATAAAAAAAGCATGGATATACGACAACTATCTCACATCACGTCTCACTTGGCCTTTCCTAGTATATGACATCGGTAAAACCCTCTTGGCAAAGTTAGATGCTAATGTTATAAAGATATTGAAGTCATGGTTTGGACTGGCACTTCCGGCTGATCCCTCGACTCTATTTAGGGATCACAATAGTTTTGGGCTGAAATTAAAAAAACCATCCGAACTCTATAAACACCTGAGAGTTACCAAAATGGATGTCTTGGGAAAATCGCAAGACGAATTAATTTCATCTCTCCCAAAAGACAAAAGTGCCACAGAACTTGCATCTAGACTTCAATTCCACAAACAATTTATGACAGGTGCACAGGTAAATAGAGCCGGGTTGGGTACGAAAAAGAAAAGGGAAGATCGAGATATTGTAAAAACCTTTCTACAACAAGATGAGAATGACTGTTATAAAGTGCACGCCATGAATTTAGAAATGCAAAGTGAGTGGTTAACTATAGGTGAGTTTTGTATCCCGTTAGCTCTGAAGTGGCGCACCTTGCTGTATGATTGGTCTCCTGCCCTATTAAAATTCTATCTTAATGCCTTTCAAATGACCCTCCCTGACCAGAGTAACTTAGTAAGGTGGGGAAAAGCCTCTGAAAAATGTTGCTATACTTGTGGAGAGGCGATATGTACGGCAAGGCACTTATTGGTAGGATGCAAGGTGCTCCTTAATAGGGGTCAATACTCGCATCGCCATGACAGAGTACTGCAAATTATACGTGAAGCCATAAGCCTTTCAGTAGCTAGAGCCCAAAAAGGATTGACCTCAAACAAAAAGAAAGAAAGAAAGAAAGAAATTTTTATTTGTGACGCCCAGAAAAATATTACATACATAAGAAAAACAAACAATTATAAACAAAATAAAAAATAATTAACCTAAAAAAATAAATAACATTGACTGGCGTTACAAAATGGTCCACCAACTCAGCATGAGCTGGTCATACATTTGCATAACCAGCGCTGGTCTTCCGTTGGGGCCGTCTGGTGAAGTCCAGGCCGGGTCACATGATAGCTATTATATTAAAGTGAGTTAACAGTGACCTAATAAGGAGGTGAAAACAAGAAAACACATGAATAAAAAATAAAATTAACAAAAATTGATGCCGTAAGTAAGTACCTATTTCTATTATGGTAACAATGGAAAAAAAAAAAAAATATTATTACATGTTACATTGTATTATTTATATTATATTTTCATACTATTTTATATAATTTTATATTATATAGCACTCGTATCAAGCCGCTGCGACTCTTCTAGCTTTTGATGTTGCAAGAGGAAATATTTTAATTTAACTTTAAACCCTTGTGTATTTTGCAGGTTCCGTATCGGCGGTGGAATATTATTCCAGCATTTGGTTGCAGCGTAACAAAAACTACCTCTAAACGTAGCAGAGGAATGCTGGTGCATGGACAGCTGTCTCAAAGATTGCGACCTCTGGCTGTTTACCCAAGATAACCTATTATATAAATAAGCAGGAGATTCATATTTAATAATTCCAAAAAGAAGGCAAGCTAAGTGAAGCTTACGCCGGTGCTTCATTTTTAAAATTAAATGATCATTAAAATATGGTGTTACATGAGCCCTTGACGGAATGTTAAAACAGAAGCGAGCACAGGCATTCTGAACTCGCTGTATAAGTTTTTGAGTTCTATTTAAGAGTCTAGGTCCAAAAACTGTGTCCGCATAATTAAGCTTAGATAAAATTAATGAATCTACTAACCTGATACGAAGAAGTTCATTTATGAATGGTCTAATTTTATATAAAATCTTAAGTTTATAAAAACAATTTTTTACTGACGAAGCTATATGTTTCTCAAATCTTAGGTTTGAGTCCATGTGTAACCCAAGATTACGAGCATCGTATACTCGTTCAATGGGCTCATTCCCAATCATGACATTTAAAGACGGTTGTATTCTATCTAATTGATGTGCGCTACCAAATATAAGATATTTCGTTTTTGCAGGGTTTAACAGTAGGCAATTATTTGAAGACCACTCAGATATTTTTGAAAGGTCTATATTAAGCTTAGCGATTGCGTTATCAATATCTGAGGGCTTGCAGGAGATGTAGACTTGTAAGTCATCTGCGTAAATGTGAAATTTACAGTGTTTAATGTGCGTTCTTATATCTGCTAGGTACAGTATAAAAAGCACAGGCCCCAAAATAGAACCCTGAGGCACCCCCCTTACTACCGGTGACAGGTCAGATTTAGAGAATGCCCCGTTATTATTCAACCTCACATATTGGTAGCGATTACTGAGGTAACTATTAAACCACTGTAACGCTGCAGAGTCAAAACCATAGAAATGTAGCTTAGACAACAACAGGTTAATATTTAAGCAGTCGAATGCCCTAGAGAAGTCTAGGAGCACCAGCAACGTGCACATTCCATGATCTTGTGAAAGAAGAATATTGTCTGTGACATCAAGCAATGCGGTTACTGTACTACGACCCTTACGAAAACCCGACTGAACATCAGGCAGTATGCAATTCATCTCTAAGTAATCATTTAATTGCGCACATACTGCCTTTTCTAATATTTTAGATATACATGGCAGTATGCTTACTGGTCGAAGATCTTTGAGTTCCACGGGATTCGAGTTCTTGGGTAAAGGGTTCACTAACGCGACTTTCCATAAATCGGGATATATGCAAGAGCTAATTGACCTATTCACTATTTCTTTCATTACGTCTACTGTGTAAGGTAAAGTCATTTGCAGCATATCTAACGAAATAGTATCGCACCCTTCTGCGTTAGATTTTAAAGAACGAAAAATCTTTATGATACTGTCTACACTCACGGGTTCTATGTGGAATGACTTGTCATGATAAGTGTGGTATTCAAAATAGGTCAGCTGTGAGATGTTTACAGTAGTAGAACCAGGGATGGTTAAGAAATGATTGTTGATAATGCCTGGATCATTAAAATGAGAGGGAAGTTCAATATTATGCTTTAAAACTGTACTTTTTAAATTCTTCCATAGGACTTTAGGATTTCGTATTTCACTATTAATGTTATATTTAAAATAAGCTGACTTTTCATGGAACAGTGCTGTGTTGACAGTACATTTTAACTGTCTGTAATAATCTTTTTTTGTTTCGGACTTAGTTTTATTATATTCGGTCGCAGCTTTATCGCGTAGTTTCATCATCATCTTAATTGTGTCTGTAATCCAGGGATAAGAGCGATTTTTTATAACAATGGTTTTGACTGGCGCATGAAGGTTAAAGAGAGACAAAACATTGTGGCTAAAAGCGTGAACCATATCATTAACGCTACCGATCTCTGATATTTGATCCCAGCTGATGGATTTCAAATCATTACTAAAAGCATCCAAACAAATGTGTTTTTTAGGTCTAAAAGTTATAGTGTATGGCCTCCACTTCTCACGCTTAATATTAAATTCAGAAACTATAAGACAGTGACCAATATGGGATCCAACGTGTTCTACGGTAATTTTTTTTACTTTTAAATCTGAACACACAACATCAATGATAGTTTGACTGTTTTCAGTAAAATGAGTTGGCTCTGTAACATATTGTATTAAATTAAAAGTAGATAAAAATGTATTAAATTTAATTGTATTAATATTATCATTGTTCACATTAATATTAAAATCTCCTAAAAGAATTATATTATGACAAAAAGGAAGAGAGCTCAATGTATCAGTAATAGCATCAAAAAATAAATCAACATTCATCCAGGGTGGGCGATAAGCCGTGCCAACTGCCAATTTTCTTCCGTCAAGGGTTATAGTAAGCCATAATTGCTCAACTGCGTAGTGTATTGGACTCACCGGGTGAGGCCAAGTTCTCGCGCTGATACGGCGCTTGATATAAAAGCCGACACCGCCTCCACGCGAGCGAACATCTCTCGATCTGGGTATATGCCGAAATTGATATCCGGTAAGTGAAGGAGCGCGGGCTTCTTCACCTGGTCTTAGCCAAGTCTCGTTTATGGCCAGAACATCGACATCACTCGACGATATCGCAGCAATGAAGTTATCGTGATTTGTACCAAGGGAACCTGCATTTAACAAACCTATTTTCATGAGTTTATTAACCATGATTCAAATTGAATAATAAACAAAAAAATAATAATAGATACGTAATTAAATTAAGGCATAGCATACTAAGAGAGGCAAAGGTAGTACTGAAATTTATTATTATAGTGCTATATAATATATAAAAATAATGTGTGTTACAATAACAATATTCTACTATAACATTTCTACAATAACAAAACGAGATGTAACATTGAATTTTAACATCTGGCATCATAAGAACTATCCTAAATACAATATATTTAAATGACGAACATAATTGATTTAAATAACAAGGGCAAAACAATAAAATGGAGGAAGGCAAATAAAGTTTCAACCACTCAAACAGTACCAGATCCAAAAACACTATTAAAATTATCCTCTGAGCGTATCAAATGTACTTGTTTCCCATCCCCCTCTCTAGCAAATATATGTCCACGTTTGGTCCACGAATACCGCCAGTGGCGCCTGCGACATTCCTCGCGCACACGATAGAACAGTTGCCGGTTAGCGCGAGTCAGGCGTTCGTTGATATATAGCCTGCACGGCGGTCCAGATAGCCCGATGTCTGCAGAGTTGATATGTCGCCGTACCCGCGCCGCTTGCAGTAGATCATTGCGAAGCTGCGGACGCGCAAGCCGCACTATGACACGGCGCGAGCGCCGTCCTACTGTATTATTGCCACTGTCTTCGGTACGCGCCCCAACGCGCTCCGCAAAAAGAATATCACGGTCCTCCAGAGTAATACCTAACTTGGCGGCCAGGATAGTAACTTTATGATGGACACTCTCACCTTTTTCCTCCGGAAGTTGCCCGATGTCCAAATCTGACATCAAGATTTCTTGGTCGCGGTCATTCAAATCCTGTTTCAACTGGGATACCGTATGTTGTAGCTCGGTGACCTCATCCATTTTCGGTGATAGCGTCTCTCTCTGCTCGACCGCCTCTAATCTCCGTTCAAATCCATCCAATCTCTCACCAACATTTGCAATGGAAATACGTAGCTCATTTCGGAAAGCACGTAGCTCGGCCATATACTCGGCTAGTTCCCGTCGCATCTCCTGGACGTCGGGATCGCAAGTCTTGAAAGAAGTGTTCGTAGCTGGCAAAGGAAGCTCACTTTCAGCGACCAACACAGAAGCGACAGTCCCGATAGTCACCGGGGAAATATTGCCGGAAATGGTTTTTAAAGGAGTATCCCTGTTGTCGCTTCTACGCTGTTTTTTCTTGCATTCAGGACATATCCATCCCTTAGGTGTAGCTGTATAATCAGGTATCGCAACACACCCTTTGTGAAATAAGCAAGGGCATGTCGAACAAGTGGCGGCACCTGTCGGCGATAGAAATTTACCACAAGCTGAGCACTTTGCCATTGTGCGCGTGACACTCTATTTGTAAACACTTCTAAATGGTGCAGCTACTCCGCGACAGATGGCGTATCTGTGTTAGTCGGTAAATTGGTAGATCGATGTAGAAACAGTTGGATCTACCTACTTTAGAAAAAAATGGTGATTCTTAAATCACCAAATTACACAGCTTTAACACAGAGTTTATCTCACTATCCCGAGCGTATCCGTATAAACGAGCAATCACAGAGCAGCGCTTGGTTCCGGGGCACAGACTGTCAACACTTTCAACATGAACAATTACGGAAATTAATTTTAAGGTCGAAATAACTATGCGTATGTATGCTATCAGTAAGCCGTCCGTGACGTCACTCCAAAGTCACGTCACTGACAAAAGAGAAATTAACTTTATAAAAGAAGGCTCGACTACAAATTCTAAGACCAAACCTTACTCAATCCTAGGCACAGCACCTGACTGGACTATTTTAATGGACACGTATGAAAAGCACTATAAAATCCCAGAGGATGTGGGTGTTTCGTCATCCAGACCGGACATTTTCCTTTTTTCCAGAGTTACAAAACGCATATTACTTGTAGAGCTTACCGTGCCGTGGGAAACTAACATACCTAAAGACCACGCAATAAAACAAAATAAATATTATGACCTCGTAAACGAATTAACAAAAAACGGTTATGTAGTTAATCTATATGCTGTGGAGGTTGGAGCGAGAGGTATACCAGCAAAATCTCTCTATAACCTGCTGAAAGATCTTGGCCTGGCCAGAACTGCAGTAAGTTCTATACTAGAACGAGCATGTAAAGCAGCATTAGCAGGTTCATACCAGATTTGGCTGGGCAGGGAGAGAAACATGAGTAGTGAAGGTGAGTGTTGATGTACGTCGGAAAGGGGCCCCTTAAACCTACACCCGTGTCACAAGTCTCGGGATCTGCTCGTAGTTTCTCTCTCTGTCACACGATGGACCCGGCACCCGCACGGTGAATCCATGGAATGCTAAGAAGATCGTCTCTCGCTTTGAAATTATTTTCGCAATGTACAAGGATTAAAAACCTTTCAAGTTTCTAATGCTTCTGTATAAATTGTATGGACGAATAAAAACTCCATGTTTGATTTTTACGTAACCGATTTACATCGGCCAGGGAAGTTTTCCAACGCTTTCTTTATTTCCACAAAGTAATTCATCATGTGGCCACAGTTGCGCAAACTTCGACTTAACTAACTGATTTCTTAACTTAAGTAGCTATAATGTTTGTTTATGTAGGACGTAGGTACTTATGACCAATGATTTAATAATATAGGTACTTGTACATACCCCTTGTAATTGAAGAATAATAGCAACAAGTAGACTTTTTGACACTAAAAAGTGCATAATTTAATTTATAAAAAACCTAAAATAGACATAGTAAAATATATAATACCCAGCGATCTGTAAAGAGACCTACTAGGATTAGTCCGATTATGCATAATATCTCACTATCAAGGTGTCGTATATTATTTCTAACAATATTACTCTAGATACGGCAATGCAATCAATCTTAAAATATTTTAATTGCTTATTTTGACATAAGTTCAACTTTATAGGTATTAAAAACTACATAAAAACATATATTCTACACAATATTTATATAAATAAATATCCAAGTAACATGTTTTTTACATGTGACAATTCTGGTTTCTAACTTGACAGTGCTTGTGCTTTATTATTATAATTTATTTAATTACTAACTGCCGCCCCGCGGTTTCACCCGCGTAGTTCCCGTTCCCGTGATCACATAGAGGTATGGAAAATAGATAGTAGCCGATTCTCAGATCTACTGAATATGCATATAAAGTTTATAAAAATTGGTCAAGCCGTTTCGGAGGAGTATGGCAACGAAAACTGTGACACGAGATTTTATATATTAGATAATGAAAACGAGTCATTAATTTTACTACATAATATAACAATAAAAATAGATACAGTTAATTTGTCATGAAAGGAGTCTACGTGAAAGTGTATTAGCAAGTTTTCATGTCACACCCACATATTCGACACAAACCTCAGGAGGGAAATAAAATAGCTAATTATTTAGCAACGGACATTACAGCAAAACTGTTTCTATAGAACTTAAAACTATTAATAAAGCATAAACTAAGTAATTATACACTTACTTCTATAAGTATTTGTAATATTAAAAAGTTAAAAAGTTTGTTTGTTTGAACGTGGAAATCTCAGATACGTCTGATTCAAATTGAAACCGAATTTTCGTATTGGATATTCCATTTATCAAGTGATGCTATAAGGTATATAACAAACATTGCACTACGACCAATAGGAGCGGAGCAAAAACCATTTAAGTCTGTTAGGTTAATTTTCTTTTCACTACATTGCATAAAACAAAGTCGCTATCCGCCATCTGTCTGTCCCTATGTTACTTATACTTAGATCTTTAAAACTACGCAACGGATTTTAATGCGGTTTTTTAATAGATAGAGTGATTCTTAAGGACAGTTTTTATGTATAAATCATTACCCTACGACCAATAGGAGCGGAGCAAAAACCATTTTATTTCTATAAAAAAAAAATCTTTTAAACAGTAAATAACTATTTTCGCTGCCAACAATGAAACGTCATGAGTTTCTAAACTTAAACTTAAAAGCTTACTCACTAAGCAATGGATTAAGCTGTCCATAATGTAGGTAAGGAACAAATCCATATAAAACCACGATTATCTTGTCACAATAAAACCCCCTTAGAATACATTTATAATGTCTAAATTATCTTCGAATGGTAATAATGATAAATAATCCCGGACTTAAGACATAGAACGCTGGTAACTGGCACTTGAGATTAAAACTTCATATATTCACTAGTTCCCCGCGGCTTCACCCGCGTTCTCAGGATAAAAAGTAGCCTATCTATTTATTATTTATTGGTTTTTAGGAAGATTTACAGCTTATAGCTATAATATAAGGAACTAAATGTATAAAAATATGCTAACAAGAAATCTCCACCGAATACTTTGATGTGTTGTGTTAATTACCTACAAATTTTAATTACTTTCGCATTGACAATATTAGTAGAATGGCCTTCAAGAATATTTCAGTGGAAAAGTTATACGATAATGAACTAATGAATTGTAGAAATAAGTTCTCGATGGACTGATTTATTGTTACACAGCCCTGGCTACGGTTTTTGACTTAGGAACCACTGAAATCTACGTATCTACACAAATATTATAAAGAGGAAAGATTTGTAATTTTGTATGTAACGAATAAACTCGAAAAGTACTGGACCGATTTTAATAATTCTTTTTTCATTAGAACGCTACATTATCACTGAGTAAAATAGGCTATATTTCATCCCTGTATTCCTACGGGAACGGGAACTACGCGGGTAAAACCGCGCGGAGGCAGCTAGTTATAATATAGTTATAAAACTAAACAGTTTGTTTCCTTGACCACACTAATCTACTAGGAACTAGGAACTAATGGTCCGATTTGAAAAATTATTTCAGTGTTAGATAGGCCATTTATCGAGGAAGGCTATAGGCTATCTTTTATTCCTGTATTCCTACGGGAAAGGGAACTACGCGGGTGAAATCGCGGGGCGGAATCTAGTGAAAAAATATAACGTCTGTACCCATAGGGTCCATTACAAAACAATCTTGTGTAACTCATCTTTATTCTATGTTACTGCGCTCATTTTCCTCTTTACATTTTCATTCGTAATTTAATGTTTCTGTCTGTTACTGGATTCATGGGAATTACACCTTTAATACGTAGGTACTAGTTGACCCGCGCAACTTCGTTAGCGTCACTTGCCCATTTTTGCAACAGTTTTGATTGATGCTCCGCTCCTATTCGTCATAGCGCAATGATTTATACATAAAACCCTTCCTTAAGAATCACTCTATCTATTAAAAAAACCACATTTTTAAAGATCTAAGCATACATAGGGACAGACAGACGGCGGATAGCGACTTTGTTTTAGGTATACTATGTAGTGATGTGACATGAGTTATAAGTATATGTTATTATTTAATTATACCTATTTATTCTAATGACGATGTTGTGGTGGCCTAGATCAAACTTGCATCCACCATTCGCCTTTCTAAGAATATTAGTAAACAACTATGTATTTAGTTTCTTAGTTCATTAAGGAAGGAAATACAAGACATTATTTTAAACATTTTGATTACAAAAACCGTATAGGTTTATGTAATCAAAATGTTTAAATCTTATTATTGAATATCTATATCAAATGTTAAAATCTTATTATTGAATATCTATATCAAAAGTTTTGATTAGTGCCTATAATGTTAAGCCCGTGCAGAGTTTGATGAGTTCCTAACAATTGTAACACCATCATGAAATCTATGAATGATTTGATTAGTTTGTCATAAAACGCAATGTTGGTGATAGAAATGAAACGACAGGATTTCGACTAACTGATCGCGCCCGGGTAGCTCCGCGAGGTGCAGTGGTGTACACGCGACTGACTGATTGGCCAATACAGGGCTCATATTTAAATTAGAAATATTGAATGTCGGGGCGCAGGTAATGAGCATCACCGGGCGCGCTCGTATTTATTGAAAGTAAACTGGCCTAAATATAGGTAATTATAGAAAATAAGCTTAGTCTTAAATAGTACATTTAAAAGTACAACAATAACAAATTATATTATAGTTTTGTGGTGCGTCGCCTACAATCCCTGCCTCCTTAGTGCTAACTAGTTAGCACTACAATTCTGTGGTGACAATAAAGCGACGCGAGTTACCGGTCTACGCAACACGCCGGTGCGTGTGCGTACATCTACAACACGAACGCGACCGTCCCTACCCGCATGGGTCCCACTCACTAATCCGTGACGCCAACAGCTACGTTCTAGATTTGGTTCTACTAGAATGACGTAATCACCTACCTCTAGAGACTTTGCTTCTTGAGTCCACTTCTGGCGCGGCAGTAACGTTGGCAGATACTCAGATACTCCTTAAGCCAGCGCTTCCAAAACATGTCCGCTAGTCTTTGAGCTACACGCCATCTTTTTCTCAAACAAAGATCTTGTTCGTCATACTTACCGAACTCTGGACTTGCTGAAGAGGTACCAATCAAAAAATGATTAGGTGTGAGCGCCTCGGGATAATTGGGATCATTGGACACATGGGTAATGGGACGACTATTGACTAACGCCTCTACTTCTGCCAACAGGGTTGCCAGCGTATCAGGATGAGGTGCGCGTTCTTTAAGAATTACTTTAAGAGAGGCCTTTACGGTGCGTATCATCCGCTCCCAGGAGCCTCCCATCTCGGGAGCACCCGGGGGGATGAATCGCCATTCCACACCACGAATAACTCCAGCATCTTGAACTGCCTTCGTATCTAGCTCGGCTATACTACGCGTCAGCTCAGCATCGGCGCCTCTTAGATTTGTGCCATTATCTGAAATTATTACCTGAGGCATACCACGGCGAGCAGCCATTCGCCTTAACGCCATAATAGTTGAATCGGCTGTAAGGTCTTCCGTCAACTCAATATGGACAGCTCGAACGGTGAGGCATGTAAATAACATTCCGTATCGTTTGTGCCGTCTGCGACCGATTGTAACTTCTAGTGGCCCAAAAAAATCGACCCCAGTATAACTAAATGGGCGTCTATTATGTTGCAGTCTAGCGGTAGGCAGATCTGCCATACGCTGCGGTTGCGGGGTAGCTCGCCTATAGCGACAGTACAAGCAACGTGACGCAATAGTGCGAACAGTTGGCCTAAGATTCAAAATCCAGTACTGTTGGCGTAAATTGTTGACAACAAGCTCATTTGCGCCATGCAGTGCTTGTCTGTGGTGGTAATCCACCAACAAGCGTGTGATTTTGTGTCGACCGTCTAGTATAGCGGGTCTCTTGGCATGGTGTTCCACGCCCACTGTATTATCAATCCGACCCCTAACGCGCATGATACCAGACTCGTCTATATATGGTGTCAATTGTAATAAGCGACTATTAGATGGTAGCTGTTTCATATCTCTCAAATAGGATAATTCCGTACTGAAACTATCTAATTGACACTTTTTAATTAGTAGGTCTTCTGCCTCCTTCATTAGAAGAACGTCTAGCTTGCACTCTTTACGCTGACATCTTCTAATGAATAGTAAAACCCTGGCTGTAGCACGCACGAGAGTAATCCAACTCGAGATATTATCTTCGCTTGGCAAAGATATATCTGAGCTCTTTTCGATTACTAAATGCACTGTCCGTTCCTCAATCATTGCTATTTCTAGAGGTTTTGTACGTCTAAGGTCCTTGGGCCACTGGTCTTCAGGCCGACGCAAAAATAAAGGACCTTGAAACCAGTCACTAGAAATAACAAGTTGGGGAGCGTCCTCGCGAGTTGCTACGTCAGCCACATTAAGACCTGTGGGTACATGACGCCATTCACCTGACTTTGACAATTCGTCAATTTCACCTAACCGGTGAGCCACATAAGGCTTATAATTTCGAGGATCGCTACGGATCCATTGCAAAACGGTGCTCGAATCAGTCCAAAAATATCGTTTGGACGGCTGAGTGTCTTTGTGTTCACGCTGAATAGTAGCCGCAAGCCGTGCTCCTAATAAAGCACCCTGGAGCTCCAGTCTCGGTATAGATACTGGACGTAGTGGACTTACCCTACTTTTACTGGACACAAAACAAATAAGTACACAACCATCTGATCGTGTGAAGCGCCAGTAAATAACGGCTGCGTACGCTTTGGAAGAAGCATCGCAAAAGATATGCATTTGTCTATCGACAATATGCTTACCCGTATTATTATCTAATTGGTTCGAGATAAAACGATCGTCCGTATAACACTCGACCCAGTCATTAGCGTCGTTATAAAATCTCGGAATTCTAAGCGAATCTAAGCTTTGCAGGTCTTTAAGCCAAGAAACAAACAAAAAATGTTCCTCAGGATGGATGCGGCAGTTCCATTCCACTCCACTACGATGCACATTTTGAAATATTATTTTGCCTTTAATTATAAATGGCGAAAGAAAACCATGTAAGTCATAAACTGACATAATAATGCTCAGCATTTGTGCCTTCGTTGGTGGTTCAGATCCATTTAATATATTGGATGAAATGCGGTTGATTGCAACTTTAAATCCGAATGTGTCATCTTTAGGATGCCACATCAATCCGAGAGTGCGCTCAGCTGTGTTCGTAGATCCTTGTTTGAATTCCATCGCAGTAGGCGCGAGCGCATCGGAGGGGATAGACTGCAGTACGCGCTTGTTGTTACTCGACCAGCGCGTTATTTCAAATCCACCTAACTTGTGAATGGCCGTTATGTCTTTGACTAATTTTATAGCTTGACTTTCATCACTGCATGAATGTAAACAGTCATCCATATAGTGACTATTTATAATAACGTCAACAGCCTCGGGGTACAAATCTTGATATTTTTGGGCGTTCTTGTTTTTAATATATTGTGCGATGAAAGGTGAACAAGTGGCACCAAATAATAGGCTTTGCATCACACATTTTTTAACAGGCGCGCCTAGATCCTTTTGCCAAAGAAAACGTAAAACATGTTGATCTTCGTCGCGAATTTTAATTTGAACAAAGAAATCTTTAATATCTCCTATTAAAACAATTTTATGTTCACGAAAGCGTAACATAATTCCTAATAACGAATTATACAAATCTGGACCGGTGAGTAGAAAATCATTTAGTGAGACACCTTTCACCTTTCCTGCGCAATCGAATACTAACCTTAGCTTTCCAGGTTTATTAGGGTTCTGTACACCAAAGTGTGACAGATACCAAATGTGACCAGCCGAGGGTTCGTTCTCATTTAGTTCTCGGGCATAGCCGTGATCGAATAGCTTCTCAATCTCCTTCCGATACCTCTCCGCATAAGTACTATCTGTCTGAAATTTTTTCATAATACCTGTTAGACGGGAACGTGCATACTCATATGTGTCCGGCATACTAAATTCATCCTTAACAAACGGTAAACCTACCTCCCATTGATTTCCGATGTGACGCGCTGTCTCATCTAATATACGTACCGCTCTCAAATGGGCCGTATTCTCACGTCGTAAAGTCGAAACTCCTATGGAATCTAATTCAAACGATTGTCTAACTAACGAATTAAGTTCATCAATAGTGGATACCTGTGTACGCGCATCTGAGTGTGCGAGATGGAACGTGTGTCCATCCACGGGCGAGTGAGTGAGACCGCAGCAACCATGAACGGACCATCCTAAACGGCACCTAGTAGCATAAGGCTCCTGTTTGTTGCCATGCAATATTTTCAACGGGGCAATTAGATAATAATTATCTTCGCCTATCAATAAGCGAGGCACCACGCATTGTTTACAAACAATATCTTTTAAGGGCAATAAATGCTTACATTTTAAATTATTTATTGTAGATAGGTTTTGCTTAGGTAATTTTAATTTATCAACTTGTCTTAATGTTACATCATAATAATGCTGTTTTTCGTGAAAGCCACGAATTTTTGTACATATCTTAGGGGCACATGATTGAAATACTTCAATACCAAATGCATCAGTAAATTTAATAGGGTTCGATTCCGAAGTTGAAAGACCTAACTCATGCACTAGATTTGTATCGATCATCGAGATTGAAGCACCATCGTCTAATAAAGCATAAGTACTCACGATACCTTTGGGTCCACTTAGGTTCACTTTTACCACTTTAAGTAACACATCACTTTGCGTGGCGGGGGGTGGGCGGTGCGGCGCGCGCCCGCGGCCGCGCTGCCCGCGCTGCTCGCCGACATCGCTCGTAGCCAGGGCGAGTGCTACGGTCTCGCCGCGTTCTGATGAATCACCGTCTGGTCCCGACGTCGTCGCCGGCGTTAGCTCGTCTCGCTCGTCGCTCGCTGGTATAACGTTGGGCTTTTTGTAATGCAATAAGCGGTGATGTGCGAGCCCGCAGTTATCTATATCGCACGTTGGTGCCGGGCATTTATTTACCTCGTGCCTCTCTAGTAGACAACAGAAACACAAATGCTTCAATTTAACGAAACGCCATCTATCCTTTCTCATAGCTCTTTTAAATATTCTACACTCGGGTAATAAATGGGCAGATTTTTTGCAATAGATGCAATGTTTCGTAGCAGTTTCCGTAGCTGTAGTGAGTATAGGTTTATGGTAGCCGCTCGGGCGTGGCTTATCATCCGATTTTCTGGTTGTTTGTATGGTATCGGGCTTCTTATAATCTCGCAAGTGAGTAACACCTACAATCGAAACCATTTCGGCTTCTCTCTTGAGAAATGAAGCAAGTAGTTGAAGCTTCGGTGTATTTGACGATAGCTTGGTGTAGGCGTACTCTGTCCACTTACTTACTAGTATACTAGGTAGCTTTGAGATTATAGCGTTTGACAGCTCAGGACTACGCAGATAATCGTGTTGATTTAATGAAAATAATGTTGCAACACAGTTGTTGACTTTTGTGTAAAAACCAATGAGGTCGTGTTGATAATTAGTAGGTAACGGAGATAACTTTTTCATATTTGTGGTGAGGTGTTGGATAATTAAATCGGAATTGCCAAACCTCAGTTCTAACGCCTCCATCACAACAGTTGGTGAGGTGTTACCGATAAGCAGGTCAGTCACTGCTTCTTTGGCCTCACTCTTGAGGGCTCGACGGAGTCTCCATAGGTTCTCAGCGTCACTGAAACGGCATACACGAGTAGACTCCTCAAATGCACTCTTAAAATGTAGCCACTCAATACAATCTCCACTAAAGGTAGGTAACTCTCGTGGTGTCGACAATCTAGTGAGCAAGCGCTCATCCTGCTGGGATGGCGACTTCGTCATGATGTCTTTAAGGGTATGGGCTAGCTGCAGTATGCTGTCGACAGGAGGGCCCTGGGCTTGTGCGTGATCTAAAATATCATTAGGTGACCGCGCTGCCTCCGTCGCTATAGGTGCTGCTGCCTCTGGTAACGGTGACTGCTGTTCAGCGTTCCGCTCCATCCATTCGTTCACGATAGCTTTGCTACTATGAGTCTTGTTCGTCTTGGAGTGACATTTTGAAGCACGATTCATATCTATTTCCGCTTCGTAGCTATCGAGTGCCAAATTATACTGTAGTTTATTTTCAATTAACTCCATCTGAATCCTTGCCTTGGCCTCTGCGGCTTCCAGCTCCAGTTGCTTTCGCCTAACAAGTAATGATGACGTCGACGCTGCCGAAGCTGCGCCCGATGGTAATGTCTCATTTTTCACAACTGATTTCGCTTCAGTAGGCATTTTAGACACCGATTGATATTCACTCACTTTAGATACTTGACTTTGCGGAATATTTTGTGCACTATTCACTCCACTAACCACACTTTTAGTCTCGCGGTCCGCCGCAAGCACATGGCCGGACGCGCATTCTAACCGTTCAGTCAGTCTTTCTCGACTTTTTAAGGACCTAAGTCTATCACGTGGAGGAGTATTATACATAGTCCTGGTAAGATATGGTTCGAAGGATCAAAATTGTTGGTGATAGAAATGAAACGAGAGGATTTCGACTAACTGATCGCGCCCGGGTAGCTCCGCGAGGTGCAGTGGTGTACACGCGACTGACTGATTGGCCAATACAGGGCTCATATTTAAATTAGAAATATTGAATGTCGGGGCGCAGGTAATGAGCATCACCGGGCGCGCTCGTATTTATTGAAAGTAAACTGGCCTAAATATAGGTAATTATAGAAAATAAGCTTAGTCTTAAATAGTACATTTAAAAGTACAACAATAACAAATTATATTATAGTTTTGTGGTGCGTCGCCTACACGCAACATATAACAGTATTGCAATATGTTGTACATAGAAAACATATTGCTCTGACTAAGACGTCAGGCACTCCTTTATTAACACTGAGTTGGAATAATGAAAGATTTATTACTGAATATAACTTAAGTAATAGGTAATAAAATCATAATGGCTATTATGATTTTATATAGTTTATTTATAGAATACTGATAGAAGTTCGATGATACGGTAGATAATATTTACTGTATTCATAAAGCATAGGTGCAAGTAATTTTGTGGATTATTCAAAACAATTATTTTACATTCCACTATTGATAGATTTTATATAATATGTGGATACTTTTCACTTGCAATTATGTTAGAACATTTTTACATTTGCGCCTAAATTTTATTAAAAACTTTTCTAGAGACATGTTTTTCTGAAAATTTGCTATATAAAACCATGAGGTGAAAGACCTCAGGATCTAGTTCACCATGCCACAGTCCCCTAGAGTTATTTATAAAAGCATTGTATTATAGAATGAAAGTGGAAAACCTTTATGTAAACTTTTCTTGACACTTTTAAAAAGAAAATAATAGTCTTTTATGATAACTTTTATGCAGTACCCGAATAGAAACAGAACTGTGTACACATTTTTAAAACTAGAGATCTCACCCGACTTCGTGTTGATTTTACTAAAAATTAAATGAGACTTTCTTCGTATAAAATATTTCAATTAGTTTTGTCAATGTTTTGTTCTCACTCTGATTCTATCTGAACTTTGAATACCTATCTACTTGTTATCTTGAAGAAACATTAGGTTAATTCGAAGCTATATTATTATTTTAATATACTGCTCGTTCCACATCTCTTAACACAAATTGCCAAGAGAATAAGCATCCAATATAAAACAAATTAAAATAAAAAAAAACGGTATCAACTCCCATGGTAGATACTTCCTACGACTTTCTTTGAAACCCGATTTGATATGGGACCTTTATTTCTTCCAAAATTTAATTAGATTCCCTCAGCATTACACAGAAATACATCCTTAACCTTATCTATTTAATTATATTTATACTAGCTTCAAGGCTCAAGGCCGTGGTGGCTCAGTTGGGAACGCGCCAACTCACGATCATGAGGGTGCAGGTTCAAATCCCTGGCCCGTACCTCTGAGCTTAAAAACTTACGTACGGATTCACACCACTGGCCTAATTCGGTGAAGGAAAACATCGTGAGGAAACCTGTATGCCCGAGATGTCACAATTAAAGTCATGTGAAGTCCGCCAATCCGCACTAGGCCCGCGTGGTGAACGATGGCCTGCACCCCCTCATGGTGAACTATGGCCTGTTGTTAGGGGAGGCTCGAGCTCCTCGGTGGAGACGTATATGAGCTGATGATGAATACTAACTTCCGTCGCGCGATTTTACCCGCGAACAGGTCTTGCTCGTTCTTGGGGTACTTTAAGAATACCTGGTATGAAGGTAGTATGTAAAAGGTAAAGGTGTGAGCGATCCCAAAGCTCCGGTTATTAAAGTAGGGGATTTCACGTGACAATGTTTTAAGAATCATGTCGAAACGTAGAAATGTCAGAGGGTATTTACAACAAATGTTTTTAATTCAGGAAGTTGATAGTTATTTCAAAGGAGTAAGTAAATAATTGTGAAATTAAGCATCTATATTTTGTATTAAATCGACGAAACAATCACGCGGGAATACGTTAAAATGTTCAAACTGTACGGGGTTTGGAAGAGACCAAACTTATTAAAGTTTTCTTCGGAAAGAGCCCTCAGATTTGCTGATCGTTAAAGAGAAGTTAAAATCATACTCTTCAAAGCTTATTGTACATCCTTCTACACGGGCAATCTGCGTCTCATAGATCGATAATGTACCTAAATCCATTAGTGAACAAAAAATTAAAATCGGTCCAGCAGTTTTTAAGTGAACTCGTTATACACAAAAATACACTTTATTCCTCTTTATGATCTTCTTCTTATATATATAAAATTCTCGTGTCACAATGTTAGTTACCATACTCATCCGAAACGGCTTTACCGATTTTTATGAAATTTAATATGCATATTCAGTAGGTCTGAGAATCGGCTACTATCTATTTTTCATACCCCTCACCCAACGGGAACGGGAACTACGCGAGTGAAACCGCGGGGCGGCAGCTAGTATTAGTATTGATAAAATGACATACCTATTCGAAGAGCTTGGAATTCGAATCGTAATAAATAACCGAAGACTCAGATAACAACAATAATGAACCCACTTACCCGACTGCCGAAAGAAAGGTCATACATGTAAATGATACCGTTATTGACAGACAATAAATTTGAGTAAGTATGTCACTGAAGTCATATCGAAAACTTTCCATTTTTTTATATCACTAAGGTGGGAAACAGGCATTCGGCCCACCTGATGGGAAGCGGTTACCGTAGCCTATGGACGCTTGCAACACTAACTTTCTTGTTGTTAACTTGATGGTTGACTCTAACGCTCTTTGGTCATAGATTTCACGTAAGTCTGACTGCAAGTATTTTTATACGGATTTAAAGGCAGATAATTTTAGTACATGTTTGGTCTCAGATTATCGTGTGATGTGAATAATGTCTCTGTATATTTATTTATGGTATATAAAGATGGAGCAAATGATTAATGAATTAATTGAATGAGACTGAAAATCGGGCAAAAATGTGCCAAAGCACATACTTGCATTAGGCTGAGTTAGATGCTATTTGTCAACTTTCATTTTGTTTTTCAGATCATCATTGTTATGTCTCTGTAATTTTGTGTGAAAGCAATAAATTTATTAATAAACTAGCTGCCTCCCCGCGGTTTTACCCGCGTAGTTCCCGTTCCCGTGGGAATACAGGGATAAAATATAGCCTATGTTACTCGGGGATAATGTAGCTTTCCAAAGGTGAAAGAATTTTTGAAATCGGTTCAGTAGTTTCGGAGCCTATTCATTACAAACAAACAAACAAACAAATCTTTCCTCTTTATAATATTAGTATAGATAGAACAAAATGTATTATTAAAAAGTATATAAAATACAAGATAGACAACAAAATGGTCAATCACTCAGTAACTAGTAGTTAAAACAATACACAATGTTTCTCGTGCTACTAGTAGGAACATCCATCTTGTACGTACCGCATCACACGTGTACGAATAAAATAAAACCACGACTAGAGTGGACAAAGCACTTGGCACTTTTATGTTGATAAACCCAACGCGTGTGACAATAATCTTATTACATCATTCATTTTAGTTAATAAAGAATACATCACTTCTACACTAATATTATAAAGAGGAAAGATTTGTATTTTGTATTTTTGTATGTAACGAATAAACTCAAAAAGTACTGGACCGATTTTAATAATTATTTTTTCATTAGAAAGCTAAATTATCACTGAGTAACATAGGCTATATTTTATCCCTGTATTCCCACGGGAACGGGAACTACGCGGGTAAAACCGCGCGGAGGCAGCTAGTAGGAAATAAAATTAATCTTCAACTGAGAACAAAATATACTACTGAGAATTATTCCTTACTATCTTCTGCTTGCAGTTTCACGCGCGTTCCCTTCCATCTTCAATTTTTACGGGATAAAAAGTAGCCTAAAAGCCCTTCGTTGTTAGGGGAGGCTCAAGCTCCTTCGTGGAGTCGTATGTTAGCATGAAAGAGTAACAAACATACATCCACACGTACACAAACTTTCGCATTTATAATATTACGACCAGTAGGAATAGGATAAAGTTAATCCATTACATTCAATTTGGGAGGATTTCCCAGTGGACAGAGACAGTTTTGGGGTTAACGAACAAAATGACCAGAACTCCATGTGTAAATATTAACATTATACTATATAACCTCACGGGTATCTAATGACTTCAAATCTTCCTATTGGGAATACTGTATAGGTTTTTTGTGCGTGTAATTTACTTAAGTGAATTCACACCTGCCGATTTAAGTTATTTAGTTAAGTAATTGTGTTACCTTTTGTGATAGAATTAAGG
Source organism: Thyatira batis (assembly GCA_905147785.2). Classification (NCBI taxonomy): domain Eukaryota; kingdom Metazoa; phylum Arthropoda; class Insecta; order Lepidoptera; family Drepanidae; genus Thyatira; species Thyatira batis. Next base: position 529,442 of record LR990499.1, read on the forward strand.
CTTTATAGTGGTGACATTAGATGATTAGATGCTCTTTTGTATTGTAGACGTTTTAATAGAAAATCCAATTGATTTTGTACATGATAGTTAAAGAATAACTATGGTAAATGACCCAATGGTGGCCAGTTTAAGAAAAAAATAACAGGTTTTTGTGAAATATTACCAAAATTGTGAAAGTTTCAGCACTGAATATAGTGAAACTGTAAAGTCCAGTCCTTATTTAATATTTGTAATGTGTTACGCGTGAGATACGGCAAAGCTGGATTCAATTAATTTAACAAATAAAAGTTGTAGTTTTGTGACCCAGTCTTGGACAGGGAAAATTCATTAATGGATACCCCAGTCTTAGTCTAAGTTTATCTTTATTTTATGGTTAACATATGAAACAAAACTAATTTTGATTTTAATTAAGCAATACTATTTTACAAGTGAAACTTTCTGCTCACCGCCTTAACAATTTCCTTAAGAAAAGCCGTCGTTGTCAATTTCAAATCACCTTACACTTTGTATTCGCGCATATTTGTACATGTAACTGACTGAATTCAATAAAACGTTAAACTTAGATAGTTCGATGTCTAAAGTCTATGTCACAGTGATCCCAGTGTAAAAACATTCGCTCATGTCCGAATTCTAGATGTTTCTTTTAATTTTTGGCCATTACTGGTACCGTGGCCACGACTGGTACACTTACGATAATAGGTAGTTTTTATCTGTATATACTTAGATTATAAATTCTAAGTCCCCCCCGCCTCTGTCTGTCTGTCTAAGCGCGATGAGCACAAAAACTACTGAACTGATTTTCATGCAGTTTTCACCAAATTACGGAGTATTTCATGGGGAAGGTTTTTATGTATAATACATCAATTTGGACCCGGTAGGTGGCGCTGGTGAGCAGGACGAAGTCTGCCGGGCGGGTCCGCTAGTTTATAAATAAATGTAGGAATCATTAACTGATCAGCACTTTAAATACTAACCATTTAATTTATTAAATCTCCTTCGTTTATATTTACCCAAAATGGCATTACCATACAATATTTTTTCTATCTTTACATAGATTAAAACAAAGTCGGTTCCCGCCGTCTGTACGCTGGATCTTTTAAACTACGCAACGGATTTTAATACGGTTTTCAACAATAGTTTGAGTGATTCATGCGAAAGGTTTATAAATAGAGTTTACTTAACATTGTTCTACATTATATGTTGAAAAAAATGCTCTCGCTCGCTAGTCTAATATTATATTAGCTGAAAAGTTTGCTTGTCAACGCTAAACTTATGAACAAGTTACTAATTTGATTTGAAAAAATATTTTTTCGAGCCCATTTATCGAGGAAAGCTACACGACACGCTGCGACCAATAGCAGCGGAGCATAAATAAAAAATATTATTAAACTGGGAAAATTTCTTTTGGACACAGACGAAATTCTGCAAGTCAACTATTCTAGTATAAAAACATCTATAATAAGTCTGATAACTTCCAACACAGGTTTCGCCGTAGTCCAGGCGCAGATGCGGGACTACAGGACCAACATGGACCTGCTGCGACTCCTCGGGGACAAGCCGTGGCCCATCAACGACCCCCACGACCGCTGGGACCGGAGCCCCAAGGTCATCGACCCTGACGACCCCGGACAGGAACTCCCGATGGATGATGAGAGCACCTACCCGGACTATAATTTTAGGTAAGTTTTTCAGAACCGAGCATTAATAGTGACTATTCATAAGTGCTTGTAAAGGAATTGAATAAAAAATATATTTTGATTTGATTTGGTACAGTATTGGGTATATTAATAAATTAATCTGCATTATTGAGCTTATTTGTTTAAAAAATTGTAGTTTCAGAGGAGTTTTGTGATGCGAGAAATTCATAAAAAAAATCCTGTACGATGCTCCTAATATTCCGGAACATTTCTCAGCAAAACCAACCGTACCCAGCGTTCCGAGTTTGAGTTTAGGCACTCGTCTATACTAATATTATAAAGAGGAAAGATTTGTTTGTTTGTTTGTTTGTAACGAATAGGCTCCGAAACTACTGGACCGATTTCAAAAATTCTTTCACCTTTGGATAGCTACATTATCCCCGAGTAACATAGGCTATATTTTATCCCTGTATTCCCACGGGAACGGGAACTACGCGGGTAAAACCGCGGAGAGGCAACTAGTACATTATAAAAAAGTAATATATTTTCTCTTAACCCAAATGCACAAACAGAAATGGTACTACAACTATTAAACAATTATATTTATACGAATTGGCAATTTGGTGACCATTTTCCCCCCACCTTAGCTTAGTAAACGTTAACTTTGTTTCAGGCTGGATTCAGAGAAGCGTTCTGGATTAGCGACCGCTTTGAACTACGGGAGACGAAGGCGGGAGCCTACACAGACCCTCGGTAAGGTCATCACGACTAATCGTGGCGGTAAGCATATCTACACTTATATATGATCATCATCAGCTATAAGTTTCCACTGAGGAGCTCGAGCCTCCCCTAACATCGAGGCTTAGGCCATAGTCCACTACGCGCCTAGTGCTGTAGCAGACTTCATCATCACCAGCTCATATACGTCTCCACCGAGGAGCTCGCCTCCCCTAACATCGAGGGGGCTTAGGCCATAGTCCAGGCGCTTAGTGCTGTGGCAGAGTTCATATGCCTTTAATTGTGACATCTCGGGCAAGCAGGTTTCCTCACCATGTTTTCCTTCACCGAAAGCCAATGGTGTCAATCCGTACGAAAGTTTTTAAACTCAAATGTACGGGACAGGGGTTTGAATGCACCCTCATGATCGTGAGTCGGTGCGTTCCCAACTGAGCCACCACGGCTATATAAAGAGGCAATATTAGATTATTTGTTTGTTTGAATTGTCGCTGAAGCTACATTATCAGGGAGTAACATAGGTAATATTTTATCCCCGTATTCCGGAACGGGAAGTATGTGGGTGGAACCGCAACCCATTCGAGTGTTAGATTAGTAAACAAATATTCTTTAAACCAATAATGGCTTGTTTATACTCTTTAATTTGATCCTTAAATCATACGCCTACATCACTTATTTACAACCATTTACCACAAAGTAATGTCAAAATCAAAAACGGGGATTGCGGACCCCTCGTCAGATTATGTAAGGCAGGAAAGAGAGGGAGAAAGTAATTCTCGCTCGTCCCATTGACCAGTTTTAAATTCTGAATAGAAAAGGGCTGAAACTATGCAAATGCGTAGCATTAGGTTATATTGTTTGTTCATGAAAATTATTAAGGGTTAGCGGAAAACGCAGCACGCCTAAATCGATTTTAAAAACATGCATTGTGCAATAGTGCTATTCATAAGTGCTTTATTGAGGCCTATTTGAATAAAAAAGATTTTGATTTCGATTTGATTTTTGATTTTGCACCAATGGAAAACTACATTCTCAGGGAATGGGGTACATTTCCTATGGGATTGGGAACTACGCGGGTGAACGCGGGGCCAAAGCTAGTGAAGTATAAAAATACATGTTTCTGTGTGCAAATACATTAAACTTTCATTCCATCGCTATAAATGCAATCGGTATGATCATACATAAATTTATTGCCATACCTCCGAGTTTTATGACGGCCATGTTTTATCATTCACTTTCTCGGATAAATTAATTTCTTATATACCTACATAATATGATATGGTGTAGCATGTGCACCCTCGAATATTATCATTTTTGGAGAATTTACCAAATTCCTACTAATATTATAAGCTAGTGGCTGCCCGCGGCTTCGCCCGCGTCCCCGGGGGATCTTCAATTTTCCCGGGATAAAAAGTAGCCTATGTCCTTCTCATTATCTGTGTACCAAATTTCATTTAAATCGTTTCTGTAGTTTTAGCGTGAAAGCGTAACAAACAGACAGACAGCGTTACTTTCGAATTTATAATACATATTAGTATGAATGAGGAAGTAATAATGTCTGTTATGCTTTCATGCTTATTGAACCGATTTTATTGAAATTTGGTACAGAGTTAAGAGCTTGGGAAAGGGCATAGGCTTACTAGAACACGAATGAAACCGCGGGGCGGAAGCTTGCATACAAATGTTGTAGTATGTAGTTTAGTGACGTATAGTACCTACATTATGTTATGTTCAGCCTCTTGTGTCCCACAGCTGGGCAAAGGCCTCTCTCCCCCGCTTCCAACATTAGGGGTACATTAGTACCTACATTAGGGGTTACTTATTTTAGAGTTAATGTAATGTGATCAAATAAAGTTATTATTTACACTATTATTATATTATACTCATCATCATCAGCTCATATAGATATAATATTCTGATCCAAGCCCAATGTTTCGAAACCTCTTCCTCACCCATGACCCTCAACCTGCAGGTCTTATGAACAACATGGGCTCATTCTTCGACAACCTCCGCGGTGGCCTTGAGGATATGGCATATGTACCACCACAGCGCATCTACCAGGAGGCACCTGATGTCATAGAAGCACCTTCAGGTAAGGACTTTAAAGTTCAAGGCCTAATAGACCGCAGCCAAATAACACTACTTGTAGTGTTGTGTTCCTGCGGCGAGGTAGCCAGAGCTCCATGAGGAGACGCTGTAGCGGCAGTGGGGGGATCAGGGATGGAGTAGGGTCGTAGGGGTATGCAGGAGTGATACCTGTTCCCTTCGACGAAAATACATTACGCTTTGTCCCTTCCACTGCCTATACAGTTGCTCCTTTTTACAGGGTCGGCTACGCGTTATACCTGCTGCTTATTATTATGCTAATGTGGATTTAAGAAAGCTTTATCAATGGGGGGTTTCCAAAAGATTCTAACCCTTTAAATGTCCGTTAACAGCTTATATATATAATTCTAAATTCTAGTGAAATATCCGCACAATTTTGCTCTAAAATATACAACAGCGTCAAAGCAAAAGTTGTCTATTCACGCGCTATGGAAACTTTATATCAGATCAGCTGATGATAACATGCTAGTTAAAACTTTGTTTGTACATAAATACCTGATAACTATATAAAATTCAATAATTCAGTGTTTAAACTGGCTTTATGGCTTAAAATACGCCGGTTATAGGTTTGATTAGAAGCATTTATGTAGATAAAGATGACTGATGTATATAAATATGTATTTATTATTCAAATGCTACTTAGTTTATTTTCAAATAAACAGTGGGTAAAAAATACCCAGGGTATCTTAAAGACGATGGAACGTAGCGGAAGAAAATTGACATATAATGTAAAATGACGAAATATATACAACTAGCAACACTTAACGAATAACTGAGATGACAATGGCAACTCCGAATAAAAAAAAATTTACTCTGTTTCGCAGTGGAATGCAATAGTGGCAGAACTTTCTTAGATCTCTACCTACTATTCTCTTAAGACTATCTTAAGGCTGTGAAGTTACACGTTATGTGAATCCCCTTGAGTATCTTATAGGACCGCTATTTGTTGGGAAATAACTACATCGTATAGGAAACAGGTGCATCCCATTTGATATCAAAGTTTAATTAGTTATGCGTTTGTATGTCTGTCGGACTGAACTCGGGGGACGAGACCAACCATGGATAAAGTATTAATTTGTATTATATATATCCTGGGACATTTCCTGAATTATAATACTATTTGTGTATTATAACTTTTTGCCGGCTCATCTCAGTAATAACAACTTTCAGAACCGAGCATTAATAGTGACTATTCATAAGTGCTTGTGAAGGCCTATTTGAATAAAAATGATTTTGATTTGATTTGAACTAGCTGACCCGGGTAACTTCGTCAACGTCACTCCACCTTATGCTCCGAACCTTTTAGTCGTAGCGTGATGATAAACTATAGCCTTCCTTGATGAATGGGCTATATTAAATGATATTTTAATTTCGAACCGGAAATATAAAATAACCCTGTCGTATTCCAGAACATACTTTAACTCTGTGCCCAATTCCATCGTGATCCTTCAGCCGTTCGGCCGTGAAAGAGTAACAAACATACAACCATACATTACCAAAAACTTTCGCATTTATAATATTAGTAGGATAGTCACTTTTATAAAAGTTTTTACACTGACAACATTTACCTATAATAATAAAAAAAAAACTTGAGAGGTGTCAAGGGACACATCAAGTAGTAGGTCCTACTATAGTGCGCGCGGAACTTTGGCTCGGCAAAGCTCGGGCACGCTCGGCCCCGCTCGGAAGTGTGTCGTGCGTGTCAACTTTTCGTAAGAATTTTTTCCGTCTAGCCCCCTTTCACAACGCGCGATAAGGAACTACGTTCCAAAAATCGAAGTAAGGAACCTTAGAGTTTGTCTCCACAAACACAATCACACTGCCAACAAACACAATCACACATACCACTTACAAACCTACACATCTGCAATGCTATCTCATAACTGTAATAAATTCGTCACCCTATTTTTTTCTGTGTACCCACATGGATAAACCAGATTATTTAATTCAAGAATTAGACGCTGCGAATAATATAAGCGCTGTAGAATGTCAAATTGAAGAATTACCGTACTACTTACCTTTAGAAGTTCCTCATCTTTCTATCATCACTCAAAACATTAGAAGTGTTCACAAAAACTCAAATATTGATGACCTTGATGTAAACATTTCTATGATTAACCAAAGTGTTGATATAATAGTCTTGACAGAATGTCGTATAAATCTCAATAAACCACTACCCCACAAACCGGACTATTTAACCTACAATTCTACAATAAAAGGGAACCAAAATGACGGAGTTGTACTCCTCATTAAAAAAACAACTGAGCACTCGGTGACAGAAACTCCGCTTCACGGAGCTTCTTGCCTAGAAATTTATACATCTAATATTATAATAATTTGTATTTATCGATCCCCGTCAGAGAAAAACCCCCACAATTTTATTAACTCACTTGATATGCATCTTAACTCGGCTCATTTAAAAAATAAAAATATTATTATAACTGGAGACATAAATATAAACATCATTCATGGTCATAACGAGAAACACTCTGATGCCTATTTAGACATGCTCGCAGATCACGGTTTATTACCTGGCCACAATTTTGATACTAGAATCAACAGCTGTCTAGACCACATTATAACTAAATTGAACCCTACTAACTTTTCTGCTATTATTGCTATCTTGGATACCACGGTTACTGACCACAAAATGGTCAGTTTATACATTTATAGTAAACAAAAGGCGCAAAAAGCCCCGAGAACTAAAACTATTACTAATTATTCTGATGCCCTAAAAACTTTGCAAACAAATATTACCCCCGACCTATTGAACACACAAAACCCTAACTATTTGACAAATGAACTGGTCACACTAATTACTAACTCCTTGAACAGTAATACCAAAACTATTGTCATTCCAAATAGCAAAAAGATTATTAAGCCATGGATCACGCCTGGTATTTTGAAATATATCAAGCATAGAAACAGTCTACAGAAAAAACTCCGCCGAGATGAAACTAATGAAATTCTTAAAATAACTTATCGCAGGTACAGAAATCACTGTAATAAATTAATTAAAAAGCTTAAAAATAAATATGAAAGAGATTTACTCAATAGATCGAAATCAAACAATAAATTGTTATGGAACTGCATAAAAAAAATAACTAATCTAAATAAACAGAAATCTGCGAATACAGAGCTAATCAAAATCAAATATATAACCATATATATATCAAATAGATATCCATCAGAATCAGCTATACATGTGAACGACCACTTTAATAGTATAGGTAAATCATTGGCTGAGAAAATAAAAACTGACACAAAATCAACGGAAGAATATTTTAAAGCATTCCCTTCCGTATCAAATTCAATAGGTATAATTGAGCCTGAAGCCTCTGAAATCGAGTCAATTATTACAAACCTAAAACCTGAATCTGCTGCCGGTTGGGATAACATCCCCACAATTTTTATAAAAATAGCCAAGAAAGAATTAGTGCCAATAATTACCCACCTCTCTATTCTATCTATCCGGCTCGGAATGTTTCCACGACTACTTAAAAGGTCTATAATACATCCAATATATAAGGGTGGCGACAGAGACGACGTAAACAACTACAGACCTATTTCTGTTCTACCAGTAATGGCAAAAATTTTGGAAAAAATTATTAATTAATTATCGACTTATAAAATATCTTAACAAATACAATATTCTATCGACCGCTCAATATGGTTTCCGAGAGGGTATCGGTACAGAAGATGCAATTTTGGACCTAACGAAAAAAATTACTAAATATCTTGATGAAAAAAAGAGAACCTTATGTATATTCCTGGACTTAAAAAAAGCGTTTGACACCGTCTCTGTCCCTACCCTTCTACGCAAATTAGAAAAGGTGGGTATTAGGGGTACTTTCTTAACCTTACTTTCCGACTACCTTAATAATCGTACCCAACGAGTAAAACTAGATCAGAATACTTTTAGTCCAGATCTCGTTACTACCCAATACGGTGTACCACAGGGTAGTGTGTTAGGACCTACCCTGTTCCTTATTTATATAAATGACCTAACCAACTTAAAGCTAACTAATGGATGTATATTCTCATATGCAGATGATACGGCACTGCTTTTTCAGGGTAAGAACTGGCCTGATGTTTTTAACAGAGCAGATATCGGACTACGTGAAGTGATTAAATGGCTTAACCTCAATCTACTCACCCTAAATACCAATAAGTCTAATTACATAACTTTTTCTATTTATGACTCTATGCAGCCTGATACTAACCTAACATTGACTGTCCATACATGCATAAATAACAATAATACAGATGAATGTAACTGTCAAAAATTAGAAAGAGTTACCTCCACAAAATATTTAGGTATAATTATAGATAAAAACCTTTCCTGGTACCCACAACTCGAAGTAGTGTCAATTCGGGCTAGAAAACTTATATGGCTCTTCAAATACCTACGAAACATAAGTAATAAAGAACTACTCAATTATATATACATAACTTTAGTTCAATCAATTTTGTTATATTGTCTAAGAATCTGGGGAGGTACATTTAAAACTAAATTTATCAGCATTGAACGTGCACAAAGAACTATTCTGAAGGTTATGTTGCGAAAGAAAAGAATTTATAGTACATCTAAGCTATATAGTGAGGCAAATGTTCTAACAGTTAGACAACTATATATGTTACAGTGCATCCTTAAAATACACAAAACAATCTCGATAGACCCTAACATCCTAAAGAAGCGGAATCCCCACTCTGTAATAGATAGAAAAATAACTAAAACTGTATTTGCTTCAAAACAATATAATACTCAGTCGATTAATCTATACAACAGAATAAATAGAACACTTAGAATCTACACAATGACTCACCACGAATGTAAAAAAACGCTGACAAACTGGCTAAAAACACTAACATTTGAAGAAACTGAAAATGTCCTAAAATTTAAATAAAAACCTATTTAAGTTTTATTGTAGTCATACATAGCCTTGCACACACCATCATCCATACCACCTTACATAATTACACACACATACACTCCAGCACTCACACATCCTACACTATCCACCCTCACACTCACACTTACACTCCACACTCACTTATCCTTACACAACCTAACAAATTCACACACATTTCACATCTTAACAAATTTAAGCATTTTATTTAAAGTTTGTTTTCATTTTGTCTTAAGATATTATTATTTTTTATTTTATTTTACTTTAAGCATTTGCCTTATATACAAGTTTAATCACAAATAGCGGAAGAGCGGGCCTCTCCTAATACAGGTTTTCATAAACTTAAAAGGGGAGTCCCAACCCATGTAATTACTAACTTGTAATGAAATAAAGAAATTTATTATTAGAGTTGGAGTTGAAGAACCTTGGAGTTGAACACTTCTTTGTCTAGATCTCATTACTTTTAAAAACAAGCAGCTCCATCGAAACTTGGCTAGTTTTTTATATAATGTTTTTGGTGGAGTCTTTCCACTGACGTACACATCGTTATATCGAGGAAATCCACCGAATGAATCCTTGTGTATTGGCAGTTAGTAATGTTTGTTTATACCCCATTGTCACGTTTGAGAGCTCATTTCTTGACATCTGTGTACATGACCAACATATTTATAGATTCAACCGCCAGTTTTAGACGTATCAAGGTTTTCTCACTGTTGCCGTTGCAAATTGTAATGTTATATTTGCATTTTATATTGTAGGTTACCTTAGTTATGATGATCAATGTAGGTATACAAGGACCCTGAGACATTTTTCACACACGGCCAATCTGATTCCAAAGTAAGTTTCAAAATAAAGCTTGTGTTATGGTAATCAGATAGCTGATATACTACATATAATACTTTTAAATACATACATATTATTGATATTTACATCCAGACACAGAACAAACAGACATATTCATGCATACAAATGTTTGTCCTGTGTGGCATCCGAACCCACGACCGTCGACTTGAAAATCAGGGTCACTAACCACAAAGCCAACCGGGCTGTCAAAAGGTATATGTTTAGAAACAATTTAAATGAGCTATAGTACAGAAGGCCTTGTATGTTTGGTGGAAGCTAATTTTAGGAACTACTGAATCGATTTCATAAAATATTTCAGAGTTAGATAGGTCATTTATCGAGGAAGGCTATATCAGCTCGCTACGATGAACAGGAGCGGAGTGAGTAAAATGTTGCAAAAACGGGGAAGGTACCTTAACGAAATTGCGCGTATCAACTAGTATGATATACATAGATAGAACATGACCTTTCGTAACATGTTCATGGTGACCCATTAAGCAAAAAAATCATCTCTGAGCCAAATTTAAATATTATTTAAATCACCTCGTAACCTTTACTCTGACAATATAAAATAAAATATTCGCATAAATACAAGTTGGTAACATTTAATAAGTTTAAGATTAATAAGCATATAATTAAATTCAGTAATAATAAAGCACCTTGATGAAAAAGTGACGGATTTTTTTTTCACGTTTCCTTATTGTATATATTACTAATATAGGGACAAGATAATAGGTCACTTTTGACATTTCATCAAAATTCAACAACGTAACCTTGTAACGGCGGGCATAAAATAAGAACTGCACAATTGCTTAACTTTTTTCAATTACGTTTACATATTTATTGTAATAATGACCGATACGAGTAATTTTACGATTTGCTTTCACTAATAAACCATTCTAAACATAATAAACAATTTCTGATCTAAAGAACTGAACGTCGTTACAATGTTGCGTCAGTCAACCCTTTTTCTTTTTAAACACTAGGGATGTTACTCTAAAAATCGAAAGCTGATAGGATTGTAAGTTGAATCGAATGCAATGATTACTTGTGAAGAAAAATCACCATAAATTTATAACCACGTTGTGATTATAATTAAACCTAATTATACATATTTATTATTCTTTTAACTAACTATAAAAATACAAAAAAATAACTAAATAGAAAGGTCATTGATGTTGGGTGCAATTTAGGTGGATGTTGTTAAATCTGGTAAAAGCAACTAAGCCGTCCAAGCTCCGCTATGTAATCGATGAACTAGCCCTAGAGCATGGACACGAAGTTATTCGATTGCCTCCCTACCATTGCCAGTATAACGCCATCGAGCTTATTTGGGCACAAATAAAGGGTCATGCAGCGCGGAACAATACTGAACCACCCTTCAGTACTGCTAAAATGATGACTCTGCTACAAACTGCATGTGCAGAAGTCGCTACAGAAGACTGGCGAAAAGTCGTGGAGAAGACAAAGAAAATAATTTTACAAGATTTTGAACGAGATGTGAGAACAGACAATATTATTGAAAATGAATTAATAATATCTCTGAGTGCTGACAGCAGTGATGAAGATAGCAGTTCCGATAGTTCAAGTGAATAAAAGCAATTTTTTTGTTAAATTACGTAGGTACTTGTCTTATTTTGCTCCTTTAATTTATGAAAGAAAAAATAATAATGGGACAGGGATTCGCATGATCATTTTTAAAATTCACATATGTTTCAAGTCTGTATCGATTCATTCGATTCATTCATTTAATCGATGTTTTTAAGCAGGTCACCTCACTATGAATATAAAACTGACATCTGTCAAAAGTGACCTATTATCTTGTCCCTAGTATAGATTATCTAATAATATCTAGGAATTTTGCAACGGGTGGGACTAATATCGCCGCATTGTCATCTTCATATATGTATCATATTTGATAACAATACTTGGTGAGACGGCTTAACCATATGTATAATACAAATCGTGGATAAAAACTTACTGGAAATTATATATATAGGTACTGTTCCATTTCATATAATAATTTGAAGGAAATAAATGTTTATGTAATGTATATTATATTTACTTCAGTTTATTTCTTGTCTTAGGAACATATTGCTGTATGGACTAGACTGCATATATTTATGATTAATTATTAATTATGAGTAATCAATATAATTAGAGGAAAGTTTATTAGTGTACAAAGGAACTTAATAGAAACAATTTAAGACCCAATTATTTTGATTATTGAACTTTCAAAAGATAGTCTGTCAAACATATTTATACTAGTAACTTTGCCGCCTCACCTGCGTTCCCGGGGATCTTCAAATTTCCCGGGATAAAAAAGGCTATGTGGTAATTTAGGTTATACGTAAAAGTATTACAAACATCTAACCATACTCACAAGCATATGTATTGAAAATGAAAATAAATGAAATGAAAATGAAAACAGTGTGGCCCTTAACATGCTTTATTAATGTTTTATTTATTTATAATATTAGTTGGATGAAACTGCAAAACGCGGCATTTTTTCCCATATTTTGATGAAACGTTACCGTCTGCACAGTATTATGTCTTTTAATACATAGATCACAATTCAGACAGCGCATGTACCATGACCTTAATGCTACCATTGAACTCTACGCTGGACGACTGTCAATTAAACCAGATTAAGGATAGTCGTCTCACTTCCTCACAGAAGGAGGAAGCGGGAAAACAGATGTTGTGCATAGATAAGTATGCATGACATCTGATAGATGGATATGAAAAAAGAATTTAGTAATTTTTGGTAACAAATTGTTTGCTACTTGTGGCGAATTCCCGGGAGATTTTCAATTTTCCCGGTATAAAAAGTAGCTAACGTATTATTCTGGATCATATTCTAACACTGTGTCAAATTTCATACAGAACTCTGCAGCCGTTCTTGCGTGAGAGAGTAACGAATATACATTCTCACAAACGTTAATATATTTTTAACATAAGCAGGATTTTACCGAATGATATAAGTCAAACATGTCAACTCTAGAGTAGGCCATATTAGGTCCTTCATATTTTTTTTGTTAACTAGGCAAAATCGAAATAACATAATGTATAACATAATTTACAACGTAATTTACTTAATCGCCGGAATCTTATATGTAAAAACTACACAAAAATGTAGTTTAGTTTTTATTCGATGGACTTTGCCCAAGTTTATACAATAAAAAACTGATATCTATAAATAAGCATACTTATAAGAATATATGAATAGTAAATAGGACAGAAATAACTATTAAATATTAATTAGCATTCCAGAGCCTTAACTGAATAAATCTTTTTCACTCCTCTTGCTCAATAAGACCGTCATTGTGGCATACCAGAGCGAAGAAAAAATAGCAATTCTTCCTTTAGGGGAAAAAGTTTTTTTTTTAATTTTTGTGTGTCAAATGACAATGGGCCTACAAAAACGAAAAAGTCTTTAGTCATAAGTAGAATAATCATGAATAAAGACTCGACTTACCTATTACTGTTTCATAAAAAATAACATAATTTTAATTTTGAAAATGAAACTAAAATCGGCGATCTCTGGTAGAATGCATGCAATGTTTTGCGGCTACAGAAGAAACAAAAAAAAAGACATAATTGTACAAAAATTGTACATTTTATTTTTAATAAAATAAACTAGTGAAAAGTATAGTGTAACACACGGCGCTAAAACCCATTAAAACTCGGTTTCTATTACTAAACTACCTCGTATATAATGGGTCATTTTAGCTCCTTGTATAACAATCTAGCATTTGCTAAGATTCCTAACTACTAAAGATAAATGCGAAAGTAATTCTGTCTGTTTTGCTGTCACGGTAAACTACTGAACCGATTTAAATGATTTGGTACACAGATAGGCTAGACCCTAATACGGTTGAGAGCCCTCAGCGCTCACCGATTGCCCGCGTAAAGGTGTAAAAGCCATCAGAGGCTAACACCTTCTAGTCCCTTAAAAAAAAAAAAAAAAGCTAGACCCTAAAAGGACATAGGCTACTTTTTATCCCGGAAAAACTAAGGATCCCCACAAACCACGGGGAGGCCCCCCTAGTCTTACATATCGGATAAAAATTTTGTGTATTTTTTGGATAACTTTGTTAGTGTAAATATTATGTGGTCCCCAGGAACTGGCAGCGGCGGTTCTGGCACCAGGAACATGCACACTCTTCGCCCTCTACGACCAGCATATCATATCAGGTGGGCATCGTTCAGAACAGTCCATATTTTAGCTAATAACTGTAGCTTTAGGCATGTTTGGGCTATGGTAACCAGATAATGGATATAAGACTATTTTCAGCTAAGTTCTCAGTTAAATTAAGTATTATGTGACCGTAAAATTGTATCGAATGTTAGGTATATTACAATCTAAAGATTTTACGTTATAATAGAATAATACGTTAGGGGCTTTTTTTCTGTTGGAAGATTAAACACGGAACTGAATCATTACAATGATAAAATGTACTATCCTAAGCCTAACTAATATACATATATTATACTAGCTGCCTCCCCGCGGTTTTACCCGCGTAGTTCCCGTTCCCGTGGGAATACAGGGATAAAATATAGCCTATGTTACTCGGGGATAATGTAGCTTTCCAAAGGTGAAAGAATTTTTGAAATCGGTCCAGTAGTTTCGGAGCCTATTCATTACAAACAAACAAACAAACAAATCTTTCCTCTTTATAATATTAGTATAGAAATGCAAAAGTAGCTCTCCCTGTCGGTCTCAATTTCACGCTAAAACTGCTGAACCAATTTAAACGAAATTTGGTACACAGATAGTCTAGGGCCTGAGAAAGGACATACTATTTATCCCAGGAAAATTTAAGATCTCCCGAGTATGCGGGTGAAACCGCGAGGCACCACTATAATTACCATATCACATTATTTTATTCCAAGAATTGATAAAACGCGTAAATTACTTACTTAATATATTCTCGATAAGCAAATCAACACGCTTGCTTGCCATCATATTTTTAAGCTGTCATAAAAAAGGTATGTTAAAAGTAAATCTAAAATATCGTTGTACGTAGATCTTACAAACGCAGATCGTACGAGGAGGCGGGGGACTACCCGAATGCGAACCGACACAACCCGGAGCTGCTGTGGACTGGACTCGGCAAACGGTAAGCACGCACACCCATCCGCCTGGCACCAGCGCCGGACACCGACCACGCAGCATAACGAACACAATGATCATAGAAATGTATTAAACATGATTAAATATCAAATCAAACCGCCTCAGTTGAATCGGTATATGAGCGTGGACACCCGAGGAGACAGTCAGGATCACACGCTGCCCAATTTGCTTTTCACATCGAATAATTGTTTTATTATGTAATTTTTTTTTCTATTTATTGTAATACAAAGCAGTGTATAGTATTTACGATAATATTAGTATTTATTTTTAAGATGCATAAAACGACTTAAATATTTTCCTATTTCGTATTACCTCAGTATATTCTAGTCAAGTTATTTAATGCTGTTATTTTTTTTACGCTTTTAATGAAAAAATATTTATTAAATACTTAGATAGGATATTGTAATACATTTTTTTTTTCAATATCCTGGGACATTTTTCATGCTAGTGATATTTAAGGCTAGTGTTGTCAAATTGCTTGTCATGTGCATTGGATTTCCGCTGTTAAATTAGCTACCAAAGGGACTAATTTTGCATACCTGATATAAATTATTTTGCAGTTTGGGATAATACCTGTCATCATTACAACTCGTTATTATTATAGTTTTAATTTAATTCAGATATGAAGCCGCGAATGTGGCCAAACTAGTCCCCCTATGGATGCTTACCGGAATATAGTATAGACAATGACAATGGTAGCTTTATAAAATGCATCAATATTATAATTAAGTAAAAATGTAAGTTTGTGTGAAATATAAATATGTATTTATTTATGGGCCTAGCGTAAATTTTTGGATTGTAGATCTTCTGTCAAAAATTATATCAATCCAAAGATTTTTGATTATTTATTAAGCTCGGCCTTTAGTAATAAAAATGTTTTAAACATATAAATTATTAGTGGCAAACGTGCCTAAACAAAAAAAATGTGTCAAATTCATTTGTTTGTGGAATACTAAATAAATATACGACGAAAGTAATTTTCGGTTTGTTTTATTTCGGAAAATGTTGGCCCTCATGAATAGACCTTTTAAGCGATTCCGATCACTAGCGAATCGCGAAATCTGATGACTAACTAGTCTGTACTATGGTTACCAGATAACTGGTATACTATACTACACATTTATATTTTTTAATAAATAAATACTTGATTTTAAGCGATACTAGATCCGCTTCATCAAAAATGGTGTATTACTACGAGTATCATGAAAGCGGTAACAGACAGCAATAGGTTTTTAAAAAATCCGCAACGCACCCGTGATTCCCCTTGTGTTGCAGGTGTCCGTAGGCTGCGGTAACCGCTTTCCATCAGGTGGCCCGCAGGCATTGCCACCGTCGTGGTATAAAAAAAAGATATAGACCGAGATACAGACAGTGATGGATTAACCCTTAAACAAATTAAGCAATTGCTTAGGGCATCACGTCCGGGGGGCACCAAAAAACAAAGATTTCGTCGATTTCTAAGATATGTTAGATCTAATCATTTTCGAAAAAAACTAGGTTTAAAGACTGATTCTAGTTAAAACAAGGATACGTGCCCACGGGCGTGGATTACTAAGGGCATCAAGTAGTCTTAATTCATCACTGGATACGGAACAAAAAGACATGCAGATGCACATTCCTGGGTGGGATCCGACCACGACCAAATGAATGTCAGGGTCGCTTACCATCAAGACAACCGGCCAGTCAATTTAGTGGAACAAGTCATAACTATTTCTAACAAGTTTTATTAACATACTATTTAAACTAAGTTAGGTATTAAACCTACACTAATATTATTAAGAGGAAATCTTTGTTTGGTTATAATGAACTAGCTGCCTCCGCGCGGTTTTACCCGCGTAGTTCCCGTTCCCGTGGGAATACAGGGATAAAATATAGCATATGTTACTCAGTGATAATGTAGCTTTCTAATGATAAAAGAATTATTAAAATCGGCCTAGTACTTTTTGAGTTTATTCGTTACATACAAAAATACAAATCCTTTCTTTTTATAATATTATTATAGTGTAGATGTAGATAGGCTAAAAACTATATATATTATCTCTGTATTCCTACGAGAACGGGGACTACGTGAAACCGCGCGGAGGCAACTAATATTAAATAAGCGCATCCGATATTACCTGGGGCGGCAGTCTCGACATAAATTTCGATAACTTTGCGACCGAATTCGGTCGGTAAGTCCTGTCAATTGGAACTTAACGATATTTGGTAGTCTCTACTGATGAAGTTATCGACCGACGTCGGTAAGTTACCGAAAAATCGATGAAACTTTGCGTCGATTTTTGACAGCCAGACTTAACGATATTTGGTAGTCTCTACAGAAAAAGCTATCGACAGACGTCGGTAAGTTACCGAAAAATCGATGAAACTTTGCGTCGATTTTTGACAGCCCGCAAAGTGATCGGTACGATCGGTAGGAAAGCAAACTCTGAATTTTGAAATTTTCAGTCGTTAAAAAGCAACAAATATATAATATATATAATAATACTCTTACATTATAAATCTAGTTCGGAAGTGCACGAAGAGGCATATGTGAGGAATCACTACAAGAGCCATTCCTAGAATTTATAAGCCCTAAGTGTACCTTCTTTAGTTATAACTAGCTTCTGCCTGCGACTTCGTTCGCGTGGAATAGTTTCTTTGGGCTAACTCTAACTTTAACCCGCAACTTCGTTTACGTAGAAGGTTAGTTTCTCGCAGAGCTAACTGGTGCCACCTGCCTCGCGCCCTCACCCGCGCACAGTGCGCGATAATTATATTTGCTGCTATGGTATTTTAAATTTGCGATATCTCCTAAGTTATTCATTGAAGTCGAATGATGTAAATGGCAATATTGTTTAAAATTACATACTTGTAATGAATGACGTATTTATTCTGGATAAGGATTAATATCATCTTTATAAAAACACCTTCACATATAATGCTTTATTTTAAAACAAATTTGGTTAGTATAAAAATGGTTATACCTACTGAGCCAACCTTGACAGATAGATATAGGCTGTCCCGGATTTTTTTTAGCTCATTTAAAGGGAAACAATTCTGTCATACATCAGTCGAAAGTTATGAGGTAACAAACATAAAAAAAAAATACCAGTCGTCGAATTGAGAACCTCCTCCAATTTTTTTAAGTCGTTTGAAAATAATTCATATACTTAGCATGATTTTGTATTCACGTGTGACGGCGCGATTCTATACCGATTTCTATGATTATTTTTTATTGAATAGGTAATAATGTTAACTTTTTTAAATTAGGGATGAGTAAGAGTATTATTAACGTAAGAGTAAACAAATATAATCAGAATGCTCCGAACTGCTAAGCTATCAGGAGTTACACGTGTTATTGTGAGTCAACCATAAAATATAGACATATGCTGTTGCAGGATATTTTTTAGACAATTTTATGTAGAATATTTTCGTCATATATGATTTCTATGTAACTGTAACCATTAAGGCTGCACATGCGACGGAAGCTTAAAAAATGGAGTAACTTCTCCCGTTTTCCCAAAATTTCCCTTCACTACTCTGCTCCTATTGATTGTAGCGTGATGAAAAGTATCCTATAACCTGCCCAGGAGTATGAAGAATAATTGTACCAAGTTTCGATAAAATCCGTCCAGTAGTTTTTGTTTCTATAAGGAACATACAGACAGACAGACAGACAGACAGACAGACAGACAGACAGACAGACAGAAAAAAATTTTACTGAGTGCATTTTTGGCATCAGTATCGATCACTAATCACCCCCTGATAGTTATTTTGAAAATATATTTCATGTACAGAATTGACCTCTCTACATATTTATTATAAGTATAGATATGTTTGTCTATTTCCTTGCTAGACTAAAATATCTTCTTATCCCCTTTAGAAGAGATAAAAGTGGGGTTGAATATATATTTCTGAGCAGATTTTTATTGTAATCTACCTAGTTCCATCTTGGAACATCAATTTATTAAAATATAGGATAAAGGTAAGTCTATCAGTCCACCTATTTATGTACCTACTTCTTATACCTACCTACATTTGTTTTAGGTGTCTTACTTATCTATCTTTAATTACAGGAATACTTAATAATCGGCACTGGGCGAGCTGTTGCAGAGCAAGTACAAAGAATTCTTATTAAAAAATTAAACTAGATTTACATATTTGTAATAATAAACCATAAAACATAAAACATTTAAAAAATATTTATTATTTTCATAAATATACAGATATTTATTTATATCTTTGAAATCCACCGTCAAGGTCTGATATAACAAATGCCTAAGCTTGAACTTGATCTCAGCTTGCGCTAAGAGAGCCTCAGCCTCTGCTTGCAGGAGAGTTGCATCTGCTATCATCTGTAATTAAAAAGACGTATTATGTATCTCGAAATGCTTTGAAGTTTTCTCTAGCGTGATGCCGAATTTTCAAGATAATTACTGCAAATTATTAATTCTCGTAATTTCGTTTTGATTCAGAATTTTGTATTATAAACATTATAAGTACCTATGTGACATGAAAATAAAGCAACGAAGTAGATTCGCAAATGTATAAATTTGTAGGTTGTACTTACACGACGCCGTGGCCGCTCGGGCCTGCTTATGTAGAATGCCTCATTATTGAAATGAAGAAACAACGCCATGCAACTGAATTTCTTTTTAACTCTGCGTGTAATACGGAGACAAGAAGATATGACATTTAAATTATTTTTTCATAGAATTTGACATAAAATAGTGTTGCTAGGTGGCAAACTATCATAGTCCCTCGATAAATAATAAATTTATTAAATTCTGGTAAACACTTTGTACTAATTGTAAGTTTTTATGAAAAAGCTATATGCTTAATTTCAGTTTTATCTAGTTAGTGTAAAATTTTCAAATAAATGATATTATTTCGATAAAATCATCAATACCAAATTCCCTGTATTTAAGTAAACTTTTTAACAAGCAATATATTTCATAAAAAAATGCCGGACTATGAATAAATTTTTCGGTAGCGTAGCGACGCATTAATTAACGATATTGCTCGCTATCTCGCAAGTAGAGACTTGCATTTGACATTAAGTTCGATACGGCAACCGAAATTTTTTGTTAACGATTATCGGTAGGAACTTTGCGATGACAAGTCGAGACTGCCGCCCCTGGACTGGCAGATTCAGCAGGAGCATATGGGATTTGTAAAAGGGAGCAAATATCAAACAAATAAACAAACATCAGGCAAATGATTGAGACAGTCTATGAATACTACCTATCATTATCTTCAAGAAGGTAGTGAAGAGATTTTTACAGCGTCGGCAACGCGTGAACGCCCCTAGCGTTGCAAGCGTCCATAGGTTACGGTAACCGCATCCCATCAGGCGGACTGTATGCTTGTTTGTGGTAAAATAATAATAATGTAAAGTATATTATTTATTAATATGAGAAAAAAAAATCAGGTTTGGGTGAAGTAGGTAATACATCTACACAATATATGAAGAGGAAAGATTAGATTTTTGTTTGTTTGTTTGCATTGATGGGCTCCGAAACTACTTAATCTATTTGAATAATTATTTGACGAACTGAAAGTTACACTATCACAGAGTAGCATATTCTTTATTTTATCCTTGTATTCTTACGGGTACGGGACACACGCGGGTATATTTTTGTCTCGACAAAAACAAATAAAGACAGTGGAAGTAAAGAGACACCCTCATCTCAACATGGACCCCTTTTGTGAAACTTAATAATCGCATTTGATTGGTACTCAAGCAAAAATATTACCTAATCCCGTTTGAATAAATTCCTTATTTCCACATCATTTCCTGACTAACATTATACCGAGAATTAACCCCCAAAGCGTTGTTAATAAAAACAAGTGGAAAAGTGATTCCGTACAAGAAGTTTTCAAGTTATTACTTCGAAAAAGCTATTTGGAAATTTTATGTTAATCAATTACTGGGAAATTAGTTGAGAACAAATTACCTACTTCATGCACGTTGAGTTCTACAAAATTTACCTTACACAATAGTGGGTGACACAGGTTTTCTGGCAAGAAGTAGTATGGAAATCACCCTAGGAACTTATGGTGTATTCCAACAACTGCACTATCATGATCTTCATGTCTCAGACGCATAGGACGTCCACTACATAGCCTATGGCTAGGGTTGCCAGGCGTCCGGACAAAGCCGGACATAGTTAGGCTTTTTGATTGCGTGTCCGGCCAAAATAAACGGTGTCCGGCCTGTCCGGCTTTTGTTAGGCTTTTTACATCTCGCAAACTGAGTCTTAGCACGTTTCGGCAAACAAAAAATATGAATAATTATTTTTATAGTGTAATTCAAAGAGAAGAAGTATTTTTGATGTAAGTATTGGTTAACTTAAAGAGAAGCAGTTTTTTTTTGTTAATACAGTCTTATTATTAGACATCCCGGTTGGCTTTGTGGTTAGTGACCCAGACTCTCAAGCCACGGGTCGTGGGTTCGAATCCCATCCAGGACAAACATTGGTATGCATGAATATGTCTGTTTGTTTGTTCTGTGTCTGGATGTGAATATCTATAATAGCATTTAAAAAAGTACTAGGTATACGTAGTATATCAGCTATCTGGTTACCATAACACAAGTTCACTTTGAAGCTTTTGGAATCCGATTGGCCGTGTGTGAAAAATGTCCCAAGATATTTACTCTTTTTCCATTATTTACAAACGAACCTCTAACACATAATGATGAGTCAGTTTACCATAAATGGTCCGGGAGCGATGGGATTCGAACCCACTAACTGTCTAGATGAAATAATTCGAGAACAACCGAAACGCGAAAGGTCATTCATCGGCTATTACAAACGATTACTACAATGAGGATGTGTTCGGTTGTCTATGACATGGAGATGAAATTACTAGTAGAGGTGCGGTGTAGGCGTGGCACGGCACTAGTGTCACAACTGTGCGCCGCCATCATTCATTTTATTTGAGTGCTCAAAAATATTTCAAACTAGCTGCCTCCCCGCGGTTTTACCCGCGTAGTTCCCGTTCCCGTGGGAATACAGGGATAAAATATAGCCTATGTTACTCGGGGATAATGTAGCTTTCCAAAGGTGAAAGAATTTTTGAAATCGGTCCAGTAGTTTCGGAGCCTATTCATTACAAACAAACAAACAAACAAACAAACAAACAAACAAACAAACAAACAAACAAACAAACAAATCTTTCCTCTTTATAATATTAGTATAGATAAATAGTTTAATGAACTAGAAGGTGTTAGCCTCAGATGGTTTTTACACCCATACACGGACTGATACGCGAACTGATGGTATTTATCTACCATCTACAACTAATTTAAGATACAATTACGGTACAAGCAAAGGTTTGTATGGGACTACTGTACTCTTATATTATTTGAAATTTGATTTTAAAGAGCTAACAGTTATATAAAAACAATAGTCATCTTCTACTTTTCAAAAGGTGTTATGGGATTTTTTACCGTGTAGGTCCACGAACCGACCGCGAAGTATCCCACTTCCATCTTATTTACTGTTCTGTGATCTTTAACCTATTGAGACAAATTGAAACACAATTTCCGTTGGTGTTTACTGCCCATCTTCGAAGTTATTCAATGTGCTCTCGAATCGAACGAAGAAAGATAACAAATAAATGGGATATGGAAATTAAAATAAATAATATAAATATCCTAGAACTCTGCATAGTTTGGAATTGGCCGTGTGCTATTAGACAATAGAAATCAAAACAAAAAAAGATAAATGAAATTGGTTAAGCCGTTCCCTAGCCATGGCTTGACTAAGGATATATCTAATAGGAATTAGTTTATAGGCGGCGGTGACCACTTACCATCAGGTGGACTGTCAGCCTGTTTGTTAACCTTTTGACATAAAAAAAAAGTTTATGAATATAGTTTATGATTTGATTTATATTCAAAAACAAAATATTCCTGCTATAAAATAATGGATTATCTATGTATATAAAACAAAGTCCCCGCCGCCTCTGTCTGTCTGTCTGTCTAACCGCGATGAACACAAAAACTACTGAACAGATTTTCATGCGGTTTGCACCAAATTTCGGAGTATTTCATGGGGAACGTTTTTATGTATAATACATCAATTGGGACCCGGTAGGTGGCGCTGGTGGGTAGAACGAAGTCTGCCGGGTCCGCTAGTAAATTCTAAAGTATCAAATTGCATCATTCCGTGAAAAAAAAATGGCCGTGAACGTAAATTGCACCTCTGGCAATTTAATACATGTATTTGTATGATAATATTGTTTTAATAGCACTAGTGAGACTGTTGAACATTTAGGTGAATTGACAAGTTTTTTATAATACCTACAACAAAAGTGCAAGGATTTGCTAATCTGTACATGGCGTGCTACTAAACTTGATTTGATATCTAACACTAGCCCCCGTCACGCGGTTTTACCCGCGTAGTTCCCGTTCCCGTAGGAATACGGGGATGAAATATAGCCTATTTCATTTATGAATAACGTAGCTTTCTTTTAGTGAAAGAATTGTGCAGATCGGTTCGGCAGTTTCGAAGCAAACGTTACAAACAAACAAATCTTTCCTTTTTATAATATTAGTATAGTATAGAAGTATAGATTAAAATTTTTTTTAATAAAAATAACGAGTAGATATCTCTATTATTCTTTATTACTTTAATTCGATTATTGTGTAGGTACAATGAAGAACATCAGTTTCAGTAGTAATTTTTGATATAGACATCGATTTTTCTAAGTACCTACCTACTTGGGGGCTTACTCTTGTAAGAACCTATTATTTGTTTTCGAATAATGTTACTTGACAGCCCGGTTGGCTTTGTGGTTAGTGACCCTGACTTTCAAGCCGCGGGTCGTGGGTTCGAATCCCACCCAGGACAAACATTTGTATGCATGAATATGTCTGTTTGTTCTGTGTCTGGATGTTAATTTCTATAATAAGTATGTATTTAAAAGTATTATATGTAGTATATCCTGCAATCAATAGTATATCAGCTGTCAGGTTACCATTACACAAGCTCTCTTTGAAGCTTAGTTTGGAATCAGATTGGCCGTGTGTGAAAAATGTCCCAGGATATTTACTTTACTTTACTTCTGATTAATCGAAATTCATACTGTTTTTTTTTAAGAATTTGTATTTGTTTAAGAATATACCTATATTTTTGTAGACTATTGTCACTGATTGTACTAAGCACCTACAAAATTATGATACATTCGTTTAAAAATAGATAACTGATATCAAAAAACAACTTGTTTATATAGAGCTTTATAATGTTAACAATTCGACATTAATTAAAATTAATGAGTTCCATTATGTATGTATCCCATTAAGGGTGCGTTTCCACCAGAGATGTGCGAGGATGCGTTGCGAGGAATGTGTTTTTAAGAACCAATAGAATCGCTTCATTGAGCTATACTAAGCGAGGCTAGGTCAATGAAGCGATTCTATTGGTTCTTAAAAAACACATTCCTCGCAACGCATCCTCGCACATCTCTGGTGGAAACGCACCCTTAGGATTCAATCCATATCTTCGTTTGAGAGCCCTCTACGGTCACCGAAACAGTCCGCGTAACGGTGTAAAAGCCATCTGAGGCTATCACCTACTAGTCCATTGAAAAAAAATGGTTTAAACCACAAGAGCTTTTAGTACAGACTTCGTCCGGTGAAGTACTACCACCGTTCCTACAATATTTTCGTGAAGTAGGGGAAGAATAATATTATAAATAGGAAAAAATTGTATTTTCTGCGTGTGTATGTTTGTATGAGTTAATCAAAATTTACAGTGGCGATTTCAAAAATGATTTCACCATTGGAAAGCTACTTTAACAGGGAGTAACATAGGCTATATTTTATCCCTGTATTCCCCCGAGACAGCTAGACTAGTTATATATCAGGTTTCTTGATAAATCTAGTGCATTGAGCTGTTACTGAGTGTACCTTATCTATACCTACGAGTTTGTTTATGAATACAAAGTACCTATTATTCACGGCAGTCATACAAAAAAAAATCTCTTTTGTTTATGGAATTAAATATTATATTCATACAAAATATTATGCTTCACTTTTGACCTAGTGTCACTTTTTTTTATCGTCTATGTTACCTTATGGAAATATTACAGTTTACTTTGTCTACTATTGTAAACAGATGTCTGGTACCTACTAATATCTTAATATATATAAATCTCGTGTCACAATGTTTGTCCTCAATGGACTCATAAACCACTTAACCGATTATAATAAAATTCGCACACCATGTGCAGTTCGATCCAACTTGAGAGATAGGATAGCTTACATATACTTGGAGCCGGTAGGTGGCGCTGGTGGGCAGAACGAAGTCTGCCTGGTCCACTAGTGTAGATATAAGTATTTGACTATTAAGTGCTTGTGAAGGCCTATTTGTATTAAAACTTTTTTATTATACTAGTGGCTCCCGCGGTGTCATACAATCATAAAATCAATCTACTAGTGGCTCGAAGCGTTTTCACACGCCTTCCCGCGGAATTTTCCATTTTCCCGGGATAAAAGTAACTCCTGCTATTTCAGAACATATTTAAACTTAGCCAAATTTTATCCAGGCTTTGTATGCTACGGCGGGAATAGGGTAAAACTGTGGGGAGTTAGCTAGTGCCTTATCAAAAGAATTCTTACGACATCCCGTCATTTAGGTACCGTCGATTTGTGACTAATCGTCACTTTTCCCGGGACATGACACATGTTATCGTACCATCTTGATTTCACTTAATTGACATTAATAAATCGTGATGTTAACTGCACTTGATTCAATTTGAAGAATTTAGACAAAGATTAGTTTATTAAAAATTGTTTTATTAAAATTTTTGTATCTTAATGAAACAGTATTATTTTGGAATATGAAACGAATCGATATCATGTTTATTTTACACTAGCTGCCTCCGCGCGGTTTTACCCGCGTAGTTCCCGTTCCCGTGGGAATACAGGGATAAAATATAGCCTATGTTTCTCGGGGATAATGTAGCTTTCCAAAGGTGAAAGAATTTTTGAAATCGGTCCAGTAGTTTCGGAGCCTATTCGTTACAAACAAACAAACAAACAAACAAACAAACAAATCTTTCCTCTTTATAATATTAGTATAGATAATATTTTTGATTAATAACAAAAGTATCCCCTTCTACGGACATCTACACTACAGATTATAAAGAAGTTTGAGTCTTTGTTTGTATCGAATAGGCTCCGATTTGAATAACTCTTTCACCAAGGATAGCTACATTATCAGGAACTTTTTTTTTTGGAGGGACTTGAAGGTGTCAGCCTCTGATGGCTGTTACACCTTTACGCGGGCAATCGGTGTGCGCTGAGGGCTCTCAACCGTAGTAGATTAAGCTAGGCTATATTTTATTCCGGTATTCCTACGGGTACGGGAACTACGAGTGTGGAACCGCGCGGCGGAAGTTAGTACCTCAAAACGATGGGCATTCTATCTTTCCTCGTCTAGGGTTGTAATAATTACTACTTGTATTATGTCTTGTTCTTTTGTAATTTCTCGTGACAAATATTACTTTTACTTTTTGGACTTTCCTAATATTGAACAAAACAAAACTTACTTTTCCTTAAAATGGTTAACCTAACTTGACTCATTGCTATACCCAAATTGATTCATAAATTGAACATTCATATTGATAAAATGATTCAAATAAAGTATGAGTACATTACGCAATGACTAACCATAAAACATATGTAGGTACATGTGGTTCATAGAAATAAAACTGCAGAGTTGACTGGCTGGTCGTGTGTTCGATCCCTGACATGAAACATGATAAATTTTTGTTAGCACAAAATGTCTTATTTGTAAACATTTGTATGCATGAATATGTCTGTTTGTCCTGTGTCTGGATGTAAATATCTATATAAGTATATATTTAAACGTAGTAGGTATATGTAGTATATCAGCTATCTGGTTACCATATTACAAGCTCTGCTTAGTTTGGAATCAGATTGGCCGTGTGTGAAAAATGTCCCAGGATATACTTATTTAATTTTTAAATTCTAAAAAATTTTTTCACCACTAGGTACATATTATAAAACAAAGTCTCTTTCCGCTGTCTGTCCCTATGTCTTCTTAAATCTTTAAAACTACGCAACGGATTTTGATGGGGTTTTTTTTTATGATTGAGTGATTCAAGAGGAAGGTTTTTATATACAATACATGCATAATATGATAGAGAAACACTGTCAATTTTGAAGGTTTCTAATGTGATGTATAAAAGCATTGCACCCGTGCGAAGCTGGGGCGGGTCGCTAGTACAAAGATATTTTACATCTAGATACAGAACAGTTTATGCAGATAAGAGTGTTTTATAGGAATTGCATCCAATATCCGGCGACTCAGTCTAACCACAAAGCCAACCAGTCAAATGCTATATCGAAATAATTAACAGCATTTTTTTCTAGTTTAAGTATACATCATAAGAAGTGCCCTCTATCTGCCTGCATATACTTCTTCTGTAGGTACTTATTAGCATGATAGTAAAATAAACCACTGGTTAATGTAATAAAATATATATTTAATTAAAACCTTTATTCAATACTCACCTTAATAACCTTTATATCAACGTTTTAATGAAATAACCAACCTCGTTACAAACCTGACAAGTCTTAAAACTATATACAACTTGTAAATCTTATTAAAGTATTATTCTTAATTAATCGCAATTTAAATGAACATTAACAATATTTAACATTACACATTTAAATGCCAACCGGCATAAACACGATGAGATGTTATCACGCTGAGACGCCAGACGTTTCTGCCGCCACAAAGCACGCCGTTGTCAGCAAGTTAACCTTACTTTCTTTCGCGCCTAGTTTTCTATTGGTCGGTTCCATAAACAGGATTTGACGTCATTTGCTCAGAGATGTTGCCACTGGAAAATTCATGGCGACAACATCCGGCCGTCCTGCTCACGCGTTCGTCCTCGAACAGCGTTTTCGTCTGGTAAATTATCTAAGAACATGATAAAGAATAACAATTAATTATAATCCAAATTATGTTTTCATAAATTCAACATTATTCCCAAATCATTCACTTCAACACCCGTTGCTTTTTGAAATGTAGAAGGGAACAGGCAGAGTTAGTTATCCCATCAGCGGCCAACTAACTCGTAACCATGGTTTGAACTAAGTGACGTTTACTAGTCACTACAGTTGTGTATCACCATGCCACCTGTATAGCGGTGTTCACTACGGATATCCGCTACACAGTTTCCCTCCACACAATCCATATCGCAATTATATAATGTTCGAAGTGAATTTACCAGACTGTTGAATTTGTTAATGGCGAACCTTCAGCTCAGATATATAGGTAGCCTTAAGTAGAATTAAGTCAAGTTTTACTCAATTGGAGAACATACACTAGGCATACTCATACTAGCGATAAACAATATTAAACGTCATACTTGTAGAATTTCATTTACCAATTCACGGAGATATTTTTTATAAATTAAGTATCATACCTGCTTAAACACAACATGGACAACCTCCGGTATTTCTACTTAATCGGTGATACGATTCTATGGTTTCATATTCTCCACACATACCATTCCATCAGCGTTTTGTACTTCTATTAGCTCCTCTCATATCCGCAACTTTGTACCGATTGCGACCTAGGACCTCTGTATTTCTGTAATTTGAAATGGACCCTTGAACAAGGCATGAGATTTTAACTTTGACCGTCATTCGATTGACTGGGTATTCTTAGCACCACTAAGTCCCCGACATCATACTTTCGCAGAGTAGTAAGGTCAACAGAATGCTCCGTAGGTATTATCATCATCAGTGACACGTCATTATAATCCATCATAATTCTATACCCATAAAAATACTTTACTATGTACTGCGGCTGTAGTTTTATTAATTGTCTTATTAATTCCTAGCAGTATATAAGTTATGCGTTCGTCTCTTTTATTCTATCTTTATCATTTATTCTTATATCTGGGAATGATATGAGCCCTAATGTTGCGTTCTTTACAATAATTAGTTATGAATAATTTTGACGTGAACACGCTACCGGCATCGCAAATTAACCTTTTAGGATTCTCAATATCTCGAATATTTTACTCAACACATTAATAGCACATATGCCTTTAGTATGTTTTTTACCGCCAAAACAGACACAATCTTTGTAAAAGAGTCTACCAAAACCAAGAGATAAATCTATTCTAACGACTTGACATAACAACAGGGCCATCATATAACGATCAACATATTGTAATGTATGAAATGCATATTTTGAAATTGGATATAAATATCTTGTCTTTTTACCTTGAATAGATTTATGCTAGATGCGATTGAGACTATTTCAAGTTCCGAAACCAATATTTAGACCGAAACCTTTCGTCGTGGTTTGCACGAATAACGTACCATACGCATCGCCTGGGAACTGCCTAACGACGCCCTATTCCACGATAAACTTGAAAGCTAAAAACTACGTACCTACTTAATCATTCAAATGTGGTTATTATACTACGGCCGTTCAGAGAATGCGTTCCTGACACGACGCGATTGAACTGACGACGTAACTTTGTAATGGCGTTGCAGTTACGATAAACATATTTTTGCTGGTTGTTTACCGTTTTAACATTTGATGAGCATTAAACAACATTATTATAGCGATAATCAATGAATGTTATAATTTTGTGCCAAACTGAGTGTCAAATAACTTGGTAAACAATATTTTTCTAAATCTATACTGCGCTATTACAAGGTTATGTCAGCGCTTTATATTTGTAGTGCTGTGCTAATAATAACAGGCAAAAATAGTATCGTAATCTGTTCTTATGCAATTATACTTTATAAAATAATACGTTTTGTTTTTCTTTTTAAGAATTTGAAAATAATGGACTATAAGATAACTTTTATGAAATATAGAAATAAAACTACGACCAAACCGAACGCCGAATACATGTAGGCGAAGATGATTATGAACACACCACCTCCTCAAGCGAACCAGAGTCTGATTAATATTCTGTACGCACATTCAATGTACTTTATTGCATAGAAATACAGATTGTAACTTTGCAACAAATAATAAATAAAACAATTTTATTATATTAATATTACCTTTTTTTGGTTTCTACTTAAATAACTAAAATATAAATTTTAAATGATTCCGCCAATTTAAAACGAAAATAATCTTAAAAATAATGCGGCGGTTCATTTTGGAGGAACAGTAACGAACTCAGTGTTATGTTGTGCCCATCACTAGTCGTGACTAACTGATAGGTGTCAGGAACGCATTCTCTGAACGGCCGAACTATAGTCTCGGCCACACCTGACATTCATAACCTTAAATCTTATATTTGAACATATAACAGCCAATCACTCTTATTTATTGTCATTACATTTAGCTACCAGTTATTTTTAAACATTTTTAATAATATAATAGGATATCTACCGTTAGCTTTTGTTGGAAATGAAATTCATATTACGATTGGTACGTATACGTATATCATTTACGATTTACGATTGGTTAGGTAACGGTTTAACATCAGAAAAGGACAATTTAATGCTCCGGTCCTTCATTCGCCACGTGGTCCATCTAGTGTGACTTTTTTTTCAAAGAATCTACCCACGTTTTAGCAGCATTACGTACGTGGTACTAATATCTACTATCATATTGTCAGACCAACCAAAGCCACGCGAATTAGCCCCAACTACGTTTAAGCCACATATCTACATTGTCTAAAGTGGATCGAATTCGGGTATCACTGACGATAACAATGCACTCTTACTCACGGTTGGCGATCTTTTACGTGATCTTATTCCGTTAACGCCGGTCATCACTGCTGCCACTGCTGCTGGTTGTACTTGGTGAACCGGATGAACTTCTGCCTCCGTCTACGCGGCATTGTGAGCAATTCTATTCCACTTCTGATAAAATAAACCACTGGTTAATGTAATAAAATATATATTTAATTAAAACCTTTATTCAATACTCACCTTAATAACCTTTATATCAACGTTTTAATGAAATAACCAACCTCGTTACAAACCTGACAAGTCTTAAAACTATATACAACTTGTAAATCTTATTAAAGTATTATTCTTAATTAATCGCAATTTAAATGAACATTAACAATATTTAACATTACACATTTAAATGCCAACCGGCATAAACACGATGAGATGTTATCACGCTGAGACGCCAGACGTTTCTGCCGCCACAAAGCACGCCGTTGTCAGCAAGTTAACCTTACTTTCTTTCGCGCCTAGTTTTCTATTGGTCGGTTCCATAAACAGGATTTGACGTCATTTGCTCAGAGATGTTGCCACTGGAAAATTCATGGCGACAACAATAGTTCTTTGTTTACTACCTACACCTCAAATGGCCATCCATTGCGTATTTATTTCAATTTTCCTGAAACACTAATAGACCGTCTTCCGGTGGTATGTCAAACATTAAATAAAATACAGACGAGACACTATGTTAAGTTTAATGAAGGACTTAAATAGATACATAAGTACTTGACAATTTATAAAAAAAGTTTGTAAAATAAGTAATATACAGGGAAATTATAGTATTGAACTTAAAATTCTAATGATCCTAAGTGAAAATTACAGATTAGAAAGATATTTATGAGTCATGTCTGCACACATTCCAGAATATGAATTATTCACCTATTTCACAATACGTGCTTACGCGAAACAATTCATTTGTCAAAAACAAACGTTATCACGCCAATCCTTTGTCCCCTCTATCGATTTACTCTTTGACCGGCGCCGGCGCATTTTATAAAGCAATAAAGGTCGGCACACAATAGTCCATCCGTTGGGTCAGTTTGCCACAGACGCGCGAGTCGACGTATCGTTAGCGCGCGAATACAATTCTAACCTTTTTTAAACATTTGAATCGTCAAAATGTTTTCTTTAATCCTTGCAACAGTGCTCCTGGCCGGTGCCCAAGCCAAGTTCTACACGGATTGTGGTAAATACTCTTTAGATTGTTCCTCGTTTGATTGTGAACATTGTGGTCATCTCTGCCAGTAATATGACCGCATTGTAAAGTAATCGCTTCGGTACTTGTTTGTTAAACCGATTTACTATGTTATAGTCTGACTGTATGTGTGAGTCGCTCGCGTACGGGGGATTCTCAATTTTCCCGGGATAAAAGTAGTCTATATATTATTCCAGAACATTTTGTAACAAAATGTAATCTGTCTGTGTAATGTGCCAAATTTCATCGCGATCCCTTCAGTCCTTGTAACAAACATACATCCCTATATTCTCGCAAACGATTGTATTTATTTATTTTATTTCGTCGTCGTCTTCAGCCTAATCAGTCCACTGCTGGACGTAGGCCTATTTTATTTGATTCTTCAATAATGTGTAGGTACACCAAAACCAATTGAAATAGACGCCGGGTCCCAAGGGGTTAAGATTAATAATAACTTAACAAACTTATATCTAAATGTCACATTAATTATAGAGAAATACAGCATGCACTTAATGTCGCTCAGGTGAATTGTCATATTTAAAACTGAATTAAAAAACTGTACTTAGAATATAATAATAAAAAAAGATTTAAAAACTAACACAATATAATTTAATTAATTTTAAAAGCATTTGGCAGTAAATTGCTCATCTTACGAATAATTTTATACCCATTGAGACCCGAGTATTTAAAACTAGACTCGGCCGCTCGGTTTCATTCGCGTAGATCCGCGTAGTGGGAATATGGAAATAAATCATGTCACTCAAAAATAACGTGCCTTTCTATAGGTAAAATAATCTTCAAAAACGATTCGGTAGATCCAGAGATTACCCCGAACAATCTGACAAACTCACATACTTTACCACTTTATAATATTATTTTCTACTTAGATGTAATACCTACGTCTAAACTTTGTTTTAAAATATTTGCGAAGATTATTGCCGGCTCTTCTCAGCAAAACTTACCTTACGAATCGAGCTTTAGAGCATTTAGTTAGACTATTCATAAGTGCATATAAAGTATAAACACTTTTTTATTTTTTGTATCCTATTTATAAATAATACATGAACCCAGTATTTGACCTACAAGAGGTGATTATGTATATATTTGTAAGTAGTTAATGCAGATAAAATTAATTGCTGTATTTGTTTTCTCGTTTATCGAAAATACGAGTACCTACAAATACAACATTGCAATCGATTGCTTTTAAATAATTATAACCTTTCAATGTTGAAAATCTAATTTTCAACGCTTTAAATTGTCGTGTAAGGTACCTTTAGTTTATAATCTGACCCGGCAGACTTCGTTCTGCCCACCAGCGCCACCTACCGGGTCCAAATTGATGTATTATACATAAAAACCTTCCCCATGAAATACTCCGTAATTTGGTGAATACCGTATGAAAATCTGTTCAGTAGTTTTTGTGTTCATCGCGTTCAGACATACAGACAGAGGCGGCGGGGACTTTGTTTTATATATAGATATATAGGTACAAACATATATGTCTATGTGATAATATATAAGCATACAACACATGCACGTGTTTTACCTATGTCGTACATAATACATACGTGTATTATAAATACCTATAAAATATCCTGGGACATTTTTCACACACGGCCAATCTGATTCCAAAGTAAGCTTCAAAGTGAGCTTGTGTTATGGTAACCAGATAGCTGATATACTACATATAATACTTTTAAATACATACATATTATAGATATTTACATACAGACACAAACAGACATATTCATGGATACAAATGTTTGTCCTGGGTGGGATTCGAACCCACGACCCGCGGCTTAAAAGTCAGGGTCACTAACCACAAAGCCAACCGGGCTGTCCCTATGAATTATAAGTTTATTACTATGTAGATAAATGCAGTTTCTGATTGCCATGGCCATAGACCGAGGTGTTTAACTTGTTTTTTTTTATACCACAAAGGTGGCAAACAAGCATACTTCCCACCTGATGGGAAGCGGTTACCGTAGCCTATGACCGTACCTTCAGAACCAAGCGTTGGAGTCTGACTATTCATAAGTGCTTGTCAAGGGCCTTTGTCAGGCCGGTTGGCTTTGTGGTTAGTGACCCTGACTTTTAAGCCGCGGGTCGTGGGTTCGAATCCCACCCAGGACAAACATTTGTATCCATGAATATGTCTGTTTGTTCTGTGTCTGGGTGTAAATATCTATAGTAAGTATGTATTTAAAAGTATTATATGTAGTATATCAGCTATCTGGTTACCATAACACAAGCTCACTTTAAAGCTTACTTTGGAATCAGATTGGCCGTGTGTGAAAAATGTAGTATGTCAGCAATCTGGTTACCATAACATAAGCTCACTTTGAAGCTTACTTTAGAATCAGATTGGCCGTGTGTGAAAAATGTCCCAGGATATTTATTTATTTATTTGAATAAAAAATCATTTTTCATTTTGTTGGTGATGCACTGGAGTGTCGTACTTTAGTTTTATAACCAGTTCATATTGCATATTTAAATCATTCGGAATTCTGCGATAATGTTAGATTCCATTATAAACTTTATACTAAAAAGAATTGTATTCAAAACAGCTTTTGAAAAGCTTATGATAGTTTGAGGCGATGCTGAGCTTTCTTATACTGAGGGACTTGAAAGGAAAATGCATTATGACATTAGGTATTTTTCAGGATATGTCGCTTTCTTTATATCCAACTAGTTTCCGTATCGCGGCTTCACCCGTATTCCCGAAATATGTTCAAAATTTTATATGTATGCCAAGTTTCATTTAAATCTCAGCAGCCGGAATTGCGTGGAAGAGTAACAAATATCCATCCATCCAAAAAAACTTTCGTATTAATAATATTTATAAGAAACACTTCTTTCCTGTGATTTCATCCTTAGTTCAGAGATTGACTTCTTACCCTTCAAAATATGACATGTGAAGGGCAGGCTCGTGACAATTAATCTAAAATCGATGTTTTTATTATATTTTTATAAATATTGAGTCATTGATATGAGTTCACAAATTCGCAGTAGGTAGGTACCTACCAGGGTTCATAGACCTATGGAACGTTATCACCAAATACTTGGCCTACTGTCTGGTCATCGTAACATTATGCTCATTTACCTACATATTGTTAAAAGTTTACAGTAGTAATGAAACTAGAAAAATAAACTCTTACGTCGTTCCGAAAAGTAACTCGGGACTAAAATACCAGCTCAATTCGCTGTTGCAATCACGTTCCCGGGGGTTCGACAACTATCCCGGGATAAAAACAACCAAACAAACAAACTATATTTTTTTAATATATAATTCGGTTTAGCAGTATAATTTATATTTTAGGAAATACCTACTTTTTGGCCGAAAGAAAAAACAATCTACCTACCTATCTCAATCCTTCCTTCGTAAAGTAGATACCTACGTCTTTTATATCGTGAAAAAAAATACCGCATTTCGTATGTCACTTTTCAAGCTTAAAATTATATTATTTAATGACTAAAGTATAGCAAAATTATTAGATTCATTTAACGATAAGTATCTGCCTAACGTAAAGCAGTTAGATTATAGATATCAACAGTTTATGCGGGTAGTTTAAAAATAAATTTGCGCAACATTAAAAAGCATTAAGCATTACTATTGAATTATTTATTAATGGATATTTAAACTGTGGTAATGACAAATCGAGATAAACAACAAGATAATGTCATTATGTATTTATAGCATTTCCTGTATGATAATGATATTTTGAAGACACGTCTAAATATTTAAAAAAAACTTAACTTACCTAATAGTATTTTACATAAAAATCTTAATATTT
The DNA here is from genome assembly GCA_905147785.2 of Thyatira batis. Classification (NCBI taxonomy): domain Eukaryota; kingdom Metazoa; phylum Arthropoda; class Insecta; order Lepidoptera; family Drepanidae; genus Thyatira; species Thyatira batis. The sequence continues at coordinate 565,529 of LR990499.1, forward strand.
CTATCAAGCTAGCACCATTCTTGCTCAAAGTGTCACATATCAGTGTTCTATCTTAATGCCATCCGTACTAATATTATAAATGCGAAAGTAAAAGTTTAAATTTGTATGTAGGTACTCGCCCAACTAACATTTTGGTAATAAGAATAAGGGCTACATGAGCTGCTTAAGAGGATTTTTATAACCCAAGGTTCTGTAAAGGCACTAACAACTAGGTGATAAAGCGTTCTGTAACTCTCTTATAACCCTGATTTGGGCCTGTTCGTACCAGAGCTTGAGGCTATTTAATGGTTATAGAGAGTGATAAATAAGTGTTTATTAAGAGTTAGAACAGTGCTACTGTAGCAGTGACTACCACTTCAAGTGTTTTATAAGCTATACACAGGGTATAACTGCAAGCTAAAGTAGTAAACAAGTTATGGAAACTACTTAAATGACTTCTTTGGTTATTCTTGTAACCAATATATTACTTAAGAATATACCGGACTTTTTTGGTAGCAATAAATTTCACCGAAAGCGCTAAATATTTAAACTGTTTCGCACAATTTTACGTTCTTGTTAGAGTCAATAGTGATAGTATTTTATAGCACGCATTCATGTCATGGCGTTTTAATAAAATAATTAAGGTAAGTACCTAAAGTGTTTAAGATTACTGGGTGTTATAGGGATTTAATCACATGCGGCGGTAAGTTTACGGTAACAATATATACTAGTTTTCATCTCATTTTTGAAGCGCCCTAAAAATAAACTACTTTTGATGATTAAATGATGTAAAAAAATACTGCCAGAATTTTTTTTTCTTTATTTATCTTATTTATCAATTCCTGGAACCTCCTTAAGATATTTTAATTGAAAATTATGAACAATGTAAGTAAATAATAGGACTAGGAACATTGCAATAAGGTTTTTCTTTCACAATTTTATAGTAGGTATATCTTTATTAAATGGCGTCTTAGTTCTAATTACTTAAGCATCCTGATATCTCTGTTATTCCTCCCGTAGTGATTAAATACTGATACTAAGGTGGATTCTAACTCTTGCAGAATCTAGCTCTATTGGACTTATAATAAACACTTCTTAGATCCTTATAGCTTTCTTAGTAACTCTTAAGGCTCGACAAAACTTGTTAGGTGATATAAAGTATTTGTCTAACTCTTTTTAAGAATACCAGTTGATAGTAAGTGTTAGTACACACCTGAGTATCACTCACAGTGTTTAATACTTCTTGAAGCTATTAGAGTAAGACTTCAGGTGTTACAAGACCTTTCACTACCCCAGTAGTCGAATATCACCCGTTAGTAAGTGTTAGTAGACACCTTACAATTGCTTTTATAGGTTTGTGCAACTTAAAGCTATAAGAATAAGTTATACAATGGTTACGATAAACTCCATACTACCGTCTTGATTTATATTTTTTTTATTTATTACTCTTATTCCTCTGGAAGGTTTAATTATTCATAACTAACCCTACTGTAGAGTCGAAGGTTGCTATCGGAGTTCTTATATACCACTAGCTGCCTCCCCGCGGTTTTACCCGCGTAGTTCCCGTTCCCGTGGGAATACAGGGATAAAATATAGCCTATGTTACTCGGGGATAATGTAGCTTTCCAAAGGTGAAAGAATTTTTGAAATCGGTCCAGTAGTTTCGGAGCCTATTCGTTACAAACAAACAAACAAACAAACAAACAAACAAATCTTTCCTCTTTATAATATTAGTATAGAAGTATAGATATATAACAGTAAGAACTCTAAAAAAAGGCTGCCGCTACCACTAAAATGTTTGTTGGGTCGTAGGTATAGTGCCCTCATTCCCTAGAATATCATTTCAGGCCTGAGAGACCATCAAATAAATAAATATTTGACCTGGGACATTATATACACAATCAATCAGTTTCCAAATTAACCACGGCTTGTAGGTACCATGAAAACCAAATCTACACACTAATATAAAAACTGAAGAGTTTGTTTGTTGGAATGCCATAATCTCAGAAAAACATACGGATTGAAAAAATTGCATATTTTCCGAGAAGATTACAACATAACATCACGCAACGACGAATAAGAGCGGAGCATCATTGAAAACTATTGCCTAAACAGACATGTTCATGCATTATGTTTGATCTGGGATTCGAAAACATGATCAGCAGTTCAAGTCAGGGTTGTCAACCAACAGACCAGCCACTCTCGAAAGGGTGACAAACTATAAAAATCTACTCATGTACTTTATTACCATAGGATAGGACCCGTCAGTTTCGTAACTGCTGCAATTAAGTCGTAAAATCGTTTAACACATATTTGTATTCATTCATTAACTATAAAATAGCTCTGATTTTATGCACTTTAATAAAATTTTATCGTTATGTGGGCGATACACGATTTAAAAATAATGAAGTATCTATATCTATACCTATCTGGCCCATCCCCGTTTTGGGTACATATTTCATTGACGCTCCGCACGTATTGGTCATAGCGTGATGATATACTTATATAGCAGCCTTCCTCGTAAAATGGCATACATACCTACATTTGGCACGTTCCCGAGGATCTTAAATTTTCCCGAGATAAAAACTACCCTACGTTAATCCAAAAGATAATCCATGGCTGTGAAAATTTGTTGTTGCGTGAAAGAGTAACAAACTTACATACATCTCAGAAACTTTTGCGATTATAATATTAACAGGAAGTAGGATGTTGTTTACCATAGCTTAAGCTCTACTTAGTGTCGAATAAGATTGGTCATATGGATTTAAATTTATATCATTATCAACCTCCAACAGGCATAAGTCTACGCTAATATAATGAAGAGGAAAGATTTAATTGTATGTTTATAAAGTATAAACTCAAAAACTACGCAACTGATTTCAAAAACTACTTCACGTATGAAAAACTACATAATTCCAGAGTAACGTGCGATGTATTTAAAAGATATTGTAATGAAAAAATAAATTTTAAAAAATTAAGGTTATAAACTGTGTTTCAAATTCCATTCAAATCCGTTCAAAGTTTTAGCGAGAAAGAATAACAAACACCATATTCACAAACTTTCGCATTTATAATATTAGCAGGATTATAAAGAGGACAAATTAATCGTTTGTTTGTCCTATAAATCCAGGAGCGTTTTGAATAACTATTTCATCTTTAGATTGCTATATTCTCCGTATTCCTACGAGAACGGGTACGGGTGATACCGCGGGAAGCCACTAGTATACGTTATGTAGCTATTGTATTGTCTGTCATGTCATACCATAGTTAATAGATTAATGAATAGACTATGACCTTTTGACGGCGTCACAGGTCGAGCTCGATCGAGCGTCACACGAACAATGATCGAATCGAATGAATCATTTTAGTTTTTTACACGAATACCTACTAGCTATTGTATGTACCTACGTAAATATTTGCATATAGCCTCATTCGCACGAGAGTTTTTTACCGGACGGAAAAAAGCGTTCATACACAACAAATGCATTTCAAGTTAATATGCTCTATTTCCAACGCCCAAAGTTGAAAATGCAACACCGCTCGATGAAAAAGCGTCGCGTTTCAAAAACGCTGCCGTGTGAACATATACATGGGAATGCATTTGTTGTATTTTAACGCTTTTTTTAACGTACGTTAAAAAAACTCGCGTGCGAATGAGGGCTAACTCTTCGAAAAATAGTGACACTCTTAGTATTAACACCATAAATAAGCAAACTCGTAATATCTGTAACTAGACTTACTAAAGTCTAAAATTCATTTAAAGGGCAATGTATACGTTTCTTTAGCCAACTACCTAAATACATTCAGGCTTTACCAGTAGGTAGGTATATAAATGTAAACAGGATATTTAATGAAGATATTGATAATTTAGATTTTTTGATTTTGACCCAGCAAACGTTGTTGTGACATAAGAATGAAATGTCAAAGTGACGCGACACTTTATGTAAATTACTTAACAAAAAATGCAATTAAAAATGAGGGTAGGATGGTAAAAAAACCTTTACGAATTAATTACCTACTTAATACACACAAAATATGTCATATGATGATATGAATCTGTCAAGTAATTTCGGAGTTTTGTCACAAACACTGTGGACTAAGAGCCCGTGGACGCCAGACCTTCGTTATTTTATAAAAGCTGAAAGTTCGTCTGCGCATGCTCCCAACAGAGGTAAGAACGATGGCCTATTATGAAGTTTGGGTCATCGTGGCTTTGGTAGCTATACGGTACTAAAGGTGTGTATAATACCGATCTAGTTTCGTCAAATTATAAAGTGTGATTTTTTGGTATTATCTTCAGAATATTATTAAAAATCACGTTATTGATTGCCAGACACTTCACATCGTGGCAACCCCTTGCCAGACACCCCTAATGTTCATGAAATTATAATTCTACTTACGTCATAGTATAAAAGCTGATTTTTATATATAATACTTAGGTAGTAATAAGATGATGTTTCCTCATCAGCCAGACATTTTTGATAGTTCCAACCCCTTGCCAGACAATGATGTAGGGTCGCTGTAGGAGCGAGCGCGAGACAGTATATGTATGATAGATGGCGAGAAAGGTCTATCGCGATCTCTCACTGCACAGTTGTTATTTCTACTGCGCATGTATTAGTACATGTTTACATCAGCTAAAATAATCTTATATGCTTTCTTCAAGTATTATTAATTGAATAATTATTTTAATAATATATGTATACGCATATCTGCATTTCGTTGCTTCTATCCTACTGTAGGCGTTTAACAGAGGTTACGAACATTAAAACTTTTTTTTACTCACTTTGTCTTCAGCTAACCTAACGTACACTTTGTTTTGTACTATAACTTTTTGTTAAATATAGTTTAAACCGACTATTTAGAGTTTTATTAAAGCTCCATTATGTCTTCGTGAGACAATATATATTTTATGTTTTAGCCGTATTAAACATCAAAAATAGACGATCGACAGCAAGCTCAAATATGTGCGTGTTTTCTTGTTTTATATACCACTACGGTGGCAAACAGGCATACGGCCCTGATGGGAAGCAGTTACCGTAGTCTATGGACGCTGCAACACCAAGGGCGTCACTCACGCGTTGCCAACCCTGTAAAAATCTCTTCACTCCCTTCTGTGCTATACGTCCAAGACGTAAGAATAAAAGCTCAAAAAAAGCGTGCACTTTATGCAAGTAATTACTCTGCACCGAACATACCACATATATGTGTTTAGTATGTTTCGAAAGGCAAATTTCTCAAGATCTTAGACAATAATTTTTTTTTTATTTTTTGTTATATATAATTTTTAATGGGATTTTTATGAAAACTGCCAAAAAATTTAGAATATAATTAAGTTGTTTTGTTATTTGGTCTAGAAGTTGAATTTATGTTTCATTGTTTTGATTAAAATACTTATTTTCTTATTTATTAAACCTTGTTTTATTGATATATATCCATTATAAGCCAATTAGTAATACTACGAATTTTAATGTTCGTAACCTCTGTTAAACGCCTACAGTAGGATAGAAGCAACGAAATGCAGATATGCGTATACATATATTATTAAAATAATTATTCAATTAATAATACTTGAAGAAAGCATATAAGATTATTTTAGCTGATGTAAACATGTACTAATACATGCGCAGTAGAAATAACAACTGTGCAGTGAGAGATCGCGATAGACCTTTCTCGCCATCTATCATACATATACTGTCTCGCGCTCGCTCCTACAGCGACCCTACATCATTGTCTGGCAAGGGGTTGGAACTATCAAAAATGTCTGGCTGATGAGGAAACATCATCTTATTACTACCTAAGTATTATATATAAAAATCAGCTTTTATACTATGACGTAAGTAGAATTATAATTTCATGAACATTAGGGGTGTCTGGCAAGGGGTTGCCACGATGTGAAGTGTCTGGCAATCAATAACGTGATTTTTAATAATATTCTGAAGATAATACCAAAAAATCACACTTTATAATTTGACGAAACTAGATCGGTATTATACACACCTTTAGTACCGTATAGCTACCAAAGCCACGATGACCCAAACTTCATAATAGGCCATCGTTCTTACCTCTGTTGGGAGCATGCGCAGACGAACTTTCAGCTTTTATAAAATAACGAAGGTCTGGCGTCCACGGGCTCTTAGTCCACTGTGACACGAGAGTTTTATACATTAGTAATACCTACAATGTAGTAGGTAGAAGGTACATGTAGGTATGTAGTTTGTATCGGAAAATACACTAGACACAAAAAGTTAAGGATATAAATAAAATTCGAAAATTTTGGGCGATTTTCAACGAGCTGTAACTCCAAGGAAAATAATCCCACAGCAAAAAATAGAAAACGAAACTGTAGCTTCAAGTGTCTTGTTTTTGGATATGGTTTTGATTTTTCTGTATTATATTTGGATCTGGAGAAATTCTATGGAAACTACCAAGGGAAAAAAAATGCAAATTTTTTGTCATCGAAAAAAAGGTCTATGGGCTTCAAAAATGATTTTTTTATTGTTTTTGTTAAGTGTTCTGTCAGAAAATTTAATGCCCTTTAATTTGTTGTAGTTAAGAACCCTGTACAATGATTTATCACGGAGTTATTGTCAATCAACCGAAAAAAGAACTTTTTAACTTTGTCAATCAATAACTCTGAGAATAATGATCGTATAGGAAATCGAAGATGAGTTTTGAAAGAACACAGTATTCTCTATAAGAAAACGTAAACAACTTATGTCAAAAACATTTTTATGGAATTGAAAACTTTGATTGAAAAAATGGCCAAAATTTGCATAATTAAGGATATTTAGATAACTTGTCATAACTTTGGATTAAATCGATGAATGAAGGATATCGTCGGTAATTTTTTAACCTTAAAGTGTCCCGGAAAATCCCTGAAAAACTCAAAGCGCTGCAATGCTTCTTACTTAGTGTCCCGAGGCTCTAAATTTATTGTTTTCGCTAAAAACACCATTAGGAACGATGGTTCGATTTCAATCATTTTTTCAATGAAAACATTTTTTTTTCTCAATAATCTTTATTGCTTTGATGAAAATGATCGACTTTTTTTTCAAAATGTCGAATAGAAAAAAAAAACATTCGATGATCTGTCATCATGCGAGAGCGCTTACGAGCAGTGACCCAAAACAGAGGCAATACGCGGTACTGAATTGTGACCTGTATACGTGCAGACCCTTCAATAGCTACAGATGGACACACAGACAGACGGACAGACAAACATACACACACACACAAAGTCAAGAAAAAAAAAAAGAAAATAAAAAAAAAGTTTTTTTTTTCTATCCAAAATTTTTGAATTAAACCGATCTTTTACATCAAAGCAATAAAGGTTATTGAGAAAAAAATAATGTGTTCTTTGAAAAAATGATTAAAATCCAACCATCGTGTACAATCGTGATTTTAGCGAAAACAATAAATTTAAAGCCTCGGGTCACTAAGAAAGAAGAATCGCAGCGCTTTGAATTTTTCAGGGATTTTCCGGGATACTTTAAGGTTAAAAAATTACCAACGATATCCTTCATTCATCCATTTTATCCCAAGTTATACTAAGTTATCTAAATATCCTTAATTATGCAAATTTTCGCCTTTTTTTCAGTCAAAGTTTTTGAGTGAATAAAAATGTTTTCGACAAAAGCCGTTCACGTTTTCTTATAGAAAATATTGTGTAGTTTTCAAAATCTTTCTTAGATTTCCTATACAATCAATATCCTCAGAGTTATTGATCGTCAAAGTTAAAACCTTCTTTTTTCGGTTGATTGACAATAACTCCGTGGTAAATCATTGTACAGGCTTTTTAATTACAACAAATTAAAGGGCATTAAATATCCTAAAACAGGATTTGACAAAAAACATTAAAAAATCATTTTTGAAGCCCATAGGCCCTTTTTTAGACGACAGAAAATTTGTAATTTTTTTTCCTCGGTACTTTTCTTTGTCTGTTTCTCCAGATCCAAAAATAATACAAAAAAATCATGGTCATAACCAAAAATTAGACACTTGTAGCTACAATTTGGTTTTATTTTTTTTGCTGTAAGATTATTTTCCGCGAAGTTACAGCTCGTTGAAAATCACCCAAAAATTTCAATATTTTTTTATATCCCTAACTTTTTGTGTCTAGTGTATATAGTTTATCCTTATATACCGAGGACCCGGTAGTTCAAAACATCACTTGAGTAGGTAGGTACAATCAATTTAGTCAGCAGGTTTTGCATCCGAATAAATAAACATAATTGTAAACTATGAAAATCGTAGTACCTACATAGAATACATAAATTAATAGTAAGTACCTACTTTAAGTACCTATCCAACTATAGTAACTTATATACCTACAACATAAAAAAACTGATTCTTATAATTGCCATTAGTGATTTATTCAATACCTATACGATATATCAACAATTTATATATAATAACAGACAACACAAAGTAGGTAGGCACTACTTTTGTTTTACTTTACAACGTCAGTATGTCTCTATGTAGATAAATCTTATCATAGGTACCTTTTTTTTATACAAGGGTGGCAAACAGGCATACAGTCCGCCTGATGGGAAGAGGAAAATAGAGAGTTAAAGTTTGTTTTTCTTTTTTATTCCAGGCTCGAAACTAGGATCTGTGGAGTTTGTCGGCGTGAGTGGATGCCTCGACAATGCCAAAGAATGTGTCCTAAAGAGAAACACGAATGCTACCATTAGCATAGATTTTAGACCATGTTAGTATAACTACTTTACTATAACAAATATTAGTATTAAGAGGTCTGCCAACTTGTGAATGTGTCAATATTTGTCAAATGAAAATGGCAAAGTATACTTAAAAAAAATCTACAGAATAAAAAAATGAGCCGTCACGGGACGCCTGGCAGATGTGAATTTATGGGAAACATCGTAGTTGTACACACTACTACCTACGTATGGACTACTTATATACCTACCATCATATACTTAGCCTATCTGCTATGCTATTCTGAATGTAAACTCGACACTGAAGTCACTCGAGCGAGTATTACGTATCTCGCTCGCACTTATGCCGCTGCTATGCGTGCGAGCGAGATACGTAATACTCGCTCGAGTGACTTCAGTGTCGAGTTTACATTCAGAATAGCATAGCAGATCTGGTTTACCCTCGCAAATTGATGTTTCACATCAAAAACACAAACGAACTTGATATTTTATTTATATTATGAGCTTTAAATGTTCGTTGACCCATCAGGTGGACTGTATGCTTAATATTGTTCCTCCACAGCCAAGGACATCAACGCCATAACGACGGAAGTGCACGGGATCATTATGAACCTTCCGGTGCCGTTCCCGCTGTCGCAGCCTGACGCTTGCAAGGACAACAATCTGGCTTGCCCCTTGAAGGTAAACTAGCGTCATGACCAGTCCTTAAGGCCCTGTACTTTTGCTAACAACCTAAGTAGGTACCTACTTCCTGTCCTATTTTACTTGTGAATGTCTGCGAAAGTAAGTAAGGATGAATAGATGCCTAAACTCAACTTGGACTGATAGATTATGTTTATGGTTAACATACAGGTAACATAGTTTATTACCCTGGGGTAATAGCAAAATCCCCCGTATGGGAAACGGCTAGGGCTGAGCGGAGACTAGTTTTTAAACCGAATAGATTTAAGTTTGAAATATCTGAAGTAGTATCTAAAAACACCAAATACCTATGTAGTATAAACCATTCGATTTATATCTACGATAGTTATAAAATAAGTTAAAGTTAGGTGGACCGTCCACTAAATTGACTAATCTATAATATACTACCATTCTCGTTTCCAGGCAGGTGAGAAGGCCAGCTACAGGACCTCCCTGCCAGTCCTCAAGTCCTACCCCAAGGTGAAGGTGGACGTCAAATGGGAACTCAAGAGCGACGATGACAATAACGAGGACATCATATGCGTTATTATTCCCGCTAGAATTAACTAAGACTCTTTATAAAACTCTAAACACTTCTGCGATATCGCGAGGAGATAGTAGAGAGGATAAATGTACCTTTTTTTAAAGTGAATGCTTTGTGTAGTTTTAAAATATGGTTGAAATAGACCAAATTATGGTCTGGTATACCTCCACATTCATTTTAGCACTGTAACACCCTTTTACACAATGTTAGAAAAGTTTTTACTAAGTAGGTAGGTACTCATAGATAAACATTTATTCTTTCTTATACTATCGATCATGCCTTCAGGATTTTGCAATAACTTCCGAATTGTAAATTAGGGAGAAAGATCAAGAAGTGAGTACCTAGTAATAAACATATAAATAAGTAGGTATACCCTGAGATATCGCTATACGGCTAGCCTGATTCTAAACTAAACAGAGATTGTAATAATACAAAAAGCACTCATGAACAGTCTGACTCAAATCCTCGATGTCTCCTCGCCTACAGTCAAGTGTGACCCAAGCCTTAGGTATACATGAATACCTCATTGTAATATCAAATCTATGGTTTCGTTCAGGAACCAAAGTGTCTCGATTTTATTTAAATCTAAGTATAAAAAGTATGTATTTCAAAAATCGTTTTGTAACCAAAGATCGGATCGGATTTTAGCTAGTTTAATTTGCCTTAGATATTAAATATGCCTTTATCAACATTAAATATGCTTACATCTTCGTGTTAGAAATTAAACTTTATATGGAATAAGGGTATATGAAAAAGCAATTTTATAAATAAACTACAAGTAGTGTTACTAAATCCAGAATTCGATACATTCCTTTTTTAACCAATCGATTTAATTAGTATTAAGCTTCCAGTTTTTGTTTTACGAGTATTTAACTTTGTATTGATTTTCCATCCTCGTAAGTATGATATTCAGTAGAAAAAACTAATAATTTTAAAGGATTTTTGTACAATGTTGTGTGTAAAATAAATAATAAACAAATATTTTTCTCTATTTATTGTCCCTGGCATTAAACTTCGTAGGTTACGAATGTCGTAACGACCTTCATAATTGCATGAGTAAGGATTAAATCGAAGGAAATAAAGTACGCAAGGTTAAATTTACTTGCAAGTTACCTATAAAAGTTTCTAAGTTTGCAAGAGTTGATGCCTTGTTGCAGCATTAGTTAAATTCCTTAATAAACATTAATCGTAAAATAAATAAATATCATGTGCCAATCTGATTCCAAACTAAGCAGAGCTTGTGATATGGTAACCAGATAGCTGATATACTACATATCATTATCATCAGCTCATATACGTCTCCACAGAGGAGAACGAGCCTCCCCTAACATCGAGGGGGTCTAGGCAGGCCATAGTCCACCACGCGGGCCCAGTGCGGATTGGCGGACTTCACATGCCTTTAATTGTGACATCTCGGGCATGCAGGTTTCCTCACGATGTTTTCTTTCACTGAAAGCCAGTGGTGTGAATCCGTACGTAAGTTTTTAATCTTACATCCACATCCATAAAATATATCTTACTAGTGTACCTACTTACGCGTTCCCAGCAGATCTTTAATTTTCGCTATTCTAGTCTTCTCGTGACCACCAAAATCAAAATAAAAAAAAATCAAAATCAATCAATACAACTTGATTGAAACGTGAAGCCTAAAATAAAATAATTAATAGATAGATAAATAGATATGTTGACTAGTGGCTCCCGCGGTTTCACCCGATTTTCCGGGTTGTAAATTTTTCCGTTAAATGTGAAGAAAGTTTTTTAAGAGTATTTTTTTAGAAAGGACAAAGGTGTTACGACATTACGCGGAGAAGTCTGTAAGCGCAGAGGGCTATTAACCGTAGAAAACAATTGTTATGTATGTATGGATGTATTTTTCTGACTCTTTCACGCCAGAACAGCTGTAAGGATTGCGATGGAATTTTGGCACAGAGTTAGAATATGTTCTGGAATAACACACTACTACTACCCCGGGATATTTGAAGATCTCCTGGGTGCGCGGGTGAAACCTCGGGAAGCCACTTGTATTAGTATAATATACCCTATTATATAAAGAAATAAGTAATTGGTATGGATTTGAAAATAAATGAAAGTAATACAATTTCAAGCTTTTATTTTACGGCAAAGACAAAAGCATTTACATCGAAATGTATAAAAATAATGTCTCCAGCACATCCACTCTTTATTTACAAAAACTTCAGTCGATTTTATTTAAATTTACTTTTGACTAGTTTATCGTAATGCTCTTGCAATCAAATTAAATAGAAAGTATAAAATAATATGTAAAGAAAAACCCATTACATATAAATTTTACTTAAAAACTAAATAAAGTATAGACAATAATATGTACTTAAACTATATAGGCTATATTTACATATTTAATATAAATTTATTTCATGCATGCAGTTTTAGAAATAGTTTTAGACAATCACCTTAGACATTCTTATAGCAGTATTACATTAATCCTAGTCTTATCATACAGGGGACATAGCTACTAGTAGGAGCAAATATTAACATAATACTGCTATATGAAAAGGTCGTAGAACCCTAAGTCGCCTAAATTTGAAATAATTTTATTTTTACAAAAAATATTTCATCATAAAAAAAATTGAAAAAAAAAATTTACATAGTGCTTGAATCAAGTAGAAATTATTTGGTTGAAAGAGACAAACATATTGCGACAAAACGAGACACCTTCACAGTTCTATATTTTTCAAGTCATAACCAGCATGCTTGATTTCCTTCTTCCCTAATAAGGCGACTCTACTTAGACTTTTTCTCATATTTTCTATCTATATATATAAAACAAAGTCCCCGCCGCCTTTGTCTGTCTGTCTGAACGAGTTGAACACTAAAACTATTGGACAGATTTTCATGCGGTTTTTACCAAATTACGGAGTATTTCATGGGGCAGGTTTTTATGTAAAATACATCAATTTGGACCCGGTAGGTGCCGCTGGTGGGCAGAACGAAGTCTGTCCGGTCCGCTAGTATGTTTATAAAATGGAAATAACACCCAACCTTGTCTTAAACCACTCATGCAATAAGCATATCTTAAAAATATCTTCACATCATTTTTACTTAACCTATCTTAACTTAAATTTCATTTCTTCTTTATAGATCCTTTACATTTACAACAGAGCTGTCCTTTCGCTTTTCTAAAATGCAAATTGAACTCTTGCCTAAAAATCTTTCTATACATAGATTCTTTAACAGACATCATGTCTTCTTTACTGCATGAACTTAAATACATAGTATACATATGTTTTATATTTAAATTTGGGTCTAAATACTGCACTTTCTTCGAATACTGCTTCACTGGTTTTGAATCTACAGTGTTGAAGGACATGATATGTTTTCTCACTCTGTCTTTTACCTCACATGGTAATGAATGGGTACTAGCATCGGACAACCCTCTACCGTCAGGCTTTGGAATATTCATCTCGGACTTCCCTAAATGCACATTATACACTGGTTTCTGTGATATAGCCAACGTTCCTAAATAAAAGTTCTTGCATACTGTATACCTTACAGCTCTAACTAGAAAAAAATACTTGAATGAATACTTTCTTTTGTTGTTTCCATCGCAAGTCTTGTTTTGTTTGACATAGTGCCTTTCTGTGGTGTTAAGGAGGAAGTGTTTCTTTTCGTTTGCGTTTAAGGAGTAGAATGCTTTGAAGATGAGTTCTCGGTCATTATCATTGATTCTCTCGTTGCATTTAAACTTGCAAGTTCTAAGGCAGTCTTTAGTGTTTCTTATTTGTCTTTCGGGTACAAATTTTCCACGTCTACTGATGTAGGCTTCGCCCCTCTGGTGTTTTTGTTTGCGGATGTTGCACGCCCACATGTTAGGGTTAGGCATTTGGCTACGGGATCTCTTTCTAGAAGATGTAGACTTCGCCTCTGTCTGTATCGTTGTTTCTGATTTGCATCTGAAATTTATAATATTGGAAGTTAATAACATACAAAAAATAGCAGGTATATTAATTCTTATTATGAACTGATTGAGTATTGTATGATATTTGATTTTCTATGTATGTATGTACCATGATACCATCTATGATTTTATTTTTCCCTTTGCTTCTGCCAAAAACCCCTGTAAATTAGATTTTTGTGCATTTTATTATATTCATTATATTCATTTGTTTCATTGATAAAGTAAATAAATGTTCGCCAATTTGACAGAGGTTTTGTGGTTAGTGACCCTAACTTTCAAGCCACTGGTCATGGATTCGAATCCCACTCACAACTAATAATTGTATGGATGAATATTATTTCTGTTTGATCTATGTCTAACTGTAAATAACTATAAGTAGGTATGTATTTAAAAAGTAGTATATCAGCTATCTGGTTACCGTAGCACATGCTCTGCTTAGTTTGAAATCCGATTGGCAGTGTCAGAAAAATATCCCAGGATATTTATTAAGCTTTATAAACTTAGTAATTACTTTTATAGATGAAATATGATGGAACAGTGTACACGCAGAGCTCTTATTAGATCTCTATCCTTAAATTTCTTAGTAACTAGATCATCCAATATTCTTTAGTGACCTAACTAAAGGTAAAATAATTCAATTATTCTTACTCAATTTGCTTTTCCCCCAACAACTGCAACTCCGGCTCCACTTTAGCAACGATGCACTGCTCTTTTGGATACTCATACTGCCCGTAATACTGCTGTTGGACACCGTTAACCAACATGTGCTGTTTAAACACGGGTACTTGAGGCAGTATCACATGGGATGTGATCTGGAGTTGCTGCGTCAAATCACTCTGCAATACTTGTGACTGCATGGAAGTTTGTAAATGCGTTGAAATCTGCGGCTGATGTAGACTATGCAGATGCGCTTGCTGACAGGACATTACTAGGTGATTCTGGGACATTTGTATGTGTTGATTCTGCATTTCCGATATGTGTGATGTTACTGGTATATGTAAAGACTCCGAGGTTATTGTTTGTTGATAGGTAACTTTGCCTTGAGGGTTTTGGAGCGATGGATGGGTTATATGAATGATTTGAGGGTTCTGCATCTTTGTGTTTGATGCTGATGGCTGGTAGACTTGGACTATGTGCGGTATGGGTGGTGGAGCAGCCTGCATTTGTTCCATTTTTTTACCTGAAAACATGTTTAAATTATTTCTAATTAGTATTACCTATTTCCAGAAGAATTTGTATTAGAAGTTCATCTTGGTGTTAGAGTTGGAATAAGTTTGTGAAATTGCTGAAATCATAGGCAGATTTATTGGAAAGAAAAAAAGGTTTGTTGTTATCATGTATGTACAAATAATACAAATCAATATATTTAAGGCATAAAATAAAGAACAAACTCATTCACATTAAAGTTACTTCTAAGCAAATAATATATCCTAATTTCTATACTATGTGAGGATGTATGTTATGTGGATGTTTGTTTGTTACTCTTTCACACAACAACAGTTGGAGGGCTTATAAAGAAACTAGTTGAAGGGCAGAAAATAGCTAATCCACTCGGAACCAGGAGCTATAACTAGTCTCTTATAGGTAAATAAACAGAGGTTATTGATCCCTTACAAAGTTAGAGGAAGTGTTTATAGCAATTGAATTAATGTTAGGAAATAAACAAAGACTCATATAAACAAGTTAGTATTAACATATTAAACTAATTACATGTCTTGTTTTACATACAAACAAGAACGTAACGATATAAAAACAAAATCATAACAACGAACAGAAATCGTCAAACAACAACATACCGTTATGATTTATATTCTAGATGCGATAGGTAGGAATTACAAAGAAGCAGTCCAAGTTAAATTATATATTTGTAAATCTTAAATCTAAGCAATTTTTTTTATTTACAATTCCATGTAAATGTAACTTTTATTTTTATTTTGCCATAATTCTATCAAGCAATCAAGCACGTAGTCAGTCAGTCAGTCAGTCGTCAGCTTAAAAACAATAATGCGTCCATAATTGGTTAACCTATTATTATATTTAATTTATTAGATTAATCACACAAAATATTAGAAACCCGAAAATTAGATAATTAGTTCATGGATATTTGTCCACCAAATGGAGGGAACTTATCAGTTACGGTTTGGATTTTATCTGAGTGTTGCACCATAACTTCTAAAACCGGTAAGATACCGGTATAACTATAAAAACTAGTATACGGTAATAAAAGTAGAAAATGCATATTACCCGGACGGAGGTAGAAATCCCGAATATAGCAAATAAGTACGATATTAATATTTGTAAATGAAAAAATTAACTTGTGTTGAGAATCGTCTCTTTTTCGGAAGAGGGTTAATGAATGGCTGCTCAAAAACAGCTCGATGGATTTGTCTTAAATTGTTCTATAGAACAATAAATGGTTCTTACAAAAATCAAAGTGGAAAAGATTAAAGAGGTACGTTATATATATAAAATAAGTATACGAAACTACATGCGTACTAACCTTTTTTTTTATATCCATAGTAACGTTATAAAAACAAATAACTGAATCGGTTAATTTAATTTGAAGGCTGTCCTTAAACTAATTATATGGCATTGAATTGTAAATAAAACAATATAACTTTGATAAAAATATATTTACATAATTGTGATAATGTTGTACACAGCGTTGCCAGAAGGTTACTTTAGTAACCTCACAGGTGATTTTTGACTTCGTTAGGTTACTTGGAGGTTACACCACAGAAAAGGTTACAAAAGGTTACTTTTAGGTGATTCAAGGTTTGACGTCTACAATGGCACCAAATTGAGGAGACACGCCTAATAAAAAAAAAAAAAAAACGACGTCAATATTTTGGAGACGTGTAGAAGAGACCAAATTGAGAGACGCGCCTAAAAAAAAAAAAAAAAAAAAACGACGTCAATATTTTGGAGACCAAATTGAGAGACGCGCCTAAAAAAAAAAAAGAAACGGCGTCAATATTTTTCCTATAAGTAAAGGTTACTAAAGGTTTCTTTTTTACACAGTTCAGGTCACTTTTGAAATACCTCGCTGGCAACACTGGTTGTACATATAGTCAGACATGGCGGATTCGAGACAAAAAAAATTGTATGAAAAAGAAAACAATGCGTTTGAACCTACTTGACAGCTTTTAGATAGTTTAACATAAAACATCGCAAAAAAGGTTTAGGTTCATTTATATGTCACTGTTTTACAAATGCAGGATAGCCCAGAAGGCCAGAAATTGAAGAATAAGCTTTATTTATCTTAATATATTCTATTAAATAAAGACTGCAGGGCAGAGTAACTTATTGTATAGTTATATGTGTAATATAAAATGCATCAATTACATTAATATGCGTGTCATTCCAATTGTATTTGTGTAAAAATATATATCGATTTATTCAAAAAATATACTATTTTAACCTACTTACTGCTATATAATACTATTAATGTATATATAACTACTATTCAGTGTACTGTTGTATTAAATATTCGATATTTCCACTAAAAATATTCTTAAATAAATATCAGTATATTTTACAATTACCATTTTTAAACAAAATATAAATAACTCAATATTTAAATAACAAAACAAATTCCTAATAGGCTATAAATTTAGCAACAACGTTTAACGTTTGTATATATATCACACTACTTTCTTTGATAATAAAGATAAAGATAAAGATAATTTTATTGCTTGAAAACAGTTCATACATATGATCTTCAATTTATGTTTTATGGCTTTTCATGTTTCGCTATTACAGCATGCAATTTTTAATACATCATTAGTTTAAGGAATCTATAAAGTCAATGTAATCCTTTAGCCTATTTTTAAATTCTATTTTACTAGATTAACAAATAAAATCAAAATTAATTCGGTGATGTAGCTAAACATACAGCTCATGTCAATTAAATGGGTATTAAATATTACAAATAAATAAGAATAATAATAACTTAGGATGTTTTAAATGTCATAAAATCTGTCAAACTATAGAACGAACATTCAATTAACCATTTCTTCAATTTAATTTTAAACAATGTCAAAGGTAATTCCCGCAATGTCTTAGGTATTTTATTATAAATATTTATCGCCATGAAATAACTATTCCTTTTATTGAGCATACTGGAACATTTTGGCATATTAAGCTTACTAGGGTCTCGCGATATAAAACGTTTATTTTCGTTGGCCTTTATAAAAAGATGGGGGTGTTTTTTAACAAAAGTGGCAGCTTCTAGAATATAGAGAGAGGTAACTGTCAGTATTTTTAGCTTTTTAAAAAGTGGTCTACAAGATTCGTATGGTCCTACGCCACAGATCGCCCTTACACATTTTTTTTGGGATATAAATATTTTGTGAATGTCTGTGGAGTTTCCCCACAGTAATATGCCGTATCTTAGGACTGACCCAATATAGCCGTGATAGGCACTTATAGCTGTCCTTTCGTCTGTAATTTGCTTTAGCTTTCTTAGTGGAAAGACAAATTTGTTGACCTTCGTGCATACGCTCTTTACTTGTGTCTTCCAGTTGCAATGTCTGTCAAGAACAATACTAATAATTGCATACTTAACTAATAAATACAGTAGGTAATGTTGTTTATACCAAAAATATTTTGTCTACGTCATTAATCGCAACAATCATATAACAGTATTATTATATTGTTACTTGTCTTGAAACTTGTTTTCCAAAAAGTGATATACATAATCGTAAACCACCAACATAATTGCACCGCCCGGACCCAGCCTAAGGACCTTTGGTAACAAACCTTTATAGAGTGCACGGAATCTGAAAAAAAAAAAAACTGCTTATTCATATTAAAGTTCCAGTAATAACACTTTACTATGGAAATAGTCTTGCTAATTATTTTAAGCTCAACTACTATTATCATCGTTCATCATGTAGCGTGGTGCCAAATAGTATTTTAATACTTTGAAATAAAATAGCCAATTATTATGCTATTTGTTTTTCTAGCTAGTACCTTCATACCTATTTCGCACAGACCATGAGGAGAATGAGGTGAAACTATTGTATTACATTAATATAATCAAAGTGATAATTTTCCTATAAAAAACTTAGCAGCAAAAAAACTGTAGATGAATTGTACGATATATATATATATATATGTATCTCAATCAGACAAAGGCATTATAATATTTCTTAAATCGTTGAACAGTTTTGCATAAAGCCAATCCAGCGGGGTATTAGTTGGCCGATGTCCAAGAAAACGAAGTCATGGAAAAATGGAGTCGCGGAATTTGTCAGTGTGTTTTTTATAAACTGCAGGTATTATTACATACTAGTGGCTCCCCGCGGTTTCACCCGCGTACCCGGGAGGTCTTCCATTTTCCCGGGATAAAAAGTAGCCTATATGTTAATCCAGGTTATAAGCTATCTTTATTCCAAATTTCATTCAAATCCATTCAGTAGTTTTTACGTGAAAGAGTAACAAACATCCATACATCCATACTTACAAACTTTCGCCTTTATAATATTAGTAGGATATTTTTGTCATACACGTAGCAGTTTATTTATCGCGGCGCCAGATAAAGAATGCATAATAAGCAAAAGTATTTTGTTTAACTTAGATAGCGGTAGCAAAAGTAAGAAACTTAAATGCCGAAAACTGTGTAATTTCTATACGGAATAAATAAGAGTGATACTCGAGGTTTTCTGTATGTTTGATATAGCAACTTTGTATAAGTGGAAAAACCTTCAATAAACTATAACAGACAGAAAGGCAATTTGGTGACCTTTAGTCGGTCAAGGCTATACATTCGCATGATAAAACCATTTCTTTTTTTTAAACACGATTATTTGATCCGAGCTTCTGCTGTGTCACTGCTTTTAAATATATTCGTAAATAGATATTTATACCCAGACAGACATGTACGTAAATGTTTATTCGGTGACAAACTTTAATAAATGACTTAGAAAACTAAAATTAGGTGTTTTAGAGATTCTAATAGGCAGCTAACTTTAGTTCATTCAGTTGGCTAGTACAGCTTTTGTGTATTTTACCCGGGGGATCTTCAATTTACCCGGGATAAATGAAATGAAATTAAATGAATAATAATATTAGTTAGGATTTTAGTGGAATACAAATATGTACACTACAACATTCAAGTTAAACTAAATAAACAGCAGAAGCGATAATAGTTAAGTACTCGTGGATAGGTATCGATTAGCGATCGTCGAATGTAGGACAAGCAGACTACCGAGGTAATCAGTCTCCAGCGCCTCATCTTCAGTTGGCGCACTGCCCGAAATAGTGATAAAGACACAGTTTCACCCAAAGTGTGACTTTTATTTATAGATTGTTTTGTAAATCGAGATTCGAAATGAACTGATTTCGAGAACTGTTAGGTCGTTGAAAACTTTACACCAATGTCGAATTCATTGTCTCATTTAAAATGTTGATGACCCCATATTTTTTATATTTAGATTATTTTCCGTTGTACAATATAACATTGAGTTATTCGCATATGAGCTAAAATCGCAACTGAGGAAGAGATTATTGATTCATGAAACGTTCTTGCATTTTTACTGCCGTAGTTAACAATTATTTTTTGGCTATCCTAAGTAATGTTATAAATGCGAAAGTAACTCTGTCTGTCTGTTTCGCTTTCACTACAAATTTTGTACACAGATATTCTAGAGCCTGAGAAAGGACATAGGCTACATTTTATCCCGGGAAAAAGGAAGATCTTCCGGGCACGCGTGTGAAACCGTAGGGAGTCACTAGTGATATATAAAACTTAAAGAAAGGAGATCTAAAATTAATCAATAAAAAATATTTTTGGACATTTTTACTCACGGCCTATCTGGGAGATAACCAAGCAGAGCTTATACTATGATAACTAGACAAACAAAATACACTTGTTTAAAAAACAAATAACATCTCACTCACCCTTCTTCCCGATACACCAGGACTATAGATCCTGTCGTGGAGCTGTACTTGACGATGCCCGGCGTCGGCTGCGGCCCTTGGATGCGACTCTTCGCGACGTCAAACGGTATGTTCACGCACGAACCGAGAACACCTGATGTGAATCCTATCGCCACTTTACGACCAAACTCTAGGAGAGGATCCTGTAAGACGATAGAACCTGTTGTTTATGGGTTGGTAAAATCTATGGAAACAGCTGGGGCATAGAGAATTTTCCAAAGTTCTTCGCTAGTAGTTTTGTACAGGTATTTGGGAATCATTCGCCTCTAACAGGAGAGTTGGGAGAAAGGAACATCTAAAAATTATGATGAAACTTTATCGTTGTATTAATTTTGAAACGATAGGTGAAAACCATGTGGCTTGATGTATTAAAAATAAATGTTATTTAATAAAGCCCACCTAACGGTTAAGAGATATACCTATTTTACGTTTTTTTTGGGAAGACTAAAAAGTGAATAAGATTCTTAGGATTTTGTAATAATCAATAGTATTTTGCTTTAAATAGAGTTATGTATGTATACACCTGAATATACCTATATTATGAAATGCCGCCACTTTAACTGTTTGTTGACGATTCGAGAGCTAATAAAAGATAACTGATAAAAAAGTAACATTATCATATCACTAACCAGTGGAGTACTGATAAATATGATTTGTGAATATACAAACATTGTTTATTTAAAACTTTATATATAAATATGTATTATTACGGTACTGAATATTATCTTCATACATGTATCTTAAAGAAAATACCTACAGTAATGATGTAAACCAACAAAAAAAAACAGATAAAGTAAATCTACCAAAAACAACATAATTACAATACTTACTTCTGATTCTGGTACACATCCTTTTACGCTATGGTAAAATCCAAAGTATACCATATTAAAAACACCATTCCTCGCTATAGTTGCTGTCAAACCCTTATTTAAGCCTCTGAACCCCAAACCATTTTCTCTGACGATCTGTCTGGTCACAGACCATGTACTTGGAACTTGGGCTGCCAATGCTTTATTTGACTGTAGAGTCACCTTGACTACCTCAAAAGGGTTCACCAAAATGGCTTCTGTTATACCAGCCCCTAGGCCTGCTAGGGCGAATGTCTGAAACAAACAGATAACATTATATATTTTGATCTTGAAAATTTGGCCTCAATTTTACAATTAAGGGACACTGTATAGTTAAAATATTTATAATGCACGAAAAGTTACTTTTTTTATTGTCATGTTAAAAATTTATTTAAGTTAGGTATTTGATTAGTGGAAATATAAATATAAGTACCTATTACCTAAACCCATTACAATATTTAGTTGTAATCTTAAGTGATTACACAATTGTTCAATAAATGTAATACTTAGCAATGATAAATCAAGATTGTTATGTTATTTATTTCTCAATACCATCACATGAGGAAAGTCAAGGTTTTGCATCCACTTAAGGCATTGGTCAATGGAATTTCCCTGGTGAATAATGTATGATATTTATTTATTTAATAAACTAAAATATACATTGAAATCAATAATAGTGTAACTGCTCACTGGCTAGATTATTCAAATATACCATTATTATTTTAGGGTGTTTTCAAATAAAATTTATTTAAAAAACAGGTATTCCTGGACTATATTTTTATGTTCATATTTTTAAAGTCAGAATCGTAAAGTGGTCATGAATTAAGTTTAGATGAATATATAATTGTAAAGTTCATGGCTCCATTTGCATTGATAAGAAATGTGAAGTTCTACTGTTCTTTTGTTTATGAGATGATATCTAAATCTCTGACTGATGCCACTTACTCACTGATGGATGTTTTATCAGTTCCATACCTAACGGTTATCTTACATAACGTTTGTTTGTTAAAACTGATATGGTGTTAATGTTTATTTAATATTAAAATATATTTACTTTAATATGTTATGAATTTGATTAAATGTATTTGACTAGAAAAATTATGTAGATGCTATAAATTATTCCCTAATGACTAATAAATATGTTTAACTTGAAGTATAGTTGATTTCTTAAAGTAAAATTAAAGAAAATAAAAGAAAAAAAGAATGTCTCACTAAAGGTGTGGGCGAACTGGAACCAAACATAAATAACTTTTTGTACTGTTCGAAGGTCGCAAACTTTACAGCTCGTTTAGGTGTTTCGGCAAGTATCGGAGGCAGGATTCCTTTCCAAAATGATGTCACACCTTCAAACCTGTACATCTTCTTCATACAATCTACAATTCCTGCGTAATGGTGAGGATCAGAGCTCTTTATGGCGGAGGTCGTAGCTTGTAGCTGTAACCTCGTCTTCACAAGGTCTAGTGGATGCATGATGCAAACTTCCACAAATCCTGCACTTCCACCGGCACCAATCTGCATAGCGGCTTGCTTTAATAATTTTTCTATGTCAGCCATTGTTTACGGATATATAAAATAATCACAATTCACAACCAAACCACACACTACCAGTTAACTTGGAAAGTTAATTGGAAATAACCAAATTAGCGACCGCAACATTCCACGAACATAAATAAATAAAACCAGATGATTAGAGCGACTGTGTTGCCATGTAGTGTAAGAATTGTAAATTATTAAATGACATTAGACGGTTTTTTTTATACATATCGGTAAGCACTATATTTTTTTGGACTGACGTGAAATAACATGACAATCATGACATGGCATTGCTGGCAACTCCAAGGATTACTGTCAAAGAATCATGAAGAAAGTAATGTTTCGAAAAAAGCGCGGGAAACTTCGAACAACACGGGTGTCTTTTTTTCAAATTAATTTTTATTTAATGTTTTATAATTATAAGTGATCAGTGGAGGTGTTCATTGTATTTATTATTTGTATTTAGTTTATTTTCTGTAGTTTTCACATTAGTTTGCTGTATATAGGTGAGTTTTTACTTTATTTTGTATGATCGACGATAACGATCCCCCCGATCCCGGGGGTTCTAATACTTCTAATTTGAACAATAATGTAGCTCACTATGTAACAATATCAGAGCCTAATGATTCCGACTCATCGATATGCAAGAAGAAACCGCGAAAGCGGAATCACGACAAAAAAATATGCGGAAATTGCAACAGAAAAAAAAGATTGAACAAAATGGCAGGCGATAAAAATAAGGAGTCTTGCAAATGCCCGGATAGCGATTGTATCGCAGACGACGTTCCACCTGTTTCTGGGTCTTTGGACGGAACTGACGGTACTTCATCCAAAGCCTCAGAACCTGTTTCCTCAGATACCCCATCCCCACATCCCATAAAAGTAGGACGTAGCTTATACTCCGCCATGGATTCTTCACCATATACCGTACATGTACAAAAAATTGAAACAACGGTCAATGATGGTACCTCTTTTCACCCAGTCGCATTCGGTAATTTTTTGAAAAAAAATAGTTTTAAAAGCATTATAAATGGAAGTATTAAAAAAATTGGTAGGAATAGAATTTCATTGGGCTTTTCCAACTATACTGATGCCAACAACTTCATTAGTCATGATTCGATATCAAAACATAATTTAAAAGCATTCATCCCATCTTTTAATATTACTCGCATTGGCCTGGTTCGTGGGGTTCCTGCAGACTGGTCTATTGAAGAAATTAAAAATAATATATCAGTACCTTTTGGATGTGGAGAAGTTATAAAAATTAGAAGAATTAATTTTAAGGTCATGATTGAAGGTAGTCCCTCTTGGAAGCCTTCGCAATCAGTTGTAGTCACTTTTGATGGGCAGGTATTACCTAAGCACATATTTATTTGTTACAATGCTTTACCAGTTGAAACATACATTTTTCCTACCATCCAATGTTTTAATTGCTGTAGATATGGACATACAAAAGTTCAATGTAGGTCTAAACCAAGGTGTTACAAGTGTGGACAAGATCATACTGGGGTGTCTTGTAAGGTTGAGGATGATGTGGCATCTTGCTGCATGTGCTCGGGTTTGCATTTTGCTACCAGTAGGGTTTGCCCAGAGTTTGGAAGACAAAAGGACATCAAATCATCCATGGCAAATAAATCTATTTCGTATGCAGAAGCCATTAAGCTTCACCCTCCAGTCAATAATAAACTATATTCCGAGGCATTAATTCAATCTTTTAATTTTAATTCTCATAATGATAGTAGTCCAATAAATTTTTCAAGTATTAACAATAGTCAAAATAATCCTAGTGGCACTACGTCTTACAAAAAAACAATTTTTAAATATCCAAAAAAAGTTTCATCCCCAGTCAAAGGTTATGATAGAAAGTCACATGACCTTTTGACTAAAGATTATAGTTTCTCTCCTTCCATTAATGGCTGTGCATTGAAATCAACTGATGCCAAGGATGAATCTTCTCAATTAGCTCTTTCTGACATCATTGTTGCATTGATAAATGCACTTTCTCAGTGTAATCTTATTCCACCGTCCAACGTTGCTTCTCTTATTAATAGTATACTAAGTTCTTCTATAATCAATGGCCAAGCTAACAAACATAATTCAGTGGAATTGTCGTAGTATAATTAGTAAGAAATCTGATTTAATATACATTATTAATAAATATCATCCTTCAGTACTATGTCTCTCTGAGACATGGTTAAAGCCTGGTTCTCATTTTAGGGTGCCAGGTTTTGTTTGTGTCAGAGAAGACAGGTCTGATGGGTATGGGGGTGTTGCCATCCTCATCAAACACTCTCTTTCATACTCTCCTTTATCTCTTCCACCTCATAGTAATGATTTTTCTATAATTGCAGTGAACATATGTAATATATACTTTGTCTCTATATATATACCCCACCCATCACAACATATATTTAGAGAATTAAATAATATTTTGAAATTTATTCCAAGACCATTCTTGCTGTTAGGGGATTTCAATGCACACCACCAAATGTGGGGAAGCTCTATAACTAACTCATATGGTGAAGATTTACTTGATATATTAGACACATTTAACCTATGTCTACTTAATACAGGCGCTCCCACTAGGAGAACCGGACCAAATGGGAATATTAGTGTTATTGATTTAACTCTGTGCACTCCTGATCTATCCTCCACCTTGTCATGGCAACCATTATGCTCTACCTATGGTAGTGATCATTTCCCATTATTAGTATCATTTCCAAACCCTACTCCTGACCATTCTGTTGCACCACCTCGTCTGAAATATAAATTAAAAGATGTTGATTGGGAAAGTTATAAAGTTAAAGTAGATGAAAAAGTTTTATATTTGCCTTCCATTGAACATGGACAAGAACAGTTATGCTTAAATAAATTTTCTGACTCATTATTATCTGCCGCTGATGTAGTATTTCCAAAAAAAAAAAGAAATTCAGGTAATATACCATCACCACCATGGTGGGATGAAGAGTGTACTATTGCAGTAAAGAAGAGAAAGGAATCTGAATTAGTATATCGTGGTAATATGACATCTGAAAACTTTACTGTTCTTTCAGAGATAATGGAACAGACCAGAAAACTTCTAAAACAGAAGAAGTTTGACGGTTGGCGTAGATTTTGTTCTTCCATTTCCCCCGATACCCATTCAT
The DNA here is from genome assembly GCA_905147785.2 of Thyatira batis. Taxonomy (NCBI): domain Eukaryota; kingdom Metazoa; phylum Arthropoda; class Insecta; order Lepidoptera; family Drepanidae; genus Thyatira; species Thyatira batis. The sequence goes on from LR990499.1 coordinate 591,817, forward strand.
CAATAGTTTGGCAAAACATAAAGAGATTTAAATGTGGTTGGATTAACCCTCCTAAAACAACACTTCCATTATCTCTATCTGATTCATTCCTAGATCTTCTTGCTCCTCCCAGTGTAATGGAATGTAATGAATTGATATCACTCAATGTAGGTTCATCATATTTTGATGATCACCAAGATGAGATTAATGCATTTTTGACATTGCCAGAATTACAAGGTATTCTTTCTGAAATTAAAGACACTGCACCGGGTATTGATGGCATACCATATTCTTTCCTGGCTAACCTTAATGATACATCACTTTTATATTATCTTAACCTAATAAACTCTATTATGATTTCTGGTAATATACCAGACGCTTGGCGTAAACAAATAGTCATTCCTATACTTAAGCCGGAGAAACCGCCTTCAATCGCGTCATCATACCGTCCTGTAGCTCTGTCTTCGGTATTATTAAAAGTAGCTGAACATTTAGTTAAAAATCGTTTGGAATGGTTTGTTGAAAACAATAACAAATTATCAAAAAGCCAATACGGCTTTAGGAAGGGGAAAGGTACCATAGATAACCTAGCAATTTTCACCACAGATTGCAGGTTGGCATTCTCAGATAATAAATCGGTGCTTGCAGCATTTCTCGATATTCAATCTGCATATGATAATGTTGTAATATCTATATTAAAAATCAAACTCATTAAATTAAAAATCCCAAATTTTATTGTAAATTTTATTACTAACATATTATCGAATCGTTCTATTATTTTAAATATAGACGGTTCAGTAAGGTCTAGAGAATTATACAGAGGACTTCCTCAAGGATCGGTCCTTAGTCCATTGCTATATAATATTTATGTAAATGATTTAGAACCTATTTGCTGTAATTTTGTAAAAATTCTTCAGTATGCTGACGATTTACTTTTTTATGTTATCGACAGCTCAGTTAGTGATGCTTGTTCTAAATTAAACCGTTCCTTAGAAATATTAAAAATGTATTTAGATGTAAATGGCCTTGATATATCTCCTTCAAAAAGTGTAATAGTTTTGTTTTCCAGAATGCGCTTACCTCCTCCTGTTTCAATACATTTTAATAATTTTGTTATTCCTGTTAAAAATCAAATAAAATTCTTAGGGTTATTATTGGACTCTAAGCTTTCTGGTTGTGCTCATTTTGATTATATTGTTGCAAAATGTGAAAAACTTATCAATATGTTACGTTGCCTTACTGGAGTTTGGTGGGGTGCACATCCATACTCTTTGAAATTAATTTATAATGCAATGATAAGAAGTATTATAGACTATGGTACTTTTCTCTTAGAACCCGGTAATTTAGCTGGTTTTGTGAAATTAGATCGCGTACAGTCCAAGTGTCTTAGAATCATATCTGGAGCTATGAAATCCAGTCCAGTGAATGGTCTTCAAATAGAGTGTTGCGACCCCCCCTTTAAATTGCGCCGTCAGTATCTTTCTGATCGATTTTTATCTCGATGCTTACAATATTCAAATCATCCAATTATAACGAAATTAAAACAACTATCCGATCTCACTAGGTCTTCACCGTACTGGGTTCATAAGACCCCTCCATGTTTGGTGAATAGTTGGAATAAGTATTCCTTTTTATCTGCACCTATTAACAATTTACCATTATTTCCTTTGTTTAAATATAATTTCAATTGTCTGCTCCTTTCTCCTTCCATAGATCTCGATCTAGGTGAAAGGTTGAAATCTGATTCAGAACTTAGCATATCCGAGAATATTGAACTTTCACGTTGGCATCATATATTTACCGATGCATCGAAACCTGCTAATGGTTGCGTAGGTGTAGGTGTGTATCATTCACAGTTTACCATTACACAAAAAATTAAAATGCCTCAGGAATCGTCAGTGTTTTCTGGGGAATGTTTTGCAATTTTCAAAGCCTTAGATTACATAAATAGCTTTAACCTTTCTAATACCTTAATTTTTACCGATTCAAAAAGTGCATTACAGGCTATTCAAAAATTTCCCTTCCGGAATAACACTCATCATTCTACGGTATATGATATAAGAAATTTGTTGTATAAATGCTATCAAAAACAGTTAACCGTGAAATTCGTATGGGTTCCTGGGCACTGCGGCGTTGTTGGTAACGATAAGGCTGACAGTCTGGCGAAAGATGCTTGTCTTTCTGGTGACATTCATCCGTTTAAAATTCAACCTAATGACCTTCTATTACTACCGAAAGATTTCCTGTATGAAAGCTGGAATATGCTTTGGCAAGATTCCTCAAAAATTAAAGCCAAACATTTATTTCAAATACAACCGGTTGTTCCAAAGAAACCGTGGTTTTTCTTTTTTACCCTCTCCAAAACTTTCACTAGTGTTTTAATACGCATGCGGCTGGGTCACACTTCTTGTCCGGTTCATCTGGCACGGTTGGGAATGATGAATAGTCCACTCTGTGCTTGTGGTGAGGATGTGGGTGACTTAAACCATATAATATTTTCTTGTCGCAATTTCTGCCGTTTATCATTTATCAATACGTTAATATCATTAAATGTTCCTTTGCCTACTTCTATAAACTGTCTCCTTATATCCTTTAATATCGATATTTATCTTGCAATAGAATCGTATCTTTCATTTAATAATATAAAAGTATAATATTTTCATCCCTCTTTATGTAATTTTATGTAATCTATCATAATTCATTTCCGTACTCCCCTGATCCTTTTGCTTCCTTTTCCAAATTCCTCTCTATTTTTATGATTATTACATTAAAAGTTTCCTCGTTTTAAAAACTTGACATTGGCAAATACACAAGCCGTGTAATGCTACGCACAAAAAAAAAAAAAAAAAAAAAAAAAAAAAGTAATGTTTCGCTAAATTAAATTCCGTGTATTTTTGCTTTATAAAATTTTTTTCGTCAATTAGTCGCTTAGGAAATGTTTGTTAACAATATTATGACTACACATGAGTAAGATTCGAGTACAAGTCGCGTATTTGTGAAACAATCGATGTCTATAAAGTCTATTTTCGTGTGTAAATGCCCATCCAAAATGGCAGGAAGACTGGCAATTTGCAGATGTGAAAAATGATTTTGTGTGTATTATCATGTTAAAGTGTGGGCGGACGGTGAATTGAACGCGGAAATGTGGACATAGCTTGTAAAATGGGTTCGCAGACGTTAGAGATATTACGCCAGGGAGTTTGGGCTTCGCTAACTGGCGGCTGGTTTTACGATCCCCATCAGAATTTGTTTTGTAACACTGTACACCTGTATATCTGGCTGTTCCTGCTATGTTTACCGTTCTCCGTGTACCTGGTGAGTGGACATAGCTTACGAGGTGTTTACGTAGTGTTTTGTAGTGTTATGATTGTATTGTTGGAAACCAGGTCAAAGTATACACATTGTTATTCCATGTTAGTTTGAGTCATAATGGTCATTGCCCTTAAGAAGCCATAGCAAGTAGAGGCTTTTATTCAGTTACATTTAACACCTACAATACTATTGGATATATACATCAATAGTCTAAGAACACACTACTACATAAGTCTTAAAACTATATTAAGGTCATTAGTCCTTGATGTCTTTTTAACTGTACCCGTAAAGCAAATAATAATTTCTCATTGACATAAAATATACATCCAGTTGTTTACTTAGGACATGATATCAAATAACAAAGAAAATAATAAAATAAATTATTTTAATAACTCATTATCATAATAACAAGCATTGGTGCAGCATGCAAATGATAATAATAAACTATGAGTAATCATTACTTATATTACAAACAGATGATTGATTCATTATTTCAAATAAAACTTTTGGTTAAACCCAATATTTCAATCATTATAGTTACCTACATTTAAATTGTTTTTGTTGAAAATAAATGAAATAACTTATCCAGATTTCAATTAACTTTATGCCAATATTGTTATCTCAAAAACTTCCAACAGTGTAAACATATACCTACTCTAATTTTGTTTTAAACATTTTAGGACTATGGCTAGTAATAGTTATTTAGTTTAAGTTAATTTTTATGATTGTGTATTAAATATATAATTTTTTTGTCAAATTCCATGGTTTGTTATCCTAATATGGAAAGTTTAATTTCTTATCTTAATAGTTATTGGAAATTGGGTTCTCTGGATATTGCTTAACAATTAGACCTATGATTAAATGCATTACACAAAACCTTCCAGGAACTCGGGACAAAACAATGCAACAATTTATTCTTAAAGTTATTTCACATCATTTAAAAATAATTTATGAAATTTGCTCTCCTATCTCTATGTTAATGTTTTTTAAATAACTTCTTGTCTGTCACCCACAGTACTTCCCGCCAGCCAGCCTTGGTTGGGTTATCTATTGCATAATGGTGGCGATACTCTTCACATGCCTGAAGCTCCTGAACCATGGCCTCCACCACATGTATGACACTAGCGAGTGCATAGTGGTACAGCCCACTAGTGAACCTGGAGCTTCTGGAGACACTGTGTAAGTATCTTACAAATTAAAGTATTATATGTAGTATATCAGCTATCTGGTTACCATAACACAAGCTCACTTTGAAGCTTACTTTGGAATCAGATTGGCCGTGTGTGAAAAATGTCCCAGGATATTTATTTATTTATTAATTACAAAAAGAACAGAACTCTAAATGTCAAATCAATTTGATCCCAAATTATGACTCACTTTCATTGGCATATAAAATTATAGTGAAGCCAATGGTTCTGACAGTAGCTTTGATTGATGTTTCCGAAACTAGCTAGTGTAAGTTTCATAAAAATAAACCATTTATCAAAGTCAACTAACTGTTCATGGTAATGTGTATTAAAGCTATTTTATTATTTCACCAACACTGTACTTATGGCATAAATCAATATATTGTTATGACATTCTTTTAGTAAGTATTGAAATAGGGTAAATGAAATAGGGGAATATGAAATGAAATAAATTTATTAATTCAACTAGGCCTTCACAGGCACTTATGAAACGTCGACTCTAATGCTCGGTTCGGAAGGTTGCTTTTGCTGAGAAGAGCCGGCTATAAACTCAGCAATTACTCTTTTCAAAACAAGTTTAAACAATTTCTTTAACAATAATAACATTAGGCCTGATAGAACGACCGCTATACCCATGCCTCGTCATCTATACTAATATAATGAAGAGGAAAGATTTCTTTGTTTGTAATGAATAGGCTCCGAAACTACTGGACCGATTTCAAAAATTCTTTCACCTTTGGAAAGCTACATTATCCCCGAGTAGGCTATAATATAAACCGCCCCACGGTTTATATTATATCCCATAGGCTATAATATAAACCGTGGGGAGGCAGCTAGTCATTAATATAATCGGTAGTAAACGCAACTCCTATACATTCCAGGCCCGATGAAGGTATGGAGATGCAGATGTTAGGGGTGGTCGGCATGGGGGCGCCTGGCAGCGACAATGAGTCTGTCACCTCGCTGGAGTATCACAAACCCAACAATAGTACTATAGGTAAGGAATACTACCGCATTAAGGGTCAAAAACATATTTGGAGAAAGATTGTAATATTTTTTGGATTTTTTGTGAATGTTCATACAAGTTTATAAGTGCCTAATTTAGGCGTAAATAGATAAACATAAGTGTACAATATATTAAAATATTCTATATATTACTTAATAATTTAAATTATTAAATACATTATATTGTTCCAGATTTAAAAGTAGACGTCCACCGTAAAAACAGTTCGGAATCAAGCATGGAGGACAGCGCGGTGTCCGCCAAGCAGGCGGACGGTGTCGCCACCACCAAGGCGGACTTGTGCGTGGCGCAGCCCGAGCCGCCTGCGCAGGCGCCGGTGCCGGTGCCCGCCCCGGTACCAAACCCAGGCCCCGGTCCCTCCAAGACCCGTCCCCCCCACAGGTCCCGCTCCAAATCCGCCCACAGAAGGACCTCCAAATCCAAAAGAGCTCACGACACCCTCATCAACGAGCTGATCGTCGAGGTCGCCCGAACATCGCGCTTAGAGAAATCCTTACCTCTCCAGTTGTATGACGACGGACGCTTCGCCAAAGTGAGCAGGCGGTACCACGAGTGCTCCCACCGTCGAGGCAGCAGCCGGGACTTTTTTAAGGAGTGGCTGTATTTAGATGCGCAGGAGGCGGCCGGGGAGCCCTACCAGTCGAAGTTCGCGAGGCAGCTAAGTTCAGATTCCCGCGACAACTCCGAGCCGAGTGTCGGCCCCCCGTCCCCGAAGAAGAGGATAGCGTTACGACGGAGGTACACGAACTATCCCGACGAGAGCTGCACGAAGTCCGCGATGGCTCTAGCGACAGCGCAATCCTCCAACTTGAGAAGGAACTCCAATTCCACCATGTCCACGATACAGTTGCCGCTTTTGAATTCGACAGCGCAACTCGTGTCGCACATGAGGCGGCATTCGAATAATGCCGATACGGGTTTCTTCGCTAGTGTCGAGTTAGGCGAGTACATGATGGTCAACAATGAAGCCGCTATGGGAGATGCTGACAAAAATAAAGGCAAGAGTCCGGGGGTTAGAAGGATCAAAAGTGCCGCGTTAGAAATAGGATGTCCACCTCCTAGTGTATCGAATTTATCCCCTCATCCCAACAGTGCCGAAACTATTGGCGGACAAATGTTAAAGAACCCCAAAAGTGCAGTTATACCACCTCCCAGTAAAAGTTTGACCCGAGGACCGCACTGGAACTTGTACCCGAAGAACGAGGCGGGCGAAGGTTGCAGCTATCCATATTTAACGTACGGTTCGGAAATAGTGTATCCTATAGCGGAAATATCGGATGAAATGCAGACATCTCAGACGGAATCCGACCTGGATTCCAGCGGGGAGAGCTACAGTTACTACGATGATGAGAAACAGTTTCGAGGGTTTGATTGGGAAGCTGAGCAGTCTCCTGCCATGCGTTCCAGCGATTCCGACTACGAAAATAACGGTTCCAGATCCCCCTTGCTAGATAGGCCGTCGAACGTAAGAATGGTTCGTGCAAAGAACCAGACAGATTGTAAGAAACACTGTTGCGATCGACAAACCACCTCCAAAAACAACCCAGACTGTTCACATGACAAAACAAAACCAGTAAGACTGAAAAAGCTATCTAAACACGAAGCTCAATACGAGAAACGCAACGAGCGACAAAACGCTAATTGCGAGTGTAAAAGTAACGCTAATCCTAATGCAGATTATTTTGATAAAGCCAGCGCTAGTTCAAAAGATTTACTTATAGAAAAATCTAGTTTAGAATCCACCGAGAATGCTGAACAGTCGGAGAAAAAGACTGAGGAGCAGCAAGCCGGGGAGAAAAAACTCTGGGACCACGATATATCTAATTCTAGCAGTAGTAGCGATATAAATATAGCCAGGCCACCGGAAGATGGTAAAAACGATAAACATAATGCGCCAGAGACCGAGGAGTCACAACTTACTTGTGACAGTAAGAGTGCAGATGAGAAAAGTGTATATAGTTTGGATTGGCTATTTGAGGAGGCGCCGCAACCTAAACGTATGTGTTGTAAAGAATTAGGAGCGTGTGCACTCCCCGAAGATGTACTATGTCAAAAAATCGCCAATGCATTGGGCGAATCGTCTTCCAACGTCCCAAAGAATTTGGGCGCCATACCAAAGCAAATCAAAAACTTAGCGCGTTCGCGAGCTTCATCCCAGAAGGAAAACAAAAAGAAAGATTCTAAAAAGGAGAAAGATGAGAATCAAAATGAAGAACGTATATTAATGGATGCGGTCGAAGCTCAGGCTGCTTTGGTACAGGGGTTAGAATGCCTCTTTGCAGCGACTAACGCCAACACGGTCGTTATGCCACCCACAAACAGAGATGAGAGACCTCGAAGTCATAGACAAAGTTTAAGAGGCGAGAGGGAAAATTCGCACAAAACAAGAAAACGATCGATCGAGGAAGTGGCGCAAACATCCACAAACACGCTACTCCCTACTTCCATGCCGTTATTAGCGGCGTTTTTAAACTCTAGAGTAGATTTTGTACCATGTTGCTTACCTTCCTATGTACTACCGGATAACACCATCCACCCTTCTCCAGAAGCCACTCAAGGCCAAGCCCCTGAGGAAGGTCAAAGGTTGAGGCCACTAATCGAAAGGAACCATCGAAACCGAGTTAGGAAAATTAAACGTTCGACGCGTCAACGGAATAATCCGTCAGCCCAAAATAACACCGAGAAGAAAGAGAAGCCACCGAACAATGAATCATCGAACAATTCCACTAGTGTTCATTTTGCAACGTCATTTGAAGATACGACAGACGGAGCGATACATTGCTTTATGGATGAATACGGTAACTGGATGTCCTACACGTTTGACAAAAACAGTTCAGGGCGAGCGCAAGCACAACCCATTCCCTTACCCGAAAAGGAGGACAGCACGCGACCAACCAGAGTAAAACCTGTGGAAGCGGACAACCCTCACGAAACTGCCGGCGAAGGCAGCTGCGGCTCTCTAGATTCCGAAGCTGGCAACAGCGAAAGTATAGCGAAAACCAAACGCGGTGATAGTATAGACCATAGTTCCTCCAATCAAGGCAGTAACAACCCACTCCTATCGAGCAACAATAACGTATCAACAGTCGTACCTATCAACACAAATAACACGAATAAACGGTTCTATGTGTTCGACGGGGGGACTGGTTCCCACGCGGACCAACCCAGGTCTCCCGTGGCGTACGTGACTGATAGTTTATTGGAACAGATCGAGGCTGAGAGGCAGTCCCGTATGGGCTTGCCGAGCATGCATATCAACTTCTTGATGAGCCAACAGAGGGCGCACCAGCAAGCCCAACAAGACACCACATCAGCTAACATACCCAGCTTGATGCCTTCCATAGGCGAAGAGAGTGCCGACAACCTTCGAAGCAAAGTTTTAGAGGAAATAGAAAAGCCTAAACCAAAGAGCTACTATAAAATGAAAGTGTTCAATTGTTTCGAAGTTAAAGTATCTATGGACAGGCTGAAGTTAATGGCGCTGTTTGACAGGAATTTGACGTTTAGAGAAACGTTTGTTACCATATTATTGGCTATTATGGTAGCGGTTTTAGGTTCGATGGTTTTGAACCTCGGGTACTACAGGGATATATACGCGTTCTGGTTTTGTTTCATCATCGCTGGCAGCCAGTATTCGCTGCTGAAGAGTGTTCAACCAGACTCCGCGTCGCCAGTACATGGATTTAACAAAATGGTCGTGTTCTCGCGACCCGTTTACTTCTGCTTATGTACAGCGATACTGTGTATCGTGCATAATTATTTAGAACATACGGCTCCGGCTGAAGATGTTAATTTCAGGAGCAAACGTAGCGCTGATGTAGTGAAGCCTTTGACTATCTATGGATTTGCTGTTAACGAGAGAGATTTTTTATATGTCATCCAAGAGATCATATCGAAGTTCCTCCTGTTTTTTCCGCTGGCGTTCAGCTTGGGTCTTTTCCCTCAAGTCAATACGTTCCTCATGTACTTACTGGAGCAAATCGACATGCATATATTTGGAGGTAACGCTACAAGCAGCTTGAGCGCTGCAGTTTACTGCGTCGTGCGCTCCTTAGCTGCTATAGGTGTACTATACGGGTTCGCTTACAGCGCCCTAGTTGAAGGCAAGAAGTCCCAGCATCAGAAACACAACGTACTGTTTTCTATATTCTGTGGTCTTCTCGTACCAATAGCTTATCACTTGAGTCGTAGTGCGAGCGACTACACCCTCATATGGAATCTTATAAAGAAGCATTTGCTACCACCGGAGCTATATATCATACACAGTCCAGAATGTTCGCCAGAGATGGAGAAATGCGATCCTAACACATTATCCGATGACAAGAAGAATAACTCCGAAAGTAACATTTCTAAACAGAACTCCATAGGTAGCTCAGCGTCTAAAATCAACTTCAGTTCGGAAACGAACATTGCTAGGACACAGAAGCGATCGCAGACATCAAGTGTCAGCTCATTAAAGATGGATCCTAGAGGAGATACAATGAATTCAACGAACTCCTTGAAAACTGAGACCCTCATGGAAGAAAACAGTCAATCAAATCCTAATGCGAATAAACAGGACGGGAATGAGAAACCAGAGGAAGATATGGAAGATCCATTGCCGAAGAAACTCCAAGAGACGGTGAACGCTCGACTGAAGAATGACGTCATAGTCTGCACTTTCCTCGGGCTGTTCGTGTTTGGGTTGCACAGTACGACTGTGTTTACTACGCTGAGGCCGCAGCTGAATACGGTATGTTATAAAACTTTAAAGATCTTTCCTAAAATACCTTTAAGATGCATCTTCTTGCCTATCTGTCATAGGTGTTTCAGTAACTATAATAGCAATCGAATGAAAGGTGCAAAGATCAAAGATGTTCAAAAGTTAATACAACAATAAAGGTGTCATATGAATGGGTTTATTTGTATACTTTAGACATCAAATATAAGAATATTATGTATTTTTCAAAACATACCGATTCTGAGTCACACGAGTAAAGTATTCCTTAGTTATTTTCCCTTCCACATTAACTAAAAACTTTCTTAAACATAGCCCTTTTTCTGGCTTCTTCTAGAACCTACAGTTCTTTAAAACATCACGCTATATATTAAAGGCTATTTGTTGAAGGTGCTATGGATAATAGCGGGGGTCCTAGGCTGGGTGCTGCACTACCTGGTGCCGCAGCTCCGCAAGCAGCAGCCCTGGCTGTGCCTCGCGGGGCCCGTGCTGCGCCAGCACGAGCACGCGCAGTTCGAGGTCACTGAACCAGCTAAACTCATGTGCTTTGAGAAGGTATGACCTTACATTTAATATATTAGTTGCCTCCGTGTAGTTCCCGTTCCCGTGGGAATACAGGGAAATAATATAGCCTCTGTTACTCCCTTATAATGTAGCATTCCAATGGTGAAAGAATTTTTGAAATCGGCACTGAGTTCATTTATTACAAACATAAAACAAAAAAAAATATCTTTTTAATGTTACTGTAGTTTGGCTGTAATGAAATGAAATATATTTATTCATTCAAATAGACCTTTACAGGTACTATTCAGACTCAAATTCTCGATTCTGAAAGTTGGTTTCGGTGAGCAGAGTTGGCAATAATCTCGGCAATTACTCATTCAAAAATAGATTTTAAACATATATAGCACTGTCCCTTACGGAAGTATTATTTTATTTTGTCATAAAAATAAATTAGGGGAATCTTTCTGAAAAACAGATTTTTGCAATTCAAAACTTCTGGCCCATATAGTGCTTAAAAAATATCTTTGCAAATGAAATTACACCATAGACTTTCGGTGAAGGAAAACTTCCTGCATGTCCGAGATGTCACCATGTTCCTTCCGTCGCACCGCACCAGCCGTGCCTGGTGGTCTAAACCTCGTCGTTGTTATGGGAGGGAAGGGCTACCAATATGAGGTGATGATGACGAGGCGGTGTCCCTCAGATGTTCGTATACCTGTGCTTCGTGGAGCGCAACGTGGTGTACCCGGCGCTGGTGGTGGCGGCGGCTGCACAGGACGCGCCCGCGCTGGCCGACAAGTTCGGCGACGCGCTCGCAGCGCTGCTCATCTGTCTAGCCGCTTTCAAGTGTGAGTCAGACTACACAACACTATACCACACCATACTAGACCATACACTACCCTTAACTACACTAACCGACACTAGACCACACTCTACTACACAACACTACAGTCTAAAGTCTACAGAACACTAAACAAGACTGAACTTCACGACATGACCCAATACAACACTACACTCCACGTGACGACACTAGACTACACTACACTAGCCTAAGCTACACTACATGACACAAGATTACAACTCACCAGACTACACTGGACAACACTACACAAAACTTTACGATACTTCATGACACTTCACTACCCTACTAGATCTTTGTACTAAAAGTCGGCAACGCGTCGGCAATCCCCCTGATATTGCGGCGGTGATCACTTACCATCAGGTGGATCGAACGTTGTTAACCATAAAATAAACTAAACTAAACATCTAAACACCCGCTACCTAAATCAAAATATATATTCAATCTTATCTACACGAGGTTCAAAAATTAAAGGGCCCCAGTTTAATTCTTCGTCACTAGTAATTCTAATTTTTCCCAACAGGTTTAAGGCACGCCTACTCAGAACCGGATAGTCAGTACTTAATATTGGTGTTCGCCGTCCTGCTCTTTCAAATGGACCTGAGCAGTCAGAATATATCGGAGACATTTCTAGTAGACTACTTCATCATGGCCATTATATTTCATAAAGTCTACGAGTTTTTACTGAAGGTATGTTGTTTGATGGATTATTAAAATAATTTAATTTGTATATACCTAACTTGTTATACTATATAACTAAGCTCACATGTCTCATCCAAAAAAATATATCATTGCCATAGGTTCATATTTTTCCAATGAAAAATTATCAGGCTTTTTCCGTTTTCACAATGATGTTATTATTTTTATTTCTCGTAATACCCGTTGTAGTGTGGATGGTTACTCCCGAAAGTCGATTTTGATTCAATTTGATTCTAAGTCACTTTTTCTACACATACATTTAGGGTATTTTCGTAATAAGCATAAAATCCGTGGTGTATTCCTAAAGAGCACGAAATCACTCTAGTCGGTTTTAATTTCGGAAGTAAGTCAGAAATACAGCAAAGATCCCCCTCCCCCCACTTTTTGTGACAGAAAGCTACTACACGTATGTGATACGCTGATGATGTACTCTTAGGTGCAGTTCATAGTGACGTACATAGCCCCGTGGCAGATCACTTGGGGCAGCGCGTTCCACGCATTCGCCCAGCCGTTCTCAGTGCCCCACGCTGGCATGCTGTTCCTGCAGGCCGCGCTCAGTGCTGCACTGTCCTCGCCGCTCACTCCCGCACTGGGTACGTACCTAATACATATCGTCCCTTAGCTTCATCGAGCATGTAACCAATAGAGTAGCAATAGTGAGCCATTTGTTTAGCAACGCATCAATGATTAGTCACGTATAACAAACAAGCCACGCTCGAACTAAAACAGTACCCGACCAATAAGAGACCTGTGTGTACGTCTAGTGCAACACTTGACCTTGAGTCGGCCAATCAAAACACAGGGGCCGGCGCAGCGTTTTGGCGTATTTTGTTTTCTAACAAAACTGTTAACAGTTCTACTCTATTGGTTACATGCTCGATGCTTAGCTTACAACACCGCATAAGTAATTTTTACCAACTTTTCAGGAGACGAAAAAAACATTTTATTTTAAAAAGCCAACCGCCTTGCACGCTGTTTCTACTTTTTGAATTAAAGCCTCTTGTTGACTGAAATCTATATCATGTGAGCGCAGGTTCGACGCGCAATGAGCAGCTCTATCCAACGGCATTAAATGTAGAAACTGCCAACTTTCGACTTGAACGGTGTTGTCAGCTAAGGGACGATATGTGACGTCTCTAGCTACAAGAACCGATTCTTTTTATTACTCCCGCACAAATTGACTATCATCCCACTCTGGGACAGCAATGTGGCATGATGCCCCTCACCTTGACGGTCTAGAGAACAGCTTTTTCACGCCCCGCTTAAACGAACCAGGATCAAAAGTGGAGGAATATAGGAGTTTCCTACCGCAGACACTCAGGTTGTAGAATGAGCTCCCGCCATGGATTTCCCAATGGAGCGCAGCATGGGGTTCTTCAAGGGTGTGAAGAGATTTTTACAGGGTCGGCAACGCGTAAGTGACGCCCCTAGTGTTGTAAGCGTCCATAGGCTTCCCATCAGGTGGGACTGTTTGCCGGACGTAACTTACAGACCCCCAAAACGTCTATTTTGTCTCCTACGGTGTTCCCCAGGGGTCCGTTCTAGGGCCCCTGTTATGGAACATCCGTTTTGACTGGGCCATCCACGGGGAGGTGCTGCCCCGGATGGCCGTCATCTGCTACGCAGATGACACATTGGTAGCCGTCCGGCACAACACCTGGGTGGCTCTAAAGAGGAGGGCGGAAGTCGGGGCCTCCCTGGTGATCCGGAGGATCGGGGCGCTAAGCCTCCGAGTAGCGCGAGCGCCTCACCCTGGTGGCGGCGGTTGGCGGAGACTTCTTCTTGGCATCGTATACGCCATGCTGGGAAGTGAGAGGGCATGGGAGGCAGTCGCCGCCTTCTGCGAAACGCTCATTTCGTAGAAGATGGCGAGGGAGCGGGAGCGTGAGGCTGACCCCTTAGCGCCCCCGCTCCGGCGCAGACGAGTGGGGAGGAGAAGGCTGCAATGCATAGTCGCCCTCGCTCCCCCGTAGTGGTGCTTACTGGCGGGGAATGGGACTCCCTGCCAGCTGTAATAGCCCACATGTCCAAGGAGGGGACCAAGTGATCCTGGTCCCCTCCTTCTTGGCGCGGAGGCCCCGGCTTTTAAAGCTGGGGTCAGCTTGCAGATGTCGCGGTTGAAACACACTAGTGCGCCCGTGACATCTGCAAAAAAAGCATAGAGGATCACCGACAGCTTTATAGTGGGTATGCCTCTCTCGTTTGTTAGAAAATTATTGTAGTAATATCACTACCTTTTTTAAGTCGAGTAAAACAAAACGAACCTGTTTACCCACCACTTACGCATACAATACGCAACAGGCAGCGCCATCTTCATGACGTCATACGTCCGTCCGGTGAAGTTCTGGGAGCGGGACTACAACACGAAGCGCGTGGACCAGAGCAACACGCGGCTGGCCTCGCAGCTGGAGCGCAACCTGGGCGCGGACGACAACAACCTCAACTCGATATTCTACGAGCACCTCACGCGCTCGCTGCAGCACTACCTGTGCGGGGACCTCATGCTGGGCAGGTGGGGGCAGGTGCAGCAGGGGGACTGCTTCGGTGAGTCTTGTCTACAGATGTACAATACGCAACAGGCAGCGCCATCTTCATGACGTCATACGTCCGTCCGGTGAAGTTCTGGGAGCGGGACTACAACACGAAGCGCGTGGACCAGAGCAACACGCGGCTGGCCTCGCAGCTGGAGCGCAACCTGGGCGCGGACGACAACAACCTCAACTCGATATTCTACGAGCACCTCACGCGCTCGCTGCAGCACTACCTGTGCGGGGACCTCATGCTGGGCAGGTGGGGGCAGGTGCAGCAGGGGGACTGCTTCGGTGAGTCTTGTCTACAGATGTACAATACGCAACAGGCAGCGCCATCTTCATGACGTCATACGTCCGTCCGGTCAAGTTCTGGGAGCGGACCAGAGCAACACGCCGCACGACTTTTTGGTAATAATTTCGTGGTTTTGTTTAAAAATCTTAAGTCAGATTCTTAGAGATGTGTATTTAAAAAACTACCTATACTCAGATTATTCATTGTAGGCAGAGAAATGACATTTCCAGTGTTGCAGGTTTTTAGTCCCAAATAAATAGAGTTGTGGTAGATTCGAATTTTTACAACTAAAAGTCGGCTAAGGACAAAGGAAACTCGACTAGAGTTTCCTTTTTTTTATTCAATGTCAGAATGCCTTTATATAAATAAAAATATGTAATTTATGGTAATAAAACAGAAGACATACACGGTAGGTAATTAAATATTACATAAAATACTCTTATGTATATTATTTGTTTTTGGCTATTGGAAGAACTATGGTCATCACTTGTCACGCTATGGACGCCATTTTGTTTTGGTAGTGACTATTTGTGCGGGTACTGGACAAATAAATTATATTTATTCGTACATTTATTAATTTTTTTTTTATTAAACATGAATTGGATGATAAGCCTATGTTAGGTTAATTAAATTAATAACATTTATTCGATTTTATTTATTTAATTTTGGTTTCAATTAAATTCAAATTTAGTTTTAAAAAATGAAATTTTGGGATTTTCGACTAGATTTATGTATCGGATACTGAAAGAACAAAACTGCCGAACATCACTATTGTAGCGGGTCACCCTTTTTTGTATCAGTGACAGTTGCACTTGTCATTTTTCTGACTCGAATTATTAATCCGACTATAGGTAAAAAATTGGCAGATATTCACTCGATTACAACATTACTGGGTCTTGTAACAGATTGATCATCAGAATTTTACATTTTATAAAATTGAAAATCTCTTAAACTGATAAAGATATAGTTGCATAAAGTTTACTATATTTCTTGCAAGTAAGGCCAACAGTGAGGCTAATTTTATCAAACACATTTTAGATGAAATCCAAAGAACAATGGACCTTATAATGATAAGAATGGTGTTCAAATTCCAGTGTTAGCATCAGACTACTTAAACTGCCTAGTGCATATAGTGGAGATGGGCAACGGTCTGGTCTCCTTCCAACTCCGGGGGTTAGAGTTCAGGGGGACGTACTGCCAGCAGAGGGAGGTGGAGGCGATATCGGAAGGACCCGAAGAAAGTAGCGGTAAGTGATTATATTTACTGTTGTTTTTTTATATTCTTCAATCAATTTAGGTGTTATATATGGCAAGGATTAATGAAGTCCATTCGAGAACAGAAGAGACGCTGATTCTCAGGTTCTAGTTAGCGTTGCCGAACTCTTGTAATCATCTGAATATGTCACCACTTATTTGCGATAGTATTTATTTTTCTGAAGAATAAGCTGTGTAACTGTAGACTGATTTAGGCTGTCCATAGTTTCCAATGTTTATCTAATACTGGATGACCCGTGCAACTTCGTTAGCGTCACTTCCCCCACACTTTTCATAGGTGCTCCGCTCCTATTGTCTGTAGCGTAATGATATATAGCATATAGCCTTCCTCGATAATTTTTCAAATTGGACCAGTAGTTACTGAGATTAGCGCATTCTAATAAGCGAACAAACAAAGTCTCCAGCTTCAACACCAGAAGAAGCACATAAAATCCATCCTTAGGGCATCACGTCTCAGTCTCACGTCACCAAAAACCGCACCATTAATGGTTTAAAGACTGGTTCTAGTTGACATAAGGGTAGGGGGGCCCAATGGGCTTGGATTGCTTAGAGCTTCAATAAGTCTTGATCCGTCACTGTGTGAAAGAAAAGAAAGAAAGAAAAAGTATTTATTCGGGACATCACACGACATTACACGCACATATATATGTATATGAAACAAACAAACACAGGTAAATGCAATGCTGCATAATCAAAATCAAAAATATTTTTATTCAAATAGGCCAAATTGCAAAGCACTTATGAATAGACTCTAACGCTCGGTTCGGAAGGTTGGTTTTGCTGAGAAGAGCCGGCAATAAACTCAGCAACTACTCTTTTTAAAATAAACTTAGATTATAATACATTTCAAGGAATTAGTCTCACTGACAATATCTGCGTGGTAGGGAACGACATAAATGAAATGCCCGGAACAGGTCGCGACTCAGCATAATGCAAGGGCTAATAATATACCGTGTGGTGTAGAAGGCGTCAAGAGCTTGTGTGGTGATGTGATGTGGTATGATGTGGTGTAGAAGGCGTATGGAGCGGCGCGTGGTGGTGCGGCGGGCGGGTACTAGCTCCTGGGGCCTGGTGGGCCTTGCGCTGGCTGGCGTGGCAACTCGCCGCCACGCGCTACGTGCTCGAGGGGTACTCCGTGACCGACAACAGTGCTGTCTCCATGCTCCAACTCTTCGACTTTAGGAAGGTGCTGCTCACGTATTACGTCAAGGTAACTAACAACATATTTTTGCTCGTGGTATGTCTACCTTTTTGTTAAGTGGACCTCTGTGTATGGACATTCTCAATACAGCCAAGTTTGGGTCCAAAGTGTCTTATCAAAAAAAAAAACTGTTATTTTTAGATCCTGTTCGAGCATCTAACGGAGTACTAAATTATTTACCCCAAAAATGTTATAGGCAAAACTTTTTTCGTTAAGTTCCACGAATTCCCTTATTCTTATTGTTCTTTATATTTGTTCTAAATAGTCTAAACTCTATATTCCATTAAAAACGCCTTAGAAACTTTTCTCGAGTCTACTATAAAGTCTCAGAATCACACCTCTAGTTTAATATTGCTTGGTCAGGTCTAACCAAATTTTCTCCATATTCCAGAGCATAATCTACTACACAATTCAGTCGCCGAAGCTCGAGGAGTGGCTCTCGTCCCCCACCCTGGCGGAGGCCTTGAAGCCGATGGGCGAGAGGAACTTTGTGGACCTCGATCCGATATTCAACGTCAATTTGGATGAGGACTACGATTTTAGAGCTTCGGGTATAACTAGGTAAGGTTTTTAGTAGTCCAATATAGGTTAAGGAGGTACTCAGAATGGCAATCAGTTTTAATTTTTATAATTAACTAGCTGCCTCCGCGCGGTTTTACCCGCGTAGTTCCCGTTCCCGTGGGAATACAGGGATAAAATATAGCCTATGTTACTCAGTGATAATGTAGCTTTCTAATGAAAAAATAATTATTAAAATCGGTCCAGTACTTTTTGAGTTTATTCGTTACTAGCTGCCTCCCCGCGGTTTTACCCGCGTAGTTCCCGTTCCCGTGGGAATACAGGGATAAAATATAGCCTATGTTACTCGGGGATAATGTAGCTTTCCAAAGGTGAAAGAATTTTTGAAATCGGTCCAGTAGTTTCGGAGCCTATTCATTACAAACAAACAAACAAACAAATCTTTCCTCTTTATAATATTAGTGTAGACTAGTTGATACTTTGTACTGTCTAAACTATGAATCTTATTGAATGAAAGCGACTGACACTTATGTCAAACGCCATTAAGTAACATTACAAAAGTTTACGAATTCATAAGTCGTAAAAGGTCTATTAATCTTTTGATAATTACAATCTCCAGGAGCAGTTTCTGCAGCGTGTACCAAGAGTGGATAGTGCAGTGTGCAGCTCGACGTGGAGCGGCGTGGCGGCGGCGGCGCGAGCGCGAGCGCGACCGGGACGCGCCGCTAGTCACGCTGTGCTTCGCGCTATCACTTGTCGCGAGGCGAGCTTTGGCTGCAGCACAACATCTCACTGCATCTAGGTTAGAGCTCATCATCATCAGCTCATATCGCGTAGCTCGTCTCCACCGAGGAACAGTGACGGGAATTAAGGAATTGCCTAGAGCATCACCTCTGGGGGTTACCAAAAGAAGCACAAAAAAATCCATCCTTAGGGCATCGCGTCTCACTCTCACGTCATCATAAGAACCCTTATCACTTGTCGCGAGACGGGCTTTAGCTGCGGCAAAACATCTTACTGCTTCTAGGTAAGAGCTCATCATCATCAGCTCATATACGTCTCCACCGAGGAACAGTGACGGATAAACATTTGAACAAATAAAGCAATTGCCTGGGGTTTGGGCCACCACGCGGACCTACTGCGTATTGAGGACCTCACATACATTTTATTGTGACATCTTGGGCATGCAGGTTTTCTCCGGATGTTTTCCTTCACCGAAAGCCAGAGGTGTAAATCCGTGTATCTAAAAAATAAACGGAAGCAAATCTTACAAAATCATTAATAGTTTCATGTATTGTCAGCATTCATATATCCAAAATCCTAACTAATATTATAAATGCGAAAGTAATTCTGTCTGTCTGTCTCGCTTTCACGCTAAAACTTCTGAACCGATTTAAATGAAATTTGGTACACGGATAGTCTAAAACCTGAGAAAGGACATAGGCTACTTTTTATCCTGGGAAAATGGAAGATCTCCCGGGAACGCGGGGACTAGTTAATCTTATATCAAAAGCCAAAAAATCACTGTTGACCGGTGCTATGAAACTTGAACTTGTTTATTAAATCTAGCTACTATATCATATATGTTATTGTCAACAGCGTGGAGTTCTTCCTGTACGGCGTCCACGCACTCTTCAAGGGAGACTTCCGCATCACGTGCGCACGAGACGAGTGGGTGTTCGCTGATATGGCGCTGCTGCACTCTGTGCTGGCTCCTGCTGTGCGGATGGCGCTCAAGCTGCATCAGGTAGGTTCCAGGAGGCAGGCTATGAGGTCTAATAAATTAATAATTCAAAAGGGCTAAATGTTAGGCTCACTGAGAGCGAGGCCTCATTAGTGCGTTGCGCTGCGTTGCGTCGCGTTAACGCAACGCAGGTTTTTTTATGCCACAAGAGTGAAAACAGGCGGTCCCACCTGATAGAAAGCTTTGGACGCGCGCAACACCAGGGCCGTTACTCAGCGTTGCCGACCCTTTTTTTTTTAACCCAGGGAAATCGTTAGGTAAAAGATATCCGGCGGCTGGGGATTGACCGCCGTACGTTGTTATGTCGGTTATCTGCAGTCCGACTATAACCCTAGGGTGCTCTACGTGTCGCTACTACCCGCTGGGTATATGAGAGGGCCGAAGCATTCGTCCACGCCTAGCAGCGACGGCCTGAAGGGCCTCCTCTCGGTCATCGGCAGCGGGGGCCGGGGTTCCGGTCCTAAGGACTGGACTGCCGGTCTCCGCCGCCACGCCTTGAGTTGCGTGCGAGAGCACACGCGCACAGTCTTGAGCCCGAAGACTTTGGTGTTGGGTGGCCGACTGTCCCAAATCGGCCACCCTCGGGCTCGGGGGTGGAAGCGTGCATAACGTGCGTACATAACGCAATCGCAAAAGGAGCGGAGAGCGCCCCACGACCTTTCACGAGTGCAGCGCGCTCACTCGCCCAGGCCGGGCAAACCTCCAGCGTGTGCCGGGCTTCCTCCTCGGCGCACCCGTCACAGTGGTGGCGCACGGGGGACGGCTCCCTCCCGGCTATACGATGCAGATACCTCCCGAAGCACTCGTGCCCCGAGAGCCGGAAGGACAGCACTCCATGTCCTCGCCCGAGCCACTCCCTCAACGATGGCATCGATAGTCTGTGTTGCAAACCCTGTAAAGAGTGTATGCACGCCGTCGCAGCTACGTCTCAGTTCACCCGGCAGTGGATCACAGTCGTCTCTTGTCTACCGCCGTCATCTGCCGTCTAAAAAACGTTCGTATTGACATTGCAGGACCACTTCATGTTCCCCGAGGAGTACTGCAGCAGCTCGGCGCTGTTCGCGGCCATCACGTCGCACTCGCAGCGCCTCGTCATCTGCCACGAGGCGGCGCCGGCGTGGCGGCATAATGTTCTGCGGGGGGCGCCGCATCTACTGGCACTTAGGTACGTACACACACACACACACACACACACACCCACCCACACACACACACACACACACACACACACACACACCCACACACACACACAGACGCACGCACACGCACGCAAGCAAGCACGCAGGCACGCACGCACACACACACACGCATACACGCACGCGCGCACGCACACAAGCACGCACACTCGCACATCGTCCCTTACCTTACAACACCGCATAAGTCATTTTTACCAACTTTTCAGGAGACGAAAAAAACTTTTTATTTAAAAAGGCCAACCGACTCGCACGCTGTTACTACGTTTTGAATTAAACCCTCTTATTGACTGAAATCTATATCATGTGACCCATGGTTCGACGCGCAATGAGCAGCTCATTCCAACAGCATTAAAATGTAGAAACTGTCAATTTTCGACTTGAGCGGTGCTGTAAGCTAAGGGACGACATATCATCATCAGTTCATTAGGTACAGACACATACACACGCACACACGGACGCACGTACACATATCATCATCAGCTCATATACGTCTCCACCGAGGTGCTCGAGCCTCCCCTAACATCAAGGAGGTGTAGGTAGGTAGTCATAGTCCACCACGCGCATACACACTACCATTTTCACTATATACACAAACAGACCATATAACAAAATGTAACACAAAATTAGGGAACAACAATAAACCGTACAAAACCCAAAAGCTACACAATGACAATAAAGTAAATTTGAAAAAAATTGTAAACGGAAATAAAATAAAATTGTGTATCCAAGGAGTTTCTGAAGACAACCACTTGTATGCAGTACTGTTGTATAATCTTAATATATATAAATCTCGTGTCACAATGTTTGTCCTCAATGGACTCCTTAACCACTTAACCGATTATAATAAAATTCGCACACCATGTGCAGTTCGATCCAACTTGAGAGATAGGATAGCTTACATATACTTGGACCCGGTAGGTGGCGCTGGTGGGCAGAACAAAGTCTGCCTGGTCCACTATTATCTATATATTAAAGTATACTTATAATTGGTGACCATAGTAAACTTTGCTTAGTGTAGAATCAAATTGCCCACATTTAATATAGTCCGGGTTCTACTGAACTACAGTTGAACTGAAGAGTCCCCCACTTCCAACATGTATGGATAACGAGGTCAAAAAAATGATGATGACCAGCTGATTTTTTTTTTATTTAGTTGGTAAATATTTACATAATTAAACAGTCATATTGTCGGTGAAGGAAAACATCGTGAGGAAACCTGCATGCCTGAGATGTCACAATTAAAGGCATGTGAAGTCCGCCAATCCGCACTAGGCCCGCGTGGTGGACTATGGCCTAAACCCCCTCGATGTTAGGGGAGGCTCGAGCTCCTCGGTGGAGACGTATATGAGCTGTTGATGATGATGATTGATGATGATGATTGTCCTCAGGGAAAATTAGCTTGATAGTAATCACTTGGAAAATTTGTTCAAGGGAACCCGGACTAATATATTTTATTATTAATTCCAGACACGTAATGGACGAAGGCACAGACGACTACAAGATAATAATGCTGAACAAACGCCACCTAGGGTTCCGTGTGATCAAGTTGAACCGCGAGTGTGTGCGGGGGCTGTGGGCCGGGCAGCAGCAGGAGCTCATCTACCTGAGGAACAGGAACCCGGAGAGGGGGTCCATACAGAATGCTAAACAGGTTAGAGATAGTGGTGATGATGGTGGACTTTTGGATGTATAATTTAGATGTCCGTAATTATGATGGATCATACCTCTACAACAATCTATTTACCAAATTCATCTAAACTTGTTTGATTAAGTTACAATTTTTGATATTGATTATGTTAGAAATGTCGAAGTTTGCTCATGCTTGATTAGGTTAACAAGCATTCACATTAGTGCGCCCGTGACATCTACAAAAAAGCATAGAGTATCACCGACAGGTTTTTAGTGGGTATGCCTCTCTCAGCAGAGGAGAGTCCCACATAACCACCCGCACCGTCCCTTCAAGGGGGTATGCGTAATGCATTTTCCTGTCGGAAAAAAAAGGTTAAACAAGCATGAGCAAGTACAATATATGAAATACTAAAAATAAAATAAATACTTAAGGTAGCTAACGGAGCTTCGTGCGCGAGTCTCTCTCGCATTTGACCGGCATTTTTTATCTAAAATAGCAAAATTGTATTATTTATCTTACCCGAGTATCTTTTAACTTACTCGAAATTATATTAATAAAAAAAAATCTGGTATAATCTCTGGTAGAATCTAGCACTTTTTTTATGTACTTGTGCTATATCTCTTCGTGTGTTCCGTGCACAGGCTCTCCGAAACATAATAAACTCGTCGTGCGACCAGCCCATAGGGTATCCCATCTACGTGTCTCCGCTGACCAGCTCCTACGCTGACACGTCGCCCGCGCTGCGCAGCCTGCTCGGTGGGCCGGTCTCTGTGCCGGCTATCCGACGAGCTTTGGCTGCTTTGTGGACACGGTGAGACATTATAATACACAGTGTATTACACACAGCACACTTAATTACACGCTATATTACGCACTACACATTTAATTACACATTACACACTATATTACACTCTACACACTTTATTACACTCTACACACTTTATTACACACAACACACACACTGTATTTCACACAACACACTGTATTTCGCACTACACACTATATTATGCACACCAAAGGGAAAACCAAGCAAGCCTTAGAATTGCTACAGCCGAAACCGGCAAGAACGACATTATACTATACTACACCCTTAAGTCCGGTCGCGTACCAGGATAAATGTCGTACAATTACCCCATTGCTTACTGACAGTTGCCACAGACATCAGTTGTGAACGCCGTACCAAAAACCACACACATACAAAACGACCAATTGTCGCAAATAAAAGGTTTGTAATCCCTTAAGACTCCGGTTTTGGGACTGGGGTGAATATTTACCCGAGAGAGATAGTATGACTGTCCCATAAGTTGGGATTTTATATGATATGTTTTCATTAACATAGTATCCGTCGTCGTTGCGGTGAGGGTTGTTCTTCCGGAGGTGCCTGTGATGCGGCCGCGGCCGAGGCGGGGGCTCGGCCCGCGCTGCACCCCGTCCACAACCCCAACCTGCCTCCGCACCCCTCACACCTAGGGTTGGGGCTGCACCACTCTAGGACCTCGTTGGGTGAGTACCACACACTAACCAACCCGGACAGCTGGACAGCTCTAGAACCTCGCTTGGTGAGTACTATACATGCACCACCCGCTCCACCCTGGGGCTGGACAGCTCCAGGACCTCGCTGGGTGAGTACATCACACACGCACCACCCTGGAGTTGGAGAGCTCCAGTACCTCGCTGGGTGAGTACCACACACGCACCACCCGCATCGCCCTGGGGCTGAACAGCTCCAGGACCTCGTTGAGTGCGTACTACACACGCACCACCCTGGAGTTGGAGAGCTCCAGGACTTTACTGGATGAGTACTATGGTGGATAGACTCCGTAGGACGATGCATACCCAATCGAGAACAACTCCTCGCTAAGTGAACAGCTCGATTTAATGTTCAATGAGTCCAAAGGTTCGTCCAACGTTGTTGTAAACTCTTCTGAACTTCTCTTCTTGAGAAGAATGGCTTGGACAGCATTCAAAGAAAATACCAGTAACTATTGACCATGTTTTTTAAAACAGTTGAATTTTGTGCCACTATTATATAAAAATCAACCTTCAGAACAGAGAATTAGAGTCGACAATGAATGAAGTTTTAATAAATTCCCCTCCCCCTACAGCCGGTACCCGAGGCAGCGTGTGCGGCGGGTCGGGCAAGCCTCCCCCTCCCTCCTCCACGCTGGCCTCGCTGGCGGGCCTGCTGCGGGACCACTCGCACCAGCACCAGCATCAGCACCAGCACCAACATTCCCACGATGACCCTGGTGAGTTATCTACAGGATAATAACCTAACACTTTGTGTTAGATGAATTAGTTTCATAACAATTTGTAAAATAAAAGTTTGTTCGATTTGGGAGTTTCTGTCTTGATTCGATCATCGTTGGACTTAGAGCCAATATAGTGACTGTTTAAGAATATTAGGAATATAATATTTGAAAATAGCCAAATCGGTGCAGATGTTCTTGAGATTTGCTTTGCCATTCATATAATTATTTTTCCCCCTGAAAATTTGTGTTATTCGATAAAGTTGAGAGCGTACTCATTTTTAAAAGGCCGGCAACGTACTTGTGGCTCCTCAGGTGCTGCGAGTATCCATGGGCGGCGGTAATCGCTTACCATCAGGCGATACGCCTGCTCGTTTGTCGTCCATAACATAAAAAAAAAAAAAAAAAAAAAAAAGTTGCAATTTTTTTATTGTTGGGTCATTTAGATGTCAGAAATTATACTTTTATACAAGCTTTTATTTACTTATATCTTCAATGTTTTCAGCATACGGCAGCCAAGTGGATAACAGTTCCCCTCGACGAAGAAGCGAAGAGAGAGGTGGTAGTGTGGGGAGCGTGGGGGGTGGGGGCAGTATAGGCGGAGGGGGGAGCATAGGGGGTGGGGGAAGCATAGGGGGAGGGGGCAGCTACAGTCGGAGGGAGAGGAACATGCGTGCGAGGAGTGCCGCCAAGGAACCCGCTAGACAGGTAAAAATGCACTCAGGTTGTGGAATGAGCCCCCCGCCATGGTATTCCCAATGGAGTACAACATGGGGCTGAAGGGAGTGAAGAGATTGTTACAGGGTCGCAAGCGTCCATAGGCTACGGTAACCGCTTCCCATCAGGTGGGACCGTATGCCTGTTTGCCTTTGTGGTATAAAAAAACAAGTGCAAGTCGGAGTCATGCACGGAGGGTTCCGTACCATGTATTAATCGCTGTTATTAGTATCGAGCAAGAAACGGTAAAAAAAATCTAGTTTGTTGTATGGGAGCCCCCCTTAAATATTTATTTTATTTTTCGTATTTGTCGTTATAGCGGCAATAGAAATTCATCATCTGTGTAAATTTCAAATGTCTAGCTATCACCGTTCTTCAGATAAAAAAAAATCGGGTGGGGCTGTGCCGGGGCACACGGCCGTTGGTTTTGACGTGAAACGTCTATGTTAGCGAATCGCTTTTAAAGTAAAATATTTAAATGCAAACAAGATTGACGCTGTTTTAAGTATTTTAATAAATAACAGCGAGCTGACTATATAAGTGAAATATTCACACCACATTTTTGTTTCTAAGACTAATAGTTTTTTCATTATTAAGGTACGATGATATAGACCTTTTCGTTACGGTCCACTTTTTAAACCTGGTACCCGGATGTTTCGACACGATTTTAAAGACGTTTCACGTCAAAAACCTTCACATGATTCAAATAGTCCGGTATTGTACAGGGCGGGAGTCGAACCCGCGCGCGGCGGGAACGCGGCACGCCGTCGTCGTTCCGGCTGCTCGCCGCCGACCACGCCCGGCTCGAGTCCGGGACAAGTACTAGCCATCCCGGGGACGATACCCAGGTCAGTTTCATAACTAATCTTATATATAAAATTGTCGCACCGACTTGGGAACGCACCGACTCACGATCATGAGGGTGCCGGTTCAAATCCCTGGCCCGTACCTCTGAGTTTATAAAAACTTACGTACGGATTCACACCACTGGCTTTCGGTGAAGGAAAACATCGTGAGGAAACCTGCATGCCCGAGATGTCACAATTAAAGGCATGTGTAGTCCGCCAATCCGCACTAGGCCCGCGTGGTGGACTATGGCCTAAACCCCCTCGATGTTAGGGGAGGCTCGAGCTCCGAGCGTGGAGACGTATATGAGCAGTTGATGATGATAAAATTGTCGTGTCGCGGTGTTTGTGATTAAACTCCTCCGAAACGGCTTGACCGATTCTCATGAAATTTTGTATCCATATTCGGTAGGTCTGAGAATCGGGCAACATCTATTTTTCATCCCCCTAAGTGATCACGGGAACGGGAACTACGCGGGTGAAACCGCGGGGCGGCAGCTAGTTTTCCTATAAAATTAAAAAAAACATACATACTTAGTCTGGCCATAAATACTGTTACACCTAAAAATAACAAAATATTACATTTGAATTTGGAATCTGTTATTATTTTATGATTGTTTATTGTGTTTTCTCATTTTAGCGCCAATCATTGTACAATATTTTGCGATATTAAAATTGTGCGGGCTGATAAAGAGAACCGAATCGCTATGATTGCGTAACACAAAGTAGGTATGGAGCCAAATGCAGTTTTGAAAACTCTCTATACGCTTGGTATTAGTAAAATGTTAGTGTACCGGGCTATTAATAGGTACAATGAGACCTCCTCTGTTTGTGACAGAAAAAGATCTGGCCGTCCACGTAGTGTTCGTAGGAAAAAGGTGGTCAAAGCAGTAAGGGAAAGAATTCGAAGAAATCCTCTCCGAAAGCAAAAGATTTTATCTCGGGAGATGAAGATAGCACCTAGAACCATGTTGCGTATTTTAAAAGATGACTTAGGACTTGCTGACTATAAGAGATGTACTGGTAATTTCTTAACTGATAATTTAAAAAAGAATAGGGTGGTAACATCGAAACGACTACTGAAGCGGTACGCAGAGGGAGGTCACAGAAAAAAAATGTTTACGGATGAGAATTTTTTTACAATTGAGCAACATTTTAACAAACAAAATGACCTTATTTATGCTAAAGGCTCTAAGGAAGCTTTCCAATTAGTCGACAGAGTGCAACGTGGCCACTATCCGACTGCAGTGGTGGTTTGGTGGGGTATTAGCTATGAAGGAGTGACTGAGGCATACTTTTGTGAAAAAGGAATCAAAACATCGGCACAACAGTATCATGATAGTATTCTTGAGAAGGTAGTGAACCCCCTAAGCAACGCCATGTTCAATAACCAAGAATGGTCCTTCCAGCAAGACTCGGCTCTGGGTCATAAAGCTCGGTCTTCGCAGTCTTGGTAGGAAACGAACATTTCGGACTTCATTAGAGCTGAAGACTAACCGTCGTCTAGTCCCGATCTTTTTCCGCTGGATTATGATTTATGGTCAGTTTTAGAGAGTATGGCTTGCTCTAAATGCCAAGATAATTTGGAGACGCTAAAACAATCCATACGATTTTCAGAGAAGATTTTATCCACGAAAAGAGTGCGTGCTTTTATCGATAACTGGCCTTAACGTTTAAAGGACTGTAATGCAGCCAATGGAGACCACTTCGAATAAGCTTTTTATATTTTAAATTGTTTTATACTTATGTATTAAACTAACACACTGTAAAAGTAATAAATGTTATTTGCAGTACAAAAAATATTTTTTTCTTTGTATCAATATTTATGGCAAGACTAGGTAAATAGGTTCTTCTAGCCAAGGATGCTCCATAGGTCGTCAACGCCTTGTATGGACGGGTCAGAGACTACACTAATATTATAAAGACTGTGCTCATTTCAAAAATTCTTTCACCTCTAAAGCTAAATTACCAGGGATTAACATAGGCTAAATTTTATCCCTCTATTCCCACGAAAGCGGGTGCAGCTAGTTATTAATAAAAAAGGTACCTTGTGGTCGTTGGAAATTGATCAAAATGTTAATATAAGTTCGCGAATGTATAAATCAATATATTTATATCTATTTGTATGTTGCAGGAGGGGAGGGAGTGGGAGGGAGCGTGGCGGGACCAGCCGCGGCGCGCGGCTAGTGTCAAGGTACGAGTTACCTTCTTAACAGACTTACTGCTTATCTAGCTGACCCGGCAATCGTTGCCCTGCCATAAGAATGACACTTCATGTAAATTAGTTTATGTCATGAACAACAGAGAAATTTGGATATTCTTCATACAAAAACACAAAAATCGCGGCAAAAAAATTGTTGATGATGAGGAGGAAAAATATTTTACGACCTATTCCTACTTACAGACCTACTAAATATACATAAAAATTGGTTAAGGCATTTTGAAAGAGTTCGATAGCAAACACTGTGACAAAATAATCTATACTAATATATGAAGCTTAAGAGTTGAGCTTAAGAGGTGGAGCATCAATCAAAAATGTTCCAAAAACGAGCAAGTTTAATATATTAGAAGATTTACATCTCCGTGTTGAATAGGTCTGCGGCACCGGAGCCTCCAGCGGGGCCTCTTCCTTAGAAGACGTGGCTCGGAGCCCCAGCGGGGCGGGGGTCGGGATGGGGGTCGGCGTGGGGGCCGGGATGGGGGTCGGCGCGGGGGTCGGCGCGGGGGTCGGCGTGGGGGTCGGGGACGTGTCCCTGCCCGACTGCAAGATCCTCGCCAACAGGAACGCCAGGCAAGACGAACATTTAAACAGGTACCCACCGGACTGGTCTATGGACACGGCAACTCATTGATCTGATGCCGCCATCATGGAACTACTTAAATATGAAATATTATTATATAGGTACAAAGTTTTGGATATTTTTATTTTGTGATGAGTGAAATCGTGGGGCAGAAGCTAAATTGCAAAACTACTATAGGACTCGATAATGACACAGTCGAGTAAGATTTCACGTTTAAATTACATTAATCATTAGATTACTTACAAAATTTTAAACATAACTTGTCCTTTATTTACGAATCCACGACTCGCGGCTCAGTCAGGGTCACTAACCACAAAGCCAACCGGGCTGTCGAATTATACTGTAATAAACCTTCTGTACCAAAGCTAACTTGACTCGTTCTTTAAATTTATTCATAGGCAATTCTAAAATATTTGTAAGGATTTTGTTATAAAAACGTGCATCAAGTCCTGAAAATACGGATGGCAGCTTACAATAAGCATTAACATACCTCAATCTCCAGGTACTACATAAACGAGGGCACATCCAAGGACCTGTCCAAACTTAGCAAGGAGATCCGCCACGAGCGCGAGAGCTACCGCGAGCTGACCGGCAGATACATTGAAAAACCGGACACGCAGAAGGACGCACCTTACGACATATCCAATAAGGAATCCATACTGAAGAAGAGTGCGAAGAGTAAGAAGGTGGAGTTGAAGACGAGCTCGGTCCACGTGGGTAGTAAGGTGGTGATAGTGGAGCCGTTAGGGGTGTATGATTGTATTAACTTGGGGCGGCGTATCGATGTGGTGTGGCCGGCGGGAGGGCAGAGGGAACGCGGCGGCCGCTCGCACTGGGGCGCCTGGGTGCCTCGGGCTGGGATGGATGGACTGGTAACTATAATACTACATACTATACTGTACTACACTATACTGTACCATACTATGCTATACTATACCATACTACACTATACCATGCTATACCTTCTTCTTCTTCCTGCCCTTATCCCACCTAACCAGGGTCGTCACAACATGTGTTTTTCTTCCATTCCTCTCTGTCAGCCGTCATTTCATTCATCACTCCCTTCTTACACATATCAGCTTTCACACAATCCATCCATACTTTCTTCGGTCTTTCTCTACATTTACGACTATCCATAACTTTCCTCGGTATATATTCAGTTTTAAATGTTATAGCTATTATTTGTAAATGTTCCTAATAACCAATAAATAAATAAATATCATACTATACCATACTATGCCATACTATTCTACACCATACAATACCATTCTATACTACACCATACTAAACCGTACTACACTATACTATACCATTACTATATATTAAAACTATCTTCCTATAAATATATTACATCATTAATCATTATAATACCACCCTCAGGTTGTCCACAAATGGACCCCAAACCACAGGGACCCGAAACTGCGGTCCCACGTCGACAAGACGATACTCCTTCTACAAATAGACGACAAATTCGTTCCGATCGCCGAGAACTGCGTGCAAGACCTCGGCGATGAAGTCTGAACTCTATAACACAAGTAACAGAGATCATATTACCTTTTAAACACAACAGATATTTATTATAAGTTTTTTTTAACTATTACTCTAAGTTGTCAGCTCAGTTGACAAAGAAAAGTTACTATTTAATTAGATGTTTAAAAAATTGGCTATCAAATTTGTTTTAATCGATTTATTTCAATGAGATACTGAGGTTTTTTGTACCTCCAAAAGTTATTTTATTATTTTAATGCTTAGTTTACGTGTCTCAACCTACCTAGGTTTGTTGTCACAAATGTATCGATGAAATTATTTAATTGATCATTGATAATATCGATTTTAACATCGATTATGAGATTATCGAATTTCTAATCGTACTTTAATTAATGTGAGGATACTCTAAAAAATCACTCGATTATGTAATTTTAAAGTAATAATCGTCTGAATAATATCGATATGGCCTGGGTAATATCGATATTTGAAACAAAATCGGACATTTCTCGTAAAAATGCATAACGTCGTTGAAAATTACGATTTAGTTTGGGTAAATATGGATCTTATGATAATGTACATACGGTTCCTTGTTAACTAACAAGCAGCCATGCTTCTTTATGTGGATAGCTTAACGTAGCCCTGTATATAAACTGTAAATAATGTAAAAATAATATAAACACTGTATATTCAGTATATATCAAAAATTGGTATACATTACGGTACATAAGTAGATAATTCTTTTTTTATTTTTGTTACGATTTTATTGCTAAATTTGTTTTTTTTTATAATAAAATAAAATTATTGAAATTCTCTCCCAAATAAAGCATAGTCTCCTACTCGACACCAAATGAACGCTTGTGTATTTTATTTATGAAAAAAAAGTATGTAAATAATGACACACGATGTGTGTGTCTGTATTAATTTCAATGGACGCATATTGCAAACTTTTTATTCTCCCAATATATAGTATTTTACAAAAGAACAATATAACTATATATATAACTAGTAGTTTTACCCGACCTTCAATTTTCCCGGGGTAAAAGGTAGCCTGTCCTCTATTTCTGCACCAAATTTTGTCTAAATCTTTTCAGTGGTTTTAACAGACAGAGCTACTTTTATATTAGTATGGATTTTATACATACACTTATCTCAAGCTTCACATAGGTTAGTTACTTGAGGAATTTAGACAAAATATTTTCGAATTACCTTTCTACAACCGCTCTCAAAACTTAAAAAAATGCAGTCATAAAAACATCTTATGTTATTTTAAAACCTATTTCATAGGTTTGTCAAGTACCTTCTAAATCCCTTCAGCCCTTGTCCATTTAGTAACAATGACTCATCCATTACTTTCATTCTCATCCTTTCGCTTTTATGATATCAAAGCCAAAAAGAGAAACATAGAGCGATAAAAAGAGATACCCATACATCCTCACTTTCTCGTTAACAAAATTATTAAAATAAACTGTTTCCAGTATGCGTTCACAGTATCGTAAATATCACTTATAATTGTTGTTTGTTATGTATGTTTGTGATGCATTTTATATATATATATGTATTGTTTATATAAAATTGGACATATTACATAATATACGGCGCGTTGTGTTTTGTGAATTTACTGGGAATTTAAAATTAATGTTGATGTTTGATTGTGACACCTTAACGTACTAGCTCTACATATTTGTTTGCTGTACATTTTAAAAAGTTATTAAAAAAAAGCGAATTTATTCACAAAAATGTCATACCAAACAGGTTTTAGTCCTAGAAATTTCTATGATCTACTTCCAAATAAGATTATCATATCCATTATTTTTAAGTGTCACAATAATTATTTGATGTTTTTATAAAACACTGAAATTAACTGTTTATATGCATAACAATATGAAATTTATTCGGGATTTTTCTCAAAAATTGTTCAGTATTCTAATAAAAATGGATTCTAATCGTGTCTGGCTACAATCTGATTTGAGTCCTATTTCAAGAGTTTAAGGTTCTGAATCGCCCTAATCCATATTTAACTTTGTTAAAAATCTTTAATGCTATAACGACAATTACAAAAATAACTATGCGAGTAAAATACAATTTCTTGTTTCAATAACCATTCGATTTTAGTCCTTAAGCTTGTGGGATAGTATTTAAATTAGGTTGCTGAACTGTCAAAGATACTTATCAGAAAAAATTAAGCTTAAATATATAAGAGTAATTTTCCATAATTTTCACTAACCCCCATTAAAGTCGCCCGGGCAAAATACAAAATGAGTATAATATTATATTCTCAAGTTGCCTTAATATAATTTAGACTGATTTTTTATAATCGTGAGCGTATCTAAGCCGATATAATATTATTATAATAATAGTATATAAATAAAACAATGTTATAACATAGTGTTCGCGCTCTTGAATTTTTAATTATATTATTTAATATCTAAGAACAATCGCAGTGTACTTAAAACATGCTTTGTTAGGCGGTTTTTACATAACATTATCATTTTAAACGAAAATAATAAATATAACTGGAGTTTTACAGATATTTATCGTATTAAATAACATATGACTATAAAAAAAATATTGAAAACATAAATAAGACGCACAAAAATTATTCATTATACCTCCTCCCCCCTCCTGTTACTTCCTAAAGCGTTATAATGATAAAAATCTGTAAAACAACACAGCAAGTCTTGCCATTTGATTTTGAATTCTATTTTAGTTACAATACAGATGAGAAGGCACAATCCGTCCACACAAAGGTGTACTGTATATGGAGATTTGATAAAATTTGATCTTTATTACTTATCCATACAGTTTATTTTGAATTGAGCTTGCACCAACACTTTATATTGTGAAAACCGCCAGTTAGAACTGTTGAATTGTGTTATATTATGAATATCAGAATAAATATCCAAGAATAAAATGGTACATGGATTTAATGTAGTTTTATTAATAAAAAAAACCCTCAATAATCATATCTACAATTACAGCAAAATTCTAATATATTATGTGATAAAATATTCATTCAATTATATAAAATTACATGCATTTCAAACAAAGATTGTACATAATTGCGTTATGTCTTTAAGGCACAAATTTCATAATTTACTGAATTATATAAAAATCTAGACTTGCATTTTTAACATTGCATTCAATTCATGAAGACAGCAAATATGACTCCACAACTACCTAAAGACTACAAAAATACAATTAATCGATACATATGTCTGCTTAAATGTATTGGAATTACCTTTTTTGATAATAATGGAGTTTCTATAAATAATATTGTGAAATTAACGCTTTTTGGTTTAGCGTTTTTTCCATTTATTTTCACTCAGTTTAGATTGATTGGCGATATCAGAGCTGATAACTTTTTGGAGTCGGTTAGAGTTGTTCCTGTGTCTGTCATGTTTGTTTTGGGTAAGATTGTGTCTAGTTGTGGGCATTGTATAATGAACTGTATTTCTAAGGTGCTTCAATATCTATACACCTATTTCAGATATAATCAAATTATTAATTGGTCTCATAAAGAAGATACAAATAAAAGGAGTGCTTCTAGAAATTGGTGATCTCTGGCCGAAAGATCTTCACCTGATGGACGAAAAATACATTATAACGAAGCGTTGGTTACGAAAATTGAAAGTTTTGGTCAATTGTAATTAATACCATATATATTATGTGCCTATATTGTTATATACATATTTATAATTTAAAGTCACTAGGCCCGCGTGGTGGACTATGGCCTAAACCCCCTTGATGTTAGGGGAGGCTCGAGCTCCTCCGTGGAGACGTATATGAGCTGATGGTGACTGGATATTCATGTTATTTGTAGGTAGGTACATGTCTTACGATTTGGGTCAATCGTCAAATCTTCTTCTCAACCATAAGTTCTCCAAATTCCGTCGCGAAAAAGGTGTATTGGGCAGAAAGGCCCAGCTGGGTAATTAATATACCTAATTAAAAAGTTAAAGATAGGTACTTTATCTCCCGATTTGATAATGTGAGATAAATCTTCGATTACCCAATCCATTTCAGATAGTCATTTCAATAACGCAGATGATCCTACCGGGACTCGAACACAAGACCACCAGCGACCAGTGACGGATTAAGACTACTTGATGCCCTCCTACCTATCCTTGTTTCAAGTGGAATCGGTCTTTTAACCTAGTTTTTGTAAAATAAATAAGATGATGAGATCTTACGTACCTAAAAAATGAAAGAGGTGTGACAAGAATGAAACCAAATCATTCTATTGATTTTTTTGTTGCCTCCCCAGACGTGATACCCTAGGCAATTGCTTAATTTGTTTAGGGGTTAATCCGTCACTGTCAGCGACAGAATCTAAAGTTTATTATTACAACAATTAACTTAACCTTTTTCAGCATTCTTCATCTATGCAGTAATCAATCTAGCACTTTTTGAAGCTGTACCACTATTGACAAGTTTGTACTACATAAGCATGGGAGAGGGCGTGTTTCTGTTCCCTTTCCAGTTCGGAGGTCTATGGGCGGTTGACTCAGTGCCGAAATTCTTTCTCACATACATATGGGAAATATGTGCAAGTACGTAATTAGAATGATCAAAATATAGCATACTTTGGTTGGCTGGTTAACACCCTCAAGTCAAAAATCTGCCGCCAAACATCTCTTGGTTTATTTCGAGAGCACCACTTGACACAAGGTTCTTCTAGGGCTATGTATATCATAGATATCAAGATAGGCATCACATAAGGATATCCATATATAGGCGAGGATAACCATTTATTTGCCATCAGATCAGATAAACCGTACAACTGTATCTCAAGCTACTGACATAAAAGAGAAGCTATTACGTATTTATTCGAAAAACAATCGTAGTGGCGCCGGACTGCGCCGCAGATGGAAGATCGAGCTTGATTCCTATTTGAAGGACTGGCCCACTGTGTCAAACCGCCAGTCGTAGATTCCCAGCACAAACATTTGTATGCATGAATATGTCTGTTTGTTCTGTGTACGGATGTAAATATCCATTACAGTATATCAGCTATCTGGTTACCATTGCACAAGCTCTGTTTAGTTTGGAATCAGATTGGCCATGTGAAAAAATGTCGGAGTATACCTATTTGTTTTTTCCAGCGGTTCCCTGCCAACTGTGCCTGTACCTCCCATTTGACCTTCTTATCGTGACCCTAACGTCAGACATCAGCATACTGTTCCGTTTGCTCCAAGTCGATATGGAGAATGTAATCAGAACAGGCCAGGATATGCCAGACTCTGATAGTTCTGATGATATTAAAGTCATTATATTGAAGCATCAAAAGTTGCTAAAGTAAGTTGGATAATGGCACTGTCTTTTCTACACTAATATTATAAAGAGGAAAACTTTGTTTGGTTGTAATGAGTAGGCTCAAAAACTACTGGACCGTTTTTAAAAATCACCATTCGAAAGCTACATTATCCACGAGTAACATAGGCTATATTTTATCCCCGTATTACCACGGGAACGGGAACTATGCGGGTGGAACCCCGCGGAGGCAGCTAGTTATTTATATACTAAGTATCTCGCGGTTTCACCCGCGTTCCCTACAATTTTCTCTATGTGCTATTCCAGAGCATATTGTAACTCTGTGCCAAATTTCACCCAGATCCCTTCAGCCGTTGTTGCTGACTAAAAAACACTCATACATTCTTACAAACTTTCGCATTTATAATATTAGTAGGATGATCTACATATTAACACTATAAGCTGCCGCCCCGCGGGATCACCCGCGTAGTTCCCGTTCCCGTGATCACAGTGGTATCAAATATAGATGTTAGCCGATTCTCAGACCTACTGAATATGCATATAAAATTTCATAAAAATCGGTCAAGCCGTTTCGGAGGAGTATGGCAACGAAAACTGTGACACGAGAATTTTATATATTAGATATATTAGGTAAATGTATTTTTCCATGTATTTTTTTTTGTGGCAAAATGTCAATGTTTTGCTTATGTTCTTCACAGATTGTCAAACAAATTGACCGAGATATTTGGAATAGTGATATTTATTCACGTCGCGTTTTCGGCGGTCGTTATTTGCTTCTTTGGATTTCTTACTGTGGTATGTAACTAAGTTTTTACTTCACTCAAGTTAAAATAAATTTTGTAAATATGTCACGGCTATGTCTTCTTAACATAGTTAATCTAAGGTTGAAACATTTCCTATTTAATTAAAAAGCTACTAGCGGATTGATTTGTTTTGTGGTTAGCATACCAGGCATTTATGCCGTCGATGTCAATGATGTGAGTTTGAATCCCACCCAGGTCAAATAATTGCGTGTTATTATCTTGACAGGTATTAAAAATTTTCTAGTAGGTATATCATTTAATTTAACATAGTAAAAACGGCTTAGTTTAAAATAAGATTGCCTGAAAAATGTCACGAGATATTTATAAAAAAAATGCATTTTTTTTTAGGTGTACGGTGGAATAGCAGAAACTATCGCTAATCTACTGACGGTTCTGAATGCAGTGTTCACTATATTCCTATTAGCGCTGTCTGGCCAACTGCTGTGTGACACGGTATGTCTTAGATACACCATTTTTTTATTATCTTAGCAGGTAGGTACTAGTGTACTACATACTAATTTTCTCGGTATAATATGTGTGGTGTATAGATATTATAATTAAACATGTGCGCGTGCGACTCCCGCTCCGGGGCATTACGTTGACAGATGTCAGTACGAACGGGCGTGCCGCACTGCACTGCACTGTGACAAGTTTTGGTGTTTTATTCCATACTAACCTTACCAAAAAAATACGAGACATAACATTGGCGACGACGATAAAGAACGTGAGTAAAATAAGGAATATCTAATAAGACTACAAACAAAGATGACCAAGGCCATATCACCTGGAAAAGTCATTAAAATACGCATTGTATAATTTCGTAACTGTTACCTTTCAAAATTAATCTTTTCTTATTCGGTACAAAGGGGAGAAGTGGCATATAACTTCCTGATGATCAATAACAAAGGAGTAAATTTCAAGTAAGTCTTGGATTTGCTAAATTTATTTGTTAAATTATTGTATGTAATTAACGTAAACAGGCTGATACCTTCGGTCAGATTAGTCTTTAAAAATTGTGCCAGCTAACACTTACCAATACAAATTCATTGTTGTGTAGTAGGTCGATTGTAGTGAAAATACCCTCATATTTTAATAATCTTCTGCTATTATACGGTGGACGACCAACTACACAACAACAAAAAAAAAAAATGTGTCCCTGTAAGCGTTAGCCAAGTCGAGAATTTACAATCGGCAAACAAAATAAACAATTCCAATGGGTAAACACCCATCAAGCTCATACACTGGTATAAAACTATACTAGTTATGCAATAACAATTATAATTTTCCAATGGGTAAACACCCATCAAGCTACACTAGTATAAAACTATGCTAGTTACGCAATAAATATTATAATTGTTTAACAATATTTCCAATGAGTGAAAACTCATCAAGTACATACACTAGTATAAAACTATGCTAGTTATGCAATAACAATTATAATTTTCCAATGAGTAAACACTCATCAAGCTACACTAGTATAAAACTATGCTAGTTACGCAATAAATATTATAATTGTTTAACAATATTTCCAATGAGTGAAAACTCATCAAGTACATACACTAGTATAAAACTATGCTAGTTATGCAATAACAATTATAATTTTCCAATGAGTAAACACTCATCAAGCTACACTAGTATAAAACTATGCTAGTTACGCAATAAATATTATAATTGTTTAACAATATTTCCAATGAGTGAAAACTCATCAAGTACATACACTAGTATAAAACTATGCTAGTTATGCAACAACAATTATAATTTTCCAATGGGTAAACACTCATCAAGCTACACTAGTATAAAAGTATGCTAGTTATGCAATAAATATTATAATTGTTTAACAATATTTCCAATGAGTGAAAACTCATCAAGTACATACACTAGTATAAAACTATGCTAGTTATGCAATAACAATTATAATTTTCCAATGAGTAAACACTCATCAAGCTACACTAGTATAAAACTATGCTAGTTATGCAATAAATATTATAATTGTTTAACAATATTTCCAATGAGTGAAAAACTCATCAAGTTCATACACTAGTATAAAACTGTGTTAGTTATGCAATAATTATTATAATTGTTTTAACATTACTTCCAATGAGTGAAAACTCATCAAGTTCATACACTAGTGTAAAACTGTGCTAGTTATGCAATAATTATTATTAATGTTTTAACATTACTTCCAATGAGTGAAAACTCATCAAGTTCATATATTGGTGGTTCATACCAATCATTCCCAATGAGTGAAAACTCATCAAGTTCATACATTGGTGGTTCATACCAATTATTGACAATGAGTGAAAACTCATCAAGTTCATACATTGGTGATTCATACCAATTATTCCCAATGAGTGAAAACTCATCAAGTTCATACATTGGTGGTTCATACCAATTATTCCCAATGAGTGAAAACTCATCAAGTTCATACATTGGTGATTCATACCAATTATTCCCAATGAGTGAAAACTCATCAAGTTCATACATTGGTGGTTCATACCAATTATTCCCAATGAGTGAAAACTCATCAAGTTCATACATTGATGGTTCATACCTGTGTATGAAATCTTACAAAATAAATCATG
Organism: Thyatira batis; assembly: GCA_905147785.2. NCBI lineage: Eukaryota > Metazoa > Arthropoda > Insecta > Lepidoptera > Drepanidae > Thyatira > Thyatira batis. Next base: position 631,242 of record LR990499.1, read on the forward strand.
GTTAGTTCTGGTCCTATAAGTTCAGTTTGCTTTGAAACAAATTCAGTTTGCTTGTAAAACATAAACATATACAAGTTTAAAATGTAAATAAATTAAATAGTTATTCAGTAGTGTGACAAGATCGATTCCGATCGACATTACTGTGTGAGATTAGCGGCTAGGTCACCCGCGAGAATATCCATTCGAACGCCACCAGAGGGTCAATTCCGCTAAATCACAACGCTAGACCTCCAATTTCATTTCGATAACGGTTCGTTTCCAATCCGCATTCTGTTGTAACCAAAAAAGCTATTCTACTATTTACATGCACACATTTCGATTGTAACGAAAACGTTCCATTATCGTTTCGATATTGGAGCGATACCTCACGCAGCAGTGTGGCCTCATAAAAATGATATAAGTTACAAAATTATTTACAATATTTATTTAGGCATATTAATAATAATAGTTATGTCATAAAAGCTTAAGGCACGTTGTTTTAGTATTTATCAATATTTAACTCATTTAAAAGAACTACGAACTGCGTCTAGAAATATATAGTTACGCACCGCTGCCTTCAACCCTAAAATATTATCATATTTAGTCTGTGGATGATGGATGGAGCGGCACTGGCTTGGCACTACTGGATTTTGCTATATTAAATAAATTTAAAAAAAAATATAAAGTTTGAAGATTCAATTTTTTTTGTTTTTGAATTGTTACATGAAGAATGAAAAATATCTGTAATGCACTTAAATTTGAATTTGAGTTTTACAATATTTTACCACACTCAACAAGTAGGCACTCGAATTATTAGCAAACTTTTCATATGGCAATGTTTTATTCATGTCAAACTTAATTTGTCAAAACAAGATAGCCAATAGCCATCTGTCTGCGATATAAATAAAGAAGAAGAGTGTCCGTTTCAAATTTTTTGTTTATTTGAAATATCTATACTAATATTTTAAAGAGGAAAGATTTGTTTGTTTGTTTGTTTGTTTGTTTGTAATGAATAGGCTCTGAAACTACTGGACCGATTTCAAAAATTCTTTCACCTTTGGAAAGCTACATTATCCCCGAGTAACATAGGCTATATTTTATCCCTATATTCCCACGGGAACCGGAACTATGCGGGTAAAACCGCGCGGAGGCAGCTAGTGTTACATAAAATTACAGTTACATTGTAAATATTGATATAAGTATGTATTTAAAAGTATTATAGAAGCTTAATTTGGAATCAGATTGGCCGTGTGTGATAAATGTCCCAGGATATATATTTTTTATTATTATTATTGATCCATGTTTGGAAATAAAATATTAAGTATTTTGGTATATAGTATTTCCTATAGTATTTTAATAATTTGGGTTTGGTAGTATTCAAATGACTATCTTAACTTAGTCTCCACATCAATACCATCGGATCGTAAATTCATGGGCATATGAGGTCTAAGCTCATGAATTAATAATCTGGCATTATGTTTACTCAACCGATAGGTTTTAACAAACTCGCGGTCTGTTAAATCGAAGGCGTAATTACTTTGTCTTGTCACAAGATTTCTACTTTTCACTCTTCCGAGATCCACCTCGTTGGCGAGTTCTACAAAATCCATGTAAGACATCATTTTGACGAAACGAACGAGAAAAAGTTACTTCAAACCTACTTTTGTTCAAACGTTGCATTTGACACATGAACGCACGATGTTCGCTTGCGTTTCGTTTACAATCTGTCAAAATCTTTAGTGGAATATGACTTAACGTTCGTCGGTCGTTCGACCAATTTAGCAGAATGGGACTTTTGAAGTTTCGAACGAACGCCAAGCGTTACCAGATTGGAAACGAATTATAATCTTTGGTGCATTAGTGGAATACGAAAACGCGTAAAAATCATCGTTCGCTTGCGGTTCGTTTGCGATATGGCTATAATTTTTTAGCGGAATTGCCCCTCAGGCCGTGTCAATAGTGGAAGTACCCACACCGCCACTCCAAGCATGAGGAAACATTTGGTAAGAATGTACCAACTGAAATCTCTGAGAGTTGGGGTAACTTCCTCATAGAAGGCCTGATAATGGAGCATAAGGTAATATTGTTCACCAAAAGATTAATTCTAGAGCATTTTCTACATGTATGCTAGAAGTCGAAACTAAATACTGATGCTACGTCGGTAGGTACTAAATGAAGTCACAGAAAAATCGCAATAAGTGCTTAATTCTGGACTAGCTAAGCAAAGGCATCACTAGCTTAGCTAATTTAACCACCGAGATAATCAATTATATTGTGAAGCCAAACTTAACCAAACGGGTCAATCAGATCTTCTTTGATTTCACAATGGGAAAATTATGAATCATATACGACTTATTATTCTAATGCTGGATATAATTTTACTAAGTTATACGTGATTCGTGAGAAATTTCCTTTAGCAACGAGTGCGCAGGTTAACTAGCGGACACTTCCCCGTCGTACACAAGTACACAAATAAAGTTATTATTTTAAAAGAGAAGTTCAAAATCAAAATCTTTTTATTCAAAGCACTTATGAATAGTCATTATAAATGCTCGGTTTTAAAGGATGTTTTGCTGGGAAGAGCCGGCGATGGACCCAGTAATTACTCTTTTCAAAAATCAATTTAGAGCTAGTACAATAGTGATTTTAAAAAAAAATTGTGAAATAGCTTGTAGCGATTTTATAGCGATTTCACTGCCAAGAGTATTTTTCTAACAAGTAATATATAAATAATATACACTATAAAAGCCCCTTCGATATAAAGTTTTCTTCCATATCTGCTTAAATTTATAAATTGGTAAATCCTGAATATCTTTGGGTAGTTTGTTGATGAACGTATACATTACCTCTTAAATGAATTTTGACTTTAGTAAGTCTAGTTACAGGTATAGCAAGTTTGTGCTTATTTCTGGTGTTAATACTATGTCGCTATTTACCGGAAAAAGATGTAAATTTTTAGGTATACATAAATGTATTGTGAAGGTACAGACAAAATATTAATATTTTTGAATTTATCTCGTAGAGAGTCCCTAGGACTCTTAAGGTATATATCACGAATAGCCCTCTTCTGCAGAATAAAAATAGTGTTAATGTCGGCACCACTGCCCCAAAGGAGAATGCCATAAGACATTATGCTATGAAAATAAACTAACCTGGCGGTATCTACGTCAGTAAGAGCACGTATTTTCTTTACTGCATATGCTGCAGAAGCAAGTCGGTTCGCCAACCGAGATATATACCCACCTTCTAAACTTCTATGTACAAACAACAATTGACCTTAATAAAACAAACAGTTTACAGTTCACGAGCCTGATAAGAGTGCTTACGGTTCCGTTTAGATAATAACACATAGGAATTTAGTTAGCGAGATTTAGTTATTTACCTTTCATTTAGCTTATGTTCAAGCCCAATTGCTTTAAGAAAACTGATGAAGCCGAAACTCACAACTTCGCGTAACGACAGCCGTAAATTAGTTGGGTATTTATATGGCATATGGTGTTTTGTGTGTATTGTTATATACGATTACACTGATTATACTGATCCACTAGAATAGTTGGGTTTCGCGATAAATAATGATAAAAGTGTTTAAAGACCAAGAAAATCAGTTTGTTTCTCAGATGCAATTAAAATTTCTTACTGATCCTTCCCTTCAAGGATGGGGACCCTTTTGCAATAGTGAAACGGTTAAGAATATTGGTCATATGAAGAAAAAGAAAAACACATTAACTTTTTAGAACTAATCTTTATGAGTATGCCTAATATTTATTCCAAATATTTCGTCAGAAATTCTGTTACAAATTGACAACGTGCACAACCATATCGTATATTAATAAGTTGGGTAGAATACAGTTCCCACATTAACATTATGTTAATCTGATTATTGTGATTGTTATTTTATATAATATAACTAAACAGTTATGACAGTGGTGTGAAAAAGGAACCTTCCCTTATTTGCATCGTACCTACATGTACAATTCCGTGCATCACGTGAATTACGTGATAATATAGAAACTGACCGAGGCTCGAGATTTTTCAATATTGAGACAGAGTTGAAACTCCACACAACTGGCTTTCAACACATTGTCAATGAACTCGGTCAACTAGATATAAATTTGGTTACCTCATTAATTAATATATAATTAAAAGTGTTTAAAGTTTGTACACTAAAAACGAGATCCAGATCTTTTGTTTTTTGACATTGAAGCATTTACTCTTAGATGGTGTAAAACCTTTCACTACGTTTCCCCATATTTTCCAATAATATTGAAGTATATTTATATACTTATTAATGAAAATTCATTAATATACTACTAATACTAAACTAATGTACTAGTAATTACAACATATTGAATAAATCAAGCTTGGTTTTCCCTTTACTTAAAACTAAGTAAAAATAATAAATTTATTTTTCCAGGACGCCGCGCCGTACCGCTTATGGTCAAGCAGGGTATGCCCTGGTGAGCCCGACATTATCCGGGAAGCGTTTACCAGACAGCCATTAGATAATGATACTATTGAGTACTGACTCAGTCATTAAACAATAACACTTTAAAACAGTATATAAATTATGGCTTACCTTTTTGTCACGATCATAATGATTCAAGATGTATTAATTTTTTAATCAAATCATTTAAATCATGATGCTTAATATGGAACACGTAATCCACTTAGATTAATCCGGCATATTTGCCTATATACCAAAAATTTTTGGGATCCTAATGAAGTAATAATATAAATTCTAACGAATCTTACTATAGGTGTTCATATAGTAATAGATGAAATTATTAAAACCTCAGCCCCTAATAGAGCGAATCCGAAATTATTTATTCCATTTTATCATTAACGAACGGCTCTTTCTACTTAACGGATTAGGGCGAGAGACTACACTACATAAGCTACGTAAACATATTAAGTAGTATTAAATAGTAATAATGAAATCTATAACTTTTCAGGAAACCATTAACATATTAAAAGAAACATTTTCTAGGTGATATTAAGGTACAAAATGATGAATCAGGTCCATTATGAAAAGGAAGATGAAGATGATAATGGTACAAATAAACACTGATGAAGATTAAAATTTATTTATTTATTATATAGGGAAATTTATATTATGTTATGAAGTTATGCAGTAAATCAAATTGGTATTGTTGTGTAGATACTAAAAGTAGGTACTACAATCATACCTGTAACAACAACTGTTTAATGTATTTTAAAATTATTGAAAGGGAGAGATGTGGTGTATAGATATTATAATTAAACATGTGCGCGTGCGACTCCCGCTCCGGGGCATTACGTTGACAGATGTCAGTACGAACGGGCGTGCCGCACTGCACTGCACTGTGACAAGTTTTGGTGTTTTATTCCATACTAACCTTACCAAAAAATACGAGACATAACAATATGTGTGTATGCCTATGTGTTAATCCAAGTTATGAATAGTAGATTTTGCATGAAAGAATAACAAAAATCCATCCATAAATCCATACTCTCAAACTTTCGCATTCATAATATTAGTGATCTATGAAACCTACTTGTTATCATACATGCTTAACTTTATGACCATTAGGTAGATAATAATGTTATTAGTTATACTTAAATTTTTGTTTATTTAAATTGTTCAAATTATTTTCCGCCAGAAGTCGTAATGGGAGAAGAAAACAGTTATAAAAAGAACTTGAACGTATAAAACTTAGAGCGTTATGCTAATTAGTAAACAATGATTTTTGGAGCCTAAAAGTTAGGTACTTTACCAGGAACCCTGGATTTTTATCCTATAATTGGATTTTGATTATTCCAGAGTTCGAACGTAGCAGACGCTGCTTACAGATGCCTGTGGTACGAGAGTAATGAAGCAGTAAAGAAGTTGGTCCTGATTATTATAACCAGGTATTTATGACTAACTGCCTCCGCGCGGTTTTACCCGCGTAGTTCTCGTTCCCGTGGGAATACAGGGATAAAATATAGCCTATGTTACTCAGTCATAATGTAGCTTTCTAATGAAAAAAGAATCATTAAAATCGGTCCAGTACTTTTTGAGTTTATTCGTTACATACAAAAATATAAAAATTTTTCCTCTTTATAATATGGCTGGCTTTGTGGTTAGTGGCCCTGTCTTCCACAGGTTCGAAGCTCATCCAAAACAAACATTCGTGTGCATGAACATGTCTGTTTTCTGTGTCTGGATGTAAATATCTATATAAATATGTAGCAGTATTTAAAACTATTATAGTAGTATAGTGGTTACCATAGCACAAGGTTTGTTTAATTTGGAATTAGATCGGCCATGTATGAAAAATGGCTCACGATATTTATAAGTACTAAGTGACTATAAAATCGTACAAATGTCAATAAAATGTAATTTGATTTGTAATTGTATTGCTTTTATTCACTTTTTAGATCCCAGAGCCCTTGTTACTTGTCTGCGCTCGGATTTTCTGATATGACACTGCGGTCATTTTCTAAGGTAGTTTCTTATGACTTTTATAACTTAGATACTACATTATTGTTAATGTATAAATTTGTTATTATATATAGGTATCTTATAAAATACTTACTTTTCCAGATAATGAGCAGTTCTTGGACATATTTCTCATTGTTAATTCAACTTTATAATGGTGAAACAAATGAATGAACAGTAGGTATTTCAACAAATTATATCATAGTTTACTTAGGTACGTCATATAAATGAAGCACTGCATTATTAAATATATGAAAATGTTTTTTATTCAAATAGGCCTTCACAAGCACCTATGAATAGTCAGACTCTAAAGCTATATTATGCTCCTAAAGCTAGTAAATAAAGCTTAGTTTCAATTACTAATTATTGATTAAGGTTACTACTATGCCTACTAGGCGAGGAAAGTCATCGGAGAAGAGCCCGTAAGAAAGTCACCCAGCATTTATTTGGTTATTAAACAAATTATTGTAATAAAATAAAACTATAACCATTCAGGAAAATATAATTTATTTTTATTCATAAACACATCTTTATAAGATTTACATATTTTCCTTTACATAATAAACACAAAATCAATTCCATTTACTATGTGAAAAGGTACATTATTTTAATTCACTATTTTGGACGTTTTGAAGATTCTTTGGGGTTTATGATTTTATGACCTAATCCGTTTAGCTATTATGGTATAAGAAAAGGTAGTTGAAATATAGACTATGTAGTAGGTATAAATAAATATCCTGGGACATAAATGCACCTATTAATTGATTTTTTTACTTAGAAAACTCATGCAAAGAACGCGGCTGCGCAGGAGTCTACCTATGACCACGCACGAAATCACGATAGATATCAAAAGAGTATGAATTTCAAAGTATTTCTATTTTAAAATAAAATATATACCTTGTATGTATACTACACATCTATAAATTTTATATCTGGTCATTTAATATTTAATTTAAATGGTTATTGTAAATCGAGTTTTTTGTGTATTTATAGTAACATTCTCAAATGATACTAAATTTCATTATGTTTCATTGAAAACAATATAAATGAGACGCTTAATAGATAAACCGTCCGGTTTTCAGTTCCTTTGGCATAAAAACATAATGCTCTTTTCATTGAACTAAAATAACTAGAGAGTTACCTACGATACACTGGATTAAAATAAATTTATTTCCGTAAAAGTATCGATACCGTAATTTGCAAACCTAATAACCCACTTTTTTTTAATTTCATTTTGATACCGGCAGAATCTAGATCTAGAGACTAGTCTCTGCCGGTTTTTTAAAGTGGTGGTTTGCAAATTAAGGTATCGATATGCAAATTTATATAATGATCCCCCAGGTGTATGCTCGATTTCCAATAACCAACGCAAAATTGTAAATGTACAACCTTAATAAAATGGACCCAAATAATGGTCGGTCAGACACTAATGTAATATTATATGTAGGTAAGCTCAACACTACGTCACACGTATACAAGGACAAGCTCTATACTCTATGCGCTATGGTCTATCGAACTCATAAAGGCATCATCCCAATACATATATACTTTTAATTATTTATCTAGCCCCCTAATAAATAATCTATTTATATAAAAGAAAGTTGTGTTAGTTCCACTATTTATAACTCAAGAACGGCAGAACGGATTTGGCCGAAAAATGCTGAGGAGGTAGCTTAGAATCGGGAGACGGACATGGGATACTTTTTATTCCGGGATAATTGGAGATCCCCTGGGAACGCGGGTGAAACCGCAGGGAGCCAATAGTTAAAAATATATACGAGTTACAAACATATGTACTCTTTCTCCTTCGACATATTTATATTTATTTTATCTGAGATTGACTAATTTGAGTGGAATTACCTTCATCTATTAATTTGGAAATTGTGAAATACTGGAAAGTCGGATGATATTTTCAAAAACCGATCCATGAAATCCTCTATGTAGATTACTAGTTGTATCCACACATGTTTGTCCTGAGGGCTTATTGTGTAACTCTCTTTCTCACAGTTGTCCACCAAGTCGATTTCTTATTACATTGCCGGCCCCACGACCGCTGTCTCCCTCTATGTGCGTACCAAACCGTCAATGTATTATGAAATCATATAAAATAAATAAAAATAGTCAATATAGAATAGAATAAATTAAGCTAATCTTAGTTTTAATATTAATATTGTGGAATGCAAATAAATAATATGAATATGAAATCGGCTTGGTGGACAACTGCGAGAAAGAGAGTTACACAATAAGGGGGCAGGTCGGGATCAAATCTACTTACTACATGAAGAAGCTCGAGTTTTATCACGAACACAGTAGTGGGATGATGCCTTATTATTGAAATATACACTTAAAGTTCGACCAACTAATATCTAATGCATCTATATAATGTTCTAAACCCGTCTCTGTCTGTCACGTGACGTTTCATTGAAGTACGAGCGAGAGGGATGCTATATTTATCATTTTCGATGTAATTCTAAGTAAAATGCATTATATTACAGATAATGGTATATAAATATAATCTATAGGTATATAGGATGGATTAAACTAAGCACCTAATTATAACAAATAATAAGCTCTTTTAGGGAAATGGCACTTAATAATACTAATTTAATTTTGGGACATTACAATCGAATCTGATTCTAAACTAAGCTTGTACTATGGTATATATATAGCTGATGAACTAGATTTATACTTAGACACAGACAGAACAAACATGTTCATGCACATAAATGGATGGTAAGCAATAATGTGTCAACCCACAATTAGTCGAAAACAAAGGTTATGGATATATTTTTATAATGCATAGCGTATTTAATATTCTATTTCGTAGTTTCAAGTCTAAAACATTAAAGTACATAAAAATGGATTTATATCATACAAAAAGTCGTAAATCACATAGACATTGTAGTCTTTAAACGTATTTTTTTCAAAATCAAGTTTATGAGGGTTAACACATTATTGCTTATCAGCATACAAATGTTCGTCCTGGATGGGAATCGACGAGCAGGGGTTCGAAATCAGGGCAGCTAACCACCAAGCCGACTGGCCCGTCATATAGAAAGCTATGAATAATTGTTAGAAAATGTATAGATTATTTGGGTTTTAAGGCAGGCAGTTAGCTAGGCCTAGATATGTCCATGTTAGGGTCATTGTCAAATTTCGCGCAGGTAAACTAGTAAAAGAATGGTTTTCCTTACCACAATGTTACTACAAAAAAAGAAATTAAAAATAAAATTAAGTCGTAATTTTATTAATGAAAGCTTACTAATGTGATGCATTTTGTATTTAACATAAATATAGTAAAATTTATGAGAGATTTTGATTTAATTACTAATAAAAGAATAACTTGAACAATGCGCGAAATTTGACAATGACCCGTTAGTCAGATTATAGTCAAGATTAGCTCTAAATATTACTACTTACCACTCTATTAAGATACAATTACAGTAAAAAATAAAAATAAATCATAATTTGCATAAAAATATATTTATCATTATCAGACGTGACGACTAGGCCTATTATTTTAACACATTAAAATTATAATTAAATATTCTTTCATATAAAAACACTGATGCTCATAAATTATACTTTGTTATTACACTTGATGGTAATCGGCCACCCTTTTTGAATATAAGAATGAAGTGGATGCTGATAAGCAATAATGTGTCAACCCACAAAAAGTCGAAAACAAAGATTTTGATATATTTTTATAATGCATCACATATTTAACATTCTACAAAAGAGTTTCAAGTCATCTCTAACATCAAAGTAATTAATAAAAAATGGATTTATATCATACAAAAAGCAATAAATCACATACATCACATTACCTTTAAACGAAATTTTCTCAAAAGCAAGTTTATGAGGTTTAACACATTATTTTTTTATCAGCATCCAAGTTTCCTTAACAGACTAAAAGGCTTTGGACAAAATCATAGATTATGGCATCTCTTTCTATTCTATTATCTCTACGTGCGCACGTAGCCGTAACTCGTAAGTGTGAGTAAGACAAGAGATAGATATAATTTATGAATATCAGTGTTAAATCAGTGACGTCATAAAGTCAATATATTTAACAATCTTTCCAGTACCAAGTAAAAATAATTATCTAGTATCGATTGAGTCACTTTCCCAAATTATGCGTCATTCAAACCAAAATTTTAAACTTCATTGTACTGTGCCAACAGCAGAATTTTAGCGAGAAGCAAACGCTACTATTTATATTCGAATTTTATTGGCTACGCGATTGCTTCTCGCAAAAATTATCACTAGAGACACTGACACAGTTTCTAGCACTTTAGAAATTGCAATTCAAATAATAATTACGATAATGAGGCATGGAATTTACAAATGGGCTAAGTGCCAAAAAAAGGAAAACTTATTACTTTTGACGTGACAACGTCTTATAATTCAATAGAGCCGGCTGCACGCACGATGACTCATGCGGCGTTACCTCGCTCTGAGGCGTTCCATGTGGCGGCCTGAAGTGCGAGCGAGAGCGCGGAACGAGCGACAAAGAAGCACAATCGGCCTTTGCGTTCGGCAGCGTTCGACATCCGTCTCTCTCCTACTTGAGTGAGCGATGCAAGACGTTGTCACGTTCAACTATCGTCAGTAAACCGACTTTACAGACAACCAATATTTTTTTTTTTGACGTGACAACGTCTTATAAATTGGTTTGCCGGGTGACACTTCAAGAAACTGCGTTACGCTCCGCTCACGTAACGTGACGTTATGTTTTAAATTGTTACTATTATTTCATCCTTCTTCCTACTATGCGAATGAATATTCACATTAAAATTATTTTACCACTCAAAGTCGTTGTCACGTAAAACTTTCGCCCGTATACCGACTTTACAGGCAACCAATTTTTTTTATTTAGAAGCTAATTTAATTTTTATTAAATTTCACAATAATTGTATTTTGGCACTTAGCCCATTTGTAAATTCCATGCCTAAATTTATTTAGCAGAATTCACACTTAACTTCAAATATTTGGATTTATAATACTTTTCGATTATGCTCTGCAAGTTATAATAATAAGTATCGAAATAAAAATCTGACATACATATCAAACTGACTTTTGATAAAATAAAAGCTAGTTTGTCTACAGTTTTAAGTTATAGACAATAATTACTTGCAGAGCTTGTGTACATATTAACAAGTGACGTTAAAAATGCACTAATAATAGAGTAAAAGGCGTGGCAAGAACTCTTATTGCAATGACAAACTAATAATTATACATATTATTACCAAACACATTTACCTATATAGCATTAATAACTTTTTGTAGAGCTTATTAATGTTTAAATTAAAATTTGCCTCAAAAAATCATTGCTTATGGCTTTATTCTGAGAGAAAAAGAACGAGGAATGAAGTTTTATTTTAAATTCCAGAACAAATATTAAACCTATAGATACTATTATAGATTTTGACAACAACAAAAATATAGTATTCTATTTTAATATATATATAGCACCTTAAAAAAAGATTAGGTCTTTTAAAGTAAGTAACGGATTTTAATACAATTAATAACAATAGTGATTCAAGAAGAATGTTTATACATACAGTAAAATAATGCCTTTTAGTAAAATCAATGTTCTGCTAACCATGCAAAGCCGGGGCGTGTTACTAGTTAACTTATAAATGAATTATCCTTCCTTCTCTCCCACCCATTATAATGCATGTTTTGTCTCCCTCTCACACTAAAGAGCAAGCGAGATGCAAAATAAAGTAATTTAATATATTAAGAATAATCTTATCAACACCAAATAAACATTAAGTATTGCTTAAATAATACAAATGTATTGCTATAATTTAAACTAAAATGAACTCTAACCTTTTGTAATTATTGTTCTATTTACATTGGGTGAGATGTTTACATGAGAAAAATACTTTCAAAGGGATTTTTTATGATAAGGTTTGTTTTTCTATACTTTTAGGTCAGGACACTATTCTATATAATATGTCATTAACTAATTTTGATGCAAAAAAGAAAACTATATAGTGATCGCCTAAGTTAGAAGTTTATAGACCGATTTAAAAGAAAGATTTAAAAAAACAATGAAATGAAATGAAATAAATTTATTAATTCAATTAGGCCTTCACAGGCACTTATGAAACGTCGACTCTAATGCTCGGTTCGGAAGGTTGCTTTTGCTGAGAAGAGCCGGCAATAAACTCAGCAATTACTCTTTTCAAAACAAGTTTTAACAATTTCTATAAAAAAAAAATGTTTGCTTGAGAACCTGAGAATTGAATTAGAAAAATAAAAGGTTGAACTTTCACATGCCAATCATCATCATAGCCAATAGTAATGCTAAAAAGAGACAACCATATCGCGACAGTAAGGGACAGTCATCTCAAAACATCTCTTTACACCGTATTTTTTCATTTTGTATTTATATATTACCTGTATACTCACTTAATACAACTTTCAGAACCGAGTTAAGATCATTAATAGTGACTATTCATATGTGCTTGTGAAGGCCTATTGAATAAAAAAGATTTTGGAAAAATAAAATAAAAAATTGAAAAATAAAGTATTTTGCCTTCATATGTGCTTGTGAAGGCCTATTGAATGAAAAAGATTTTGAAAAATAAAATAAAAAAATGAAAAATAAAAAATTAAGTATTTTTCTAACATAAACATCTCATACAAAAATAATTATCCTATTCAATAATTAGTTATTCAAGCCTGTTTCTTCTTGCCGGCCATGCGGTCGATGAGGCCTACAATCATGTCGGTGTCCACGAGGCCTATAAACTTGTCCACTATGAGGCCGTTCTTAATCGCTATCACCGCTGGTACCGCTTTTACCTGAAACATTAAAATCCATTAATGAATATAAATAAATATCCTGGGACATTTTTCACACGTGGCTGATATGATTCCAAACTAAGCAGAGCTTGTGATATGGTAACCAAATAGCTGATTTTAAATACTTATATAAGATAACTAGTGACCCGCCCCAGCTTCGCACGGGTGCAATGCTTATACATCACATTAGAAACCTCAAAAATTTTCAGTGTTTCTCTAACATATTATACATGTATTCTATATAAAACCTTCCTCTTGAACCACTCTATCTATAAAAAAAACCGCATCAAAATCCGTTGCGTAGTTTCAAAGATTTAAAAAGACATAGGGACAGACAGCGGAAAGCGACTTTGTTTTATAATATGTAGTGATAGTGATTACATACATTACATGAGATCGGTTAAATCTATGTGCTATTGATTTTAAGTATATCACGGGTATTATTTTTGTTATGGTACCTATATTACGACAAACTAAAGTAAGAAATAACTCTTGACAAGTCTAACATATAGAAAAAAATATCAAAATTATACTGATGCTATTTGTCTATCACGTGCGATATAGTCTTAAACATGTCATACTGGGACCAAATACGATTCTAAAAATAGAAAAACATAAATCAAAAGCTGCATTCTCAAGCAACAATAACTATTTTTATCCCGGAAAAACAAACCACAGGTCAAAATAAACTTATTGTATGTAATTAATGTTTTTAATGTAAACAGGTTCAATGCCATGAGGAAAACATTGATAATAATGTCTACAGCTTTGTATATAAAAGTCTGCACGTGAATAATATGAGTCAATAAATATATTTTATCATCAAAATATTATTACCAAATCAAATTCACAAAAAATGTACCTACATACTTGCGAGTTATTCTTAGATAAGCAAAAAATTAAGAAATTAAGTCGTTGAGATCATAAAGGTCCGTTTTAACAGCATATACATAAACAGACAGCCATAATATGCAACTTTAAAGTAACACTATTAACCACTGTGCGAACCTTTTTATGAATGTAATATATGCATGTCATGATCATCTATAACTATGGTACATAGCCCTTATTGTTCGCCTAGTGCGGCGGCGGACTTCACATGCCTTTGATTGTGACATCTCGGGCATGTAGATTGCCTCACAATGTTTTTCAGTCACCGAAAGACCTGGTTTTTTAACTTAGCGGTATGGGTTAAGGTTTTAAACTTACACCTTTATAATCGTGAGTCAGTATGTTGCCCATTGCGCCATCACGGCTCAAAGTAAAATCTAAGTGTTATTCTTTTTGTGAGATTCTATTAAATAAAGTAAAGAAACATACTTCAAATGTGTGCACCAAGTCTGCATTGTCTTCTACATCAACTACTGCAAGGTCGAGGTTATTGAGGGGTTCGATCAGCTCCTTCAGCTTCGGCGTGAGGATCTTGCACGGCTCACACCACTCCGCGTGGAAGTTCACTATCACTGGCTTATCATTGTTCATTACCTGAAAAAAGGATTTAGTATATTTTTTAAGAGATACTTCCAGGCCTTTGCACGTTTTCACCCACGTAGTTCCCGTTCCCGTGGGAATACAGGGATAAAATATAGCCTATGTTACTCCCTGATAATGTAGCTGTCTAATGGTGAAAAAAGTTTTGGAATTACACGGTACGGTACAGTAGTTTTTGAGTTTATTCATCACAAACATATGCACAAAAATAAAAATTAAATCCTCTATAATATTAGTGTAGGGTGCGATTAGACTGTGAAAAAAACTGATGATAATACAAGTTCTGAATTTATCTCAATACATTAGAATCATTAATATGTGTTAACTAGCTTCTACTCGCAGTTTCAACTGTTTTCCCAAGATACCTTAACTTTTCCCGGGATAAAAGCATATGTCCTTACCTGAACTGTAGTCTATCTCTGTACTAAATATCATAAAACTTTTGAAATTCATTCAAAGTTCAGTGATTTGGGTGAGAAAATGTAACAGACAGACTTTCGAATCCTAACATATATTATTAATGCGAAAGTAACTCTGTCTCGCTTTGACGCTAAAACTACTGAACTGATTTGGTATATAGATAGTCTAGAGCCTGAGAAAGAACATAGACTACTTTTAATCCCATATAAATGGAAGATCTCCCGGGAAGCCACTAGTTAAGAATATTACTAGGGATTTACATCAAGACAAACACTGTTTTTTTAACTTTAATAGCCTGGTTGGCCTATATCGAGATTTCTCAGCACATTTCAAATAAGCCTAGACATAAACATTAAACACAGGCAAGAAATAATGGCTAAAATTATACCATTGGATTCTTGCCAACTCAAAATAGTAAGCAATTTTTGTGTGCTATGTATGTAACCATGAATTATTTTACAACCTTGTATTTTCACAGGATTCTTTCTTTGCGTATTTCAGGATGTCAAATGCTCTGAGCTATTTCACACGATTTGTGTACATCTTTATTGTATTTGATCTAAGTTTGTTGAAAAGAGTTATTGCTGAGTTTATTGCTGGTTCTCAGTAAAAGCTACCTTCCAAACAAGCATTAGAGTGACTGTTCATAAGAGCTTATAAAGGCCTATTTGAATAAATAACATGCTCTTTACTCTCTGTTTACACTTTCTGGATAAAGAACCCAAAATTACAATTTTATTTTTATATATTTGCTTACTGAGACAATATTGGAATATTTTAATGTACTTTTTGGTTACCCTTCAATAATATTTACTACTGCCTTGTCTGATCAAAGTCTGATAAAATGTCTGAATTCTGTAACTAAAAATAATTTTAGTTACAGTTTTGTTAAATATTTAATAAAATACATACCTTATTAACAAATTCATCATTATTTTTAACTAATATTGTTTCATTGTGAACTATTGATGTGGATATTGCCTTCGCCCTCCTCAGTGAGGCTAGACTCCGGAGGGGTGACCTTAATCCTTGGCATATTGCATTAGACATATTGTCTGGAAAAGAAATACATATTTTAGGTCATTGGAAGTTAGTCAGTTAAATTTAAACTGGTTATTGGACTTTGGACTTTATTAATTTGTTATTAAAGTATACTTTGGCTTCATAACCAATTCTTAACATAATTAATTAAATATTTGAATAAACAAATTGTAAACCAGGGTAGGAAATTCCAGGCCTAAAATAATCACAATTTATGAATATAATGTGTTCTAAAATTACATTTACTCATACATTATGAAATATAATCCGTAATAGTTGAGACTTGGCGTACATACTTAAGAGATATTTAGCAGTTATGATATCTAGTTATACCTATTTGCGAGTGATCATTGATAAGAGACTTACGCATGCAGATGATACTGATAAGCAGATAACTATGATAGTGGTTCAGTGTTATACAAATAGATATTAATGAATGAAGGTTTTAAGTGATATAATAATTTTTTTTAAGTTCTTGTGACTAGCATAGGTGGGTAAAGTATTTTAAATTTAAAACAAATAATAATAAAGGAACCCACAGCAACGTAACTTACCAAAGCACAAAAACTAGTAATCAGTACCGAAAGTTCTAATCTTTCGTGTCTCGATTGGCGCCAAACAAACGTGGACAAAACAGTACACAGAGCCGACCACCACACTGAGGAGTAGTAACGACAACACCGCGAACCTCGGGACGAATAGCTTGTCGTAAAAATTGGCACCAGATTCATGTGCTTCGCCTTTTGGCAAGGATAAAAGTACTATCGTTATTACAATAGAAAAAACTACACATATCTTCCCTATATAATGACCCGTACGGACAGACACCCAGCATAACAGCAACGTTATAAACCAAACAATCGTCAAGAAATACACCCCAGCCCCGAAATTAGTCATTATTCATTATAAAGATAGAGACATGCAATTTTTGTGTTTATAGCTAAAGGCAACGCCACATTTATGTTAGTGATAATGTTTGTAGCATCCCAAAAAGCGGTTACATCTCGTATCGTATTGATAAAAGCGATAAAAACCTGAGTAAATTAATATTCACGATTTCACAACCATTTAATTTTCCAACTGACTGGCAGGCAGCTGCAGCTGAGCTGATTGACTGATCGGAACTGATTGACGTTGACACTGACAGTGACAGCCTGACAGAAAGGCACAGCGTTGCCATGATGAATCCTCTGAAATGGAGAGCTGAAAACGAGATTAAGGCTTAAAAATACGAATACGAAGCTAGTACAAATTATATATAAAAATGAAATATAACCAACCCTTCCTTGTAAAGGTAAAAAATCGCGACGCTTTTTTATCCAGCGGTGTTGCATTTGCAACTTTGCACGTTGGAAATAGAGCATATTATGATACTTGGAAAAGCATTTATTGTATTTGAACGCTTTTTTAACGTCCGCTAAATAAATACTCGTGCGATTGAGGCCTAAGTCATCCGAAATAAAACCGGGACATCTTAAAAGATAAAATTGATTTCTTGCATCAACACAATCCAATTTCTCGATGATTTCTTAACGACCTCATCTTAACTTTCATCTGCAACACAAGTATTTATCACAACAAAGTCATTTATCCATCAGGCATCCCGCCCCACAACACTATTTGTTTAGAATCGTCTATGATTAATCAGACTGACAACATTACAATTTTACAAATCAAATCATTTACGTATCGTAGTTTTTGTAATGTTGGTAGTAGGGATGCCCGATCTTTTGCTTTGAATCGATCTTTTGAATCGTAATGGATCGTAACCCCGTGAATCGATCCACGATCTGTATCGTATTGCATTGAATCGATCTTATTCGATCTTTGAAGATCGTATCGTATTTTAAAAAAGTAAGGAGAAATGAAAAGACACTTCCACATGCAAGTTGTATTTATTAGGAAATATTAAAAAACATTACGAAAAAGCTATTCCGTCAAATCTATGCATGCAATGATGTAAAGGTTTGACGGTTTACAGATTCCAACCCTCCGCATTTAAGCTTTTCAAAAACAATAATTTAGATAAACGCACTGGATCTAACCTATTACGACTATCCGTCAAAGTGTTGCCAGCCAGTGAAAACAGTCGTTCTGAAGGAACAGATGTTGCTACTATAGTCAAATACTTCAAAGCTAAACAGCTTAAGTCCGGCCAGATAGTAGATCTAGTGGTCCAATATGTTATTGGGTCTCCTTGTCTAGCAAGTAATGGTTCTCTAAGATACTGTTTCAAAATGTCATCCAGCAGTCCTTCCTTTGGAATGTTTAGATTCGTTTCTGTCACCAACTGACTATGAAATTTCCAAATGTTATCGTCATCATCGGGTGAAACCACATTTTGCGCATTTGGTGATGTATCCTTATTATAATCCGTTGTTTTTAGTAAATCGGTGATGTCATTAAGTGATTTTGCACAAGATTGAGCATCCGTAAAGTATATTTTTTTAAATCGCGGGTCCAAAATTGTTGAAATCGCCAAAAGATGCACTTTTTCAATGTTCTTAAAACGTTTGTTACATTCGCTCAGAATTTTCGCTTTGAATTCTGATCCTAAGTCAGAAACCTCAGAAATGCTCCCTGAATTGGCAGATTCGATCGATTTACTCATGCAGAAAATAATTGGTATGATTATACTACTCGTTACATAATCTTGACCCGATATTTCTTTTGTTACGTTTTCTATAGGAGTCAAAATGTTAATAATTTCCTTTATTATGGCTATTTCATTGCCACCAAGCATAGCAGGGGCCTTTGGGTTTTGGAGTAGAATAGCACTGACGAAGTCACAAAGTTCAATAAATCGCTGTAACATATACAACTTAGAATTCCATCTTGTTATAACGTCTTGTACCAACTTTTTTGGTAATACATTATTAGATTTTTGAAGTTTGGTCAATTCATCCTGTGCAGAAACGTTGTGTTTAAAAAATGTTACAATGGTTTTGACCTTATTTACTAATGCATCAAATCCTCTGGTTTCTTCTACAGCTTTTTGCACAACTAGATTAAGAGTGTGTGCAAAACAAGGCAAGTGCTTATTTTTGCCCAGTAATTCATAGATAGCTTTGACAATATTTGCACCATTATCTGTGACTATAGCTAAAATGTTTTGTACATTAATGTTCCATTCATTGCAGAGCGATTCAATCACTTGTTTGAGATATTCAGCAGTGTGTCGCTCGTTCAATTCTTTAACGGCTATAACAATTGATTTCAAACAGTTCTTGTGCAAAAAATGACAAGTCAAACCTAAGTAGCTCCTTGTGTTCATTGTGTCCGTCCAGACATCGGTAGTCAAACAAAAGCTATTAACTTGCATCAACTGTGCTTTTATGACATTAGAAATATTCTCATATTTTTCATCAATAAGTCTTGTAATTGTGTTTCTGCTTGGTACCGAGTAAGTTGGACACACCGTTTTCATCAAATGTTGAAATCCTTTTTTTTCTGTGGTATTGAGAGGTAAATCATCAACCGTAATAAAATACAGCAATGCATTAGTCAATTTTAGTTCCTTGGACCCACCTTTTTGATATGCTTGAATATTACTAATGACATTATCAATACGAAGTTGACGTTTTCTTGTTGATTTTGGCGTTGACGTATTGATTGTAGTAATATTTAATGATTCTTCACATTCACTTGAGTTTGAGTTAGCATCACTATTAGTACTCATTCGGCTGGTCGAAGGGGTGGGATCATTGGACTAAAAAAGAAAATAATGTACACATTAATCAAAATTGTACAAGAAATAAAATGTTGAGGTAGGTCGCAATTGGAGTAGGTAAATTTACCACGTAATCGTACGTGGCCATGCAACTCTCTCCGTGTGAGGAACACTTAGTTTACCTACTAATCGAATCCTGGTGTCAGTTTTCTTATGCCAAAATACCAATACTATGCTAACCAGTTAAATAGCACCCTTATAAAAAATCACTTTATAAATAGATAATTACTTACGATTTCGGTCACTTTTGTAGTAGAACTTTCTCCGCTTTTGTTTAAATCATAATTTTTATGGCGTCGCTTTGGATGATTTTTTAAATTTGTGGTATTTCCTTTAGTTTTCACTATTTGGTCACATAATTTACACTGTCCACCCGAGTCACATCTGATAAAAAACGTCCAAACATTCGATTTTACGGGCGGGGCCATATTTATCAATATTAAAATAATAACAAGAAAAAACACTGCGCATTCGATGAATTCAATCGTACTACTATCTACAAAGAACAATCTACAAATTCTGTGATGTTCTTGCGGGTATAACATAAACAAAATTTCAATACTACCTTCATATCGTTTCATATTTCATACTCACGGCGCGGCGGCGTATACATAAAGTACGTAACTCGACACTAATTTCAACAAATAGATGTTGTCTTGCTTTGTTGTTCCTACTAAAATGTGTGATCGTTATCATCAACAAAATAAATGCAGTTAAGTTTGCATTACTTTGGTCTGTTAATGATGCGATTTTTTCTTACGATCTTCCAAGCATACGATTCGATCTGAGCAAAGATCGCATCTTGTTGAATCGATTCAAAAAATCGGGAGATCGTATTGCCGTGAATCGATCTTCAAAAAGATCGATTCAGATCGGGCATCCCTAGTTGGTAGTATCGTTTACAGTGAATTTTCTAGTGGTGTGTTGCTGTCATTTATAATAGAAAGGTAAGAAATTTAATGCTTTTTCTTTACTGTTTCCACTATAATATGTTAATTTCTGCTCCGTCGTTTCATCTACAATCAATTTGTTAATGATTCGTAGCATAAAATGGTCAAAAAACATTGTTATAACCGTAAATTTGTAACGCCATTTTCCGCTTCGTAGGTCTGTTCGGAAATATTTTTTTTGATTTATTTTATTTATGCGTCACCTTGATTGTGCTATCAATACTTTCGGATACAGATACAGTGCCTTCTTTGGGATTGTATTATGATTAAACTGTCTATCACCATTACAATGTTTTGATTAGGATTTTAGGACCCACATTTGATGACTAATGGTAACATACAAGGTTCAATTTGCACATACGAAATGAAAGGATTACGAAAACCTGTATAATATTATTATTGTAATCTCTGCCTACTAATTTTACATATTTGTATTCATATTAAGGAAATTTTAAAGCCAATTTTTCAATTCCTTGGCATACCTTCCTTTGAATTTCTTGTCATATTATTATTTAATCAACTAAGACTACATATCATTATCATTATTGCAGGGATTAATTAAAAAGCAAGGCTTTGAATGTCCATAAAAATATTATTATTAAGACATGACATGTAGTTTTTCTATTTACTTTATCATTTTGAAACTTAATATTTTGTGGTTGACTAACCACACAGCATAGTGGTAGTTGTATACAGTGGATTCCTTTATTTAGTTGTTAATACCTCTATCCTATTAATAATATAGCATATGCCAATTATCGAAAATATGTACAATATATGAATGAATATTCATATATTGTACATTAACATTACATTAAATTAAGTACATCTATTCTAATAGTAGTTATTTTTACAAAATAATGGTAAGACTTTTTTCTAATCTACCCACTTAATTTCTGATTTTACAAAAGATACAAAATTCTAGAAGTTTTCACTTTAATAACTATTCTAGGATCAATATTTTCAGGATACTAGAAACATAATTACCTCAGTATTAAATTACATTCAGATACCCTTTATCCATTATTATGTAAAACATCCCAACATCCTTACAAACTTTCCTCTTTTATATCTTGGAATAATCTTGTTACATCAGATCTATGATAAAAAGATGTTTATCTCATTCATATAAAATCACTTTTTTTTTTATAAATTCTGTGTCATGACACAGTGTATGTTGTCATATGTTTCAACTATGATGTCATTAGGTGTGTTAGAGAAGTTACCAACCCTATATAACCTACTAAAGGTTTTAAATTTATAGAATGTAGAAAACTTCTTCATCCTAATTATTGCCTACAATTTGAGTCTGTCCTTTCATGAAGTTATATACATAGAATTTCCCCCGAATTGTAAAATTTAAAGTGGCTCGCCGCATTCCCATGTGATTTTCAATTTAACCGGGATAATAAGTAGCCTGTGTGTTATTCCAGAATATATTCTAACACAATCCCTTCAGCTGACCTGCCATGAAAGAGCAACAAACATCCATACATTCTCACAAACTTGCATTTATAATATTAATTAAGTATTTAATTGGCCTTTTTAACAGTTGCAAAAAGAAGATATATTATACCAATAATATTATCATAATATACACGACATGACATACTAAGCAGTGTACAAACAACATTGATTAAATCATATAGGTACATATATATGAGTACTAGCTTTCTGCTGGATGTAGGCCAATGTTTTTATGCTTAGCAACAGCTGCTTGTAAATGACTCAGACAGCCTATAGATTTTTAGATGTTTATCTTTTACAAAAATAATAAAGTCTAAGCTTTTCATAATTTCTTATGCTTGTTTGACAAACAGTACTTTTATTATGGTAAGCTCCCGCCTTATGGTTTCTCCTGTGTTCCTTCCTTGTCATATTCCAGAACATATTCTAACTTTGTGCTAACTTTCATCCGGTTACCTTCAGCCATCCTGCCTTTTGCAATTATAAAGGTTTTATTAATAAAACTGCCTTCACAAATTATCAATTGTGATGTCTGACAAAATCATAGGAAAAGATACTTTATCACCTCCCAATAAGATTCACCTACATCAAACATTTAGATCAATAATTTGACCTGATTTCAAAAGTTATAAAGACTAGGTTTTAACAGTCAGTTCCGCTAGTATTGTCTTGATGTTAATCTGAGGAATGAAGTTTATTTAATCTGTGTATTTGATTGACGAGATCATGTTCTAGTCAAGTCTGACAGTTGAAAATGATTGTGCATTGTGCAAAGTCTAGATGAGACTTATGGCCTAATAAATTAGTTTAAGATACTACCCCCTATTGTTCTTTTAGTGAGTTGAATAATCATTTAGGAATAGGTTAGATTGTCTGTTCATCTTTTGGATTTTTGAGACTGTAATGTAAATGTCTGGATTTATATGATTCTTCCAACAATGAATTTGCCACAAAAAACTTCTTATAATACTATTTATATTGGGACTGTTTAAACACTGTTTGCCTTGAATATTTTATTTAACTTTTTCTAGGCAATGCTATCTGCAGCTCAGTCATCGCCATTTGTAGGTGTTCGACTGCAAGCCTATTCAATTATTTATATCTGTAATTAAATTCATGAACGCACTATTTGTCATCGTTCACACACAATCCTCGTTCTGATCTATATAAAACCTACTAGCGGACCCGGCAGACTTCGTTCTGCCCACCAGCGCCACCTACCGGGTCCAAATTGATGTATACATAAAAACCTTCCCCATGAAATACTCCGTAATTTGGTAAAAACCGCACGAAATTCTGTTAGTTTTTGTGTTCATCGCGTTCAGACAGACAGACAGAGGCGGCGGGGACTTTGTTTTATATATAGAATAGTGCATTATAGTTAGCATATTCGATGCGCGAGCGCAGTCTGAGACCCTGCGGTGCCCTCGCGCAGGGTTCACGGTCATACGCATGCGCCGCTGGGGCTATGTGCCAAGTGACGCTTTTAAGGTTCACGGTTGAAATTTCTTCTTTGGACATGATTGTTTTTCTTGCTACCGTGTATTGTTAAAGTTACAGTTAAAAGTAATATATCAGATCTTGTTACTATTGTTCAAGATCTGCTTAGTTTAAATTTTCTTTCTATTTCTAATAAAATTTTAAATATTTGTCTACTGCTTAGAAGGGGCGGGTGCTTTTCTCCATTATTATTACGACATTTTACAACAAAGTTCTACCAAAATCCCAAAGATTGATAGGATCAAAATTTTAACTATGCTGTGATGGACGATTCGTTCTAAACCAATAGCACATTAATGCTGAAACTCCTGTAAATTATTGCAAGGCTAATTAAAAAAAAAACTGTCTCAGAAGTTTGGTAGACGTCACACGATTCTTCACGCTTTAAATGCTATTCCGGTTTCCTATTGCTGCTGAATCATCCTGTAGCTGTCTACCTTTTTTATCGTCTACTAGCGGAACGATCGATAAATAAACGACATTACTGGACACATAAAATGGCGTACTATAGATGCTAGAGCTAGTGTCTATTGCGATGTATAGAATCTATAAATTGCGATGCAAATTCCCGTTGGACCGGTTGTGGGCTATTTGCGACCGATGGGGCGGGATGGGACGATATCATTTTTAATTTTATACGTCTACTTTGCTGCTGACTATTTTGATGTCTGTCCACTGTTTATTTATTTTCGTAGCTTTTGTGGTTAGTGACCCTGATTCAGGGAGCCATGAGTATGATTTCTATACAGGACAATCGTTTGTATGAAGGAGCCTGTTAGTCGTGACTAAGGTGTAAGTGTCCTTAGATCTAGATAGCATTTAGCAGTATTTATTTAATGTTTTTTTTTCCGTTGCTCTCTCTCTTATGACTCTTATTATTCTAACTCTTAACTTCTAACTCTTATTATGCAAATGTCGTTTAGAGATCGTCCTCATTAATTCGATGGTCTGCAAGTGTTACTTTGCTATGTAGACTAAATGTTGCACGGAAGTGATAATTATTGTTTAACATCAGTTGACACTTAATTTCGCTTTCATATGACACAATGAGATGTGTGAAATTGACATTATATCATAATATGTAACTCGTTATTTAGCGCAAAGGTATAGACGTATCGAAACAATATTTAACATCAGCTTCCGCGTCGCAGTTTTACTGGCGTTTCTAGGAGTCCTTCGACTTTCCCAGGATATAGGATTTTTCTAATAGTCACTTAACCTTAACATAGAGCCCTCTAATAACAAGTAATTGTGATTATTCATATATCAACTAGCTTCCGCCCCGTGGTTTTACTCTTCAAACTTCCCGGGATAAAAGGTAGCCTATGTCCTTTCCTAAGCTCTAGTTAATCTCTGTACCAAATTACATAAAAATTGGTTCAGTGGTTTTGGCGTGAAATCGTTAAACAGACGACAGAGTTACTTTCGCATTTATATTTTATAATATTAGTAGAGATAGATTTTACTAACTCAACTAATTTGAAATCAAAATGCTGAACTGGACTATGATAGCCATTTTCTTTTTGTTATTCTCAAAAGAACCGTAATCCCTTATTCATATACCTTAAGCCCAAAACATGTTTCATTTCAGAATAGAATAGAATAGAATAGAATAGAATAGAATAGAATAGAATAGAATAGAATAGAATTATTTATTGCTGAAACATAGTATACATTATGGTGTTAGGGTGTTAGTAAAAGATCTACATGTTTCGCCTTATATAAAGTAGGCATGCAACTATAGTGTTAAAACTAACAAGACTAATAACATTTTAATTAAATTCTAACCAAATCTGAACAATCCAATAAAATAATAAAAAATAAGAACGATAAATAATATTACTAACATGTCAACCAATAAAATAAAAATTTAAAAATTACTAACATGTCAAGCATTAAAAAATTCATCCAGACTATAAAAGCATTTCTCGCTCAACCATTTATATAGCTTTTTCTTAAATTGTATTAATGTCAATTCTCTTATGTCCTTAGGTATTTTATTAAATATACTTATAGACATTACATAGCAGTTTTTTTTATATAGTGTAGTCCTACAGATAGGTAAAATTTTTCTAGAAGGATCTCTCTTAAGTAATTTACAGTTTTCCTTATCTTTACCTTCGCTAAACAAATGTGTGTTCTCCTTCACAAAAACACCAGCTTGAAAAACATGAGTACAAGTAAGAGTGAGAAGGTTGAGCTTTTTAAATAGTGGTCTGCACGATTCAAGTGGACCTACTCCACATATGGCACGAATACATTTCTTTTGCACAATAAAAGCTTTGCAAACATTTGAAGAGCTACCCCATAGCAATAGCCCATATCGCAGAAGTGACATTACGTAGCCATGATAAGCAAGGATGGCTGTTTTTGTATCCGAGACCCGGCGCAATCTCTTTAGAGCAAAGACAAAACGGTTTAATTTTTTGCAAAGGTAATCTACATGACATTTCCAATTACAGTTTTCGTCTAGCATAAGTCCTAAAAATTTAATGTCTTTTACTTTATTAATTATTTCATTACGGCATGTCAAGTGTGATTCAATTTGATTTTTATTATTATAATTATGAAAGTGAATAAATTTAGTTTTAGATAAATTGGCGCACAGATTGTTCCTTTCTAACCATTTGAGAATATACTCTACTTGTTGGTTAAGGACATGTTTATAAGTTTCCTGTTGACCTTTTTGAGCTACGACTACTGAAATGTCATCTGCAAACAAGACACATTCCCTCGTTACATTTGGTAAGTCGTTGATGTAAAGCAGGAATAATAAAGGTCCTAAGATACTACCTTGAGGAACTCCATATTTGCTCTCTATATATTCTGATAAGTGTGATGTCATAACTTTCTCTTTATTTAAACTTTTTATTTCGACGCACTGTTTCCGATTTGAAAGGTAGCTATCTAACCATCTCAAAGCTATACCTCTTATACCGTATGATTCGCATTTTTTTAATAGTATTTTATGATTAACGAAATCAAAAGCTTTACTCATGTCAAAGAATATCACTGAAACAGGAATCTTCTTGTCAATATATGCCGTTATAATTCTGATTAGAGTAAACGCAGCCAAAGTAGTTGATTTCCTCTTTTGGAAACCATTCTGTTCATCTCTAATGATTTTAAATTTCTCTAAAAAGTTCGTAATCCTACTATGCATTATTTTTTCAAACACTTTGGCTAGCACTGGGATAAGTGTAATGGGACGGTAGTTATTAAGATCACTAGTACTGCCATTTTTATGTAAAGGGCGAACGACCGAGTGCTTTAATCTATTAGGGAATGTCCCCTCAACAAATGAAAGATTTATTAAATGTGTCAGTATTGGACTAAAACAAATCGAACATTCTTTAAGGATGTGAGTCGAAATTCCATCAAAACCGACAGACTTCGTATTGTTCAGGGACATAATTATTTTCGAAACCTCAGATTCAGTGACCGGTCTCAGGAAAATACTACTAAAATATGAACCCTGTATTCCACCTGTGTAAGTTTCCTCAGTACCGGTATTATTGTTTTTATTAGTTATACCAATAAAGTAGTTGTTAAAGGCTGATGCAATCGCTGAAGGGTCTGTAACCTTGTGATCGCCTACAGTTATTTCCTTTACACCTTCTATCATTCGGGCCCTATCATTTTTGTCTTTTATCACATCCCATGTCGCCTTACACTTGTTTTTAGAATTACCTATATAATTAGAATTCAGATTTCGCCTGGCCTTAATAATACATTTTTTTAAAATACCGCTATATTTCTTATAAGTCAATTTTGCTTCCGATGATTTCGACTTATAGAACAAAAAACGCAGTTCTCTCTTACGCCTTGAGGACTTTCTTATACCGGTAGTCATCCATTTTGCTCGAGTATTATTTGAATTTATTCTGACGTTTTCAATTGGAAAGCATATATTGTAGAAAAGACCAACAGTATCATGAAAAGAGTCAAATGCAGAATTGAAGTCATCACAGTTGTGGACATCTGACCATGTTAGAGCAGAAAGAGATTCTTTAAATTTGGTAACGTTTGCACTACTGTAGTTCCTGACTCTTACATACCACTGTAGTGGTTGTTCTTTTTTACCGCTAACTGGAAACGTTAGGACTTGGCAAGTATTGTGGTCTGATAGACATGTATCATACACATAACCTTTGGCATCTTTGATATTGCTTAGTATATGATCAATGCAATTGTTCTGTCTTGTCGCTTGGTTTATATGGAATATTAAATTATAGTTTGATGCAAAATCTCTTAGGCGTAATGTTGCATTACTGTCTTTTAGAATATTAATGTTAAGGTCACCGGTAATGACAATTTTTTTGTTTGCGTTCTTTACGGCTAGTTTATGTAACAAGATTTCTAATTTATTGAAAAAAACATTGATATCACTATTTGGAGTCCTATATAAACATAAAATAATACATTGAATTGATGAAATGCATAGACCACAGCATTCAAATTGCTTCTCTACTGCCATATCCGAACACATGTCCAAAATTTTAAACTCTAAATATTTTCGTAATAATATGCATACCCCACCCCGCTTTTCATTTTTTCTTGAGAAGTGTGTACCTAGATTATAATGTTTCGTTGTTAAGTTTGACTCGGTTCCACGTTTTACAAAAGTCTCAGATAAACATATAATGTCAACTAAGTTCGTTTTCTCTGAAATTTGATGTATGCATATTTCCAATAGTTCTTGTTTGTTCAAGAGCCCGGCTATATTTTGATGAATAAGCTGTATACTACTTTGATCGAAAAAACCGTTCCGTTCTTTGCTCATCACTATGACTATATTTTTCTATTTTAGAGAAGTAGAAAGGAATTGTACCTCTTTTTAGCATGCTATGGTGAGTTTCTTGGGCTACACTACAATTATTCGCAAAACCTTTATTGCCTGCCATACGCTTAAAGAAATATGGTATGGTGCCTTTCTTTGGTTCAGCGGAAGTACGAGTACATACAAGTTTTCGGTTAATACATGCACCTACATTGGTTATGAAAGTCTCCCTATAATATCGAGTGTCCAGAATATAGTTAATAGTCGCACTAAGGTGATTTATATACTGTAAATGATTCAAATAAGTATTACCATGAAGAGATACAAACTCACAGTTATTAAATTGGTTACATAAATGTTTGATTGAGTTATTCAGCATAAACTCATTTAAAGAAATATTATTCATTATACCAATCACAATTATATTACATAAATTCAAGCTTTTTATGGTTGCAGATAATTCATAAATTAATTTAGTTGGGTTGGTGTCATTTTCACCCATGCGACATTGCTCATTTTTTGCGCTTTAATTTTGTCTCCGTATTTATGATGGAATGTTGTATGTATGTACTTCGTTGTTGCTACATGCTCCGTAACCTTGATCTTTCGATTCCTTCGCATTTTGTTTTGGAATAATTAAATTCGATGCATTAAATGTTTTTGCAAATAGACCAAGGTGATAGTTTCTCTTTTGCTAAATTAAATTACTGATTGATTTTGCGTTTTTTACACGGATCTAGATATTTTAAGTACCTCGGGTTTTTGTTTTCGGTTTAGAAACTTTTTCGGGATTTTTACGTTAAATTTACTGGATGTCAATACTTTATAGAAAAGGTGTCAAGTTAGTTTTTACCCTGCTATGTACCTCGGTTTGGAAGGACCATCTGTATCACTTTTTCCTTGACGTCCGAAGGTAATAACAGTCGATCGCGGACTAAATGTGAAAGAAAGCAAACATTTTTGTCTAGTTAGATTTTAGAGTATTTGGTTTTTTTATATCTAAGTGCAATCATTTTTGCACTCTGCTATCTTGAACTTGTGTGAAAGTAATATTGTATAGAGTGGAAGTTAATTGTTTGAGTGTGCCTTATGAAGCTGTAATGGACGCGGTTCAAGCGCATGCCCCCAATGAAAGAAGTAATTGAATTAGAAGCCTCCTAGAGAAATTGGGGCCGGTGCCTTCGAGTCTTGCCATCTCGCGTCTGCTTATTACTTTCCCCTTTTAATTATCTTTGTTCATACCGTATTGTATCTTACGTTCTTTATCTATTGAGTTTTCAACTATTAATGATGTTATAGGTTATTGTTTGATCTTCTTTACGTAAACGTTTGCAGTGTTTGGATTTGTGACTGGATTAGTTTCACTTATTATTATTATTAGCCTGTGTTGTTCCACTGCAGGGCAAAGGCCTCCCCTTCTTTTCTCCACTGTTCCCGGTTTCACTTGGATCAACAATTATTTTCACATTTACTTCTAGCTGTTCTTATATTATTTGTGTACTCAGCATTGCCGGATCTTAAATTTGTGTTAATCTAGGTTATAAAGTACTGTGTTCCAAATTTCATCGAAATCCGTTTCGTAGTGTTTGCGTAAAAGAGTAGCAAACATACATCTATTCGCATACATTTATAATATTAGTAGGATTAACTTCTAGCTGGTCTTTCATTCGTGTATTGATTTTCGAACGATTATTTCTTGCTATTAAATCCGTTGAACTATCATTATGTTAAGAATTTCTTATAAAACCGTCGTTTCCGGTTGATCAATATGTGTAGTTAATATTTATTGAGCGTATATCTCCATTTTGTTATACACTCTATATTCTTTCTTATTACCGTTGCATACAGTTAAATTTTCCTTGGTTGTTGTAATATCTATCACCAGAATTACCTTTAATAGACTCATTATCAAATGCCAAGTTGTGGTATGCTCGAGAGATGCTCAAATAATATGTCTGCGCCAGATGTTTCCGAAGAAATTTGTTTTATTATATTTTCATCTACATTAACCGAGAATTATGCTTTGGTCACGGTCTCGCATAGGTTAGCGTCTTTCATTTTTATTCACGAAATTATCTTTTGATTACATATGTTTATACCTTTTATTATTTGTTGTTCTTTATGAGATGTATAAAGTAGAGTTAAAATATTTAATTTAAAATATTTAACTACATCAAATATGAATTAACTTTACTAATCGATTTATCATCATCTATACTAATATATAAAGCGGACTAATATGTTTGGTTGAACGCGCTAATCTCAGGAACTAGGTACTGGTAGATAGCCCATTTATCGGGGAAAACTATATAATATATCATCACGCTACGACTAATAGTAGCGACGCTCAATCAAAACAGTTGCAAAAACAGGGAAGTGACTACTAGTACTAGTTGAATGATAAAGAATAATGAATCCGAAGTTGCGTAGTTTATCTTTTGAAGCAATTGGTTCCGCTATACCAAAGATGCATTAAATACTCAAGTGCAGTAGATCTGTTTATAAATACAATGTTAATACGATTTAATGAGACAATGGCCGTGAACGTTTCAGTGGAGCCAGTGTGGCGGCGAGCCGGTGACTCACGCCACGGTGTATGAGTCGCGTCGTGTCGTGGCGCCCGATCGATCTACCTGCATTACTCTGTTATAAATAACGTTTGACATCTATACTGATATTATGAAGATGAGTTTGTTTGAGAGAGCTTATATCAGAAATTTAAGTTCGAATATAAAAGTGTTAGAGTCGATTATAGAAAGAGGGTAGGTACGTACGACCTAGACTGGTTCATCAAAATATTGGAAAACGGGAAAATGACGCTGCTGAAGTTGCGCGGATCAGCTAGTATATAGATATCGTGACACCCCGCGGTTTCACCCCAGTTCTTGAGTAACAAACATACATCCATACATGATGGCAAACTGTCAGATTTATAATATTAAGTAGTAGTAGAATAAGTAGGATTTAATATATTGCAATACTTTGTTCAGTACAAGTAAAGATAAGTTATTTAGATTGACATCCGTAAAGGAATTAATTAAAAATGTTTGTTATGTGTGGAAATCGAACTCTTTAACTTATAGTGTGGCAGTAGTATCTAAACAACTGCCCCAATCGGTACAAGATGTTCCAGATTATTTAGATTTTAGTTCTATTTTACTCATCTTTTGTTTGGTTTATGAATTAATTGGTTCACAAAAAGATATCGCTACTTAGTCACGCTCGATCGGCACCGAATGCAGTTTCTTTGTGTAGTTTCTGTATTCTTCTTGCTTATTAAGGTACTTGCTACCTCCGCGCAGCTTCGCCCGCGTAGTCCTCGTTCATGTAAGAATACGGGGATAAAATATAGCCTATGTTTCTCCCTGATAATCTAGCTTACCATTGGTGAAAGAATTATTCAGATCGGTCCAATAGTTTTTAAGTTTATTCATTACATACACAAATCTTTACTCTTTATAATATTAGCATTTAAATTAACAGTTACCAAAATTTTACGTCGATTTATAAGATACAGTACCTGCTTACTTACTGAATGATGATATTGTCTTAGTATGTTATATCTTCTTTGTGGATTCTCAGAACTAAAATATCGCATCAAAAATGGATTAACACTTCTTTGTTCTCGACCATGTTTATCTCTACACTAAAGTCTGGATATTTTTATAACTTTTGTCAGTGCTGCATCAGCTCTGCTCTCTACTAAACATTGCTCAGTAGATTTTAAACTCAATAAAAGCTGAACTACCACAAATTAAACCTCATAAATGTGGTTTACGAGTGTTGCTAGGAAACGTTGGAAACCAGTTTATTTTCCCTTAATGTCTGTCTTAGAGCTCATTGCTGGCTCAGTTAACTAGTAGAGATATAAATGTCTGCTATATTATGTGGTCCTTGCTCCCATTCTGGTAGGTACATGGAGTAATTTGTGGTTTGCTAATACAGATGCTAAGTAATCTTTAATCATCTGCGAAGCAACGTATGTATGTACTAGCTGCCGTCTCGGGGTTTTATCCGCGTAGTTCCCGTAGGAATACGGATGAAATATAGCCTATGCTTTTATGAATAACGTAGCTTTCTATTGGTGAAAGAATTGTGCAAATCGGTAGTTTCGGAGCTTCGTTACAAACAAACAAATCTTTCCTCTGTATAATATAAGTATAGATTTGCATTCGTTTAGATTACGCTTTACATGTTACTTAAATGTATATACTCTTCGATTGAGATCTCTGCGCTCACAGAAACAGTCCCCGTACCGGTATGAACCATTTGAGGCTAATTTTTTTTAGTACTTCTATTTTATCCAAAAGAAGGTATTTGTTGCGATCATTTCAATGATATCAGATATTTTAGAATGAAACTCTGAATTGTAGGTCTGTTTAATTATTTGAAAACTAGATGCGTATACCTATAAATAATAATAAATATCCAGGGACATGCATACAAACGTTTGTGCTGGGTGGGATTCGAACCCACGACCAGCGGCTTAAAAGTTGATGTCACTAACCACAAAGCCAACCGGCCTGTATAACACTGTTACTATAAATAATGATAATAATTTCCCAAGAAATAAAAAAGTATGGAATGGAATTGATGTAATGAAAAGATAGAAATGTCATTTCCTTTCGGAATAAATCTTAACTAGGGACACGGAAATGATTCATTTGCAATGTCGTAGCGGGCGCACTGCACTGCATCGCTTATAAGGTTATTAAGATCTGGTACATCTTGTATTGCCATTAATTTATTCTTCATATCTAATACTTCTCGTTCTTGTACCTAATAGTTAATCTTGGCCATGTGGAGATGGAGATTTATTTTATGACTTCTTAGGTTCCACCGCCCGGTTTCACTCGCGTAGTTCCCGTTCGGACTACGGGGATAAAATATAGCCTATGGCACACTTCTAATAATGTAGCTACATAGCTATTTGTGGAATAGTTTTTGAAACCGATCAAGTAGTTTTTATGTTTATTCGTTACATACAAAAATACAAATCAAATCAAAAATATTTTTATTCAAATAGGCCAGTATGCAAAGCACTTATGAATAGTCAGACTCTAACGCTCGGTTCGGAAGGTTGGTGTTGCTGAGAAGAGCCGGCATTAAACTCAGCAATTACTCTTTTCAAAATAAACTTAGATTATAATACATTTCAATCATTCTTCTTTATAAAATTTCTAGCTTCCGCCCCGCAGTTTCACCCGCGTAGTTCCCATCCCCTCGGGAGTACGGGCTTAAAGTATAGCCTATGTCACTCCCTGATAATGTAGCTTTCCATTGGTCAAATAATTATTCAAATCGGTCAAGTAGTTTCGGACTCGGAGCCTATTCATTATAATCAAAGCTTTCCTCTTTTTATTATTATTTGTATTCTAAACATCTAACGTCAAAATAGCTATCGTATATCTCATTTACCTTTATGAGCTTTAGCTTACCCTTCGTTTTCAATTACGCGTTTTTAACAGAAATTGCGCAATATAAATAATGGTGCATTGTAATCCAAAACAATGTTCTCAACTGTTCACTTTATTGCTGGTGAAAGTTGATCTTTTTCTATGTTCACCTTTCGAAGTTCATCTATTTTCTAATACATAGTACATTTGTTGATTCTATTATGATTGCAACCTTCCGAACCGAGCATTAGAATCGACGTTTCATTAGTGCCTGTGACCTTCAGCTTTCCCGGGAATAAAGGTAAATGGTAAAAAAAAGGTAAAAAAAAAAATCCTTTCGCAAGCTCTAGTCAATATCTGTACCAAATTTCATCCAAATCAGTCAGTAATTTTGGACGTGAGAGGTAGACTAGACAGCGTTACTATCGCATTTATAATATTATTAGGGATTACAGCAGTATTGTTATTTGTATTTTATTTTAGGTATCTAATATACAAGATCGTCTTTCTGACTTCAGCATATTTTTCGATCATAACTTGTTATACGACTAAAACTTTTTGGCACAGTCCAATCTTTGATAAGGTGACCCCTTAAAGTGCTGGCTACAGTTATATTTGTGCTTTATTTCCTTGAATCCCTGTTATCCCAAGTTTGTCCTCGATTCCATCCAGGTTCAATTTGGTTTATTCCCTTTTGTGATACTCAAATAAAACTCGCAAAGTTTAAACTCACTTTACGTATTCTACTTTAGGTACCTACTATCGCACGTAGACAGTAAATTCTTCTTGTTTAAAAATGGCACATCGTTTGTATTAGGAACTTTTTTATAGAATTAACGTAATAAAAGCTTTAATTTTAGATTCAGCAGCGATTTTTTTAGTAGCTCTACAAAGTTCTAGATATATACTGTTGTATTTACAGCGAGCTATAAATACTTCATACATATAATTTGTATGTATATCTGATTGCCTACCATAGGAAATCTACACTATAATCTATCCTAATGTTATAAAAAAGAAATATTATTTTTGTATGTAACGAATAAACTTAAAAACTACTCGATCGATCTGTATAACTCTTTCACCAATGGAAAGCTAAATTATCAGGCAGTGACATAGGATATATTTTAATCGCCGTATACTTACGGGAACGGTAACAACGCGGGTGAAACCGCGCGGCGGCACCACGTTTCTAATTAGGTCACTCATCATTTCACATAGCCCTCCTATACTAAGTAACTTCATTCATGTATGAGATCTCAATAATCGTTCCACAAACCATTGTCAGATTAAATCAAATTGAAACATTTCGGGAAAATCAAATTAGCTTCTGAAAACAATATTATAGAGAACACGGTATAGCCCGGAGTTAAGTAGATGTTTGCAGCCGGTATCGCGACACGCAAACTGCCCACCGCAAAGGGTGGCCATGATAAAAAAAAACCATAATCCTATTTAATTTATATACCTCACGAGCATCCCCCGAACGGTTTCACCCGCGTAGTTGCGCTGAAATACGGGGATTAAGTATAGCCTAAGTTACGCCTTGATAATGTGGCTTTCCATTCGTAAAAGAATTATTTAGATCGGTCCAGTAGGTTCAAAGCTTATTCAAACAAATAAGAATATTTCGAGGCAAACAGCAGCTGATAGAATTTTTTTTTTATTAGAGAGTCGAACTTGCGTTTGAAGGAATCGTACAAGATTTAATACTATGTAGGATTTTAGTTGTATAGCGGCAACAGAGATACGTGTTCTGTAATTTTTTACGGATTACTGATCTTGGGATACAGTATATTACGGACAGAAGAGCCTTAATAATACGGTACGGAACCTTTAAAAACACAGTACATGGTACACATCTTTAGGTACATAAAATTGCACACCAACGGTTGTTAAGAAATAAGACGCTTCCCACGCATTTCATCACATCAGCATAATGAACAAATTCACCGCGCCACTTACAACGAAATGAAATTCTGATATGACTCTATTGTTTGTGAAATAGCTTTCTCCACAAAATCGAATGCTCTAATAACTTTCATCACAGTACATATCTTAGAAACGAAATCTTAGCTGTCGGCACTATATCAAATTTATCTATACGAAAGCTAGTTCCCTTCTAGTCGTGTGCTAATCATCTTAAACTAAACCATTATCTACTTTGAGATGGT
The DNA here is from genome assembly GCA_905147785.2 of Thyatira batis. NCBI lineage: Eukaryota > Metazoa > Arthropoda > Insecta > Lepidoptera > Drepanidae > Thyatira > Thyatira batis. The sequence continues at coordinate 667,446 of LR990499.1, forward strand.
CATAATGTAGCTTAACTTGTGTTAAAGTCATTAGGACTGTTTTGGCAAGAGGTAAGTAGTTTTTGTCTCACCGTCTGTCTCTTTTTAGCATATAGGCTGTATGTGTGCAGTCAAAAGGTACTGTTCAATTGCGGCTATTGTAGTGAAATTCCTTTTTATATCCCTACTAGCTTCCTCCCTTCGGTTCCGCCCAGGGAGGAAGCTAGTAGGGATCCGTAGGATCTAGTAGGGAGTCCGGGGGATCTTAAATTTTCCCGGGTAATAAGGTCAGTAATTTCTCTAGCTCTTGTATATTTTGGTACAAATTTAATTAAAATCGGTCCCAATGATTTTGACGTGAAATCGTAACAAACAGACTAAGTTACTATTACATTTACAAATTATATTAGTTGGGATCAAACCCGTTTGTAATTTGTATCTTTCTTGAAAATGTCAACTTTGGTATTAATTTGAATTCAATCATCATTCTTTAATAGCTAGTTTACAATTTAATCTGCAATCAAAAACATAATCATTCTAACCTTAAAAAGATCATTCCCAAACTAAAGCCTCTATGGTCAAAATGAAGTGTTCAAATACAATCATTTAGCATGCTATTATGCTGTATTTATCATGTGACGTCATGCGCGATTTTTGACGTTTACCCTCAGTCGACATGTTAACCAACCTTGTCATTATATCACCTGGCAAGGTGAAGGTGAACCACTGTGGTTTCCTCGTACCCTCGGGGTCTCATAACTTGTCCATTCAAAGGTCTATTGAAATAAAATGAAATATATTTATTAATTCAAATAGGCCTTATCACTTATGAAACGTCGACTCTAATGCTCGATTAGGATTTGTTTTAATGCTCGATTAAGCATTGTTCATCGCGTGCAGATTCTTTTTAATAAAATTTCATTTTGACTGCCCTCGAAATTTGATACTCTTTGCTCTTTGATATGTTTTTGTTGTTTGATGAATTGACATTTCGTATTTTAGGGCTCGGCTGTGTAAGGTCAAAAGGGGCCCCTATTTATCATGTTCCGTTAGGTGGCATTGTTAAATATAGATGCCTAGCGGACCCGTGCAACATCGTCAGCGCCACGTTCCCCATTTTTGCATCAGTTTTCATTTATGCTCCGCTCCTATTGGTCTTAGCGTGACGAAATATTGCCTATACCCTTCCTTGTCAAATGGGCTATCCAACGCTAAAATATTATTCTCTTTCGAACTGGTTGTTCCTGAGATTAGCCCGTACAAACGAATAAACTATTCAGCTTTATTACATAAGTTTAATAGATACCTGTCTTATAAAGATTTGGTCTTTATAAATGTTGCATTTAAAGAAGTAGTTATCTTAGCAGTAAACTTCTACTAGACTTCTAGACTACTGGATATTCAACAAAATTTTGTGACTAACCCGTGACTCTTTAGTGAAACTATTACATAAAGTATGTTTACTTTCCCAGACTAGGTGGCGTCTTTCTATCGATTCTTTTGACCTTGTGAAACATCTTTCTGAATATTCGCTCCAGCATCTTGTTCCAGTTCTTTTATATCACTAGACTGATTACCTTTTCCCCCGAAAGTTATAGCAGTAAAGAGGGTAAATTTAAAAACATGTGCATGTTTATCTAAGAGGAAGTTTATTCGCGAAATATGTGGTGGAAACAATAACATAATTATAATACCATATTTATATTCAATTTAGGTCGAAAACTTATTATTTCTAGTCCTGTTATTTTTACATCATTATGATATAATATTAACATAGCTATATTTTCCTTTCTCATCTAAACCCTCAAAGCTCTTAGCATTTTGTTTCCAATATTAAATGGATCCTGACGATATTTTTAGCCCGACCTTTATAATTCCTCGAAATTTTGCGTGACAATTTCCAATACTGGAAATACGAATATATTACTTTCCACTAATACATTCTGCTTTCTACGAAGATGCCCCATTTATGATGCTACCCCAATTTTTATCATTTCATCGAAGCATGGTCACCCCTGCATTGCAGCTGTGTGAGTGTGTGTGTATATGGTGGGTTGCACAATGCGTATGTGTGCGTTGTGAGGTGGGTAATACCGATATATAGGGGTTGCACTCCCCACGTAACCCGATTGGAAAACACTAGGGAAGTGCAATTCTGGATAACGATAATTGTTTTTTACGGGAATCCATTTTGGATTAAGTTGTACTAGGAATTCATAACAGAGTTATCATGAATACGAGCTTATTATGCAGCATAAAAGTTATGACATTCCTTTTATTGATAAGATAACGTTAAAATATTAACACGAGTCCATATTTATGAATAAATCGCATTACTTTATGATAACCATCGGCAGACTGTGACATTTCGCTTAATTGACAGATTGTATGTTAGTGATAATTTGAATAAGCCCAATAACCGATAAGTGCCTTCCATTTGGTAACAGCTAGATATAGTATGTAGTAGCAGTCCACTTGTCGCCTTTTTCTATACGTACGGACTCGATAATGCTAATCGACTAGTGTCGGCGCCAGGCCGCGTGCGCTACACTAGTCCTCGAGTCGATTCGTTTTAGTACGCACCGGTCGGTCGCAACGAGCGCAAGTCCCGTCGCTCCCGGCAACCCGGCATTTCTATAATCCCTTAAAATCGTTCTCGCGTCCTTAACTGAACCGTCCTCAGTTTTATCTACAGTAATATGTACGTGTGATTAGTGTTTCTATTTCAACCCTATTTGGAGACCTTGGGAATTGCCACCGCAGGAATTTAAATAGCTTTCGTCGAATGTTTTCCTTTTTGTAAAATATTTTCATGTGTTTCAATACGATGATCGATTTGAATTTTTGTTGTGTATTTGTGCTTATCGGTCGTTCGCGGCTCTCTACGTCGGATTTGAACGTAATCGCGTGTTTATGAACGAGGTCTTGTATATTTATTGATTATGTACAGAAACTATGTTACGTTTCGCCGCTCCAATTTGATTTGTACGTACCTAAAACACGTAGGTGCTATCTGAAATTTAAGTATTTTGCCTACAACATTGCTTTGTTAGTCTAAAATAATAAATCTCTGACGTAATTCGTTTGTATCTAGTTTTTTGCCATCAACATTTTTAATAGATTTAATCTTAATTACTGAACAACGGGTTTTTGCTACTTTCTAACTAGCACCTATCACTTTTACTTTATAATCTTATCTTATAATCATTAATATTCGTTATTATGACCAACAACTGGCGCTCACTCGCTATCTGATTCCCTCCTGTCATTTATTTTGTTAACATAATTATTAGTATCGGTACGATCTCTAAGTATCTATTTTAAAAGGAATGTTGAAGAAAAAAAGCGAGTTTGTTGGAATTTATCGCTTCTAGTTTATCACCGGCATCGGTTGTTACTGCATCAGCCGGCTAACCGCGTTCAATGTACTTTACAATCTTACCCAAAAGATTTTCAACTCTATTCTCAACATTGTAAAACTCCATTCACGATTCCCAATCCAAAATCTAGGCAGGTGTATAAAAAATGTGTAATGCGTCTTTAATGTCCCGTGTCTTTGAAATTTATTTTACACTCACAAGTAATGTATTGTCATTTGGTGTTTTAAGTGTAACTTTAGGTATGTCATGATGAAAGTCTTTCTTTACTTCTTTCATATTAACTATGGCACGAAGATGAGCTTTGTAAAACTGATGGTTGTTTAAGACATATTGTTCGCGACGGTTCATTGTTTGGAGACTCATCGCACAATAAACGTTGACCTATATCTACCGGACAGTTTTAGAATCCATTGTAGCTCGTTCAGCAGGAATAGTTAAAGATTTGTCTATTCCATGTACAACAGGCTCTAAATCAATGGACGACTAATTTGTTTTTGTTAAACCAATTAATTTTAATTGCGTTTTATAATGATCATTAACAGGTTCCAAATTTTGTTTTGTAAAATTCCGTTCCATATCGTTTTGAATAGGATCTGGTTGTTTTAACAGATTAATACTAATTAGAATTTACATTTTAATTTTTCTTTTAGTTGACTTTAAGACATGTTTTCATATAAGTTAAGGAAAGAAACTAATTGGTTTCTAGTTAGTATTATATTCCATTAAATTTATTACCGAGTTAGTCAACAGCCCCTATTTACTGTTAAAGTCAAATAGTTCCAACCTTATCTAAATCTTTGCACTAATAATAATAAAATCTATACAAATTGTTGACATCAGCTCTTTATCTATCGTCATTGGCTCATGTTATCTAAATCGATCACCCAATTTTGTTCTTTGAGCCTTTGGATTGGAGGGGATTTATCTTAAATAGGTAATTTTTAGATAATCCGATAGGATGTCCTAAGTAGTCCTAACATACAACGCCGAAGGCAGAAGACCTTGTGACGTTTAAAAGATAAATATCTCACGATTGTGTTCAGTGAGATGAGAAATCGATTTAGCTAGGTCTAGGTAATTTTCCGGGCTATAATCTTTAATCAGGACTCTTTGTGGTAAGGTCTAATTTTAGCCAATTGAAATTGCTATGATACGATATAGCACTGTTAGTTTCCCACCCAGTCTAGACTCCAGGGTACTATTATACTTTCCTCATCACAAATTTATAACTTTAGAAAGTTAGTATCTTCGGTGAACTGTGATTATCTCAGAACTCTTTTTTCCTGGCTATATTTTATTCTACTTTTTGGTTAAAGTACAAGGTGGAGTGGTGTACTTTATCCACCTATTAAATCATCGAGGCATTTATCAGTCTATCTACTCTAAAGGCAATTCAAATTCTTTCCTTCAAAGCGAATCTTTTCAGACTTCTTTACAGAGGTAGTCGCTTGAAATTTCCCAAAGGAATTCTTCTGAGCGTTCTTAAGGAAGCAAGGAAGTTTCTAGGTTACTAGAATTCACTTTTAAGTTATTTCATTATGTATGATTTTACAGATATTTAATTAACGCCTTAGATCATTATTTGTGGTGAACAACCGCATGTTTTGTAAAGTTCTGAATAGTCGACTAAATTAAAATGTCTTGGTTTCGCATAGTCCAAGTTCCCAGGCCTTATTAAATTCTAAAAGTAGGTGTTCAAACTTGGCACGTTATTCAGGTCCTTTGAGCCGTTAGAACTAACATGTCGACAATATGGGTTAAGTAGGCACTTGCTAGCCTGGCATACTTTCTCAATGGGGGAACTTGACTTTCATTGTACATAAGTATTTGCTATGAATCATTACAGCACTTGTGTGAATTTATGAATAGGTTCAACGACCTTTTATATATCAATGAAATAGCGAAAGTCTACATGAGTCATATCAATTGCAGTTTGCAAGCGGGATATTTGATTAAGTGGAATCATCAGTGGATGTACCAATATTCATTATTATCTGGCTCTTAGTTTTTTGTTTTAATGGTATATTAAGCCGGTTCTTTTGCTATGGATTTTTAATCTTCACCATTTATACTTTGGTTTTATCTGGAAGCAGTAATTTTACTATAATGTTCTAGTGATATATGGTAATAGGATCTTTTAATGAAACATGCTATAGTGACTAGGGTGCTTCTTCCACACATAAAAGTTTATCGAATCCAATTTGGAGATCATATTGCCCATTATAGATGACCCAATTTTTCGCTTGTTCCATATGCGTGTCAGTAAACTACCAAGTTATGTTAAAATCGATGTTATAAGAACTTAGCAGTTGGCACAATAATACTTAACAAGTCTTTGCTGTATGGTTAAAACACTGACCCTCATCACGACGTATATAGACCGAAGCCCATATTTTTAACAGCCTTCTGTTACACACCAATAATTTTGATTAAAGAACTTTTTCAATAAATCTCTCTGCAGATATTTTGCACCACAGTTACTTGTTATATATACACTACAATCTCATCAAAATTAATGAATTTATCGAACGTGAAATTTGGGGCGTTGCACACCAATTGTTCATAGTTAGTTTTAATATTACGGTTAAACTGCTTATACTGGATAGCAGTAATGTCGGTGTTTTGCTGCATCGCAATCCGGTCGTTGGTTGGTGATGTGCAATTAACTCGGCTCAACTATTTCTGCTATTCACGCGTTGACTGCATCCCAAGCGTTATGAAGTATGTGCACTGTTTGATGTGGGAAATTTCTCGTTTACTATTTCGGTTGTTAAAATCTAGTTAGTATCGTAGTAAATTGTTGTTTGACCACAAGCTTTGTAAGTGATGAAGGGGCTTTCAAATCCTAACTCAAATTCAAAATATTTTAAAAGAAATACGCTTTTACAAGCACTTAAGAACAGCCACTGTAATGCTCGGTTTGGAATGCTGCTTTTGCTAAGAAAAGCCGGCAATATACTCTCCTCTTTTCGAAACCGACTTAGGTCTAATACAAAAAAATAATCTGATACTCTATAAAAGCCCTTTAGATGATATAAAGCTTTTAATGTCCCAGGATATTTATTTATTTTAAGTGCAACTGCCTGGACGTATGAATCTTCCTTTAACAAAAGCATCATCTAGAACTATATTTACGGTCGCGTATAAACGCTTATTTTGGATAACAAATAGTAGCTGTACTTAAATTAACATGAAAATAGCGAAAGTTACTCATTCTAATGACTACTCAATGACGTCCTAGGCTGTTTCTTTATTTTCATTAACATTTCAAATGGTTTGTCTGCGCAATGCGGCATTCTCTTTATATTTATTTGTTATATTGTACTTGGACGACCGATTATTTACGTCCCATGTCTTTCATGTTATTTTTTAGATTAGTTTCTGGTCATAAAAAAAACATTATTCTTTTAAAGTGACTACTAAAATTACCGTTTTTATCGTAGCTAGAACAAAGTATGTTTGTTATTTGAGTATGTAACCTGTACTAGAGCTCAAATATTTGATCGTGCGTGATACTACGAGGTCAGTTATATTTAGCTCGTAAACACTTATATTGATCTTTATACTTTACTTCAATGTAACATAAAGTGGCCCAATCCATTTATTGTTATCGTTCATATCAAATATTTAATGTAGAGGCATTGTTGACAAAAACAAACAAAGGTACAAAACACGCGAAAGACTCAAAGGGATCAACGACACAGCAAACCAACGGGCGGGTTGCGTAGGAGTTGATCTATTTTCATTCCTAAGTTTGTATTCTTTTCTCGCTCTCACGTTAATCGTCTATATATATCCGTCTCGCGTCGTTGTGCAACTATTGGCAAGATATTTATTTTCACTGGAGCGTTTCGTGTGTGCCAAAAACACACGTGGACGGTCGTCCAGATGTATCTAATGCACACACTACAGTCGTCAGCACGATCTATTAAATTGTGTTCTGAAACATTTGTGCCAAATATATTGTTTGCTACAACTTCTGTAGTACCCTTATTTTTTTTTACTAGTTTATATAAGCAAAATCTATCGTCTCAATTCATATTTATACCCTTTGTATAGTCATCCCCTTTCTTCAGTTCTAATTTTAGTAATGACGCAGTAACATCGTAAATTTTAACTTATCTACAATTCTACTTAAATAGGCACATTTATTTTTACCTTCGTCATAACCGCGTGCTTTCCAAGGTCTCCAAGTACCATATGTCGTGATCATAGGCAATTATAACGTTCCGTTTCTTACAGTGGACAGTATTATAGTGTCTTAAGTGGATTTTTTATACGTTTTTTAACATCGTTGTGACTGTTAACTTATCAATATGGTGTTGGTTACATCGTGTTAGTGTGAAATGGATTGTTCTCATTAGAATCACTAACAGTTAAATAATGTCGAAGACTCTAAACGCCTACAGAATGTAAGTATCCAACTTCTTCGCTTAATTTTTGTGTCGCAGCTTTAATTATGTGTGTTTTCGAAATTTCCATGTTATCTAATGAATCAATGACATGTAGGAACTAAACGGTGTCTACCTAATTTATATAGAAAGTGCAGTGTATTGCAATATAGGTTGAGTCGGGGGCACTGGTGACTTGTAATACAGGTTTTTTTAACCTACCACAAGCACCAGGTCTCTCACTAAGCAGGTCTGTAATATACTGTATAGCATTGTGTTATATTTAATAAGGTGAAAAATAACCTTTGTGAGAGAAAAATAAATAAATGTTTTATTATTAGTGACCATTTTGATTGTAGCATGACAGGGTAATTTGGGAAACGACCACTTAGCCAGTTAATTAATCATGTTAAGGACGCCACATGAATCTCGACCCCCCACATTTATGATGAGTTCCGCCTTCGGCTGAGTAATGATGTGCCATTTATGACTATGTGCCTTGTTATGAGTGTTGTATTACTCTTCGTTGTCATTTTCTATATCTCTCGAATATGGCATCTAGATGACTAATTTAACTTTTTATTTTGACACTTTTTTATGGGCTTGCATTTGGTTTTTGTCCCGTCTTTACAAGACTTGTGCTTAGGATTGCATTTATAGTTTTATTAAAGTATTCATTTGAATAATGAGATTTGGCATCACATCACACGTAAGTATAGAAATGGCAAATCCTTAGCTCACATTTTTCTTATTTTTATTTGTATGTTATGGGCAATCCTTTCTGATGATTCAAATACAGCTATTAATTTAAATTAAAATTTTCAAATATTGAGTATTATTTTTCATATTTGCATATAGTACTTTGCCGTGTTTACTTTTTAATACTGTATATTGTTTATGTTCAGTGGAAATTGCATAATTATTTACTCTGTTCTTGTTTAATATTTATTCAGGTGGTTGTAAAATAATAAATATCCTGGAACAAATATATTTAAATATGTACGTGTCATCGTCATTATCTTCTACTTTTCTTTGTTTCCAATAAAATGTTAGACTAGTGCCCCGCGGTTTTGCATGCACTTTTTCATCCGGGAAAATTTAAGATCGATATCCTGTGCTCATTCAGAATACTATCTGTGTGGCATGATTCGTTATAATCTACTCAGTCCTCATTGCATGAGAGTAACAAAAATCCATATATCCATCTTCACAAACATTCGCATCTATAACATTAGTAAGAAGTAGTATAGATTCTATTTCACCCATATCATGAATATTTATTATGTTACCTTCATTTAATCATACTGGTATGGAAATTCAATGTGTAATCAAATTTGCTTCGACATGTTAGCTAGCGAAGCAAATTTAACATGGCATTTGGCCTTACACAAATTTACTCCTTCATTGCGTTTAGGTTGCGAAGCCTCCTTCGTCCTTGAATGAAGGTCGCGACCTTGACCTTTAGCGAGCAATCCCTCATCCGGAGGATTCGTCGGCTTTTAGCGAATTTCAAAATGAAATCTCTCCTAACTACGTCTCAGGCGGATATTACGTAGCGCAATCGATTCTAAACCGTAATGTATAAGTAATAAAGTTGATTGTTTATCTTGTTTGGTTAAGGTAACATGAGTTGAGCAAGATAATTAGATATATAGATCTCCATCTCTATATTATCTTTGTATCTTCTTTGTTCGGGATTAGATTGTGTTTTTTTAATGTATGCTTCTTTCTTTTACGTGCTTTACACTTTTGGCCACATCATTATCACATACTTACCTTTGTTTGACTGAAGCCAAACCTTTGCATAGTATAAACAAGATGGCCGATCTATTGGTTTTTCTCTCAATAATTTTATCCACTTAAATTATGAACAACGTACTCGTTCCATTTAAATGAGGGGAACATTTTAATGCATCAGTCAGCTTTCTGCCGCCCCCTTTGGCTTTGTGTCTAGACGGATCGATTGGGCTAGGCTTTGTCCTCTGTCCTTTCTAGGTTCTAATTGCACTAAGTGGCATGTATGTATAACCCTTTGTTTTCCACCGTTTGTGATTGTTTATAGACACCTTTTGATCTGGAAGTGGAAACGGCTGAAATGCTGTGGAAACTAACGCAAGTGTTTTTTCAGCTTTCGTGGACAGAATCATTTAGAAGTTAGTAAAATAGAGTGTAGCTTTTAGAAAATTAGAAATGCAAAGGCTTTATGAAGGATAAAAGGTACTGATTGAAACGGCAGAGCATGTTTTATCTAACGTCCTTAAAAATCATTGTGATATTTCAACAAATTAACACAAAACAATTCTAAACTATACGTGATTCAAGAGGAAGGTTGCACTTGAATCACTCTATTTATTGATTAAAACTGAGTTATATCCGTTACGTAATTTAAAAGACCATACTGACGATGAAATGATTAAACAATAACTTACATGTGCCTATCATCTACCATTTCACAAGTAGGTAAGTAAGTACCTACTAAGAGAATCTAAATAAAGCTTTATAAAGTAGCTTTTGGTTAGCTGCTTCATATGATGATGAGTCATAAAGTTCGTCTGTTGTTATGTCCATTGAGTCCATTTAACCGACCAATCACGACCGTTTACGAGTCCAGATATATATGCCATTTGATTGGTCCGACGGTTTGTTGGTAAGTGATCCTGAGTGTCAAGTCGCTGGGGGTACGATGGGTATGATGCAGAGGACAAACATTTTCGAGCATGAAAAAACAATGTTTGTTCTGTATCTAAGTAAAATATACGCGTCTATTTGAGAACCTCCTCCGTTTTTCCTAGGTTAAAAATTGATTTGTTGCAGTTGCACGACGTAAAAGAATTTATATACAGTAAAAGAATTTATATACAGTGCAACCTCGATATAACAAATCGGAAGGAAACAAGCAAAATTTATGTCAAGTTATTCTTTAAATTGAGGGTTTTCATATTGAGGTACATAAAATGTGCTATACCAAAGATACAGACATTGTTTAATTTTGAATCAGATTAGCCCCGCATGAAAAAATACCTAGTATTGTTTTCCAATTCGACTTTAATGTCCCTCTTCAGCTTTATTAAATCGATTGTCTAGGTCCTTGCAGTTGCAAAAAACATGTTACTGTATTACATATTGCTATATACCGTAAAATTCCATGCGTTTTGCTTCTGGCATTATTCCAACATACCCCCTATCCTTTCACATAACTCTAAAGTTTTACAAACCGACCCCCGCGTGTCCCGGTTGGGTTTTATTTCGTTTTACGGATGGCCTTTTACTGAATTTATTACGTCTAGTCTGCTACAGGAATTTTAAATTAAAATGTTTTTCTAGTTTCTTATCCGTTGCCGGGGATTTAACGGTTCCCGGGACATAAACTTATATGTCACTCGGGAGAAAAGAAGCTTTCGATCTTTGAAAGAATCTTTGTAATCAGATGAGGAGTATAGAGGATAGAACTACCTTGCCAACTTTATCGGTTTGTCGGGATTTAGAAGGTCTGTTTTGACAGCAAATATCTTTGCATCCTTTTTAAGGTGTCAAAAAGAGAAACAAGAAGAAACCTTCTAATATCCTCGGCTTCATAGATCTAGATGATTTTATGTAGCATAACCACAGTGGTCCAAATAGAATTTGTCCCGAGTGGCTATAGAACTGATGTGACTAGCTCGGGCTCCACGTACCAGCTCGTCTTCTCTTGCACGTAATCATTATTTAGATTTTTATTATACTACCCAATACAAAAATGTCATCTCAACACGTTTCTAACATAAATAAACCCGAGATCTAATTTGACTTCAGTATTTTCCATTTATTTAAGAACGACTGTTGTCGCGAGTAGGTACGAAAGGGTAGTGCAAACCTTTGTTGTTTGCAATAAGATCTGTTTTCAGTTACAATATTTTTATCCCTTGAAATAACCAGCAGAATGTCAAGCTATATAGAATTTGAAGATTCTGGTACGGAATCCTAAATAGGTTGATCCCAATATGCTTCAAAGTTACCTTACTTCGGATTTTATTCGTGAACTGAATATTTGTTAATTATTAAAACAGTATCCATTAAAATCAACATTTTGCCTCTATTCCTTTATTATGCTATTATGTTCCAATCATATTCTCTCTATCCGACTTGATAAACGTTCTGTCAAAATTATATAGTCAAAAGCACTATTAGTTTTTCCCATAAGCAATAATCCGATTCTTATTGACATAAAACCTGCTCTATGATAATCAAAACAAAGGAAATCTAATTTTTTCTCTTATTACTCTGTCATATCCCATATAAATATGTTTATTATTTATATTGGCTTAAGTATTGACGTAAACAGCATAAGTTTAACCACCTCAAAAACCTACTTGCTCCACCTACGCTATGTTCCCGTAAAAATCCTAATTTTCTGTTCAAACATCGCAGCGTGGCTCTGGCGGAGGGTTGTCGCCCTTGGTTGCCATGGTGACGGGTGTTTTATTAGCCCCATGTTGCCTCCCCCAAGGGGTGGGTAGGGGGCATGGGGCATGAATTGGGCAAGGTCGCCCTCATTGGATGGTCTAAGTGTGGATGAATAAGAGGAATTTTCTCTGGGTTGTATTATTGTAGAATGGTTTTTCTGGTGGTTTTAATTAGATTTAAATTACTGTAAGAAGTTGGGTGAAGGAGTTTCTTTTAATGTGGTTTTAATTTCTAAAGGAAGGAATTTCCTCTGCAAGAATTTCAGGATCTGGTCCGTTGACCTAATCCTTTTTATGAGTCCATAGTCCTTACTATATTACTTACTTTTGATAATACTTGACGCTTTCTAGCTCTTTCTTAATGAAATAAACCATTAGACTGTTATTTTTATTACAGTTCTATCCTAACATAACATATTGTTACGATCATTTCATAAATGTATTTTCTTTCTTTTTCTTTTCTTTCTTTAACAAAAACCAGCCAAGTGAGAGTCGGACTCGTATAAAAACGGTTCCGCACTGCAAACATTTATTTCTATTAGGTATATTGTTATAGCGACGACAGTAGTACCCATACTGTGAACATTTCTATTATCTACCTATCACATATTATTATGTACACCCATGTAATACCTAGATAGACGGACGGACATAATGCGGAGGTTTAGTAATAGGGTCCCATAGGTTGCCCTTCAAAATTTAAAGCCATTTTTTAAGTTTAAAAGGGTAGTTATGAGGGAGTACGGAACCCCATAAACGATGTCTACTTTGAAACCACAGGTCAAACATGCACACCCAACAAATGAGTTGACATTGTAACGCAATACTCCTGCATAAGGTGCGTTGAACTTCTAGGGCCGGTCAGTTTAGTCTAGACTGCTGTTACCTACCTCCCAATCACCACAGTTTCCCTATATTAAAATAGACATATCTTTATTTGACATCACAGACAGAACAGACAGACAAAACAATAAATATAATTAACAAAAATTAATTAAAATGCGGTACTAACTCTGTTACGTTTTCACGTTTAGACGTTTAGGTCGTTTAGACACCGTTAAATCTTTAAGTAATAGGTATATAACTCAACTAGCTTTCGCCCCGCGATTTCATCCGCGTAGTTTTCTTTCCCGTTGGAATAAAGGAATAAAATATAGCCTATAGCCTTCCTCGATAAATGGTCTATCTAACATAGAAATAATTTTTCAAATCGAATCAGCACTTCCGGAGGTTCGCGCGTTCAAGCAAACAAGCCCACTCTTCAGCTTTATAAATTAGAATAGATAAGGTGTCGAAACCAAATCGGAATATTATATTCTTATTTGGTAACTAAGAAATGGCATAAGAAAGCTCACCATTAATCTTGCTAAATAAGAGTTGCAGAATATAACGGTTCTGGTTTTAGAGTTGATCAATGATCTACCATCAATTCTTATGCCATGGAACATGAGAGCAATAAATATAACGATAACTTTGGTATTATACTAGCGGACCCGGCAGACTTCGTTCTGCCCACCAGCGCCACCTACCGGGTCCAAATTGATGTATTATACATAAAAACCTTCCCCATGAAATACTCCGTAATTTGGTGATAACCGCATTAAAATCTGTTCAGTAGTTTTTGTGTTCATCGCGTTCAGACAGACAGAGGCGGCGGGGACTTTGTTTTATATATATAGATGTTAGGATTAGGAGTATATAATTTAACTGGTGGTCTTACAAACGGTCTTACATCCCCGCGTCCCCGAAAGATCATCAATTTTCCTGGGATAAAATGTAGCCTATGTCCTTTCTCAGGCTCTGGATTATCTGTGTACTAAATTTCATTTTAATCGGTTCAGTAGTTTTAGCGTGAAAGCGTAACAGACAGACAGACAGAGTAACTTTCGCATTTATAATAAGTATGGATTCCATCCAAATGATGAAGCATCTTCGTACATCAAAAAATACGGCCACTTTACGCAACTCGCTGAGTGTTGACCGAGTTGCATGGCAGGCAAGGCCGAAATGTTATAGATAACAACGTTTTTCTATAAACAAACATTATGCAAACATGTCTATAGTACATGGAAACGTAACTTTCATGAGTATGATTTAGGGCGTTGTAATCAAATGTCTTTTGAGGTTTAGTGGCAAATAATCGATTATGTAATCTATGACCTAGATTTGACGTTGTTTGTACACATGATTTTATTTTATCATAGATTTGGAAAGAGAAAATATATCCTATTAATCTTATAAATGTGAAAGTTTGTGAGAATTTACGGATGTATGTTTGTTACTCTTTGTTGTTTGTTGGCATTTTGTCTATTATACATTGCAAAATTAATCTGTTTTTGAATATCTTAGTACTGGCAACTCGGTCACTGAACAGTATAAAAGCAATGGTTGCCCTTAGCTCACCCTCTTACCTCATTCAATCTTCGACTAGACTAGATCGTAATTATCACCTTCATAGTGGCCATTTATAATTGAGAATATACAGATCAGTTTAATTTAGAATTCAAATCATATTGTTTTCTTCTACCCGTAATCCTATTTCCTATAGGTTATGGGCCCAGTAATACTTTCGTAGATAATTTCTTAAGCTCTTTTCACTACCTACCCGTAATTTTTTTTTTCTCCTCACTTTTCTACCACGCCACGTTATGGATAATTTGAAAACTAAACGTAATATTAAACCTTTCAACGGTGAAAAATATAGTATTTGGAAGTTCCGGATTCGCGCATTGTTAGCCGAACTTGAGGTTATCAAAGTAATTGACCAGGAACCCACATTACCACTAGAAGCCTGGGAGAAGAATAACCGAATCGCAAAAGGTATAATCGTCGAGTATTTAGCCGACTCATTTGTTGGTTTTGCGGGAGAAGACTTCACGGCAAGAGAAATCATCAAGAATTTAGACACATTATATGAAAGAAAAAGCTTGGCGACTCAATTGGCGATACGTAAGAAGCTACTGGGTTTGAAACTACAAGGCGACACTCCGTTGGTCAAGCACTTCATGATCTTTGATGATCTCATCACTGAGCTGTTGGCGGCTGGTGCAAAGATGGAAGAAACCGATAAGGTATCTCACTTACTTCTGACATTGCCAACATCATACGACGGTGTTATAACTGCAATCGAGACCTTATCTGAAGACAATTTGACTTTGGCCTTCGTTAAGACTAGATTACTCGACCACGAGGTGAAAATAAAAAATGAGGGTAGTGACACACATAAAAAGATTCTTCACGTCGAAAATAAAACTCAAAACTACAACGGAAGAAAATTTGAGTACACCAAGCCTAATAATTATCAACAAAAGCTGAAGTCTAAGAAGAAATCCTTCGTCAAATGCCATCATTGCGGACGCAGAGGTCATGTCAAAAATGACTGCTTTTATTACAAACGGCCGAATCAACTTCATAAACAAAAACCAGTAGACAGACCCCGAACTGTCCAAGTAGTGGAGCTCACTGAGGGAGCGGCAAGTTCCATTGAAGCTTCCGGATTTGCATTCATGGCTGGTTTTCATGAAGATGGTACAGACGGAAATCAAATAACTTTCCTGCTTGATTCCGGAGCATCTGACCACATAATTAACAGGGAAGACCTTTTCTTTACCTTTATAAATTTAGTTCCACCGTTAAAAATCTCCATAGCTAAACACGATGAATTTATTACAGCTACCAAAAGAGGGACATTACAAGTGACCACCAACACTGGTATCCAAGGTACACTAGAAGACGTGCTGTACTGCAGCGAGGTACCGTACAACCTACTATCGGTCACAAAAATGCAGCGTGCCGGGTTGACGATCACTTTCGACGAGACTGGAACCAATATCAGTAAGGATGGTAAAGTACTGATGCAAGGTATGTCAATTAATAATCTAATTACTATTGATTTTAAGGTGAGAATTCATCTTTCTGTTTCTCAAATGTGCAAGAGTGATAAAAGTAATTACGATTTGTGGCATCAACGGTTAGGCCATATAAGTAAACAAAAGTTTTTAATTTTAAAAAAATTACTGTATGATTGATGATGTAAATTTAATTGAGGTTATATCGCCTGATAACAAATTATGTGAAGCTTGTATAAACGGGAAACAGACACGATTACCATTTAATACCTTGAAAGACAAAACTTATATTAAGCGACCGTTATTTATTGTGCATACTGATGTGTGTGGGCCGATCACTCCAGCTACAATCGATAATAAGAATTATTTCGTTTTATTTGTCGATCAATTTACTCATTACTGTGTTACATACTTGATAGCGTATAAATCGGATGTGTTCTCAGCTTTTAAAGATTTTGTGGCAAAAAGTGAAGCTAAATTTAATTTAAAATTGGTTAATTTGTACTGTGATAATGGTCGGGAATATCTGTCTAGTGATATGAAAGAATACTGCGTTTCTAAAGGTATTTCATATCACTTTACTATTCCTAGAACACCACAGCAAAATGGCGTCTCAGAGCGTATGGTTAAGACAATAACAGAAAAAGCACGTGCTATGATTAACGGGGCTAAATTACCTAAGTGTTTTTGGGGCGAGGCAGTTTTAACTGCAGTATATTTAATAAACCTTACACCTACCCGCGCTTTGAAGCAAACTAAAACTCCTTTCGAGTTATGGCACGATAAAAAACCAGTTATTAGGTATTTAAAAGTTTTTGGTTCTACCGTCTATGTGCATAATAAAACCAGTAAGACTAAATTTGATGATAAATCTTGGAAAGGTATTCTGGTAGGCTATATTCCGAATGGCTATAAGGTATGGAACACAGAACGCGAAAAATATGATACAGTTAGGGATGTCATTGTGGATGAGGTTAATTTTCTGCAGTCAAGGCCTGCGTTAAATGGTATTGAAAGAAATGATATCGAACATTTCCATGATAAAACTGATGAAACTTCTAAAGTGTCAAAATCAGTGTCAATAAAACCTCATTGTGACAATTCGAAATCTGATACGATCAAAGCTGATAATACCAAATCTAATAATTTAAAATTAGATAATCCAAAATCAGTAGGATCAAATTCAGATATTTCTATATTAAGCGATTCAAAATCAGTTTCAAAATCTGATGAATCGGATAGCTGTAGTAAAATTCGCAAATTAAATGATTCTAATAATATATCAAAGCCAAATGTTGATGACAAAGACAAAGCAAGTACCAGTAAAACTTGTTCATCTGACAATAATATTTATGATTCAAATCGATTGAGAAGGAGTGTGAGGCTAAAAGGTCGTCCCCCCGTATCTTATAAAGAAATTGATATTTTATTGTGTGCTGAGTCAAATAGTTACAAAGTACCCACTTCATTTAATGACATACAAAATCATGATGATAGAACTCTCTGGGAAGGTGCAATTAGGGATGAGTTAGATTCACTTTTAGCTAATAATACTTGGACATTAGTACCTAAACCTAATAGTAAAAATATTATAGATTGCAAATGGATTTTTAGTATTAAAAATGATGAGTTTGGTAATCCATTCAGATATAAGGCACGTCTTGTAGCCAGGGGTTTTAGTCAGGAATATTTAACTGATTATAATGAAACTTTTGCCCCTGTTGCTCGTATAGCTAGTTTTAGAGTCATGATTAGCTTAGCAAATCAATTTAATTTATCGGTTCATCACATGGATGTCAAAACGGCATTTTTAAATGGTATTTTAAAAGAAAAGATTTATATGCGAGTGCCAGAAGGGGTAGTTTGCAATAAAGGTGATGTTTGCAAATTAAATAAAGCTTTGTACGGACTCAAACAAGCTGCTAGGTGTTGGTTTGAATTATTTGATCAATGTCTTAAAGAAAAGGGGTTTATAAATTCATCAGTAGATAGATGCATATATATTTTAGATAAAGGTGACATTCATAGAAATATATATATATTACTGTATGTTGATGACTTAGTTCTTATAAGTTTTGATCAGCAATCAATAAACAAACTTAAAGATTATTTAATGAGTAAATTTAAAATGGTTGATTTAAATGAGATTAAACTGTTTTTAGGCATTAAAATTACTCGAAATAATGACACAATAACTTTGGATCAGAGTGCATATATAAAAAGTATTTTAGATAAATTTGGTATGTCTAACTGTAATCCTATTAGTACACCTTTAGAGAATAAACCTAACTATGAAGCTCTAAACTTAGACAGTGAATATAATGCACCGTGTCGGAACCTTATAGGGTGTTTAATGTATGTTCAATTGTGTACCCGGCCTGACTTAAGTATAAGTGTAAATATTTTAAGCAGGTACACAAACAAAATAATAAAGAGTTATGGCAATGTCTGAAAAGAGTGCTTAGGTATTTGAAGGGCACAATAGACTTAAAACTAACATACAAAAGGTGTAATAATTTTATTCATACTTTGTGTGGGTATGTCGATTCAGATTGGGGTGGTAATGATGTGAATAATCGAAAAAGTACCTCTGGTTATTTATTTAAATTATTTAATAGCTGTACAATAACATGGAATACAAAGAGGCAAATGTCTGTAGCAGCTTCTTCGACTGAGGCTGAGTACATGGCATTATTTGAAGCTGTAAAAGAAGCATTATGGCTAAAGTCTCTGCTGATTAGTGTAAAAATTAATATTGTCAGTCCAATTGCGATATATGAAGACAATAATGGTTGTATAAGTATAGCGAATAACCCCACTAGTCATAAAAGGTCTAAACATATTGACATCAAGTACCATTTCACGAGAGAGCAAGTCGAAAGCAATGTAATTAAATTGTTTTATATACCCACAGGTAAACAAATAGCGGATGTGCTGACAAAGCCGCTACCAGCTGTCTCCTTCAAAATATTTAGAGAAGAAATTGGTTTATATTTTTAATAATTGTGCTTATTTTGGTTTGATGAATTATTTTATGTTAATTTATTGATTTTGATGATATGGTTTGATTAGGTTTTCCTGGGTTTCCCTAATCCTAGCAACAAATGTTGAACCATAATTAATGTAATACTCCCAGCAACCACTTTGAATGTTTTGATAATGATCTGGTTAATTTAGATATTTATAATTGGAAATAGATAATAAATTTTAGTTAATTGGTGATTAATTTTGAGGGGGCGTGTTGGCATTTTGTCTATTATACATTGCAAAATTAATCTGTTTTTGAATATCTTAGTACTGGCAACTCGGTCACTGAACAGTATAAAAGCAATGGTTGCCCTTAGCTCACCCTCTTACCTCATTCAATCTTCGACTAGACTAGATCGTAATTATCACCTTCATAGTGGCCATTTATAATTGAGAATATACAGATCAGTTTAATTTAGAATTCAAATCATATTGTTTTCTTCTACCCGTAATCCTATTTCCTATATTGTTGATGTATGTTTGCCAGAACGGCTGAAGGGATCGCGCTGAAATTTGCCACAGAATATGTTCTGGACATACATAGCCTACTTTTTATCCTGGCAAAATTCATGATTGGTGAAACCCCGGGAGCCACTTGTTTATCAATATTTTTAATTTGAACCTGTGCTGTCCCACTGCAGGCAAAAGGCCTCCCCTTCTTTTGTCCACTCTTCCCGGTCCTGAGCTTTGCTGGACCAGTCCTTTGCGGAATAGTCCAGTTATCTCCTTTCAGATCCATAATGTATGGTTTACATATAATACTTAAAACCGCGCTAAGCGTTTATCTATACTTATAATATTATAAAGAGGAAAGATTTGTTTGTTTGTTTGTTTGTAATGAATAGGCTCCGAAACTACTGGACCGATTTCAAAAATTCTTTCACCTTTGGAAAGCTACATTATCCCCGAGTAACATAGCCTATATTTTATCCCTGTATTCCCACGGGAACGGGAACTACGCGGGTAAAACCGCGGGGAGGCAGCTATCAATAATATTTCAATAAAACAGATAATGTTCTGGGATTCAATATAGCATAATTTATATTCCAGGAAACTAAAGCTATTAGAATTATGCGAGTAAATCCACAAGGCGAATATAATATAAAAATATATCCAAAAATAATTTGTTCCCATTTCCCCTCGTCCCAATCGTTAAATGAAATAGCCGTATATAGAATGGATGGGCTATATTACGTCGCTCAGTATTCGCAAGGCATCTGGGAAGATGAAATTACTAAAGTTATTCCGCCCCCAAAGCGAAACTGAGGAACGATACTTTCTTATAGTAGTTAAATTTGGTATAAATTTAGTTTAGAAGTTTAGTTTTAATGTAACTAAGTCGTTATTTATTTTAATGGAGAAACGACGTTTTGTTTAAAGATAAAATAATTTATGTTAAGTTTATTTATCTCAGGTTTATTCGTAACCCATATCACTTTAAGCCTTTAAGGCTACTAATATTAGGTGTTATATTTATATTGAAAATTATATATTTTATTTAGGAAACAAACAGTAAAATAGACTTAATAAATGTATTACAAAAAAACAGTCAATGCTTCCTCAACTTTTCACTAATAGCACGGATTTTTTTTACTTTTAATACCAATGTTATTGTTTTCTTAGGTCAGAATGTCACTATTTTGTATTAAACAATCACTACTACATTTTTAAACGACTTCAAAGAAAAGGAGGAGGTTCTCAATTCGACTGGTATTTTTTTTTATGTTTCTTACCTCATAACTTTCGACTGGGCGAAGCGATTTAAATTATTATTTTTCTTAACATAAAAACACATGGAGTGTTTCACACCAACGACTAAAGCCCACAAAAGGTAATCCAGTAGTCTCATAATTTTTTCATTAAAACTTATTACGATGTAAAAGCTCGTCGCAACACTAAATAACAGTGTTTCATTTCACTTCACTGGAAAATTTATAGTTACAATTAAGCTTCCAGCAAGCTTTGCAGGTGCTTACAAATATGCAATGTTGGACTGGTGTAATTTTAGTTCAGCTTGCCTTTATTTCAAAATAGTGGCTCCCCGCGGCTTCGCCCGCGTTCCCAGGGGATCATCATTTTTCCCGGTATAAAAAGAAGCCTATGTCCTTTCTCAGGCTCTGGATTATCTGTGTACCAAATTTCATTTAAATAGCAGTAGTTTTAGCGTGAAAGCGTAACAGACAGACAGAGTTAGGTACTTTCGCATTTATAATTAGTATGGATAAAGTGTTTGACATAGTGACTGTTTTTACAATAATAATCTGCGAAATGTATGTACGCGCATAACTTCAGAACAGCTGAACCGATTTAGTTAATTCTTTTTTTGTGTTCATTATAGCCAGGGTAAGGTTTGTGTTCAAAAAAATTAAAATCAAACAATCTATGGCGGAACTTTGACAGACTATTATTGTACCCAAACATAAAACAGTTATGGTACACGCGTAGAATTATTAATAGAGTACAAAAATAGCTTCGCACACAAGGGAAGTACCACTAACCTATCTCTATACTATTACTCATATTTGCATATGCGTATAAACCGGAATAATATCACGTAACTATTTATCATAAGTATGTGTTGTGAATATTAATAAGAAGGTATAGATTATATAATTGTTATGTATATTCTTTTTTATAATTTTTATTAAAGTGTAGTGATAACTGATAAGAATAACCGCCCTCTGCTATCTTCCGGGAAAATATATCCCGGGATATAAAGTATCGTATGTCTTCAGAATATATTCTTACACTGCGGCATATAGGCACCATAATTTTGAATCAGATTTGCCCTTTGTGAAATCTATCTCAAAATTCGGGATCGATCAAGTAATTTTTAGGTTTATTCGTTACATACAAAAATACAAATCCTTATAATATTAGTGTAGATTTAAAAAGTACCCAAACGATACTTTCCGGTATATTTTTAGGTGTCATAACCAAACAACCGTGACTTTTCTAATCTTATTAAGGTACTTACTTAAAAATAATCCGTTTATGTTACACATCTGCTTATTCATTCGTAATATTAATGTCAAACTATCTTATGTTACTCAAATTACACTTAATATTTTTACATGGCATTAGACAAGATTTACCTTTTGAGAATCAATATTTTTCAGAAGCCATTTCATATTCCTAATGTATTCCAATTTACTTACGTTTAAATAAACATGCATTAACATATGGTAAATGACCCAATGGTGGCCAGTTTAAGAAAAAAAAAACAGGTTTTTGTGAAATATTACCAAAATTGTGAAAGTTTCAGCGCTGAATATAGTGAAACTGTAAAGTCCAGTCCTTATTTAATATTTGTAATGTATTACGCGTGAGATACAGCAAAGCTGGATTCAATTAATTTAACAAATAAAAGTTGTAGTTTTGTGACCCAGTCTTGGCCAGGGAAAATTCATTAATGGATACCCCAGTCTTAGTCTAAGTTTATCTTTATTTTACGGTTACCACATGAAACAAAACTAATTTTGATTTTAATTAAGCAATACTATTTTACAAGTGAAACTTTCTGCTCACCGCCTTAACGATTTCCTTAAGAAAAGCCGTCGTTGTCAATTTCAAATCACCTTACACTTTGTATTCCCGCAAATTTGTACATGTAACTGACTGAATTCAATAAAACGTTAAACTTAGATAGTTCGATGTCTAAAGTCTATGTCACAGTGATTCCAATGTAAAAACATTCGCTCATGTCCGAATTCTAGATGTTTCTTTTAATTTTTGGCCATTACTGGTACCGTGGCCACGACTGGTACACTTACGATAGTTGTTGTGATATTAAAACCTTTTCTTTGTAAGATCGTTTTCCCTTGATATTGCCAAAGATAATATAGGTCTATTGAGACTTAATTTCACCAGTGTCCAGTTACCATTAAAAGATTAACAATTGGATCAAATGATTTATTTACTACCTTAATTAACTTTCTTATATAATTATAAAATTCGCGTGTCTCAATGTTAGTTACCATACTCCTCCGAAACGGCTTGACCGATTTTTAAGAAAAATTTTATATGCATATTCAGTAGGTCTGAGAATCGGCTACTATCTATTTCTCATACCCCTACCTAAGTGATCACGGGAAGGGAAACTACGAGGGTGAAACCGCGGGGCGGCAGCTAGTAGATCTATATAATAATATTTGCCCTTAATTCTTATACAAATAGACTAGATAATCATACCATAGACATAATGTCATGGTATACCGTGCCCTTCTCACGGCACAGCGCCAGTGGCCTACATCCCCACCCCTACCTTGCAACACTACTCCGCCTATTTCGTATGCAGTGTTTATTGGAGCTGTCACTTCCTCTGTGCAGTGTTGCCATCTCGTGATGTGATGCTTGCTTTGGGGATATTAATGTCTTCCTGTGGCGTGATCCACGTATTGCTTATTCCTTGATATGAAATGTGAATTATCTTTATTGATGGAATTGTGATAGTAATTTTAGTAATTTAGGTCTGTGCCGATAAGTTTTTGAAAATTAAATTACCTATATCAATAGTATTTCTTTGACACAGATGAAGCTGTTTTGGGTCGAAACAATTGAGTTTTTGAAATCAGATAGGCCGTGTGTAAAGATAGACCGTTGAGAATTAAATCTTAACTGATATTTTGATTAAACGTGATCTAAGAAAGGTAAAAAAACTGTCAGTATCACAGATATGTTGATGAGCAACTGTCATTTAGGAATCACTATGAACAAATCATAAATAAGGGAAACAAGCTTCTGGGCTTTATAATCCGTTTCACTAAGGATTTTAAGAGGCCCCAGAGTCTTTTGTATCTTTTTAACAGTATCGTCAGAACAGTATTGGAATATGGGTGTCTGATTTGGTCTCCTTATTACGTTGTCCATGAGAACAGTATCGAGCGAATACAAAATAAATGTCTTAAAGTTTTATCTCAACGTGATGGGATCGGCAAAGCTCTTTTAAACTATAGCGATCGGCTTGCGAAGTTCAACGTTACATCATTGCGCATCCGACGTCAGCAATACGATATGTTTACTTACATAAAATTATACACTCAACCATTGATTCTCCTGTTTTGCTCTCAATGATTAACTTCAACTCAAATTATCGTTGCCGTAATTCTAAATTGTTCACCTTAAAAATTTACAAAAATAATACATCTTTTTATAATCCCATTGTTAGAATGTGTAGAGCTTATAATGAATTAGCCAGTGACAACGATGGGCTTGACATTTTTGAGCGTAAACACCTTACATTTAAGAAGCTTATCCATAGTGTCCTTAAGTAGTATTGTCTGGAATTATACCTTAAGCTGTTTTATTTGTTTTTCTTTTCTAATTTGATTGTGTTTAAACTTTGATTTTTGTTTTTTGTGTTTTTTTATTATTATTTCTGTTAAATTAATCTTTTACTTCAAATACACGTTCTGTAATTTGTGCATGCTGTGTGAACGTGTTTAGGGTTATAGTCTAGTTTAAAATATAAATGTATGTCGATTAACTGTAACCTGTTTCGTTTACCTTATGAATAAAATAAATAAATACTTAAATATGTATGTAGTTTTCAAATATATGTAAGGATGTTACTATCTATCTATATAAGTATCACTTTAAAGCTTACTTTGGAATCCGATTGGCAGAGTGTGAAAAATGTCCCAGGATATTTATTAGTGTACTCCAAGGGTACCAGTATTTGTCTACAATCATCATCATCATATCAGCCATAGGACGTCCACTGCTGAACATAGGCCTCCCTCCCCATCGACTTCCATGTAGACCGGTTGTAGGTTGCGGTGGTAGATTCATCTACAAAACCCATATCTATATCTATATATCTATATTTAATTGTTACAGCAAGAAGATCGAATCCCTAGGCAGGATGACGGCGATGACGCAGGAGGAAATGGTCGCCGGCGCGCGGACCGTGGCCGCCGGCCTGGAGGCGCTGCGGGCTGAGCACGCGCAGCTACTCGCCGGCCTCGCCGCCACTACAGACCATGAGCACGAGAAGGCGTCGCTGGTGAGGAAGAGCATCGACGCTATTGAACTGGGCCTGGGAGAGGCGCAGGTGAGGATGTTTTAACAGATTTTAATGGAGGTGTAATTTGGTTGTGGGTTTTTTTTTGCTTAGAAAATTATGAATTGATTTCTATGAATCTTATTTCAGAGGTGGTCCATATATGTTTCTGAATATGATTAGCGCTTTTTGAGAATACATAATATAAGCATCATTTTTTTAGTCTGTTTGTACAGGTAAAGTTGTAAAGTCGGTTCTTGTTTTGAGCCGTCCTCAAAAGATCCTAACAAAGTTTCATTACTATATTTGAGAAACGTATATATATAACAAATATTTTCGTTTGTAAATGAGATGAATATATAATAATTAAGTTTTAGGCCCAAAATTTGACCTGCATCAAGTAAAAGTTATCTACATCGCGTTCTGTCGTAAGTAAAATCGAATTTACTGCTGAGATTCATGTAACTGCAACACACCTGCCGGCTCAAAATCGTCGCATGCGCATCCTATCCCACGTGAAAGAAACAATACAATCTGAACGTGAGCTGCGGTCGCGAATTTCCGACACATGACACATGAGAATGTGGTCGACAGAAGATGCACGTGTCGGAATAAAGTTACAATTATGTATTAGCGGGTAGATCGACATGATACCAGTAGACTGTTAATAGCAATTCGCTATGCAAGCATTATGTCAAGCAGCTAGAGTCCGGTTAGGGTCCTAATAATGATTGGCCATACAATGTTTATATAGGATCTATTTTACTAATCATGTATGAAAGCGTTCGTATACTAGGAGTCTATTGGCAGTCATGTCAATGTTATTGTAGTAGTTGTCCTGTCACGCCACCTACTGGCTGCAACTAAAGATATAGTAACCAGATACCAAAGATACTACTTTATAATTCCAAAATACACAGCTATATAGTAATTTACGCTTATAACTACAAATTTACAATACAAAAAGGTTTGTCCCAAAAGTAATAGAACCCGCACTAAATTTACTTTTGGCTTCAACCATACTATCTCCGCTAATTTACCTTTGTTAAATTTTTTATTTAAAATCGTCCCAAAACCTAATATTTAAGCCCCAATAGTTTTTTTAGTATAGTATAGATTTTAGGTCGACTAGAGATTAAAGTGTTGCCAATAAAAAAATACTATTACGCTCGCTAAAACTGAAGGGCACCACTGAAAGGCTTCATGTAAGCAACCTCGGTCAAACGGCCCCAGGCGGCGCTCGACGGCGCTCGGCGGCCTACATTGCCTCAATGCGAAGGACCTTTCTATTTAGAACACCATTTAGGTCACATTTTACGAGGAACACTTTTAAAGAAAACATCCTTTCAGTCTTATAATAACTTCTTTGCAAGCCTCGAAAAGTAAAAATATTAATTTAACTGTGGCGAATATTTTGGTAAGTTATCGTCGAGAGTTGTACATAAAAAATTCCGGTTATACCACAGTGGCCTAAATTTTATTGGAAATTTTCGATATTCCCTCGTTTTTGGGATAAAATAATCGATTTCAAACATGGATCATGGGATCATTTCGAAACGATTCTTACACAACCTTGGGAATATATGATTTATTGAAATATTTTACTCTATAACTTGAGATACACATAGTATAGAATACTGAGAATCTTTTAAAAATGACAATAATTTTTGAACATCTTAATACCAGACCCAATCATGACCCAATATATTAACTGTAATTTAGTCCCTTTCCAGAAATATAGTTGCTTTATACATGTAGGTTTTCACATGCACTTATAAAACCACATTTCGTGCAATATTTTTGATCTTACGTTACTAATACCCAATAATTGCTGAGTTTATTGCCGGCTCTTCTCGATAAAAGCAACAAGAGACAGACAGCTTTCGGATTTATAATACTAGTTAGGTTGTATGGTTATAGAAACCGTATCATCAGCAACAGCTCATATACGTCTCCACCGAGGAGCTCGGGCCTCCCCTATCATCGAGGCGGTTTAGGCCATAGTCCACCACGCGGGCCTAGTGCGGATTGGCGGACTTCACATGCCTTTAATTGTGACATCTCAGGCATGCAGGTTTCCTCACGATGTTTTCCTTCACCGAAAGCCAGTGGTGTGAATCCGTACGTAAGTTTTTATAAACTCAGAGGTACGGGCCAGGGATTTGAACCGGCACCCTCATGATCGTGAGTCGGTGCGTTCCCAACTGAGCCCCCACGGCTTCTTAGAAACCGTATATCGTAGCATAATTAACAGTGAGTAAATCTCAAAGCTCCCCTTCATTGAAGCTTCCGCAGCTTCGCTATAATAGTGCGACGAGACTAACTCGGCACCCTCTCGTCAGCTTAACACTACACAAATTGATGTACAAGTTAAACACTGAGCCCCATTCGCACGAGAGGTTTTTCAACGGACGTTAAAAAAGCGTTCAAATACAACAAATGCATTGCCAAGTACAATAATATGCACTATTTCTAACACCCAAAATAAAAATTGAAAATGCAACACCGCTCGATAGAAAAGCGTCGCGTTTTAAAAACACTATCATACTAAGTCGTAGATTTAACGCTGTTACATCTTTTTGTAAGTATTTTTAAGATGAACATTCCATTGTCATCACTCCAATATGAAAATATTATTTCGTAGTACATGGAGGTTGCGTTATTAACTTTAGGAATATAGTTGGCCACAATATAGTTTTCAACTAGCTTCCGTCGCGTGGTTTTACGTGCGTAGTTCCCGTAAAAATATGGGGATCAAATATAGCCTATGTTGCTCCCTGATAATGTCTAGATCTAAAATCTATGTCTAGATCTAAATCTAGATCGGTCCAGTGACCGATCTAGATTATTTAAAGCCAATTTAGGCTAGGATAGGATAGGATAAGGCTAGGAAACTACTGAGTTTCCTAGCCTTTTCACTCAATACAAACATGAAATCAAATATATCCTCTTCATAATATTACTGTAGTTGGGATCCCCAATGCCATCCCAAACAAAAGATAGTTTAAAAACTTCCACAGCAGTGTCAACTGTCACTATCAACATTTATAGTGAATGCAATTTTGTAATTATCCCGGGAATGCTCCATTAGTTCCAATGAAGCTTCCGTAGTTCCGTTCCGTTGTTTGCGCCGCGCCCACAGTCGCTCGCCTCGACTCTATATACTGATGGATGTGGGAATATTTGTTAGAGTTCCGTACCCAAAGGGTATACAGCCCGGTTGGCTTTGTGGTTAGTGACCCTGACCCTGACTCTCAAGCCGCGGGTCGTAGGTTCGAATCCCACCCAGGACAAACATTTGTATGCATCAATATGTCTGTCCTGTGTCTGGAAGTAAATATATATAAGTATGTATTTAAAAGTAGTATATGTAGTATATCAGCTATCTGGTTACCATATCACAAGCTCTGCTTAGTTTGGGATCAGATTGGCCGTGTGTGAAAAATGTCCCAGGATATTTATTTATACTGATGGATGTGGGAATATTTGTTAGGGTTCCGTATCTAAAGGGTAAACACGGGACCCTATTACTGAGACTTCGCTGTCCGTCCGTCTGTCACCAGGCTGCATCTCACGAAAGGTCATAGTTAGA
Source organism: Thyatira batis (assembly GCA_905147785.2). Taxonomy (NCBI): domain Eukaryota; kingdom Metazoa; phylum Arthropoda; class Insecta; order Lepidoptera; family Drepanidae; genus Thyatira; species Thyatira batis. The sequence continues at coordinate 696,106 of LR990499.1, forward strand.
CAGCTGTATTCCTATTCACAACGACAACTTTGAACAACTAAAAAAACTTTCAGAACCGAGCATTAATAGTGACTATTCATAAGTGCTTGATTGTGGCCTATTTGAATAAAAAAGATTTAGATTTTATTGCTGCTATAACAATAAATATTATAAATAAAATAAATTAAGTATTTAAGGGGGGCTCCCCTACAACAAACTTGTTTTTTTTTTTTTAAATGGAGTAATTTCTCCCGTTTTCCCAAAATTTCCCTTCACTACTCTGCTCCTATTGATTGTAGCGTGATGGAAAGTATCCTATAACCTGCCCAGGAGTATGAAGAATAATTGTACCAAGTTTCGTTGAAATCCGTCCAGTAGTTTTTGTTTCTATAAGGAACATACAGACCGACAGACAGACAGACAAAAATTTTACTGATTGCATTTTTGGCATCAGTATCGATCACTAATCACCCCCTGATAGATAGAAAATGTATTTCATGTACAGAATTGACCTCTCTACAGATTTATTATAAGTATAGAAGATAATGGTACGGAACCTTTCGTCGAAACGTACTTGGTCGGTTTGTTTTTGTTGTTACGAGACTTGCTGGGGTGGAATAGCGTCTGACAGGGGAGTCTAGTGAGCTTGATGGGGTTGGAATGAAGGTTTTTTGCAACATTTGTTTGTAGGACGAATTGTATTGAAGGGTGTTGGGGTAGTGAAGCAACTAACCGTAAATGCTAATAAAATAATTGTAAAAAAGTAATGCTAACATTATGTTTAAGACCGTTTCATGATAATGAATGATAGTTTCATTGGATCTTTAAATTACTTACACTTAAATGGGATAAAAATCTCAATATGCAGACAGATATAAAATACAGATAATAACAAGTATCCAATTTTTGACAAATAGAGTATGATTTTTGATGTTTTTTGAACAATTATTTTCATACAAAAAATGTATACTACATGTTAACATAAATAAACATTGAGCCTTACTAGTTAGTTACGTATTTTAATGAATTGTTTATTCTTATGTTCTTTCTTCTATATTTCATTTCATTTCGATGTAGCCTCGCACTTAGCGAGCTTGTCTTATGGGTGTCAAAAAGAGTATTTTTCGCATTTATAATATCAAGGAGGCATTCTTAATTTCCTCCAAAATACAAGTATATTGACATAATTGTTCCCCCAATTAGGTGATGATGGCCCTAGCCTCCCACCTGCAATCCGTGGAGGCGGAGAAACAGAAGCTCCGCACACAAGTCCGGCGGCTCTGCCAGGAGAACGCCTGGCTGCGAGACGAGCTGGCGGCCGCGCAGCAACGCCTGCAGGCCTCTGAGCAGCGCGTGGCGCAGTTGGAAGTCGATAACAAGCATCTCGACTTTATGGCGTCTATACGGTAAGCATCATCAGAAATTCCACCCTTACGTAGTTGACGTCTCGCATATTCGAACGGTTTATTATGCGAACCGCAAAGGAGTGGAATTCGCTTCCGGCGACTATTTTCCCAACTCATACAATTTGGTCACTTTCAAGGCTAGTGAATAGGCATTTTCTGGGCAAGCGTGTAACACCTTAGGCTTCGACGTCACTCTTGTCAGAGTCTGTCTGAAGCCAAACGTAAAATCATTTGATTTAAAAAAAAAATCATCATTAGCAGCATCAGCAGCTCGTATACGTCTTCACAGCTAAGATCGATGTTGATTTTGAATCAGTATATGAGCCAAATTTGATGTTTTTTGTTGTGAATCCGTATGTAAGTTTTTTTTAACTCAGGGGGGGGGGGGGGTTTGAACCTGCTCCCTCATGATCGTGAGTCAGTGGGTTACCCACTGAGTCACCATAGCTTTCGGTGGAAAACATCGTGAGGAAACCTGCATGGCCAAGATGAATAGGTTGCTGAGTTTATTGCCAGCTCTTTTCAGTAAAAGCAACTTTCAGAACCCAGCATGAATAGACTGTTCATAAGTGCTTGTAAAGGCCTATTTGAATTAATAAATATATTATTTATTATTATTATGTCGTATATTACCTATCAAGTTACCATAGCACGAGCTACTCTCAGTATCGTCTCAAATTGGCCCCACGTCAAAAATGACCCAGGATATTTATTTCAAATTTTTGCCATTCCAGCAAATACGACAGCGACATGAACGAGGAGTCGGACACGAGCCGCAGCGGGCAGAGCGAGAAGAAGCGCGACGACCCCATGGTGGACCTGTTCCCGGACGACGACCACGACGACAACAGGAACAGTAAGTGTGAGTATACCGGGACTGGTCATCATCACTACACTACGGCATGCTAGACCCTGCAGGTGTCCATACAAAATGGGTGACATGCATCTTTTTTTTTTAATACCGCAAGGCTGGCATACAGGTATACGGTCCCACCTGATGGGAAGCGGTTACCGTAGCCTATGGACGCTTGCGTCACTCACGCGTTGCCAAAGGTTGCGCGTTGTGAAAGGGACAAAGCGTAATGTAATTTTTAATACAGTTGCTCAAAAAGTGGTGTATTGCTGGGACGTATAGCGTTCGGAAAGTGGGCTATTACACACTAGTGCTTTTTTTTTACCTTTCCCGAACTCGTGCGTGCATCTTTCCCAACTGTCAAAATAATGTCTATTAAAAAGAAAAACCAACCATGAAGGTTTTACTAAAGAGTTTTTATGATTAATACAAATACGTATATTTTTAAAAAGAAGCTTGTAATTTATCTCAATATCAGATTTAATGATTTAGGTTAGGTTACATTTCATCTCATTAAATTTCATTTTCATTTCATATCAATAAAAAAATATACTGAAGACTAAGCTGTATAGATTACCTTTGCCTACCAAAATGGGCGAAGAAAAAAAACTCTGCTTATAAAATGGCGCCAACCGTAGGCGCCATTTTCCAGAAATTTTCATTGCGAGTTTAGTTATTTGTGTTTTTATTATTTTATTAAATTGCTTTATTTTTTCGCAACTGTATTAAAAATAGTCGTTCAGTACACTTGCGGAACCGTCATTGCAACTTGTTCCGACGGCCAACCCTCGCCTTCGGCTGCGCCGCGGCTCGGGTAGACATTCGTCGGAACTCTTTGCAATGACAGCCTTTCCGCACTTGTAACGAAATATACTATTTCGTCGAAGAGCTGAACAGATATCTAAGTAGGCTACAGTGTGAAATACATAAAACATCTCAAAGATTTATACAAAATAAATATGTCATATAAGCAGGGCTTTAGTCGAATTTGAATAAAAATATTTTTATTACAATCATATATTTCTAACCATTCAAAAATCTAGCCATTCGAATCTTCAAACCAAACTTCTCCCCAAACAGCGATGTCCCCCACCCCACCGCTCCACTTCGGTCAGCAAGTGACGGCCGGCTACGAGATCCCGGCTCGACTCCGTACTCTTCACAACTTGGTGATCCAGTACGCGTCTCAAGGCCGGTACGAGGTCGCAGTACCTCTGTGCAAGCAAGCTTTGGAAGACTTGGAGAAGACATCGGGACACGATCACCCTGATGTCGCCACCATGCTCAATATATTGGCGTTGGTGTATAGGTAATATTCGTTTATGAAATTTTCGTAATTCGTTTATGAATGATGATGATGATGATGATGGAAAAATACCATGTCCATGATTTGGACATGGTATTTTTCCAGCTTATGACTCCATTGTGTGATTTTTTGGTTAACCCTGCGTTTCTAGAGTAATTTTTTTCAGGGATCAAAAGAGATATAGCCTACTCTTCATACGCTAATCCAGAATATATACTTATTATTTGTTAATTTTCATCCAAATATCCCTTCAGCTTATTCAGTTATATAGTTAAAAATCGGGTGGGGCTGTGCCGGGGCACATTGGTTTTAACGTAAAACGTCTATGTTAGCGAATCGCTTTTAAAGTAAAAGATTGAAATGAAAACAAATGAACTCAACTCAATGTCATAACAGCGAGCTGACTATATAAGTGAAATATTCACACCACATTTTTGTTTCTAAGACTAATAGTTTTTTTAATATTAAGGTACGATGATATAGACCTTTTCGTTACGGTCCACTTTTTAAACCTGGTACCCGTATGTTTCGTCGCGATTTTAAAGACGTTTCACGTCAAAAGTAACAAACATTCAACTTCACAAATTTTGCACTTTTAATATTGGTAGAATTAGTAAGCCCTTCTTACTAAAAGCCTCGTATATACTCAGATTATCACAATAAATTCCAGATAATATTCAATTGCATCATGCTTTTATTTGTTCTGTTAACCATATCATAGCTAATATTATGAATGCGACAGTAACCTTATCTATATGTCTCGCTTTCACGCTAAAACTACAGAACCGATTTAAATGAAATTTGGTACATAGATAGTTTAAGACCTGAGAAAGGACATGGGCTACTTTTTATCCCTTGAAAATGGAGCCAGTAGTTTTTAACAGTTTGTGTTGTGTTGTACATGGTAGGGATCAAAACAAGTACAAGGAGGCGGCCAACCTGCTGAACGACGCGCTGTCCATCCGCGAGAAGACGCTCGGCGAGAACCATCCCGCCGTCGCCGCCACGCTCAACAACCTCGCCGTGCTCTACGGGAAGCGAGGTACTGGGACATATTCACACACGGCCAATCTGATGCCAAACTAAGCAGAGCTTGTAATATGGTAACCAGATAGCTGATATACTACATATACTACTTTTAAATACATACTTATATAGATATTTACATCCAGACACAGGACAAACAGACATATTCATGCATACAAATGTTTGTCCTGGGTGGGAATCGAACCCACGACCCGCGGCTTGAGAGTCAGGGTCACTAACCACAAAGCCAACCGGGCTGTCTAACTATAACAACATATATATTCATTTATACTTAAAACATAATCAGCTATGCAAAAAGCAACAAAATTATACTACAAGATTAAAGTCATACCCTCTGGAACCTCTCCTCTCTATATATATAAAACAATAGCGAATTTATTACAGTACACTTATAACGCAAATTACGTGTTTCTTCTTGAATGTCAGAATAAATATTAAAAGAGTTTCGTATCTGTCACACATTTGACAATGATTCTCTGTCAGAGGGTAACAACAAACATCGTGAGGAAACCTGCATGCTTATAATATCACATTTGCGGTGGCAAACTATGGCCGTAAACCCCCTCGTTGATGAGACGTGCATGAGCTGATGATGATGTTGATAATGATCTATGTTATACTTACGCACGGACTTTCCCAATGACTTGCAAATAAGGAAAACATCGTGAGGTTATCTACACTATAAAATTATAAAGAGGAAAGATTTGTATTTTTGTATGTAATGAATAAAGTCAAAAAGTACTGGACCGATTTTAATAATCCTTTTTTAGGAGGTTATATTTTATCCCTGTATTCCCACGGGAACGGGATCTACGCGGGTAAAACCGCGAGGAGGCAGCTAGTAATATCATATATTCGGTGGCTAAACTATAGCCTTAACCCCCTCGTTAATGAGCTGATGATGATGATGATGATGATGGTGGTGATGTGTGCAGGCAAGTACCGCGAGGCGGAGCCGCTGTGCAAGCGCGCGCTCGTGATCCGCGAGGCCGTGCTCGGCCGCGACCACCCCGACGTCGCCAAGCAGCTCAACAACCTGGCGCTGCTCTGTCAGAACCAGGTACCGCACACCACACACCACACACCACACCCTCACTCATACACACTGCCACCCCTTCAACCACCCCCTGACCCATACCCACTTCCAAAACCAGCCCCCTCACCCTTATACACACCCACCCCCTCACATATACACGCACCCACCCCCGCACCCACAATAACTATCGATCGCGGACAATATTTCGCATAGAAAGCAGAAATTTTTGCTGCTTTTTGACATCTGAAGTAAATACTTGCAACATCTAGTTAGATAGTATTTAAATTTAAAGAAATAAAATAAACTAGTCTATGGTACGGATGTAGCAGGAGACAGGAGTCCAAATTGAGTAACATTACTTTTATTATATGTTTATTTTTTCTTTTTTTTATTATTTAGTTTTAGTTGTATTGTTATACATATATGTATATATATATTTAATAATTAAATTTAGAATTGATTTGTGTACTTACATTGATAGTTACTAAAAATAAATAATACTTTATTTTCAAGTTATAACACTTGTACTAATTATACTTTTGTTTTTATCGTCAGAACAAATACGAGGAGGTGGAGCAGTATTACCAGCGCGCCCTCGAGATCTACGAGACCAAGCTCGGCCCCGACGACCCCAACGTCGCCAAGACGAAGAACAACCTCGCCTCTTGCTATCTCAAACAGGTTAGGCAGCTTTTCATCTCTATCTGCAGATTTCCTTTGTGACCCTGATTTTCGGGGACATTTATGTGCATGAACATTTCTGTATGTTCTATATGGATGTCTATATCTATATAAGTATGCTTGCATAGTTTAGTATCAGATTGTCTGTGTGTGAAAAATTAACCAGGATATATATGTAATTATTTAATACACCAGTTTGTGTAGATTTTGTCTAAGATCCTGGGGGTTTTTAATAATTCCTTGGCTAAGATATGATACGATTGATAACACTTTTCGTACTATATGAATAATTACCGTCATACAATAAATGGTTATCATTTTTTCAGGATAAAAACGGCCTGGGTATTTCTGCGATATTGTAGCTTCATAACAGTGAAATATTATTTGTAATTACAGTACCTACATGTCCTACATACAAAAAAAACATAATATAACAAGTATTTCCCGTTACTTGTTCATATAAAACTAACTTATAAAATACTAAATAACTTTACATATCATAATTTGATAAAATATTTTTACAATAGCACAAATGAATGTAAATTGTCTTTCCATTCAAATTTGAACTATTTTATAACCTTCTAACTTCTAATTTCCAGGGCAAATACAAAGAAGCAGAGACACTGTACAAGCAAGTACTGACCAGAGCGCACGAAAGGGAATTTGGAACTATTGATGGTGAGTCATACATATATCGTAGCTTCTAATGTTCTAACAATATATTTGTTTATTTAAATTTATTTTAAACTACATCTGTTGTACATACGGCGACATAAAAACGTATTTGGTTGGACAGAAGCTGCCATCGATATAATAGTCAATAGACTACTAGTATAGGACGAAATTTTTCAGATTTGTAGGAAAATATTGTATACAAGCTTCCTATGTCATTAGTATATAGTCTATGTCCTTTCCAAAGCTAGTCTATATCTATATTTGTACTAAATTCAAACCGGTTGAGTAGTTTAGGTGTACTATCCCGAGAGATAGACAGGTCCTTTTGCATTAATTAAAATAAAATCACTTCTATGATATACAATCTGATTCCAAACATCGCAGAGCTTGTTTTTATTTTTAATTGTTTAACTCTGTACCCTCTACAAGGGGCACTTTCGACAGTTAAAGCAGTGGTTGATGGAACTGCTTCAATTGGCTATACGTATTAGGAGTCTATTGGCACTTATATCGGCGAATGGTGAGAAGGGGACAGATATATAGTTGTCTTTTTTCCAACTTTAATGTGTAGCCGTGTGTACAATATATTACCATTAACAATTGCTTGTAGAAAATGTATTTTTTATTTGCTTTTTTATTCAAGTATTATTTTAGAATGCCCAATGTAAATTATACCTTTTTGTTTACTATTTCAGAGTATATAGCGTCATTAAATAAAAAAACAAAAAAATAACAACAGTAAAATACCCTTTAGAGTAATTTGAACACTAACATTTTAATACGGGAAGAACTGCAATCTACAACATTCCTATTTTCGTATACAAATGACATACAGGCTGTCTATCTCTCTATATTATTTTTTTTAATGCCCGGGGAAATGACAATTTTTTTTTTATCTATACTAATATTATAAAGAGGAAAGATTTGTTTGTTTGTAATGAATAGGCTCCGAAACTACTGGACCGATTTCAAAAATTCTTTCACCTTTGGAGAGCTACATTATCCCCGAGTAACATAGGCTATATTTTATCCCTGTATTCCCACGGGAACGGGAACTACGCGGGTAAAACCGCGCGGAGGCAGCTATTTGAAATAATTTGACATTTCCCTGTGGCAAATTTTGGTGATGGATTAAAAACAAAATGGAAACCAAAGCGCAAATGTTATTTATATTAATTTTCTTGTTAATTCATATGAATATTATATTTTTTTGTGTTTACAATTTTGTACATAGAAAGAAGTAGTTAGTGAAAAAAATGTATTACAAAATACAAAAATAATGCATGTTGTTATAGTTACTATTGTTATGAATTAATAGTTATAATTATGTAATGCTCGATTAGTTAATTTCTTTATTAGATGCATACACACAGGCTATGTAAAAACCAAAGTTCAAAGATTTAATAGTAAAATATGCATGAGTTGTTTATTTATAATGCATCTAATAAGGAAGGTATTTCATTTAAAGCTATTTTTATTTTAGATCTCTTATGCATTTGCAAGATCGAATGTTTTCATTAGTTTCAGGGCTCATCGCACGAGAGTTTTATTGACGGACGTTAAAAAAGCGCTTAAACAACAAATGCAGTACCAAGTACCATAATAATAATATGCACTATTTCCAACGCCCAAAGTTAAAAATGCAACACCGCTCGACAAAAAAGGGTCGCGTTTTAAAAGCGCTGTCGTGTGAGCATATACTTGGGAATGCATTTGTTGTATTTGAACGTTATTTTAACGTCCGTTTAAAAAATCTCTCGTGCGAATGAGCCCTTTAGTTTACTTAGACAGCTCTCATATTCTTGCCTTGTGACTCGAAGATTTATTAAATAAGTTGTTATTTCTATGGATATTATCCTACTTTTTGTCTTGTCTATGAATAGTATAAAATTCATTAGATCAAGAATTAAATAGAATATTGATTGGCAGTTAATTGTTATTCGGACAAGTAATGTTTTTAAACGACTTCATTTAAGTCTCCTCTGGCTTGAAAGCCAGTTATTTTTACCACTTTCCGTCCATTTCAGTCAATTAAACAACCTTTATATAGTTAGGTATAGTCTAGGTGATTATGTTATGATCACTTGTGAATTGACAATAAACTAGCTTTCGTACCGCGGTTTACCCCGCTTCTTATTAATATTTCCCGGCATAGAAACATAGCCTATGTCGGATATGTCACTCGGGAAAAGTGTTGCTTTCTATCAGTGAAAGAACTTTTAAAATCGGATGAGTGTTACAAATATACCTTTTTGATGTAACCACCTATCTATAATTGTTTCTACCTTATTACGCCACCGTCAGTCTCGGGCGGACTGTGAGTAATAGGCCCTGGGCTAAAACTACCTGGGGCTTGACTAATTAATCCTCTGATTGATATTTTGTCAAGGAATGACAAAAATAAAGTGTAAATAAGATCTATCTTATATATAAAATTCTCGTGTCGCGGTGTTTGTGATTAAACTCCTCCGAAACTGCTTCACCGATTCTCATGAAATTTTGTGTGCATATTCGGTAGGTCTGAGAATCGGGCAACATCTATTTTTCATACCTCTGTGATCACGGGAACGGGAACTACGCGGGTGAAACCGCGGGGCGGCAGCTAGTTTAGATATATTATTGTCTATTTTGACTTCAATAGGGGTTTAGGGGCCCTGGGCTGCAGCCCAAAAAGTCCATATATAGATCCGCCCATGCCGTCAGTACACATTTATAGTCGAATCTAATTATTGTCCGAATATCAAAACACAATTACATACACAATCTCGATTGCCTTTTGTGTGACAAAAAGGGAATTAGAAAGATTGTAAAAAACATAAAAAATTACTTTTGTGAAGAGATGTCTATAATTTGCTACTTTTGTAAGCTTTTTTAAGGCAGCTGTAATTTCTGTTACCAATTTAGGTGTAGTTTTGCTTGCCATCAATTTAAGTGATTTGATTGCCTGCATAGAGTTAAGTCAAGATATTATGCAGATTTATAATGTGTTAAGAAATTTAGACCAATATTTCTATTGTATTTTAAAGTATATTAGTAAATATCCATTACGCCAAAATATGGCATCTACCCGCTGAATTTTACAATAGTAAAACTTATTATATATAACTAAAAATGAAGGATTGATTTGGAGATATTTTTTATAAATAAATATTTTTTTATTTACTTTAAAATGTTGATGTAAATCTGTCAAATCAAACTTAGTTTCTATTGACATATTAGTGAATTTTTATAGTTTATATTTATTTTTATTATTAAACAGAGAACCTCAAATATTTTGTTTATTTATTCTGTATTGATTTTATTCCTCAAGTATACGAACAATGGTTGATGTGTTCGAACACAGAGTCTATTGTTTTGTGTGATTTTGCCATTTTTGATTCATCAGTGCGGAGATTGTTTGACAAACAATGATAGAACCTAGGTGAGTGACACAAGTTTGGATTTAGTGTGGCACAGGTAGGAAAGGCAAAACATGTGGTTTTTATTTATTTATTATTATTTTTGTTTCTTTTTATTTGTTAATGTCATTCTTTTGCCGAATGTGTCACACCTTCCCGACTTGTGTCACATTTCTTTATGTTTATTTTATAATTGGTGTTGGATATTTTGTGGCTTTAATTAAGTGGAATTAAGATGGAGCATGGAACATTAAAATAATATTAATTTTACTTGAATTTAAACAGTGTCCAAAACAAGATAAACTATAAATTTAATAGTATTAATTGTACATTAGTATAAGGTTACCATGACAACCAAAATAGTTCTAAATTATATATATAATATTATTAGTAGCAGTAAATAAATCTTGAATTTAAACACTGTTTAATCATACTTGTATCTCTATACCATAGCTTACTCTCTCTGTGTTTATATTATATGCAATTAAATTAAATATATATAAAATAACGTGTATGTCTGTTTGCAGGCGACAACAAACCGATCTGGCAGGTGGCCGAGGAACGCGAGGAGAACAAACACTTGCAGAAGGAAAATGCACCTTACGGAGAGTACGGCGGATGGCACAAAGCTGCTAAGGTATATATAATAAAGAACTAAAGCAATATTTTATTTCATTGCTTAATAGCAAAAACGTATGGGTCCGTCACCAATCTGTAAAGTTAAACTCTATAACAAGAATAAGTTAATTAGATGTAATTACCTATATATTTAATAGTTTCTGACTATTCATAAGTGCTAGTGTTCATTTTCATATCAGCTACCTGTTTACCATAACACAAGCTCTGCTTAGTTTGGAATCAGATTGGGCATGTGTGAAAAATATCCCCGGATATTTATTTATTATTATTTATATTTATTTCTTAACCCACATATTTTTTATCTGTGAACCAACTGTGTGTCAGAGTAAATGAAACCATCTAGCGCAGCACATATGTATAATTTTTTTTTGTATACTAGTTGTTATAGTTTTAGCCCATTAATACTTTTTTACATCACGCTACGACCCTTAGGAGCTCCATCCATGAAAAAACGGGGATGATGTAACCCAGAAAAAGTTGCACAGATCAGCTAGTCAATAAAACGGTTATCTTTATATTCAGGTTGACTCGCCCACGGTTACTACGACCCTCAAGAACCTGGGCGCGCTGTACCGGCGGCAGGGCAAGTACGAAGCCGCCGAGACCCTCGAGGACTGCGCGCTCAGGACCAGGAAGGAGGTCAGTACACACTACACACCACATAAGTTGGAGACCAGAAATAATTTCGTACAATAACCTCTCTGCTGTTCGGACTGTTCAAGTATTACTTACTTATTTACCCAATATTTATCCCCCCCCCCCCTTCCTCTTGTCAGCAAAAGTAAGTTATTAGGGCCTGTAAGCAGATTAAGTACAATTATTTACTCCCCCTCCCATTCCCCTTGTCAGCAAAAGTAAGTTATTAGAGGCCATCAGCAGATTTAGTACAATGATTTACCCCACATCCCTCTTGTCTTGCAAAAATAAGCAAAGCTCTTACCCCCTCCCCCCATACTTACAATTTTTTTTAAAGACTGTCCTAGTGCCTAAAAGATATACCCGCCCCCCATTACTTGAACGGCCCCTTAGTGACAGTGGTCACAAACATTTTTGTGTAGATTTTATAACTACAAGACGACCCACTGTCGCAAATAATAATGTTTGCAATCCCTCAAAACACTAGTCTTTTAACCGTGTGAGCAGGACGGAATACATTTACTCGGCATTAAAAGAGACAGGTTAATGTATGAAATTGTTTTCTGGACCCCAACCGTACTTTACACACAACACTCTGCACACAGTCCACACAAGTGGATTTACAGTTATCGGCGGTAAATAATACACATATCACTCAGTATATTATTAGTCCAGTCAAGATAGATGGTTTTTGGTGAAGGAAAACATTGTGAGGAAACCTGCATGCCCGAGATGTCACAAATAAAGGCATGTGAAGTCCGCCATCGCAGTAAGCCCGCGTAGTGGACGTACAATTGTCATATGTACTGAATGTCATGTGCATAATTTTCCGCCGGTTACTGAACTCTTTCTGGGCCTAAATGAGTAAACAATGTCTAAACTAATAGTACTTAGTTTCTTTGATGTAGCCGTGGTAAGGAGACATTTTTATTTGTCATAGTCACAAAATTTACTTTTGGAGTTCAAGAAACCCAACTACTTTAAAATCATGCTCTAAAACGTATGAAACAAGATAATATTCGAGACAAAAACCAAGATAATGGTACATTTTAGCGTAAATTAATATAGTAAAAAAACGTAGATATTTTTTACTCCTTTGGGCAGCAGATTAATTATGATATTTACACGCACATTATTGTACTATGTATCTTAGCTAAGTTTTACGCGTTAATTATGTAGGTAGTGCATAATATTAACTATCTAGGACAAAAGTATTTATTGACTTTATTACAAATGTCAGTTTTTCTCACTTTTTATGTATTTTTTAACTTCAATTTAACTAATTATTTAGTTGTGCTTAATATTTGAACACTATACTATATATTTAATATGTTTACAACATATTTATTTAAAGTGAAAAGCTATAGCACCCAAATTGCATTACTCTCTCGGATCAAATCTCAAAGAAAAGAAATTCGCACCTTAATTATGTAACTCTTGTTATCGTCGATGAAGTCGATTTCATAATACATTAACGCTTTGTAGCGAGTAAAGGCAATTATAATGGAATGTGCCCGCAACAAAGGGCCTAGACAACTTTTATTTCGAGACAGTTCCATTGGAATATGTAACACGTACCTATCATACCCCACGTCATGCGATGCTAAAATGATACTGGACCTAGTTAAGTTTGACCATAAGTTGAATTAAATTGTTTGTTTCAAATTATTTGTAATCATTATAGGGCGACATATTCGCACAGCGAAAAAGCCCCTCAAATTTAGAATAAAAAAGAGTAAAGGCGTAAAGGAATAAAGGAGTGAAGTGGTGGGGCTGGTAATGTAATAAGATTCGTTTTAGTCGATGATTGCCACTGAGTTACATAATTAAAGGTTTGATTGTCTATGATTGTCGATATCGAGAGCGTTTCACATTCGCAATGCTGGTTTAACAATTACGATTGGTTTTGCACGCTGCCAAGCACGTACAACAAGTAAGTTACACGACGCCGACACTATAATATAAAGACTTCTTATTGCAGGACGCTGATTTATTGGCTATTAAACTTGTGTGTTTAAAATTAATTTGAAATTTAATGTCTTAAGAAATTTAGCTCTTGGGAAAAGACTATAGATAAAATGCCTTCTATTTGTCAAAATTATTAAATTAACACAGAAAAAAAAACATACCGGCCGAATTGAGAACCTCCTCCTCCTTTTTGGGAAGTCGGTTAAAAATAGTGCCTATCCCAAAGATAATAATTGATTGAATAATAGTTACATAGGGCATGATAAAGGATTATTTTATGTTTGCATATATTTTGCATAAGTAGTTAAAGTATAATTTTAGCAATTTCTAGGTATCCCATCAAAAGCTTCAACATATTTTAGCATCAAAGCATCAGTTCTTCAGGGGGCTTATATATTTTTAGGGCACATGAGACGTAAAATCTTCATATCGATGAGGAGACGCTGTAGCGGCAGTGGGGGGACCAGGGATGTAGTAGCGTCGTAGGGGTATGCAGGAGTGATACCTGTTTAGCCCTTCGACGAAAGTACATTGCGCTTTGTCCCTTTCACTGCCTATATACAGTAACTCCCTTCACAGGGTCGGCAACGCGTGACGCCTACGCCTCTAGTGTTGCAAGCGTCCACTAGGTAACCGCTTCCCATCAGGTGGGACCGTTTGCCACTCTTGTGGTAAAAAATGTCTCTTTTACACCGTTTTTTCAATTTTGAGGTTATTATTTTTGTTAAATGGTCATTACTTCCGTTCCCATGACTAGGCGTTGGACATCGTGAAGCAGTCCCGAGGCCGAGGCCGCCGCGGCAGTCGCGAGGGCATCGACCCCGGCCCCGAACACCACGACGAGGTTAGGGCTCCCCACTAGGCCTCAGCTTTAGGCCTCGTCATGTTAGCCTTGTCGGTGGAATAGTGTTGTGTGTTGCATCGATAAATTTACTTATTACATATATAAATGGATGTAAGCAGAAAAGATCCAGCCAACATTTTTGTAGAATCGAGTTGTCTACCTATGCTATATGAATGCTGATACGCAATGTGTTATCCCTCATAAACTTGGTTCTGAGAAAATGGCGTCTTAAGATAATATTGTATCATGATGACATTTTTTGTGATATAAATCCATTTTTTATGTACTTTTATATTTTAGACGACTTGAAACACTTTTGTAGAATGTTAAAACCGTGATGCATTATAAAAAACCTTTTAATTTGACTTTTTGTGGGTTGACACATTATTGCTTATCAGCATCCATTTATGATCTGTAAGATTTCAATATTAACTATGAATTGTTTTTTAATGTTAATTTCATCGATGCAAAACAGAACGCTGTTGTCATGTGGTGCCTGGTGAGATTGACGTGCTATTTTTTATGAATTTTTAGCTTTTAATTTTCTCACGAATGTTGCTAAAATGAACACATTTCTTTATAATAATGAGCATATTTTTGAAGCATAAACTTCAATAAAATTACAAAAAATATCAGTCCATCTCACCACATGTGATTATGGTAAAAGGCAATAATGTACTTAAAGTCCTTTTCACCATTTATTTTCATTGGGGTGTCCATGAATGTAACGGCATAAAACGCATCCTTGGTGTCTCTCATGTCGATATGTCTTTTAAAATAACTGTCTAACGCTTCATATTTGTAGACGTTTGCACCAGTTTGTGGATCGGTGGCACGCATATAAACCTTCATCCATTCGTATGTCCCAAAACCCTAATATCGCCAAGGGATTTCGAACACTATCATGCTTTACCTATGGCACGTTTTAGATCAGCTATGACTGGGTGCAATTTGCGTCATCGCTTGCAGTTAGGTCTCGAGAACAGATTTTTAATGGGTTCTTATAAGAATAACTATCAAAGATATTTTAGTTGAATATCTGATAGTTCAAGCTTTTTTATCTATGTTCTGGCAGCGTAGCAAACACTACGGAATACCAAAATGAATTAAACATACTCACAAATGAATTAAATATATTTCAATAATTCATTTGTCCAATTCGACATTATCATATCATTATTTATGTTGTAAATATTGCTTTTTTGTTTTCAATATATTGTAATTTATATCATATTTATTTCGCTTCCTCACACACATTCACATCACACGCGACCATTTATTATTTGCACATTTTTATGTTGATTTTTTGTTTTTCTTTTTTTCCATTATAGGGTTCGAATCAAACGAGTGAACCGCGCATGAACCTAAAGTCAAAGCTGTTCAATGCGTTAGGTTTCAACACGGGGAGCAATACGCCGCACCAGTAGTCTAGACTAGACCTACATCTAGGGATTTAGCTTTTAAGTATTCACTCGCTTCACACGTAGGTGGTCCTTTTTTCGTATTACTGAATTAGTGTAGAGTTATTCATCTGTCAAATTTGACAGTCACACGTCAAATATAGATCAAATTCATCCATTAACATTGCTCAGCACTAGTTCTGTAATATTTAACGTAATCGCTCATTGTTCTAACGAAGGATCATGTACGTTCCACACTTAATTATCTGCCCGCCATTTTGAATTTTATAGAGGTTAAGGGTTAACGCTAATAACTGTCATCTAATTGCAAATAATAATGATAATTATGCACTTTCCTTTAATGTGTAGGGTGTTACATTAGAATACTTTTAGAAAAATTACAAACTAAAATGGAACCTGGTATATTACAGTCGCATTAACATTTAAATCGTAACCGCCGCAAAATTCAAAATGGCCGACACTAAAATAGCTTAGTACTATTTATTTAGCATGCGTTAGGGATAATATTATGAAAGAAAATAAAAACATCAAAAAAATACAAGAAATATTATGTGTGATAGAGAGATTATTTTTTATCCAAGCATGAGTGAGCCGTCCCGTAGAGAAGTTTAATGTTTGAGAGTAATTTAAGCGGCGGTTTAAGATTTTAATTTTTAACCCCAGATAGCAAAAAAAACTATGGCTTTTTTATCATGTTACAATTGGGGTAATTATTTTTAAAATGTTGACGTTTTAAAGTCACATATCGCTTTATATTTTAAATGACTAATTTATGTCATAAATAGTCATATAAAATGTAATAATTGAGAATCTATGTTGAATATTTTGCATTTATATAATCGTGGATTGTCAGAATTGTTTATATTATTATTATTATTAAATCGCGCATGTAATTAATTAAAACAACGATAATTATTATTTTATTCGCTTACAAATATTGAATTTTTTAATTTGCTGATATTATATGATTATATTTGAGTGTATTCTTTTATATGAAGAATGCATGCTCGTGATTTTTTTTATTGTCGAAATTTTATTTAAATGTATAACAATAGTCAAGATTTGTTTTTTTTAATTTTCAATATCGTCAGTAATTTTATGCTTCAACTTTCATTCCAGTGTTAGCGTATGATAATATCGGTCTAAGCTTTATGTGAGAGTTTATAGGTGATAAAATATTATAGTATTTTTTTATATACATTGATTTTTTTTTATCTGTATGTGGGTGCTGCTTGAGAATGTGAGTTTTTTTACTCTATATGTACACAGTAATTATCTTAAAACACAATTTCAGCGTTGAGTTTTGCAGTATACGAAACATACTAAACGAATCTCCGTTTTTATTAATATGGCAACATTCACCCATGTCACAATGTTTAAAATAAAAATTCGAGGTTTTGCTGTCGATCGGTAATTTTAAATTGTTAAATAAATATTTATGTAACATTATTTTTTGTTTTATTTTTATTTTATTATAATTAAGGTGAGTCTACAGTGTTATGCAATTTATAGCCCACAGACAAACGCATGGAGTATATGACATAATACACAATAATCAGAAACACAAACGGCTTTTGCTGTTAGGAGTCCGTAGATGCATGATAGCATCTCCCACACTGTGTTGATGTTCTGTAAATTTCATCCTCACTACACATATTAGTTACATATACCCATAATAATCATTGTAGATTTTTACATTCCAACTTATACTGTATATTTAATTTGACATAAGTTCAAATCAAATTACTTCTATCTAGCCTTTTAATTTTTTTTTGGACCCAACAATGACAAAGGAAACAACCTATACAACCCAACCCTATTTATTTAACTTAAAATCATACGAACATATGGAGTGTAAATTGCATAACACGGGGGCAGGAGTCGGGCGCCGTGTCACGCAGCGGCAGTTTGTCGAAACTCCGCGAGTCGTTGAGACGGTCCTCGGCGAGACTGTTCGGTCGGCTCGCGGGCCGACACTCGGCCCACCTGCCGCACGTAGACTACACCGACCCGGAAAGGTAAAAGTAGCTAAGGCGGATCCAGATACACGTAAACGACAATTTAACTTGCATAAAATGACAACCTCTGGATCTGTCATCGTAATTTTGCCTGGCAACACTGTTAGTCCTGTAGTGCCCGTAAAGCTTGAACGTGATTGTTTTGCTTATCTTCTTCGTTTAAATTTGCATTAATAATGGGTGAGTAATATAATAAAATTTACCTCGTTTTTGGGTCAATGTTGATCTGCCGCCATGTGTACGTCAATTGTCATTTGTGTGTTGCCAGCATGAAACGCGCAAGCTCCCTGTCCGAGCTCAGTAGATCTGAGTCTGCAGCGGGCAACCCCACACACGAGCAGCCTCGGTAGCCGTCAACTGGAAACATCATAAGATACACAACATATACTATCCTAAGGATATTGACACTGCAGTCGTGAATTTCATAAGAATGAAATATCAAAAGCCCTTGAAAAAGTGTGCTACAAAAAATAAGCATGCTATACAAAATAAGCATATTCAAAGGGCTTATTTAAATCAATGAATTTGATGTGGATAAAGAATTATGACTATAAAGGTCTGTCAAACTTACACCGTTATAAACTTTATCGCACCGAATTAAAGTTTATATTGGGGTGTAATGTTTTAAAAAAAATTACCATAGAGTAATCATTTTGAAGATGCGACACTTAGGAATATTTATAAAAATAGATCTCATATACCTTCACGCTTGCTGAACTGCCATTTATAATTGTTTAAACTATTTTTAACTTTACTTATTCATTACATATATGGCAAGTAAACACACGCTTTTTCCTAATTACTGTAAATCAGTGCAAATAAAAGAGAGATTCTTTATGAAATAAAATAGATTAAGTATTTTAACTCACTCTCCATTAAATGTGGGGCCTATCGTGCGTAATTCTGGCGATATTTAAATCTACATAGTCCCTCAGTAAATGATAAGCAAAACTATGAAATATTAGAAAGTTTACACTGCCAGATGTAAACATCGACTTTAGAAAATAAATAGACATTGTTTTATCAATGCAGAAGGAAAATTAGTGCGAAAAGGCGAATAATCCAATGGAAGAGTGTTGTAATTAGCAAATAAGTTATGCCTTTAGATAAATGTAACAATAAATGTCTGTAACTATCTTTTATCACATATATTGGTTAAAGTTATATTTTCATATCTGGATACTGGAGATGCAGTTAAAATCAATGATAAAGTATTTTAATCCTAAAATGTGACAATTTGTATTGTATTCTGTAAGGCTGAGTAGGTACATTCCTGCATATTTTTCTGTTATAACTAGGTACTTAGTATAAAATGTATGTAGGTTACTCTAATATTTTGCGGAAAGTTTACGATTTTGATAGTGTAGGTAACTCACTTCCTATTTTATTGACGAATTTGCTAAATTGGAATGATAAGGGACTTGAGTTATGCTTTTATTTAAGTATTATTAATTTAAATAAAAGCTTAAAAGCTTTGAAACAGCTTTTGTACTCCTATATCTGCTTATAATTAAATTGGGAAGATATAATTTTGTGATATCGTATATTTTGTCAAGTGGTCTGCGATGTTAGTGGTTATTTTATATTGATATCACGAGAAAATTGATTTTAAATAAAGGAATATCAGAAAATTTTGATATATTCGTTTCATTTATATAATTGGTACCTATACAAAACAAAGTCACGTTAATTACATCATTATAACAAGAATTAATGCACAGATTTTACGATCTTAAGTTGTCGCCGCCCTCAATAGCAGAATAACTAAGTACTTAAGTTTTTTTTTTCAAATGCAACTCACAAGCAAAATTAGAACCCTGGTAACGCAGGTGGAACCGCGAGACGGAAGCCAGTAAACAATACCTACCTATAGTTACTTACTTTTTGGTATTTTCATTAACTGTATGCCTACCTATAGGTATATCTATCAGCGTTGCTAGACATATTTTTTGCCAAGTCGAGATTTTGGAACTTTTTGAGTGAAAAAAGCGGGAATATTTCGTCGAAAGCGGGACATAGTAAAATAAACGTATATAAGCAAAAGTTTTTGAATATTTATCTTTTTATTTGAATTCAAATTACGATTATGTGACAATAGATACTAAAAATATCCATAGTAATTGAATTTTAATAAAAAAAAATATTATTTTTGCACGTACGTACGAGTTATTCCCGAAAAGCGGGACTGAGCCTGTCCCGCGCGGGGCATTCAAATTTTATTTAAAAATCGGGACATCTGGCAACCCTGATATCTATATAAAACAAAGTCCCTGTCTCTGTCTGTCTGTCTGAACGCGATGAACACAAACTACTGAACAGATTTTCATGCGGTTTTCACCAAATTACGGAGTATTTCATGGGGAAGGTTTGGACCTGGTAGGTGGCGCTGGTGGGCAGAACGAAGTCTGCCAGGTCCGCTAGTATTGTATAGGTACGAATACTTTTAAAACTCTCATAACAAGGCTAAGATAAGTACCATAAAGTAAAAAAAATATATTCATAGCAGATTTTTTTTACTTTTAGATAGGTACCTATCCTATTAAGGGTAATAGGATAACCTACTTATAACCTAGGGAGGTTGCCTGGAAGAGATCGCCTTGGCGATAAAGCCGCCTACATTGTTTACGTTTTAATCACTTTTGTATATATTTATGTTGTTAATTTTGTAATTTTTATGTGTTGTACTTAAACAATAAAGTATATTTGTATTGTATTGTACCTATAAGAACAAATATTTACATATACCTACTATATGATCTTTAATTGCACTTTAGCAGCTTAAATGATAGTCAAATGAGAAATAGACTGTCCAAAATAATTCCCAACACAAATATAATGAAGTGGGCATTAATAAATAGTATGGGATGTGACTTTAATGGCGTCTGCGCATCTCATCAGCGGACGAGTCAGATTTGGTCGTAGGGCTGTCATGAAACATTTCCAAGTTTAATTAGGGTTATCAATACCGATATTAGGGTTTGAATAGAAGATCAGAAGATTCTACTTTATTTATATGGGGAACGCCGCTGAGAAAACGAGAACAGGTAAGATATGATATATGGTAGGTAACAATTTTGTTATTTAAAACCGATGGTTAAAGAAGAAAATCCGAGTTTTTTTCATGCGAACCACACTATACTTAGTAGTTAAGAACACAGAAGGAAACCTAGTGTTTTTGTAAAATCACGTGCATAGTTGAGGTACCTATCTACTTATTTTTACCTATATTTTCATATCATATGGCAAATCAGAGTACCTAAGTATAACTGTAACATGTAACATAAGTATCACTGTACAAGCTTAATACAATTAATTGATCAAAAACCATTTCTGCCGACTGGAGTAAGTATACTGCTTATCTTTCAAAAGCTACATAGATAACTAAAAATCCCAACCTTAAATAAAAACGCATGATGTCCAGATAATTTTGTGTCACCTCGCAGTCTCGCACACTATGACATCACGTCATAAATATGTGACAAATAAACACGAGGGCTCCGCGCGATCGAGCCGTCGACACCGAAACGGTATAAAACAATATAAAAAATGAAAATAAAACGTAAAAGTGCCAACGTATTGATCACGGTGACCAGACACAGCTGCCATAACAACCGCCTACCTCGCTGATTGTGGGGTGCGCGACTGCGCGTGCGCATCATACAAAACAAACATGGATTCTTGAAGATTTCCGAGGATTGAATAAAAAACTTACTAACTTACTTAATGTCACTGCTGATTGCTGTTCTTTTAGATAGCTTAAGTAGGTATACTTAATATCATTTTATACCCCGAGAAAAAGTGTAAATTGATGTGAACTAAGTATAAACTTAGTTTAAATACTAATAAACTTATCTAGGGCTTTGCATCGGACTGGTATTACAGACTAGTTGACCCGCGCAACTTAGCATCACGTTCCCTAATTTTGAAACATTATTCATTGGTCCTCCGCTCCCATTAGTCTTAGCGCAATAAACTTCCTCGATAAATGGCCTATCCAACACTGAAACAAAAGAGTTTATCAAATCGGACCACTAGTTCCTGAGATTAGCGCGTTCAACCAAACAAACTCTATAATATTAGTATAGATGTCCACAGGCGACGGTGACCACTTACCATCAGGTGGACTGTCGGCGTGTATGTCAACCTACTGAACTTAGAACGTTTATTAATTTCTTTAGGGGTAAGGGATAGTTTATCTAGAATATGTAATAGGACATTCTTTCAGACTACTTATTCTTTGCGAGCAAAGCCACGGGGAGAAGCTAACGTATAAATAATGTATCACTACAAAACTGCGCAACGGATTTCGATGCGGTTATTTTTAAAAGATAGAGTGATTCTTAAGGAAGTTTTTTTTAAAAGATAGAGTGATTCTTAAGGAAGGTTTTTATGTATAAATCATTACGCTATGACGAATAGGAGCGGAGCATCAATCAAAACTGTTGCAAAAACGGGCAAGTGACGCCAACGAAGTTGCGCGGGTCAACTAGAAACCGATAATTAACGATCATATACTTACATCCGACCCTTCATAGGAAATGTAAATAGTCCGTATTACCCGACCGCACCGGACACATAGCCATTAGTTCATTAATTAACCCATATAATGCAAGATATATTGTATGAGGATCTCTTTATGTGAGATCAAGTAGCCAATCAATAGATAAGTAGTATCTCATCCTATGATCGACGAAAGCTCGAAAGATAGGTATTATTTTCTATATGAGGTAGGTACCTACTACGCCGCAAAATATGTGATATAGATTTCAAATAATAAATCTCTTTATTGATGAAAAACTTGTAGTTAATTGACCTTTTTTTCTACTTCGTGTATCTATTATTGTTTTGGGCTAAGTTTTTTCTTTCAAAATAAAATAAATAAAAGGCCAATCTCATTTAAAACTTAGCAGAATAATTACTACTTACTACTAGGTATTATATTTAAAGTTAACTTTTATTTTTTTTAGCTACAGAACACATATTATGTTTATGCATAAAAATATTTACCCTGGGCGGGAATCGAAGCCATGACCACCGAACGTCCCGACACATCACAATATTAGAACATATAGCTTGAGTTTAAGTAGCATTTTTACATCTTTAAATATCTACTTACATGCCTGTAGGTACCTACGTGTAGGTAGGTATATGATGCAAACAAATAATTTGAAACATATATCTAATTCTAGCAATGAGTCGAAATAACCTTCTGCCAAATTGGTTTTTATTCTACAGCGCTAAGATTAATTGAAACTATTACTGCAAAAAACTTCACACTACATTTGACAAATATCTGAAATGTAGGTATATGAAAACCTACTCTACCTTACAGGAACTAGGATACCGCGTACCTATTGCTTACGTCTATACTCTATCTATCTATATAGAGGCGATGAACATATTTTCATTAGGCGGACTGTCCACTTATTTACAGTTTACAAGAACCATGGTCAGCCGATATTAATCATTACTATCTTCTAACACAGCTTCTTGTCCCGGGGGGTGTGTAGCGAAATCCCTAGAGTGCCCTTTGCCCCCGGATTCCCACGCTTCATTAATGAGTACAAATGAGCTATTATATGCTTATTGAAAGGTTTATCGCCTCTACTGAGTCTCGTCAATTTCCTATTTATTTAGATGTAAATAATAATTTGAATAATGTGAGAAGCGAAGCGGCGTGTTACAGAGTCCGTCTGTCTAGCTTTTGTCTTCAAATGCAATACAAAATCTTTACTCAACTTTAACTTACCTACTACAAAAAGGTATCATTTATACTACCAATTGAATATATTTTCTGTTTATAGCTTTACCTAGTGTGTTAAATCGTTCACTTCCCGGGTCGAGCAATATGAAACAGGCATATATTTTTAGGTACGGGCAAATTGTACTTTCGGAATATTTACACATTACTTATACTAAGTAATACTATAAATGCGAAAGTAACTCTCTGTCTGTCTCAACTGTTTTTTATGAAATTTAGTACAGAGACAAACTAGAGCTTCGGAAAGGTCATTGACTACTAAGTATTTATCCCGGGAAAGTTGAAGATCGCCTGGTGAAACCGCGGGCGAAAGCTAGTAGTACAAAAAATATTACTAAGGTACCTTACCATATAATTAATAGTTACAAATTACGGAGCACAGTTCAAAGACAAAGAAAAACAAAAACACTATGACGAAATCACAGAGCGTCCAATCTGTGACCATTTCCCCGCCCAAAAGCTAAGCTCCGCCCAGCGGTCCGCGACTATGCGCGCACGCATCCGATGAACATTTAGGAATCGACTTTACAGAGCCCGTGGACAGACGTGTGTGGTCTTGTTACGACAATAATCAACTTAGGTACATTAGTGACTGAAATTTATTTTGACAACTAAAGTGACACAGCCAAACCATTTTAAACGCGATTCAATATATAAAAAACTGTAAAACACCAATGGAGTATATAAGAACAAACTTCGCAATGCAGAACGATAACGCGATAGAAAAAAATCACGAACATTTCGATCAAAGTTACTTAGAACCGTTTATATCTCAAGAGATCACAAACCAAGAGTTTTTCAACCAGAATTATTTGCCTTTGTACTACGATTATCGCGTGGTGGAAAGAGCTGATCACTCTGAAGGTCGTGGTGGTGAACAGTGGGACTGGGAGTGGGGTGATGGACAGGTGATGGTGAAGGAAGAAACCGATGGAGAAGTGATTGGTGAGGAAGGTAATTACGTTATTTTATGGTGCTGATGATGTGGTGACTACCTTGAGATTTTCCGCAGAAACGTTCGATTGTTAGGACAAAAATGTAAGCCTAAACATGTCTGAGTAAATTAAATTCTAAGTGCCATAAATTAACTTTACTCCAGTTTCCGCGAATTTTTATTATTCCGGGATAAATGCTATAATCTAGAATTCATTCCTTACCAATAATCCGTAACAATGATCCATCCATACTTAGATTTTCCTTTATTATAACACTAAGATATTCACATGGCTAAAAGAACTAAGATCAGTCTTTAAGGAAACTTGCTTTAATTTACAAATACTAAAACACGCTGGTGGCTGCACGACGGTAGATTTTCTACTGAAGAGTAGCAAATCTACCGTCACTACATCTATAATATAAAAATGAATCACAAAATGTTTTGGTAAGCGCATAACTCGAGAACGGGTGGACGGAAATGGCTTTTTTTGGTCTTAAAATGTTCGCAATAGTCCAATTGAGGTTCTTATGGAAAAAATGGAAACATTTAAGTAGATACACCGGGAACGCAGGTGAAACCGCGGGGCACAAGCTAGTATTATAAAAAAACTTTCCGCTGTCTGTCCCTGTCTTCTTAAATCTTTACAACTACGCTACGGATTTTGGTGCGGATTTTTTGATAGATAGAGTGATTCAAGAGGAAGGTTTTTATATACAATACATGCATATTATGTTAGAGAAACATTGTCAATTTTGGAGGTTAATGTGATTGCGCCCGTGCGAAGCTGGGGCGGGTCGATAGATTTATGTAGGTACATAATATCTTATACGAGATTTTTTTCTAAATTATCGAAATAGGTACCTAGGTAGGTAAAGGCTTAAATTTTTTGACTCGTGGTCATAACCTAGCTCACAATTTATTATTACAAATGCTGGTACTTACCTACCGGTCGCTGGTTAATGGCAGATTTTTAACTGGAAAATAGGGTAGCATGACACCGTTTTGGGTAGGCAAATAGAGCGAATTTGTTTCAAAATAATCGAAATGCCGAAGTGATTTGACTAATGGTCTAGGCTAAAAGGTATATCATAGTCTAAATACCTTTGTAAATGGTGATCGCCTGCAGATGTCTCCACGGCGCCGGCGCCACATTTGTTTACACAAATTTTATAGTTTGTTTGTGATACATCCTGGATGCAGGTGGCATTTATGCCCTTGTTTCACTAGTCTAGATATTGTAATTAACTTTTTTTAAACGGTGGTGGCTCAGTTGGGAACGCACCGCCTCATGATCGTGAGGGTGCCGGTTCAAATCCCTGGCCCGTACCTCTGAGTTTATAAAACTTACGTACGGATTTACACCACTGGTTTTCGGTGAAGGAAAACATCGTGAGGAAACCTGCATGCCCGAGATGTCACAATTAAAGGCATGTGAAGTCCGCCAATCCGCACTAGGCCCGCGTGGTGGACTATGGCCTAAACCCCCTCGATGTTAGGGGAGGCTCGAGCTCCTCGGTGGAGACGTATATGAGCTGTTGATGATGATGAAACGTTCGGGATGTGGGCTATTACGTAGATACTAGTGCTTTTTTTAACCTTTCCCGAACTCTGCGTCTCTTTCCCAACTGTCAAAATAATGTCTATTAAAAAGAAAAACCAACCATGATGTTTTTACTGAAGAGTTTTTGTGATTCAAACAAATACGTTTATTTCTAAAAAGAAGCTACTAATTTATTTCAATATCAGATTTAATTGAATGAGTTAGGTTAGATTTAATTTCATCTTATTAAATTTAAAAAATGTGCAATTAGTCTGGATTCCTAGCCACTGCGGCATTAAAGGCAATGAATGTGCTGATACTCTAGCTAAAGAAGCTAGTTCCTCTTCTACAGCAGACCTTGCTTATTACAGCAATCAGGGGTATGATTTGCTGAGCCTTCCTAAATCGAATCTCCATTCCTCATGGCAGGAACAGTGGAATCACTCTAGTAGGAAAAAAGGCAAATTTTATCAAGCAGTACAACCACATATAAACCCAAACCTTGGTTTTATACATACAAAAAGGTATCTAAGACGGTAATTTCTACTATATGTAGACTGCGCATAGGTCATTGTTGTTCTCCGGTCTTCCTTCATAAAATTCGTATCCGGGACTCTTCTCTTTGCGAGTGCGGGTTGGATGAGGGCAGTTTGGAGCACATTTTTTTTACATGCTCTAAGAACGATCCTTTACTAGATTTATATAGTCGTTTACCTAAACTGAAGATTCCCCTTCCTATTAACTTCCCAGCTCTACTCACACATTCCTCTCCTGAACTGCTCCAGTCATTAATGATATTTATCCGTAAAAACGATATCAAACTAGGTATGATTTGATATCCTGTGAATATTGGTGTGGTGTATATATTATATATTTTTAATTATAACTTTTTTTTTTTTTTGTATATTTTTAATGAACGTAATATTATTGTTTGTTTCAGTGTTGTCCTACTAACCCAACAAGGCCTACATTTAGTGCAACAGAATCAAATCAAAATTTTATTTTAATCTTTTGTTGATTGTAGTAGCATACACTTCGTGTCTTAATATCACTTCCGAAATTGGCAGAATTGTCGACATCGGCATCATTGCCATAAATAAAAATAGAATAGAATAAATTTAATTTCATATCAATTAAAAAAATATTCTGAAGACTAAGCTGTATGGATAGTCCCCTTTGCCTAATAAAATGGTTAAAGAAAAAAAACTCTGCTTATACTCTACGGTTGGCGCCATTTTCCAGAAATTTTCTTTGCGAGTTTAGTTTATTGTGTTTATATTATTTTATTAAATTGCTTAATTTTTTCGCAACTGCACCTCCTTTGTTACAATACTCATTACGTTATAATTTTGATAGCACAGCAATTTTACGAAGGTTTTTTTATAGATATCACATAGATAACAAACAATCGAAAAAAATATTTTAATTAATTCGAATTTCAATAACGACATTTCTTAAGAAGGTTGTTTGAAATCTATACTATATAATATATAATAATATTATAAAGGAGTAGAGTTTGTTTGTTTGTTTGGTTGAACGAGCTAATCTCGGGAACTACTGGTCCGATTTGAAAAATTCTTTCGCCATTAGATAGTCCATTTATCGAGGAAGGCTATAGGTTATATGTCATCACGCTATGACTAATAGAAGCGGAGCACCAATGAAGAATGTTTCAAAATCGGGAGATTTCTTTTCCTGTTGTGACCTTCCGCTGCGTACGCTGCGTAAACAGTTAAAGTTACGCTAAAATGATGTATGACAGAATTGTTCCACTTCAAAAGTTCTAAAAAAAAGTCCGCGATAGCATATGTCTATCTGTTAAGGTTGGCTCACTGTGACCATTTTTATAACCAAATTTGTTCAAAAATTAAGCATTATTTGTATAGGTGTTTTTATAAAGATCATATTAATCCTTATCCAAATAAATACCTTATTCATCACAAGTATTTAATTTAAAACAAAATTGACTTTTACATCATTTGATTTCAATGAATATCTTAGGAGATATCACAAATTTAAAATAACATTGCAGCGAAATAATTATATCAAGTACTGCGCGCGCCTTATGTGCCGGGCCGGCGCGTGCAGTCATCATAATAAATAAATAAATATCCTGGGTCATTTTTTTCGCTATCCACTCCACTTCAAGTGAAATGCCCCAGAAATAAAAAAGTTTCACATAACCATAGCTAAGATTTTTTTAATTTTAAGTCAATCCTGAACCTGATTCTACCAATTCCTACTGTTTTATCAGAAGTTCGATCGCCGACGGGGGCTCGTAAAGAGCGGACTGCGTTCACCAAGGCACAAATACGAAGCTTGGAGGCGGAGTTCGGGAGAGCCAACTACCTCACTCGATTGAGACGGTACGAGATTGCCGTAGCATTACACCTCACTGAGAGACAGGTATGTTTTTCATCAATATAGTTGTTTTGGAACGAAGTTCCTTATGCGAAAAAACTTCCGTAACGTAAGATTATTATTGTGTATCGGTGTTTTTTGTTTTTTTTTTCTTCGTTCTTAATCATCATTAGATGTTTTTAATTCAAATTATTTAAATACTATTTGTCTGGTCGGTTGGTGTGGTTCTTTATACGTCGAATAGAACTTAAAATTAATATTTTTATATTGAGGAGCTTCGTTCCTATCCGGTGTCACATGTTTTTTTTTGTTTGTTTATGATATTGGCGTAAATTCCCCTTTTGATCGAGTCACCTTAAACGCGAGATGCCAATGGAGGCGCTATACCTAAGCATAATGTTTGCCTAAAAAACAATTTGCCTTAAACGATAGATGCCGATATATGCTGTATAGCGCCTCCATTGGCATCTCGCGTTTAAGGTAACTCGATCAAAAGGGGTAAATTCAATAGGTATAAAGAAATTACATAGATAAAACTAATTTTAGTATAAAATCTGGGCAATGAATGAAATGATAAAAAAAATGAAAAGAAATGTTTTTTTTATAGGTAAAGGTGTGGTTCCAGAACAGACGAATGAAATGGAAAAGAACAAAAGGTGTGTCCAAACACTCCAAGAAAAAGGAGGCCGAAGTGAGAGAAGATTTTACAGAAGAAAATTAAAAAATTTAAATTTCTTTTAAAAAAAAAAGTTTCTTACCAAAGATTCCAAATTGATAGAGTGGCTGTTTTATAATTTAGTTATTATTATTTATGGCAATATCATATTATTCAGTCTGGTTTAGACAAAAGTCTGAACCATAGTTTATGTAATATTAGTAGGAAAAAAATGGTCGCAACACTATTTGTAGTTTCGTAACCATTACAATATAAGTACAGCACTATACCCCGGATTTATTTAAAAAAAAAACCCAATGACATGACTTAACATCACTTAACATATACCTAAGTACTTACATGATTATGATTTCAGTACCTATACTAATAAAAAAATATGTGTAAAATGTTATTAAAACGCAATATTCGGGAGATAAGGATATGTTTATTAGACAAATTCATACCTCCGACACGCGACGCAACGCGTGCGGAAAATAAAAACTAAAAAATAATAATTAATATTGTATACTAACACACTATCTTTGGAAGAAACTAAATGTCCGGTCTATTTGGGGGCTACAATTTGATCATGGTTGCGAGAATTCGCTTACGGCGAAAGTAAACGATGAGAAAAAAAAATATACACGAAAAAAAAAACCAACAAAATTTCGTGAAACTTCCAAAATACTAAAATACTAGTTGTATTATTTATAATATAACATTCAAAGTGATCTGTTAAGGCGATGAATGACACAAACTGACGCGACGCATCGCCACACAATTTACAATCAAATCATGATATCACAAATCAGTAAATCACATCTAAAATTATGCAGATATACAATAGATAAGCGTTTCGTAGCTTTTCTTAGGACATGACAGTTGAACTACTTAATTTCCTATGATTTATTTACAAAGATATATGTGCAATCGTCACCAGTTCAAGTTTTCCCGGCACTGTCAGCTAACACAAACGGGCACGTAGTCATCGCCTTAACAAATATAAATTCATCTGTACAACATTCAAGTTTTAACATTGGACCATATCCTATAGTTGGACCAAAATAAAATACTAACTTTTCAACAATAGATATAAAATGTTTTAACATAATACCGCGCCTCTTATAAACTTGAATGCCTATAATCCAACGAGTTATCCGATGTGCTATAACTGAACATTTTTCGTCAGCTGAACGAAGCTGACAGGACAAAACGTTAGATTAAAACCTATCTAATATCTCACTTAATAACCAGTTGTCTTAATATTAAGAGTAATATGTTTCATTCAGTCCACACCGATACACTAACCACCATAGCTTCATAAAAACTCAACCATATTTATATCAAAATTAATAACTCTGGGTCCCAAATTGTAGAATAGAAAAAAAACTGGCCCGCTGATATCTTGCTATTGAATTCAGCACTTTAATTCTTACTCCATTGAGTAGATTTTATAATGAGTGCTATGTATCATTGCAAAAATACTTCCATGGACATTAAAGTCAATGGCAAGTTACTAGCAGAGTTGCAGAAGTGGCCTAAGCATATATCCCAGTCTTCTAAATCAAGTTTATAAGTGAGACGGTCCCAATTTCAACCGTGAGCGTTACCATCAGAAATCATTCGTGAGAACAGCTCATGTATATTATTTACAATGATATTTATTACAATGTTACTATGTCAGGCACATGATCAATATTATGTGTGTTCTGTATATTTTTTAGGCCCACAACACACAAAATTGAACTTAAAATCATGATTAACAGAATCTATTTTCCAGCTTCATGGGATTTTAAGATTTATTTTTTAAATAACCCAAGTAAAAAAGCTATAAAGTGCCTGAGTCATATGGACCAAAGTAAATATGCTAATTAAAGATTATATGTATTGAATTGTCTAATATTGTATTAAATAAACCGTAGGATTTAAATGTAATTAAATATTAAATAAATTACTGCTGCATTAAACTTCAAGCTAATTTCTTAAGTGAGAGAATAGAGAATTAAATTTTCTGTGCCATTTTTTGGAACTTAGTACTTTTATGCTAGCGGCGAATTATTATGAATTTTATGCACAATACTTAATTGTTAAATAGGATATTTAAGTGTGTAAGATTAAAAATGAATACAGAATTTAATATTGTCTTTAATTTATTAACTGAAAACCTCATGTTTCCATTCCCCAATTAACATTGTTCAGTACATTAGTGTATGTTTTTAAATAACACCAAATCTGTGAACTCTGCATAAGCCTAATGAATCTAGTGAAAAAATATTTACTTTAACAAAATCCACAAAAATCAAATAAATAAAAGTGATATTATTTAAAAACAAACACTTATTACGATGAAAATCAGATGTTTTTGGTGTTTTTTTTTTGTAATTTTTATATCTCTATGAATGAGTTTTACGCTTAAATATTATAACAATGAAAAAATATGCTCGAGTGATATCCATTATTAGTTATAGGCTATACACATCTATACATTACAGTAAATTGTCTAATTTCACGCAAATGATACGAGGCCGGCCGTGGAAAACGTGTGAGATTTGTTTTATAATAAATTATAAATGCATTTTACAAAACCTGACTAGAGAATTTTGGATTTTAACTCTAAATATAGAATGTTACATCGAGAAGTGAGCCAGGCGACAATTTGACCGCATCGATCGTCAATCAAAAACTATTGGATAAAACCATCGTATCATTTGCACAAACATAAAAATAGAATCTAATATATGTATGTATATTAGAGTAATATTAACACAATCCTTGTCACATTCACAGCGCGTTCAGTGTCCGATCCCCTACGCTAATATATACACAGTATATAATTATTAAGGCTTGTAGTGTCTCACTTATGTATTGCATCACACCTCGCCGCACTGAGGGTGGCTTAAACACTAATTAGTTTCACTTTATCACTTAGTTCTCGTGACGTTGGGTCACGTCGGGTCGTCGCTAAACGACCACAAATATAACACTTCGTTATGGACGCTGTCCGTCTGTTTGCGTTGCAGATTGGGGCGTAGCTACTACTACATTCTGAGGCGTGCTACTCATCACTGTTTGGGGTATCACCGTCAACGACTTAGGTATTTTAGGCATTATCATATGGCTGGTCATTATCGGCAGGTTTGGAGTCAGAACCGTTTCTGATGTGATGGAAACTGCTGGGCCTAATTGGGGAATCTTTATTGGAGTCGACGTCACTAATAAAGAAGGGGATGACACGACAGGGCATGGGAGGGTTTGTGACGTTATCGTTGCAGTTTTAGCTGGGATTGGTGCTATGGTGATGTTCTTTAGGCCAACATTCTTCAGGATTGTCGCTGCGTTTGAACCGATCTGTCCTAACTCGGGCATATCTTTCTTGTCAATCTTATCTTCTATGGAGATGTTTTGGACGACTGAGCCTCCGTTGCCGAGCATTGTTGAGGGTTGTATCTCTGTGACTACTGTTGTGTCTTCGGTGGAAGGTCGTTTCTTCTCGCCGTCTTGTAGTTGCTGTAGTTTCTCTCGCCTCATGATGCACATTTTGTTGTAGTCCTGTAGTGTGATGTGGTATCTCTTGCCGGAGGACATGACTTGGACGAGGCTGGGCAGGTTGCGCCCGTCGACAGCTACTTGTGTGGGCTCGCGGGCGATCCTCGCTAGGTTCTCCTGTAAATTAGAATTGAATGTATTAGTAAGGTGTTTTTTGAATTGTAATGTGAATGGCATGCAAATTTTTTCATTATGATACAGGATTTAAGTAATATAAAATTGAAACAATTTGGATGAATTTATTTTTGTGTGAAAGAATATATTTTTGACTAGTCTCATGTAAATATTTACGACACTACAGAAAGTTCCTGCTTAGTGTTTTGATTAATTGGTAATCAATTAAACTTATTTACAATTAATATGGCTAGTTTTTAAAGCTGTGATTCTCAAGTAAATGTTACTTTCATGTATTTTGCTGTGCCCGGCAGGGTCTACAATGTCAATTTAATTACCATAATTTTAATATTAATACTGTGGTTTTATATGAATATGAATAAATAAAAACTTTGTCTCAAGTAATTAAATAAATGAAAACCAACCTGGGTGATAGGCATCAGCGTAGGCCTCCAAGGCTTACTAGTAGTTTTGACCTTCTTAGGAGTGTCCACTTTAGGAGTTTCCTTCTTCTCCTTAGGCAGCTCATACTTAGGCATAGGCAAGGGTGCTGCGGCCACTTCTGTCGGATCAGCCGCCGTCACACCCTTGACCAGCTGCTGAATATTATGTAAAACATTTTGTATAGCCTTCCTGCCCTGAGCATTAGGAGTATTAATGGCTATTAGCTCCGGAGGCAGAGGTTTTGACTTAGATTTTTCCGAGCTCTTAGGTTTAGGTTTCGGAAACATTGGTGGTGGCATAAACTTCTTTGGATCCTTATCAGATTCATTCTGATTCGATTTTAGCAAACTCTTACCATTTAGGGATGGTTTTTTGCGGAACTCTATCAAGCTTATAGCTGGCTCGCTGCGTCTTGGTGTGTCGTTTACCACGTTGTCGTAAGCTCTCAACCTGCTTTGGACTGAGTCGCTGTAGTTAGCAGCGTGTGGGGTCGCATTGTGTGACAAAACTAAATCCCCACTTCGGAAATACTTTTCCAATAGAATCAGATGGCGGAGGAAACTAGATTGGTTTCCATAAGGTCTTTGCAACTCATTCCATAGTTTCCGTGTCTCCACATCGTATTGTATGACCGTACTGCACTTCTCCCACCCTTCTGGCGTCACACCTTTAACATTATTAAACTCTATATTACACTGTAAATTCATTTCTTCTTCACCCGGGAATAATTCCCTGACAGATATTGACGGATTTGTCTCCAATCTCTTAACCGGATTGGAATACTTTTGATCTGAAAGTCTTTTGGGTTCCTTCTCAACGGTCAACTTCTTTGAAAGCTCGCTCAGATTCTTCTTAACTTGTGTGAAGCTTTCGGACATCTGCCATTTGTTTTTGAGAGTATTTATATCGGCTGGACGTTTGTTTGGTATGGATTCTATAGTGCACTCGTCGTTTAATGTTATATTTTTGAGGATAGGTATGCCATCACGGGATTTCTCATCAAATATTTCTAAATCATCCTTGCGAATGACTTTCTCGTTGTGAGCAAAGATCTGTCCCAACTTATGGAGCCTCTTTGAATTCTTATCGTTGATCCTCTGTTGTTGTCCAGGTTTCTGGATGCCAGCAATCGTTTGGAGTTTTAATATGTTTCTTTGTTTTTGGGTTAAGTTTGTAGTTTTCTGCATAAACTGTGCCGGATTATTTTGTTTCTGCAACAGATATTGTAGTTCTGTTTGTTTGTCTAGATGTAGTAGGGGTGATTCTACGTCGCATATCATTTCCGTTTCGGATCCGTCGCTTTGTCCGGTCTCGTTTAGTTTCACCGCTCCTGGTACTAAGATTTTGTTTGAGGATATGAGACATTCTATATCTTCTTCTATCGGTGTTTGTTTGTCGATTTCCTCTTTCATTTTTTCCTTTTCTGGTGTGCTGTCGTTAGTTTTCTCTGAAGATTCGCTGTCAGGTTTGTCTGGGTCGCTAGACTTGCGTTGTTTGGACTTGGTGCGTTGTTTCTTCTTCTTAGTGGCGCTGGTGTTGGAGCTGCCATCTTCAGCGGTCACCGATTCCTCGTGTTCATTGTCTGAGAGTGGTGGCACCTCTATATTATATATTTGGAGCAACCTGAAACATTGTAGGGTAATTTTATAGCAGAGGTAGATGTCCGTAAGTGTATGTATTGTATAAAAAGGTAGAGTAGAAACTCTATAACATATGGGTTTTCACATGGATGCTGATAAGCAATTATGTGTCAACCCTCATAATATTATAAACTTGGTTTTGAGAAAATGGCGTATAAAGAGAATAATGTCTATGTGATTTACAACTTTTTGTATGTTATATATCCATTCGGTATGTACTTTTATGTTTTAGATGACTTGAAACGCTTTTGTAGAATGTTAAATGTTTATTGTTTTCCACTTTTTGTGGGTTGACACATTATTGCTTATCCATATAATGGGGAAGCAAATTGCTCAGCTGCCAAACGATTTATTTTATCAAGCTTTTTAATTGTTATTTTTTACTCTCAATATGTAAAGACGATTTTAAAATGCTAGATGTCTATTCTACCGAAGTCCAGGATAAGATGGAGATCCTTCAAGTGGTCCCCGATGATGCAGAAGCTAGTTATCAGGTAATACTTACTTCCTCCTATAACCTCTCGCATAAGAGTCGTTAAAGTTCTGCCTCTGCAGTAGTGTGCAGTAGTACCGACACGCCTTACATAGCACCGGTCGCTCAGTGAACTCTACTGGTAGCCCGGCGGTTTTGAGGTGAGGGTTCAATTCCGTGAAACCCTGTATGGGGGAAAAATAGAGAGTATTATAATTTTGGTCAAAAGTTTTCTGAAATGCTCTAAAGAAGACAAAAATACTAGTAATGATATTTTCTCTTATATTAAACATAAATTTTGACATTAAAATCCCACTACCAGTGTTGCTATATTGAAAATAATGATGTTTATTTATTAATAATGAATTTCAAACTAAATTAATAATCATTTATAGTATTTTTTTTTTCATAAAGTGAAAGTAACAGAGACATAATCAAAATTAAATGATATTTCAAGTAAACTTATTCTTATTATAGATGAATAGAATGGATTACTAATATTATTAGTATGTATGTATGAGTCAGAGATATTATACCTAGTCATACAATCTGCACTTGAGATCAGTGCGTAGTTCGTAGAGGGGACTACGAAAACGCTACGAGCTACGAAGTTACGAAACAGGTTTTAAAGTGTTTTAATTTGATATATTTTAAATTTTTTTTTATACCAATGCAGGCTAGGCTAATGTTATAAAGTTGGAATAAATAAGCCTCTGAATAAGACGGCAAAGCGACTGCATTCACATTTCTTTAGTTAAATTATATTTTGACGGGTCCTGGGTCCGAATCTAAAAATACTAAAAACTAAGATAAATATGTCTATAGCCTGTGCTTTGAGGGCAGATCAATTATTATGATATTTTTTTTACTTCCGCCCTGCCCTCTTCAGTAACTAATGCTGCCCTATCTCAAATTCTACTATAGTTACAGCCCCCCCTCCCCCTTTGTGATATTTTATGGACCCCTCCCTATCGAACCTCAGGTGATTAATAGAGATTTTTTCCACTTCCGCCCTGTCCTATTCAGTAACCAATGCTGTTCTGTCTCAAATTCGACTACAGCCCCCACTTTCCCTTTGCGATATTTTGTGGACCCTTCCAGTAACCAATGCTCCAATTCGACTATAGCTACAGCCCCCCCCCCCCTTTTCCCTTATGGTATTTTATGGACCCTTCTCGTAATTCTGGGACCAAAAGTAATGACCCCAGCTAATATTACAATCTAGCTTAAGTATTAGGCTAATGAGTAATTTAAATTTCGTTTAATCTTCTAATTCAATATATATAACTAGCTGCCTCCGCGCGGTTTTACCCGCGTAGCTCCCGTTCCCGTGGGAATACAGGGATAATATATAGCCTATGTTACTCGGGGATAATGTAGCTTTCCAAAGGTGAAAGAATTTTTGAAATCGGTCCAGTAGTTTCGGAGCTTATTCGTTACAAACAAACAAACAAATCTTTCCAGTTTATAATATTAGTATAGATAGTATACAAAGTGAAGCGGTACTCACATGGTGCACAATATGCATGTTGTGGTGTTTGTGTAGCCGGCGACGACACAGGGCACACGCGGCGAGCGGAGCTAGAGCTCGCCAGTGCGCCGCGCACAGCGGGATCGTGTGCAGCCCCGGGTAGTCGCACTTTAACTTTAACTAAACATACAGACATACATTAATATAATATCATCATCAACTCATAGGTTCGTTACGAACCAACAATTACACCACGACCTTCGAATCAGAACAGTTCAAGAAGAAACCAAACACCTAATGCGTTCTTATAAGACCAGACTGGACAAACATCCGAATATACTAGCCACGAGCTAGATGAATGTCAATACAACTTTCAAAAGACTAAAACGGAAATCACCAAAGGATCATCAGCTCATATAAGTCTCCACCCTCGGAGCTCGAGCCTCCCCTTACATCGAGGGGGTGTAGGCCGCAGCACATAGTCCACCACGCGGGCCTAGTGCGGCGGCGGACTTCACATGCCTTTAATTGTGACAACTCAAGCATGCAGATTTCCTCACGATGTTTTCCTTCACCGAAAGCCAGTGACGTGAATCCATACGTAAGTTTTTGTAAACTCCTTCTAAGTTTACAAAAACTTACGGGCCAGGGATTCGAACCTGCACCCTCATGATCGTGAGTCGGTGCGTTCCCAACTGAGCCACCACGGCTATAATATAATAGAAATCCGCCGCCTCTGTCTGTCTGTCTGAACGCGATGAACACAAATACTACTGAACAGATTTTCATGCGTTTTTTACTAAATTACGGATCATTTCATGGGGAAAGTTTTTATGTATAATACATCAATTTGAACCCGGTAGGTGGCGCTGGTGGACAGAACTAAGTCTGCCGGGTCCGCTAGTTATAAAACAAAATCGCTTTCCACTGTCTGTCCCTATGTCTTCTTAAATCTTTAAAACTACGCACCGTATTTTGATGCGGGTTTTTTTAATAAATATAGTGATTCAAGAGGAAGGTTTTTATATACATTACATGCATAGTATATTAGACAAACACTGACAATTTTGTATGTTTCTAATGTGATTTATAAGCATTGCACCCATGCGAAATTCTTATAAAACATTTTTTTATTTATCATTCAATTTTTGAATACAACCACCCTTCCATTACAGACCAATTTTAATAGTCATTTTGGTAATTCAATTTTTGTGAATGAATGAATAAATAATAATAAATAAATAAAATCCATTTATTTCAGACATCTACAATTCTACAGTCTATAATTTGTTAGTAACACAATGAAAATGTTATGTATGTATTTAGTTGGTAAGCGTATAAATAAATAAACATAATTTACTTACCACTTTGTTAACACTGGATCTCATTTTAATGAGCCACTTGCGTCGTATGGAGTGTTCGGCGGGGGCTGCGCAGGCCTCCGTGTGGCAGGTGGCCACGCGGCCGGGGACCGCGCCGGGGCCGGCGGCGGAGCCCGGGGGCTCCTCCTCGCTCTCCTCCTCTAGGGGACTGGGGGGCTTGTCGGGTTGCCCTTCATTACTGGTAAGAGAGTTTAAACAACTATCAGAACCGAGCATTAATAGTGACCATTCATAAGTGCTTCATCATCAACATCAACAGCTCATATACTTCTCCACCTAACATCGAGGGGGTTTAGGCCATAGTCCACCACGCGGGCCTAGTGCGGATTGGCGGACATAAGTGCTTAATTGAGGCCTATTTGAATAAAAAATATTTAGATTCTTTTTTTAATGATGACAAATAAAAATCAAAGATTAAAATTGGGTTTATCAGCTCAAAATGTAGATTGTATCATACAAAAGAATCTTAAAATGGAGGATGGAATGGAAGGTCATAGATTGATTTGATGTTGCAAATGTTATAGTAAAAATATACTTTCAAGTACAATCATAAAGGAAACTAAGAAATTAAAACCGGCCAAGTGGGAGTCAAACTCGCGAACGGAATATTCCATACCATGTATTTTTTTATGTATTTATATCACTTGATATTAGCAGACGTAAAAAGACGGACGGACGGACAGCGAAGTCTCAGTAATGTGGGTCCCGGTTTTACACGGAACCATAAAAACGACCTCTTTATCTTTAAAAGAAGTAGAAAGAATCCTATAAAAGAGGATGGAGAATCTTGAGTCAATTAGTTACAGATTTGATGTTACAAATGTAAAAGTAAGAATATACTTTCAAATACAATCATCCTGATTGGCTTCGTGATAAGTGATCTGGCCATTAAGCCACCGGACGTGGGTTCAAATCCCACACAGGACAAACTATTGTATGCATGAATATGTCTGTTCTGTGTCTGGATGGAATTATCTATATAAGTATTTAATTAAAAGTAGTATATGTAGTATATCAGCTATCTGGTTACCATATCACAAGCTCTGCTCTGTTTGAAATCAGATTGGCCGTGTGTGAAATGTCCCAGGACATTAATTTAATTATAAACAACTTACATATTAAGTGGGGATGTGGAAGGCACAGTAGGTACGTCGGTTGGTTTAATAATAGGTCGTTTGCGGTACGAGGGGCAGTTGGCGCGCCGGTCCACGTGTCTGTAGCAGGCGTCGCATAGACAACTGTCTATGGTCAACTTCTCTTCGTCTGGGGAGGCAGAGACAATTATAATGTGAGTGGTGTGTCAAAGGACCATAAAATAATAAATTTGTCTTGTTTTATGTCAGATTGTATTCTAGAGAAGTATAGAGCCTATTCAAATAATTGAATAGTGTATTATAATTTATTTTAATATACTTCTGATAATAATCATGCTAGAATGTAAAAGTTTGTAGAATATTTATTAAATTTGAATAGCTTTGACTTAGAATCTGACATGTTTTTGTACTTTAACTATAGCATTAAATAAAAAATCTGCATTATTTATCTGAAACTACATTAGGTACTATATTAATTTCATAGTTATCCCTTGATGTATTACGGGCGTGGTGCCACCGAAAGAATGTTTCCTATTGGTCAAATTACATAACATTTTAAGATTTGAAAAAACTCTTCCAAAGCGTCTTCCAAAGCAGCGATATACAATACATACATCATCTAAAACGAACAACTCAACATTAAAATAAAAAGAACTTACTGTCTAAAACCTTCTTTTGTCTCTCCGAGCTCTTGATCTGAGCTATATGGCATGGGGTATCAAAGAGGCCAAACTTGCCCCCGCAGTAGAAGCACTGATCCTGGCACAGCCTGCCCGGATGGATGCTGAATGAGGATGCCTTCTCCGGGATCACCAGGTTGAGGGTCTCCTTGGGCTCTACGGGCTCCGGGGCAGTTTCAGGATCTGTGATAATGAACCAACTGAATGTGGTGACCGATATAGTGCTGTATATAATTGTCAATTGGGCTTTTTGGTGATTGAGACTTCATGTGATGGGATGGGAAGTCTTTTTGGGCTTGAAAATTACTTGGAGTAGTTTGTTTGCTATAGTTAAGATAGAAAAGACTGTATTGTGTATAAAATAGTAAAAAAATAATGTATAGCTTAATTAGCAAACTTAATAACTCCATTTTTTTAAATTTCATTTGGATACCGGATGATTCTAGATCTCATCTAGATTCTGCCGGTATCAAAATAAAATATAAAAAGTAGAGTTATTAGGTTTGCAAATTAAGGTATCGAAATGTATTGCATGCAAGAATTAAGATTTTCTATCAAAGAAGAGATAGTTATAGTTTTCAGTTTAAGACTAAAAGTGGAATCTACACTATTTCTTAATTAAAACAATAATGTTTGGAAGTTTATGAGCATTGTGAATACTCTTAAAGCTTCTTATTTATATATATACAATGTTATTACTAGAGTTATCACATAAATATTACTGTTTGAGACTTATTTGGTATCATGCAACATGATAAGACATGTTTAAGGACCAACACACAGTTTTCATGCATATTTTTGAAGTATGTAATGTAAGAAAAGTTATTTTGACGAAAAAATCTAAATTATTTTAATTTTATAAAATCATATAAATGATATTAAATCTTTTGCTAAATATCAAAATAACTTTCTTACATTTACTATAGTTCTGTAATACCTTTACCTTCTCATGGGTGTTTTATGAAGATAACAAAAATCTAGACTCAAAATCAGTCTAGATTTTAGTTACTATTCTAGTGAATACATTAGTTGTAAGTCCTGATTTAAATACTTTATTAATAATATTAATTTAATCAGTTTTTTTAAGTTTTATAAGTTTTTAAATCAGCACCTTGTATATTGTCAGGTTTTTGGAAAATGATAAAAAAAAATTAATAATTTTGTATGAAATAATAACCATTTAGATTTAGAATTTTGTTTTATCCTTTAATGGATTTATTTAAAAGCTTATAGGATAAAGCTTTTGCTAGCCAACATTTTGTTTGTTTGATAATAATAATATTGATTTTATACTCATTTACTCTGAACACTTTTAGGAAGTAGTTGTTCACAAGTAAAAATTTTTTTTTTTAAGAAAAATGGCTAAAATCAGGTCATTATTCAATACATACGTTGAACAAAGTTTAATAAACCTGACAATATGATATGTGATTTTGTGCATATATTTTTATGAACCGAATTTAATTACTTTAGTAATTTGTATGTTTATATTATTGCGCATCTGTTTTAACTAAAATATGTGTACTCATTATTTTCCTTATGTTATAAAGAGTAAGAGAGATATTTAGCTCTGTCTGTCTCTTTAATTTTCAACAGCAAATTCGACAGGACTAAACCAATTCTTTCTCTGTTTCTCTCAACAAATTAGAAAGAGATGTCGCATAGATAAGTTAAAATGCTTGAATATATAGTTAATATTGATATGGATCATGTAATATTTGCACCAGATCACAGGATGGGGGGTGAGCGAATGTATCCACACACCATAGTTGTTAAGGCGATTACTGTAATGTGACTTTCTTTGCCCACCATCTGAGGTTGCGGCTGCGATGCCCTGCGGACAAGGAACAATATGTCTTATTAGATAATATTTTCACTATATTGAGAGAAAAATAATAAATAAATATCCTGAAACATTTTTCACACACACCCAATCTGATTCCAAAGTAAGCTTCAAAGTGAGCTTGTGTTATGGTAACCAGATAGCTGATATACTACATATAATACTTTTAAACATTACATTTATTCCGGACAACACAACAATATTGCATGTTTAATCTTGCAGTTTATTTCAAGATTATAATGAATGAAACCATTTATATATTCATAGCAATATAATTGATGAAGTAGATAAATAAATATGAAAATATTTATCTGAAGTTTGTTATAAAAGTTTAGAAATATTTTATTATTAAATTAGTCCAAAATAGAGCATGAAAGTATTGTTTAGAAGTAGTATTATTGCATAAATTATTATTTTCTTAAGATTTTGACTAATTTACTATTATGTAAAATAAATAATAAATATAAAAGTTTTGACAATATATTTTTGAATATAATAAGACAACTTTTATGCAGAAAACTAGAACGAAATTAACTCTTATAAATAGTATCTACACTTATCTAATATAGGAAAGGTTGTGATTTAATAATAAGTCAAATCAATTGACCCTTATATTTGACAGGTTGTGGGTTATTTTCCCACTCTAGAAAGCATATGTTGGTCTTGTGTCTAGGTTAAAATGTATTTAAAAGTTGTACATAGGCTGCCACAAGCTCTGCTTAGTTAGATATTAATATGAGGTAAATTAAATTGTGTACCCACATTATAGATAATGATTAATTTTTGTACTTTCATCTATACTAATATTATAAATGCGAAAGTAACTCTGTCTGTGTCTCGCTATCACGCTAAAACTACGGAACCGATTTAAATGAAATTTGGTACACAGTTAGTCCAGAGCCTGTGAAAGGACATAGGCTACTTTTTATCCTGGGAAAATGGAAGATCTCCCGGGTACGCGGGTGAAACTGCGTAGAGGCACTTGTATAATATAAATATTTAAAATAAGCAAAGTTAATGCTTACCTCTCGCCTTTCGATGGTGTAGTAAGCAGCATCCTCTGTCCCCGGCTCTCCCACCTCAGGAGTTGGTTTCCCCGACCTGTACTTGCTCTTCTGGAATGTCATCTTCAATGAGCTCCTATGCTTTTTCTTCTCCCTATCACCTGTTCCTCTATTTAGTTTTATCACAGTCTTTAAGGTACCTGTGTAGTCCGTAGACCCGGACTTTGTACCTTTAGTTTTATTTGACATCAAATAAATTCTCTCTTTTTCTTTGAGCTTCTCGATTTTGGCCTCTTTTGCTGCTTTGTGAGTTAAGAGGCCTAATGTTCTTAGGACGTTTTCTTTCCTTTTCTGACTTTCCGGTGTTTCAGTTAAGATGCCGCTAGTGCCTGGTTGGCTTTCGATAGAGTTGCGCGCGGATTTCACCGGCTTTTCCGGAATCTTTTCCGGTATCTTTTCTGGTTTCACCTCCTTCTCAGACTGTTTAGGTTGCACTGTCTCAGGTTTTGTTTCTGTTACCTTAATTTCTTTTGGCGAGTCAATTTTCTCGTCAGTTATTTGTTTTTCAACAATTTTCTCTAAAACTTTAGGTATTTCGCTTTCAATTACAGTTTCTTTTACAGGAGATTCAGATTTTTCATCAATCCTCGTTGTATCTTCGATTAACTTGGTATTTTCTACCTCTGGAACAACTTTAGCTTCTGGCTCGGATGTTTTTGCGCTGTCGACGACCGGCTCTGCTGATGCGACCGGTATAATTTCAGGAATTGATTTTATACTCTCTATTGGGGGTGGCAGAGCTTCGGTTTCCATTGGAACAGCTTCGGGAGACTTGATCGCGACAGGCGTAGAGAATATCTCTGGAGAATTAATAGCTACCGGTGTCGCAATTTCAAATGATTTAATATTTGACGTGGGAGTAATCGAAATAGCCGGCGACATCGTCTGATGGGTCGGCGATTTGATTTTTTCCAACGTAGCCATTTTCTCCTCGTCATTAGTCGATTCAGAAGTCTTCCGCGACAAAGATTCTCGTGATTTTCGCTTTGTTATAATCTGCACGTCGTTGTTGTTCAACTTGGGTTCACTGATCACCCTGGGTGTAATTGATATCTGACTGGAGTCTATAACCATGCCTCCTAAACTCTGGGTCGGATTGTTGGGATGTAACGTCGCGAAAGGATGCAAATCCACCTGATTGCTCGGTGCAGATCTGTCAACGGATTTCCTAATTTCAGTCAATGTCACATCTTTGCCCAGAGACTTCTCGAAAATACTAATAGCGTCGGATTCCTTCGAATGATTGGAGCTCGTCGATTCTTTTCTAGAACTGAAGCTATTCCTTTTTATTAACGTCACCGAATTGGGTAAGTCGACATCGATTGATTTTCTTACATGATCTCGTTTTAATATCGATATTGCCGAGTTATTTTCGAAACAGCTCAGCACGTTTTCCTTTTCAAAGGTTTTTTCTGGGGAGCGAACCGATTGGATGTCTTTTAAAGGTTTGATATCGGCCCCGGATTTCGTTATCAGGACAACATCATTCGTGACCATCATGCCTTTGCTACTATCATTCGATTTGGACTCGGATTCCTGTCTCTGCCTCCTCTTGTCGAACTCTTCAAATTCCTTCAGTCTATCCATTAGTTTGTCAATGCTAGCTACAGTGCTACATTTGTACGTTATCTCATGCTTAGCTCCTTCAGATTTCTCAACTGAGTCTTCCTCGTAATGAAGCCTTATATTCTCACTGTCTTC
This sequence comes from Thyatira batis, assembly GCA_905147785.2. Lineage (NCBI taxonomy): Eukaryota > Metazoa > Arthropoda > Insecta > Lepidoptera > Drepanidae > Thyatira > Thyatira batis. Next base: position 740,718 of record LR990499.1, read on the forward strand.
ATTCTTAGACGGCGTATTTTCGCTGGTTACAGATATAATTTCACATTTATCTTTAACAGGGGTCTCGGGAGTCACATTCGTATTGTTCTCTCCATTATTAAGAGGTTTGGCTAAGTTGTAAAACTTTGAAACCGATTTAGTCTGTACTTCGGGTGTAGTAGTCGTGATAATGTTTGATTCTGCGGCCATCGCGTGGTCATGATCTATATTTTGATCTAGATTATTGATGAGATCATCGATCTCTTTGGATAATGTCTCGAGGGTTTCTGTTTTGTCGTCTGCCGGGTCGTTAGTTATGGTGCTAGTTATACAGTTTTTAACCGCAGGGGTTGTAAGGTCGGTGAGGGAGGGGGCGGGGGTGAGGGCAGCAGGGGCAGCAGGGGCAGCGGCGGGGGCGGAGGCCCCTGCAGGAGTGGCTGGAGGCGCAGTCCTCACCGCCGCCGCTTTCCTCCCCCGCCTGGCTTTCCTCATGTTCTTCGACACCTCCTTCGAATTAAATGTCTTGGACATACTAGTCAATATACTACTACGAGCTTCTAAAAGCGTATCGTTTTCAGTCTTCAACAATAATTTGTCTTCTATGTCTGATGAATTTAAATTCTCTAACATTACCCTATTACTATTATTGTTGTCAGAATCTAATGAAGTACTTCTTTTTAAGCTCAGTTTGTTCTTTTTCTTTTCATTAATGATACTCGTCTCAGCATCCGGTCTCTGTGTTTCAGGTAGTTTGGAGTCAACATTTAGTGAAGGCACTTTTTCAATAGTCGAGATCTGTACATTATTTGCAATATCTACATCTAGGTCAGTCTTAGATTTATCTAATTTTTTGTTGAGCTCCCTACTATCTGTGTCGTTGAGTGCTTCACTCAAGTCAGATTCCGTGTTGTCTGAGCATTTTGAGATCTCACTGCCATCACGGGAACAGGAGCGGCCTCTCTTCAGTTTCTTGCAGTCTTCGGTCCCCTCAGCTGTGTCAGAGTTCTTGGAATCGGAGAGTAGCCTACGTCTCTTCTTCTGTTCCTTTCTAACAACTTCATTGAGGAGGTTACTCTTGACTTTCCTCGGCTTGCCACTCCGCAGGTTCTTAGCTTCAAATAGTGAAGGGCTATTACTTCTTTCGGAGCGCATGGAATATGGGCTGGTGCGGGGTCCAAGTACAAGGCTGCTGGGAGACTCTCCGAGCATGGACTTCATCATGATCATATCAGAGCTCAGTCTCTGTCGCCTACCAGCTGTTTTGGGACTGCAAGACCGAGTAGGTGATGTATCATCAACTGGCTCTTTCTTGATTTCAGAGGCAGGTATCAGGACGGCTTCCTTGTCTTGAGAATTCACAGGTTCAGTTCGCCTCAGAGCCTTTCTTCCCCGAGTGACTGTCTGCTTTATAACTTTCTTAACTTTTTCCTTGACAGGTATTGCTTTTTTTCCTCTCAGAGTCTTCCTGATGCCGAGAGGTCTTTTCTTAACTATTGCTCTAGGTTTATTTACAGTTTTCTTTGTGTCTTTGGATGTTCTAGGCTCATCTTGGCTGGTTTTCTTGTCATCATCGTTCACATCTGTGGCTTTCTTGCGGGCACGGGTCTTGGGTTCTACAACGGCTTCCTCATCGAGGCTTTTGTCTTGTTCATCCTTGGCTTGTTTAGTTTTCATGTTGGAATGTGTTGTGGGAGAGGTTCCCGTTTCTCCGACATCAGGTAAGGGCTGGATGTCCTGTTTGGATTTGTTAGTTGATCTAAGCTTGATGGATGATACTCCCCGAGCTTTGCCGGGTGTATTCTGCTTAGTCCCCTCTGACAACTCCGTCTGGATGTCTGTGTCTGATTGTAGATAATCTGTCTCGGTCTCCTCAGGGCTGGTATCACAGCCACTGTCGTCCTTGCTCAATAAACTGGCAGTTTTAACCCTTAGTGACTCCTTGACCTTTGTGTTTGGACGACTTTGAGCCATAATACGCCACTATGACATGCCATTTGGACCTGAAACGTAACAAAAACGTATTAAACAATGTTAAAACACATTAATTAGCACCGTGGTAATAAAAAGCGACGTGTAGAACAATAATTTGAATAACTCAGAATTTATAAGACTAAAGTTAATTGTTTTTAAATAAAATACAACTTGAGTTACTAAACTATCGATATACATTACGATTTCCAGCATAATTCACTTTAATTCATTTAAAAATCTCATCTAAAAATGTTCGTAAACAAAAGCGATGGAACACTAATCAACAAGTTCGCGCAATATTTTAACAGTAATTCGGATATTGGGACGTCTCTAATCGCATATTTGTTCTCGCGGAGGTGTAGTCGACGATCGTGACTAACAATATAATTGTTTACATCGATGGTTGCATAGAAAATCGCGCCGGAAAACTCATGAAAAACTTGATGTTTTGGTAGTGAGGTGGAGTGACACCTAACGCCACCTACAGCTGTGCGAGTGCGTGTGCGTCGCCCGTACGAACGAAAGCACCATATCATTTCCCTAACCGTGGCGCAGCTCCGATATGTCCACACAAAATACTCACAATTTATCCAATGGAAACACCAAAAACCACAATAAACAGCTAATTAGATACACAACGCACCATAATATGCGAAAAAGTTCAATATAAACACGCGTTTAAACTTAGAAAACGATTTTTGAAAAGCCCAAATGTCTGCAGGCGTCCGCCATAATGTTTCCTTCGAAACGAATAATATAGTTCTTATTTCTCTTGTAGCAATTCGCTCTATTCGCTATTCAAAATGGCGACGGTGCTGCGTTCACGGTGCGCGTTTGCGCGACTTTTTGGCGGAAAACCTGGACAAATCCTGAACAACTCGACTGATTATGGTGCAAAATACATCCAGGGATCACAATCGGTAATTATTTTTTGATATTTTCACTCGCGTCGCGTTGTAATGTCGCTTTGACCGCGACATGTGACAGAACTATGGGTGTACACCTCTCCCAACAGGTTTCTCTCGCATTCATGTATTTTTTGTACAGTGAATTTATTTTTCAGTATGACATTTGTTGATGGTTGTAAATTCAACGATAAATTATTTGATTTTAATTGATTATAAATAACTTATAATGAATGAATGGATTACTTTGTCATAAAATTAAAGGTTAGGAAAAAAAATTTTTTTTGACAATCACATTTTTTTATTGCCAGAGCGAGGAGATAATTCTGAAAACAAGTTTTTGTGTGAAAAATAACATTTTCATTTTTGTTTCAGGCAATAGTTACCAGGGATTATTCGAACTATGCACATTCACCGTTTGTCCGCAGAATTAAGGAACAGTATGACTTCGAAATAGTTAAAAATCCTCCGGAATGGAAGTACGTTGAGCGTCTGTTGCCCTTTGAGACTATTCCACAAGTCACCCCGAAGGAAAGTTACCCTTCAGGCTGGATACCACCCAAAGAAGAAGCAAAAAATCTACCATATTACATTGCAAGAACAAAAAATTGCCAATTACCCATTTATTTAGACATTACTTTTAGAGGTCAACGTAAAATATCAAAGATTAGAAAAATCGAAGGCGATATTTGGATGTTGAATGATGAATTAAAGGAATATTTAAAAGTAAAAAACAATAAATATGTAGAAACTAGAGTTCACGAGGTGGCAAGACAAATTGAAGTAAAAGGTGATTTTGTTACACTCTTGCAAGAATGGGCGGTGTCTAAAGGTTTCTAATAAAATATGTAGTTGAATAAATAAATTGATATTTAGTATTGACTTGGTTTTATTTCCCCACTGACTAAAATTATGTATGTCGAAAACTATATTAACAGATTAATTTGAGTTTTTATATCTTTAATTTATATTTAGAACACATAGATTTACAAAGCCATTTTAAAAAAAAAAAAACCAATATTTTGCATGGTTAGTTAAAAATAACTAGTACTGTAATTGAGTATTGCTGTTTCATAAATACATACCTAGTCTCGCTTTTTTATTTCCTTATGAGACTCAGAGACTTAAAGAAAGCGCAATTAACTTATTGATTTTTTGTCTATAATTTGTATGTAAATATGCTACTTTTGAAGCAAAGTTTGATCTAAAAAAGAATTCCTGAAACATAAAAACTAGTCTTAGGTTAAAAGAAATAATGAAAATATACTTATCAAATATAAATCAGTAATCAACTAACTTTTTTTTAAATCATAACCTCAAATAATTTACTACGAAAAAACTTGCTTAATATACCTGACAACCAATTCCAAATACACATATTAACCGATACTTAGTATATTACTTCAATTATCGAATCAAAAATTTTTTTTTTACATTTCATACAAAGTAAATGCATCCATTTATTATATTAGTGGGTCGGGGCCGTTCGGAACCTGTGCGGAGGGTTGTACGCGGCATGAAGTTTGTCTCTCCGTACCGCCGCTAGGGGCGCTTACTTCGGCGGAAGGTTTTATCTACGTACATATATATAACATCCGCCCGAGTTGCTGGGCCTCTCCAACATATATATTTTCGACACAAATCCACTAGTCTTTGTTAAAACACAACTTTTTCTGTTTCCTAAGCGTTTCAAAATCGCTACGTAGCGTTTATCACTGTCGAACTGCATGCACAAAATCCTTATAGACTTTTAGGTTACTTTTTTATGTTGAGATTTCATTATTTTTATAATGTTACAGAGTTGTTGGTTATCTCGTAAACTTTATTTAAAGTTATCATTTATGGGCGTGCTAGTTAATCGGGAATCGATGTTTGTACTTTACTTTGTTACGTAAGAGTATATTATGTTTAATGTACGAGCTATATAGTAAAGTGTTATAGGCAATGAATTTCAAGGTCAGACGCTTTCAGCACGACACGGCACGTGTACGTAGGCATTATTATTGCATTAAAATCAATAAATATGGCTATAAGGGGGTTGTTGTTCATACTGAGCTGTCAATATTTACTTTAATCACTAAAAACAATGGTATTTAAGTTTGTATAACAGCATTTGGATAATTCTTTGTTACAGCATTTGGATAATTCTTTGTTACGACGTTTATGAGACTTCTTTTAGGGTTAGGCCCTTAGTAATAGGTATACATGACTAATGATTCTACTAATGTTATAAATGCAAGTGTGTAAGTATGAATGAATGTTTGTTACTGTTTTACGCAAAAACTATACAACGGATTTGGCTGTAATTTGGAACACAGATAGTTTATAACCTCGGTTAAAACATAGGATATTTTTGACCCGGGAAAATTGAAGATCCGGGGAACACGTGTAGCTTTATAAATACGTAAAGTAAAACGACTTTGGTCATATAAAACTTAGTGTAATATAAGTTAGTACCAATTTATTACGTAATTAGTCCACGTTTGAGACGCCAATTAAGGTACCTTCATGACCAGCATAATTAAGAGTAATTGTTTTCTTAAGGGACTAAGTATAAAAGGTACTTATATATATCTATGGGACTGAATAAAATATATGTCGCGCTATTTATACCTTCATTCATGACCAGAATAATTAAGAGTAATTGTCTTTCTTTTTCTTAAGATACTAAATGTAAAAGGTACTTAGGTATATATATGGGACAGAATAAAATCTATGACGCGCTATTTAGTTTTACCCGCTTTCCTGGGAGATCCTAGATTTTCCCGGGATAAAATGTAGCATATGTGTTATTCCAAAACATATTCTCACACTGTTTTAAATTTCATTGAGATCCCTTTAGCAGTTGTTGCGTAAAAGAGTAACAAACATCTTTACGAACATTCACATTTATAATATACTACCTCCGCGCGGTTTTACCCGCGTATTTCTCGAAGCCGTAAGAATACGGGGATAAAATATAGCCTATGTTACTCCCTGATAATGTAGCTTTTCAATGGTGAAAGAGTTATTCAGATCCATCCAGTAGTTTTAAAGTTTGTTCGTAACATACAAAAATACAAATCTTTCCGCTTTATAATCTTACTAGCTGCCTCGGCGCGGTTTTACCCGCGTAGTTCCAGTTTCCGTGGGAATACAGGGATAAAATATAGCCTACGTTACTCGTGGATAATGTAGCTTTCGAATGGTGAAAGAATTTTTAATAACGGTTCAGTAGTTTTTGAGCCTATTCATTAAAACCAAACAAAGAAAATTTTCCTCTTTATAATATTAGTGTAGATATATAAAATTCTCGTCTCACAATACTTACAATGTTAGATACCATACTCCTCCGAAACGGCTTGACTGATTTTTATGTAATTTTATATGCATATCCAGTAGGCCTGAGAATCGGCTACTATCTTTTTTTGATACCCCTGTGATCACGGGAACGGGAACTACGCGGGTGAAACCGCGGGGCGGCAGCTAGTATTAATGTAGAAGGAGGAAGTACGAAAATGCTATTTCAATTATACTAAAAAAGTTTAGCTAATTAGTATGTAGAATAATTTACGAAACATTACCTACTTAATTACCTATATAACCAAGAAAGGTCAATTTAAGGTCAAACTTTCTTACTAGTTTCCGCCCCGCGGTTCCACTTGCGTTTCCATTAGTCTATGTCCTTCACTTTGTAGAAAATCGTAGAAAAGTAATTTGTTTCTTACTTCGTACAAACTTTATATGCTTATCTCGACCTATCCGTAGAACAAAGTACCATCTTGCAAATCCCTACTTTAGAGATGAGTGATTTGATTCACACATTTTACCACTAACCCAATTTTTTTCATAATCGGTTTAGAGAATGGATACTTTTACCAATGTATAAAACAATGCTACCTATCCGTTTATTAAATACTAGCTGCCTCCCCGCGGTTTTACCCGCGTAGTTCCCGTTCCCGTGGGAATACAGGGATAAAATATAGCCTATGTTACTCGGGGATAATGTAGCTTTCCAAAGGTGAAAGAATTTTTGAAATCGGTCCAGTAGTTTCGGAGCCTATTCATTACAAACAAACAAACAAACAAACAAACAAACAAACAAACAAACAAATCTTTCCTCTTTATAATATTAGTATAGATAGTTTCCTAATTGTACACATAAACATACAATAGAAGTGGTTTGGGTTCAAAGTCACATCGAATTTCTACGGATAGGTCGATCTATAACTAGCTGCCTCCGCGCGTTTACCCGCGTAGTTCCCGTTCCCGTGGGAATACAGGGATAAAATATAGCCTATATTACTCAGTGATAATGTAGCTTTTTAATGAAAAAATAATTATTAAAATCGGTCCAGTACTTTTTGAGTTTATTCGTTACATACAAAAAATACAAATCTTTCCTCTTTATAATATTAGTGTAGATAATATTAGACCACAGAATCATCGTGGTACCTACTAATGTAGTCGAAGGTACAATAATATATTATTTAGACATTAATATATACGTATGTACCTATGTATTTTTCAGATTTCCAAACCTCAGCCCTAAGTTAAGGAAGAAAACTACTAACCTAGTCTTTGACGCTGAAGGTCTAGTATTTTTGAGGCTTATTATTGACTAATTACTTACTCCTTACTGTTTACTAGTAGACCTGTAGACTATAGTCTATAGTCTACAGGAATTTTATATTAAGGGACAGAATACAGAATACAGGATTTATTAATTTAGGCATGAAAGCCCAATAGAATATAATAGATAATTACATCGGCATTTACAATAAAAAGGAAATACATTATTTTTGTGTGTGTGTGTATGTTTGTCTATACATCTATACATATATTATAAAGAGGAAAGATTTGTTTGTTTGTTTGTTTGTTTGTTTGTAATGAATAGGCTCCGAAACTACTGGACCGATTTCAAAAATTCTTTCACCTTTTGAAAGCTACATTATCCCCGAGTAACATAGGCTATATTTTATCCCTGTATTCCCACGGGAACGGGAACTACGCGGGTAAAACCGCGCGGGGGCAGCTAGTAATGAATAAACTCAAAACTACTGTGGCGATTTCAATTCTTTCACTATTAGAAAGTTTAATTTTTAGGGAGTAACATAGGCTATATTTTATCCCCGTATTCCTACGAGTACGGGAACTACGCGGGTGGAACCGCGCGGAGGCAGCTAGTTATAGATAACTAAATATGTAGATGTTATAGGTATAGACACTGTAGATGACATAATCTGTTTATCATTTGATCTATACTAATATTATAAAGAGGAAAGATTTGTTTGTTTGTTTGTTTGTTTGTTTGTTTGTTTGTTTGTTTGTAATGAATAGGCTCCGAAACTACTGGACCGATTTCAAAAATTCTTTCACCTTTTGAAAGCTACATTATCCCCGAGTAACATAGGCTATATTTTATCCCTGTATTCCCACGGGAACGGGAACTACGCGGGTAAAACCGCGCGGGGGCAGCTAGTAATGAATAAACTCAAAACTACTGTGGCGATTTCAATTCTTTCACTATTAGAAAGTTTAATTATCAGGGAGTAACATAGGCTATATTTTATCCCCGTATTCCTACGAGTACGGGAACTACGCGGGTGGAACCGCGCGGAGGCAGCTAGTTATAGATAACTAAATATGTAGATGTTATAGGTATAGACACTGTAGATGACATAATCTGTTTATCATTTGAATCATCATATTTGTTTAAATTGTGTCTATGCGACAAATCATTTTATAATATGCACTAGCTGCCATCCCGCTGATTCACCCGCGTTCCCCGGCATCTTCAATTTTCCTGGAATAAAAAGTAGCTAGTAAAAAGTAGCCTACCATTTCTAAACACATTCTAACTCTGCCAATTATGTCCTTCAAACTTACTAATTAATGGCGGTTTCACCCGTCTTTCTTGGGGAACTAAAATTTTCCCGGTGACCTATGAGCTATTACAGAACATAGTTCAACTCTATGCTAAATGTAAATATCCCTTCTGTCGTTGTGGCGTGGTTGAGTAACAAACATACTTACATCCATACAAAATTTCGCATTTATAATAGTAGTGAGATAAGCTTTGAGCTTTCAGGAAAGCAAAGCACTGTAGTAGGGTACTTACCGGGTACTGGTACCCATTCAGTCTGTCTCTCACTGTGCAAGACGTTTCAACCGGCGCATGAGGCGGTTCGAAAATCGATATGATTATTAGAATATATTTAATATATACTTACCTTTTAAACTTTACGTTTGGGTTACCATATCATCACTTAAAAAAATCTACATACATAGGTAGTATTTTCACCTTGGCTAAGCTAAGAAAATGCTTTATATAAATATTTATGAAACTATTAATAGATCTCCCAATTTGCTGCGCCAAAGAATCGTGCCAAGAAGGCTGACAACATTGTTTGTATTGTGTTGTAAGATATAAAATATTCTAAGTACGTTTTGAAAATTGCTGAGTTTATTTCAGGCTCTTCTTACATAGCTAATATATACAACCTTGCGAACCGAGAGTTAGCCCTGATTCCCACGAGAGTTTTTGACGGACGTTAAAAAAGCGTTCAAATACAACAAATGCATTCCCAAGTAAATGTTCACAAAACAGCGTTTTTAAAACGCGACGCTTTTTTTATCGAGTGGTGTTGCATTTTTAACTTTGGGCGTTGGAAATAGAGCATATTATGATACTTACTTAGGAATACATTTGTTGTGTGTGTTTTTAACGTCCGTTAAACTCTCGTGCGCATGAGGCCTAAGTCTATTTAATATATAAGTGCGTAAAGGCCTATTTGAGTAAAAATATATTATTATTTTATTTTGGATCAATGATTACGATGACGAAAAGACATGACTAATATGCATATACCCTTTTAAAACACAAAGCAATGAGGCCTTTTGTCAAGGGCATAATAAATCATATTTTATATGTCATATTTAAGTTTTAAATCGCTCTGAAAGTCAGTACCTATTTTGATAGATCTATCTAAAATGGTGAATTTGGACCAGCCTCCTAAAAAACCTATCTATGAGTATGTACCAAATAACTATAAAAAAACTTATTTTAGACATAATAAATGTCTTTATTTAGGTTAAGATTTAATACCTAACCTAAATACCACGTAATTTCAGAGAACGTAATCATTACTTAGTCTTACTAATTGGTAATTTGTTAATGTACAGAAAAATCACTTCTAAGAATTTCTAACGACCTTCAATTAGGTTTGAAGTCGAATAAGTAGGTACCTACATATTTATTCCGTCTTTAATCATCTTATTTACCATATTTACGTGTCACCACGGTCTATATATGACTAGCTGAGCTCCGCGGTTTCACTCAACTTCCCGGGGGATAAATATGACATTCGGTAATAATGAAACTTTATGACAAACAAAAATAAATTAAAATGAAACATATTTTAAACTAGCTGCCTCCGCGCGGTTTTACCCGCGTAGTTCCCGTTCCCGTGGGAATACAGGGATAAAATATAGTCTATGTTACTCAGTGATAATGTAGCTTTCTAATGAAAAAAGAATTATTAAAATCGCTCCAGTACTTTTTGAGTTTATTCGTTACATACAAGTATACAAAAATACAAATCTTTCCTCTTTATAATATTAGTGTAGATAACATTGTCATTTATAAGCACTTATGTAGGAAAGTGACTTTTGCTGAGTAAAGCTGGAAATAAAGTAGGCAATGAAGCTGGGGCGGGTCGCTAGTAATATATATTGTTGAAAAGAACTTTAGCTATCTTTATCGTGGAAATAATGATCCGATTTGAAAATTTTTTTCAGTTTTAGATGGTCCATTTATCGAGGAAGGTTTATAGGTATATTTTATCCCTGTATACCTCTAGTAAAGGGAACTACGCTGGTGAAATCACGGGGTGGAACCTAGTAGTTTAATATTGTTATGCGTTCATTTGTTGAAATATGACAATGATGCCCAGTAAACTTTTTTTTTAATGGACTAGAAGGTTAGCCTCAGATGGCTTTTACACCGTTACGCGGACTGTTTCGGTGAGCGCAGAGGGCTCTCAACCGAAGGAGAATTGAAGCGACAGCGCTGAAGGTGTCCCCGGCGGGACCGTGCCTCGGCTCAGGGCGTGCTGGGGGATGTGGGGACTCACTTGACATGATTATAATCAGTTTACCGTCGAAGCCGGGGCAGATCGTTTAAGAATAAACGTGTGGTAAAACTTAGTACCTACTTGTTTAAACCAGTTAGTGAAGATAATGAATAGTTCTAGGTATAAAGTACAGACTATGTGTCATAATGAAATAATTAAGACTTTAAACTTCTTTGGAATGTGTCATGTATACTAACTAATATCTATATATATATAAATGTTATGTTGGTTTGTGTACGCTTCAAAAACTCAAAAAGTTCTGCACCGATCGAGCTGAAATTTCAGAATGATATACAATCCACATCAAGCATTGTTTTTATCTAATTTTTGCATCAGTCACAGCGTTGCGTGGCAGGGAACAGCTAGTGTATTATAAATGCAAAAATAACTCTGTCTGTCTGTCTCGCTTTCACGCTAAAACTACTGAACCGATTTAAATGAAATTTTGTCCACAGATTGTCTAGAGCCTGAGAAAGGGCATAGGCTACTTTAAATCCCGGGAAAATGGAAGATCTCCCTGGAATGCGGGTGAACCGTGGGGAGCCACTAGTGTGTCATATAGAAAGAATTAAGACTTTACACTTCTTTGGAATGTGTTATGTATATGTTATAATATATCACCTACTTACTTCATTGTTCTTTCAAATAAACCAAACATACAACGAAATGTTGAGTCACATTCATAATATTTTAATTTGTTTCAACATTGAGTTTTACTGATACGAAATGCCTAATTGATGATAAATTTTATATTTGTGTATGTATTTTATTTAGTCGATTAGTAAAAGTTTTGAATATTTTTCCATTATCAAATAAAATGATATATTAAAATAAATTAATGATGTATTTATTTCATTAACCAAGATTTATAAAATAAATATTTCTATATTCTTAATTATTTCTAAGCACAACCCCTACTTCTATACTCATATTAATAAAACTGTCTGTTACGCTTTCACGCTCAAACTTCTAAACTGATTTTAATGAAACCGGTACAGAAATTGGTATAGGGATTGGCAAGAGCCGTGGAAAGGGCATAGCGTCGCTTAGCCTACAACACCGCATAGGTCATTTTTACCAACTCTTCAGGAGACGAAAAAAACTGTTTATTTTATAAGGCCAACCGCCTTGCGCGCTGACACTACTTTTTGAATTTAAGCCTCATATTGACTGAAATCTATATCATGTGACCCATGGTTCGACGCGCAATGAGCAGCTCTCACCAACAGCATTAAAATGTAGAAACTGCCAATTTTCGATTTGAGCGGTGTTGTAAGCTAAGGGACGATAGGTTACCTTATATTCTGAGATATATGTCGGCCCCGTGGGAACACGGGCGAAGCCGCGGGGCGAAAGCAAGTAATAAAATGTGTAGTGGCATCAAACATAAATATCATACATTACAAATACAATAAATAATATGCAGTATGTTATATATTAATGTTTGTATTTAGCTGTTATCAGGTAACCTATTTACATATACGTATATGTATATCCTACTTACCTCTTCGTAGAACTGCTTATATGATAGCCTGGATAATAGCTAGTTTTAAATCAATATACATGACAGTTAATCTCTATCCATTAATACTATTTATATATACAATCTAACGAATATTGTAATTGCAAAAGTTTCGATTTATGATTTCGGACGCTCCAATTGTGGAATGAACTCCTTGCTGAGGTTTTCGCCGGGGAATACAGTATGGGGTTCTTAAAAGGAGTCTATAGGTTTTTAAAGGGTCGGCAACGCACCCATGATGTCCCTGGTGTTGCAGGTATCTATAGGCTGCGGTAACCGCTTTCCATCAGGTGGGCTGCATGCCTGTTTGGTACAGTCGTGGACGTCGTGGTAGTTTAATGCTTAATCACGGCAGAATGGGTAAATACTATAGGTACTCTTAAATGCGTAAATTTTTGCATTTATAAAAATGAATGCCCAATCATCAGTTAAGATCAATATTTACCGGTACATCACTAATCAACAATTTTAATGATTTTCACTCTCTTACATCCGACTTATAGTGTACTAGTGGCTCCCCGCGGTTTCACCCGCGTTGCAGGGGAAACTTAAATTTTCCTGGGAAAAAAAGAAGCTTATGACCTTTTTCAGGCTCTACACTAACTGTGCACCAAATTTCATTTAAATCGGTTCAGGAGTTTTAGCGTGAAAGCGTAACGGACAGACAGGTACTTTCGCATTTATAATATTAGTATAGATTCGTAAATGCGAAAGTTGTGAGTATGGATGTATGTTTGTTACTCTTTTACACGAAAAATGATGAACGGATTTGGTTGACACATAGTTTTTGGCCCCAATGGAAGATCAGCGTTGGCTATACGTACGTCGTACATACCTACGTATCGCCAACAACATGCTGAGTTGGAGGACCGATTTGTGGCTAACATCTGTTATATGTATTTTGTTCCTATATTTTTTATGTTGTCACAAATAAAATAGTTTTCTTTCTTTCTTTCTTTCAATTTTTATTCCCTGAAAATTTAAGATCTTTACAATTTTAATAACATTATTATTGAAATAGGCCTTTACAAGCACTTATGAATCAGACACTAACGCTCAGTTCGGAAGGTTGGTTTTACTGAGAAGAGCTGTCAATACACTCGGCATTAATCTATATACATCGATTTTATTTGTACTTAATAATCGGGGCCTTTAATAATGTGAGCAAAAAGAAATGACCTGGCAGTTTAATAGGTTTTCATTGGTTAATTAGATTAGGTCATGAGGTCAAGCGGTGACCTTAAAAGGTCGCAAGGTCGTTCAGGACTAGAATTAGGACAAGGCATTATGAAGCACTTTTTACCTAATGTAGTACACTAATGTGAGGCATTTATATAATAACTAGTGACTCCCCGCGGTTTCACTTGCGTTTCCGGGGATCTGCTATTTTCCCGAAGTGTAATGTAGCCTGCTCCTATTCCAGAATATAATCTATCTCTGTGTCAAATTTCAATCACTATCGCTTTTATATTAGATCATCATCATCATCATCAGCTCATATACGTCTCCACCGAGGAGCACGAGCCACCCCTAACAATGAGGGGTGTAGGCTTTAGTCCACCACGCGGGCCTAGTGCGGATTGGACTTCACATGCCTTTAATTGTGACATCTCGGGCATCCAGGTTTCCTTAAGATGTTTTTCTTCACCGACACCGATTGTTTGATATTTAATAAATAAATATAAATAAATATCCTGGGACATTTTTCACACACGGCCAATCTGATTCCAAACTAAGCAGAGCTTGTGATATGGTTACCAGATAGCTGATATACTACATATACTACTTTTTAAATACATACTTATATAGATATTTACATCCAAACACAGGACAAACAGACATATTCATGCATACAAATGTTTGTCCTGGGTGGGATTCGAACCCACGACCCGCGGCTTGAGAGTCAGGGTTACTAACCACAAAGCCAACCGGGTTGTCGGTTTTAAAGCAGTTTTATATAAACCTATTGCTTACCATCTTCACCCACCTCATAATAACTACACCAAAGTGTGTCTTAAATAAAATATATAAAACTAGTGGCTCCCCGCGGTTTCACCCGCGTACCCGGGAGGTCTTCCATTTTCCCGGGATAAAAAGTAGCCTATATGTTAATCCAGGTTATAAGCTATCTTTATTCCAAATTTCATTCAAATCCATTCAGTAGTTTTTACGTGAAAGAGTAACAAACATCCATACAAACTTTCGCCTTTATAATATTAGTAGGATGAATTGAGCGATCAAACTTGTTTATAAAAACTAAAAATAATACACTACTACTATTTTACATTTTTACTAGCTGCCTCCGCGCGGTTTCGCCCGCGTAATTCCCGTTCCTGTGGGAATACAAGGATAAAATATAGCCTATGTTACTCCCTTATAATGTAGCTTTCCAATGGAGAAAGAATTTTTAAAATCGACACAGAGGTTTTTAGAGTTAAAACTGTTTTGAAAAGAGTAATTGCTGAGTTTATCGCCGGCTCTTCTCAGCAAAAGCAACCTTTCGAACCGAGCATTAGAGTCGACGTTTCATAAGTGCCTGTGAAGGCCTATTTGAATTAATAATTTTATTTCATTTCATTTCACACAAAGAAATACAAGTTCCAAAGTTCATCCAAATCCGCTTAGTAGTTTCTGCGTGAAGGATTAAGTGGCTATTTCAAGTCTTCTCAGAGCTTGTATCACTGCGGGCATACTAGGTCTATTGTGATCGCCACATTAACTAGATTTCACTGCCAAGACCCGCAGCTGTGAAAAACCGCACTATGTTCTTGACAGGAATTGATTTTACCTCATCTGGGTGTATTCGATTTTTCCCCAGGTGAGTATTACGTTTTGGGACAAGTGGGTGACATCCATAAAAAAGGTATTTAAATAAATTTGTCCCAAAATATTATTAAAAATTACCGCTGGGTGTTTCGATGTTGGTCATTGGAGCATTCTTATCAAAAACAAAATGGTTGACCCACCTATAATAAAAAAAAAACATCAATTTTATTTGGAAAAGCTTAAAAACCTACCTTACCTTGGTTCAAATCGTTTAACTTTGAGGTATAAAAGGCTTGTTTTGGTACAAGAAATAAATCAATTTATGTATTTATAAGTATTTATTTTCCAATTAAATGCAAAATTATGTTTAGTAAATTTACAGTTAGCCCTTTTACTTAAATTTAATACACATTTATATGCAAACATGATTGTACAAACAGTTTCTTTAAACATATATTGTTTTTAAACATAATCAAGGAAATTAATTAATCTCATCAAAATTAGTATTATTTTTCTAATTATACATAAATAAACTGTAAATGTGATTTGTGTACAAACAAACATATCAGTAATAAATTGTTATAAGTAATTTGATATTAGTTATTATAGATATTAGTAGTAAATTGTTATTAGTATTTGACAGCCCGGTTGGCTTTGTGGTTAGTGACCCTGACTCTTAAGCCGCGGGTCGTGGGTTCGATTCCCACCCAGGACAAACATTTGTATGCATGAATATGTCTGTTTGTTCTGTGTCTGGATGTAAATATCTATATAAGTATGTATTTAAAAGTAGTATATGTAGTATATCAGCTATCTGGTTACCATAACACAAGCTCTGCTTAGTTTGGAATCAGATTGGCCGTGAGTGAAAAATGTCCCAGGATATTTATTTATTTATTTTATATTTATTTAAATATAAATTAGTAACATGATAATTTATACAATATCAGCTTTTACCCCGCGGTTTCACCCGCGTTCCTGCTTGCGTAAGTTTAAGGTCTAAGCTTAGGGTTTAAGTTAAAGGTCGACATTCCAGGGATAAAGGATAGCTTATATCCTTTCCCAAGCTCTGTCCATCTCTGTACTAAATTTCATCAAAATCGGTTATGTGGTTTAAGGGTGAAAGCGTAACAACAACAACTAATTATATTCTTCTAAGCAAACCATTAATCTAGAAATAAATAAGTAATAAAAAAGAAACCCAACATTAATCTATCTATTACTAGCTGCCCCGCGCGGTTCTGCCCGCGTAGTTCCCGTTCTCGTGGGAATACGGGGATAAAATATAGTCTATGTTCACCGGAGATAGTGTAGCTTCCCAACAGTGAAACAATTTTTCAAAACGGTCAAGTAGTTTCGGAGCCTATTCAATGCAAACAAACAAAAACAATCAAATCTTTCCTCTTTATAATATTAGTGTTGAAAAACCAAATTGATGCGTTAGAAATAGTAAGATTTGACATTATCATAAATTAAGGTCAAAAGTCACTCTAGCAAATAATATTTTGCCGAATTCAACGCAGACCCTAAGTATTAACATTTTCAGTTATTTTCAATATGATATTAATTTGAGTCGAAAAACATCTAATAATATTGCATGACCTTTACGACTGAACAGAATTTATGAAAATATTAAGAAAATAATCCTTTATTTATTTTACCCGCGTACGGGAGATCTTCCATTTTCCCGGGATTAAAAGTACCCTATGTCCTTTCTCAGCATCTAGACAATCTGTGTATAAATTTTCATTCAAAGCAGTTCAGTAGTTTTAGCGTGAAAGCGTGACAGTCAGACAGACATAATTACTTTCGCACTTACAATATTAGTTAGGATGGCTTTAACAAACTTTCAAAACAAAAAAATTGGTTGCCTGTAAAGTCGGTATACGGGCGAAAGTTTTACGTGACAACGACGCAAGGGACGCGTGCCTTTCACTTTTTATGTCTGTCTCTCTCGCTCTTAGGCGGGCTAACCATGCCCGAGTGGAAGGGACGCGTGCCTCTCACTCGCTCTCATTGTGAGCGCATAACGTGAGCGGAGCGTAACGCAGTTTCTTGAAGTGTCACCCGGCAAACCAATTTATAAGACGTTGTCACGTCAAAATATATTATATCCCTATTTCTGGAGAGCCGTGGTGGCTCAGTTGGGAACGCACCGACTCACGATCATGAGGGTGCCGGTTCAAATCCCTGGCCTGTACCTCTGAGTTTATAAAAAAACTTACGTACGGATTCACACCACTGGCTTCCGGTGAAAGAAAACATCGTGAGGAAACCTGCATGCCTGAGATGTCACAATTGAAGGCATATGAAGTCCGCCAATCCGCACTAGACCCGCGTGGTCGTCTATGGCCTAAAAACCCCCTCGATGTTAGGTTAGGGGAGGCTCGAGCTCCTCGGTGGAGACGTTTATGAGCTGTTGATGATGATGATTTCTTTTGGTCACGGCATCACGTGTGAACGGCTGGACCGATTTCGTTAACACTTTAATTGTTGTGTCTATTATTATCAGGAGAATGTTGTCATTAAAGAAAAAAATTAAGAAAGTTCCGCGTATATAGTACATCACGACCATATAAGCTTTTCTATTGTAACCCAAGCGCTTTTGACAATATAACATTATCTTAAAACGCGGAAAATTGTGACGCAGACGAAGTCGCGCGGGTCAGCTAGTCTTACATAAATTGTGAGACCTCGCCCTATATATTGATTCTCACGCCAGTTATTTCACGGCTACTTACTCCCATACCACAATATAGGTACCGAACCGATATTCTGATTGTAAATTACCAATTTACCATCAGAAATTGATCCTACTCGTACTAATCTACACTAATATTATAAAGAGGAAAGATTTGTATTTTTGTATGTAACGAATAAACTCAAAAAGTACTGACCGATTTTAATAATTAATTTTTCATTAGAAAGCTACATTATCTCTGAGTAACAAAGGTATATTTTATCCCTGTATTCCCACGGGAACGGGAACTACGCGGGTAAAGCCGCGCGGAGGCAGCTAGTCTTATATACATAAAAGAAAGCCGTGTTAGTTATCTATACTAATATTATAAAGAGGAAAGATTTGTTTGTTTGTTTGTTTGTTTGTTTGTTTGTTTGTAATGAATAGGCTCCGAAACTACTGGACCGATTTCAAAAATTCTTTCACCTTTGGAAAGCTACATTATCCCCGAGTAACATAGGCTATATTTTATCCCTGTGTTCCCACGGGAACGGGAACTACGCGGGTAAAACCGCGGGGAGGCAGCTAGTACTATTTAAAACTTGAAACGATTTGGCTGAAAAGTGGTGGGGAGGTAGCTTAGAACCAGGAGACGGACAAAGGATTCTTTTTATCCCGGGAAAATTGATGATCCCCGGGAACGCGGGTGAAACCGCGGAGAGCCACTAGTAGGTATTATAAAAGCGAAAGTTTGTGAGGTGGGATGGATGTTTGTTACTCTTTCACGCCAAAACGGCTGAAGGGATCTGCTTGAAATTTGGCACAGAGTTAGAATATGTTCTGGAATAACACATACGTTAGTTTTTATTCCGGGAAAATTTAAGGTCCTCCGGGAACGCGGGTAAAACCGCGGGGAGCCTCTAGTATAATATAATTGCTAAAGTGACTTAATTTTCTTGACGGTACTTAAAGTTATTGTTATTTAAAAGGTCTGTATGTCAGCACAGATTTATCCATGATGGCTTTGCTGTAGTGATAAGATGATTCAATTTCTTAATAGGGTATGCTTTTTTTTACGAAAGAGGCGACTTTATATTCTGAGGGTACAGGGTACAATACCTGGTCTGTACCTCTGAGTTTTAAAACTTACATACGGATTCACATTAGTGGCTTTCAGTGAAGAAAAACATCATGAGGGAACTAGTATGCTCTAGATTTCAGAATGAAAGATATGTGAAGTACATACAAGGTCTCAAAGACTAAAGACGACAGCCTGGTTGGCTTTGTGGTTAGTAACCCTGACTTACACGACCCGCGGCGTGGGTTCGAATCCCACCTAGGACAAACATTTGTATGCATGAATATTTTGTCCTGTGTCTGGATGTAAATACATATCTATATAAGTATATATTTAAAAACTAGTATACGTAGTATATCAGCTATCTGGTTACCATATTACAAGCTCTGTTTATTTTGGAATCAGATTGGCCGTGTGTGAAAAATGTCCCAGGATATTTATTTATTATTTATTTGTACAAGGTATCACATCACACCTTAGACCTCTCAAAAACCAATTTTTCATCGCGATGTCTAGTTTTATCAAAACTATAAGCATATTATGAAATTTTAGCTAAGAAGGTTAATTAAGGTTATAAATAAATACTTTTAAGAAATGTACAGGGGGTTACCAGTCACCAGATATAAAGATGTTGATTATTAGATGTTGGTTGACTTATTGTTATTTAAATAAAAAACGCAGTAGTAAATTAATCACGTTTTTAATACTTTTCTAGTTTATTTACACTTATATTTTCCCCTTTTAATAAAATGTAGTCTTATTTTAATACATTATTTGAAAGTTAAAAAGCTACAGAATTATTTTAGTACCTATTTGCTTAACATTCTTCAATAAGATTTTCAATAAAATGCTTCGAATCGCTTTGTATTTTCCACCAGATTTTATACACTGTTATTTCCAAAAGAATACATAAAAAAAATCAACAATGATTCATTTTAATATATACTTATTAAACTACCTTCCATGTGGTTTTAGGTTTTTTATAAAATAACACCTGACGTTTCTGAATCAAACAAAAGCTACGTAGGTATAAAATGAGGTAAAAACTTTTTCCTTTGTCAAAAATTAGGCCATTTTCAAAAACCTTTATATTTATTCATTCGCTATTTACGTATACATATACGATATTTACTTCAAAGTCACCAAGTATCGAGTATGTCAAACCAGAGTCGCGTACTTAAATCTTTAAAACTACGCAACGGACGTTGATGCTGTTTTTTCAATATATAGAGCGATTCAAGAGGAAGGTTTCTAAGTATAATAACATCCATTAAATAGTGGAGACATACTGTTATTTTTGAGGTTTCGGATGTGATGTCGGTGCCTGCTATAGGCAGGCGCATTACACCCTTGTGAAGCCGAGGCGGGTCACTAGTTAGATTATAAATCTGTTGTCAAATCCCTAAAACCACATGAAGGTTACAGCCACTATCAGGCTCAACTAGACTTACTTCTAATCAGCCCTTTCCAGTAGCTTCTTGACAAGCCTCCAATCTTCCATGATATCTGCATCAGGCAGCATGTACACCACGTAGGGTGGTGACACGGTCACCTGCCGTCTCCTGCGCCGTCTGCCCCACTCGTTGCCGAAAGACCACAAGTCTACTGTATGTCGCTCCTCTTCCAACTTACGGATCTTCTCTAAAATCTCCTCTTTGAGGCCTTCGTGCGCCAACCATTTCTCGCTCTGTTGACAATGGAAAGGGTTTGGTTAGTGACGGTGGTGGGCAAAAATAGGGGTGAAGAAACCACATTGCTTTTGTCACGAAGCATTCCTGTTGAAAGAAAATTAAACTCTGCTTTTTTATAGCCCACGAGACAAAGAACCAAATATGTTGATAATATCTTACACCTAGTACTAAAACCACTATTTATAGTAAACTTTAAAGCTTTAAAAAAATATTTACATATAATTTGTTTAGTTAAGGAACAAACAGCGGTAAGCACATAAAGCCATGAAACTAAGTTCCCGAAAGCTCAATTAAGCTCGACCTAGATAACGGCGATCGTCGTCCCTATCGCCGATCCATAATCTAATCGCTGCAATCATAGGGTCATCGCATTAAGTGACGTTTTGCAAATATAGTTTGTTCCCAATTTCACCGTTTGAAAATACATCCCTTAATCTACGTATATAAAAGAAAGTCATGTTAGTTACACTATTTATAATTAAGAACGGCTAAACTGATTTGGCTGAAAATCGGTAGAGAGGTGGTAAAAAACCAGGAGATGGACATAGCATACTTTTTATCGCGGGAAAATCGAAGATTCCGGGAACGCGGGTGAAACTGCGGGGAGCCACTAGTAAGCAATATTTAAGGTTATGCAATGAAAAACTAAAAACTTTATTAGTGACAAAGATAAAACATAAAATGACAGCACGAAAAGGACACAATAACATCAATCATAGATGTATATACTAGCTCCCGCCCCACGGTTTCACCTGCGCTATACCCGTTCCCGTGATCACTTAGGGGGATGAAAAATAGATGTTAACCGATTCGCAGACCTAACCGATTCGGACACAAAATTTAATGGGAATCGGTCGAGCCATTTCGGAGGAGTTTAATTACAAACACTCTGACACGAGAATTTTATATATTAGAAAGTATCACTTTCGGGATATTTTTTGTAATAATAGTGTGTGAGAAATTGAAAATTCACAGTTTATAATAGGAAATAAATATCCTTTATAGATATTGGCTTTGACAAGCTTTTATAAAGCATTTCATAAATGTACTAACAATGCCAAAAATATGAAAATTAATAAAATAATATAGCAATTAACAGACTATGATAAAAATGTCTGCTATGGCGAGGATTTCACTACCAAGGGTCATTATGTTCTAATTTATACTACATACTATAAAAGCCCTTTTGATATAAAAAATTACAACCATTTTTAAATGCTCTGATAATTCCTTCATATCTTTAATTAGTAATTCCTAGTAGTAGGATTAAGTCCTAAAATTTTGACTTGGAACTGTGAACTTCCCATACAAAATTTTAGACAACTTAATAATTATTTTTATTTTGCTAGCCTTAAAATTGCCAGACGAATTAAAACTATAGTTTAGTTTTAAACACACAAGATGGCAAATATTGTTCAATCAAATATCGTAAAATCGTATGCCGACATCTTGAACGGAGAATCTTAATTTTCGTCAAAACCGGTTCTTATGACGGATACCTGAGTCTTTTAGAATGAAAAAAAACGAGCACCAAGCGTGAACGTGCTTTGTGTATTAAGGGTCCCTCCTGTTTATATCTGTTGTAAAATTTCTTTAGGAATAATTTAGTTTTATTAACTTAAACTTGAGATTTGGATGAATTTTAGCACACAGGGTAAAATTGTAAAACAAGCTTCCACTATATTAATTAACTAGCTGCCTCCACGCAGTCTTGCCCGCGTAGTTCCCGTTCCCGTGGGAATACAGGGATGAAATATAGCCTATGTTACTCAGTGATAATGTAGCTTTCTAATGAAAAAAGAATTATTAAAATCGATCCAGTACTTTTTGAGTTTATTCGTTATATACAAAAATACAAATCTTTCCTCTTTATAATATTAGTGTAGAAGAATAAAACACACAAATACAAGGCATGACTTCAACATGTCAAAACACTTTAAAACTAAGTTTGGAACGTCCCAAATTTTATCCCCGTAGGTATTCCTACAGGAACGGGAACTACGCGGGTGAAACCGCGCGGCGGAAGGTCGAATTTGATAAATTCAAGAAACACTGGTCAATATTAATGTTAATTTATGAATGTGTAGATAATTTATTCGAAAGTCAGATTCACTTAAAAAGTCACGTTTTACATAATATATTGAGTTTATTAGAGCACAGAATTATTATTAAAATATTATTTTGATTAACAACAGTTAGCGTCGATAGTGGTCACGATAAGACGAATGTAAAATCGAATTTATATTGCGAGAGCTTTAAGACCACATATTTAATTTATCATGTAATGTATTATTATGAAATTAATTTATAATATTTTCAGTTTTATATTTAAATAATATCACTACATAGTATAAAACAAAGTCGCTATCCGCCGTCTGTCTGTCCCCATGTATGCTTAGATCTTTAAAACTACGCAATGGATTTAGATGCGGTTTTGTTTAATAGATAGAGTGAGTCTTAAGGAAGTTTTTTATGTATACTTTTAAAGTAATGTAGGTATTTTTATCAAATAAATAAATAATATTTTCAGTTTTATATTTACCTACCTACCTACGTCTCAAAAACATTTGTTAAAAAATCTTTATCCATCCATACTAATATTATAAATGCGAAAGTAACTCTGTCTGTCTGTTACGCTTTCACGCTAAAACTACAGAACCGATTTAAATGAAATTTGGTACACAGATAATCCAGAGCCTGAGAAAAGACATAGGCAACTTTTTATCCCGGGAAAATTGAAGTTCCCCCGGGAATGCGGGCGAAGCCGCGGGGAGCCACTAGTACCTAATAAACACAAGCATGTTATCATTAACCTAACTATTTACACCATAATAGTATTTGTATCCATTTGACTATAATTTAAGAAGTGCTGGTCCATTATTCATGGTATTTCCAATTTACATAGCTATTAAGGCAGGTTTAATTGCATTTGAAATTGTTCACAAGCAACGGGCGTGCGACCAGTAGCTTTATTTAGCTGTTCATATTTGCATATATATAGCATATAGATTTGTATGTCTGTTTGTTGTAAATATAGATACTATGTAGAAGATAGTAAGAACTCTTTAAAATTTATTTCAAACAAGTTGAGAATTTGTTATACTTAGTAGGGAAATAACTTACGAGTAAGCTAGTAGGTAGGTAATAGTACCTAGTTTAGCAAAGCCATTACTAAAATAAGTAGATTTGGTTAAATTTAGATATTGTGACCATAAAAAAGTGTGTATCTGGTTACCATATCACAAGCTCTGCCTAGGTTGGAATCAGATTGGCCGTGTGTGAAATATGTCCCAGGATATTTATTTATTTATTATATCTGTGCTCCAAATTTAATCCAAATCCGTTCAGCCTCAAAGACTGACAAACATACATCTATACATCAAAACTTTCGCATTTAAAATATTGAGTAAGATCAATCTTCTGGGAATTTACGGTACCCTAAATATATAAAAAAACAATTGTAAAGGGGCTTATTGACATTACAGTCTCTTAGGGAGCGTCTCACAGCCCACAGGTAAAATGCTAGGACAATGAGTACGTGATGAATACAGTGTGTAACTGAGCCGTGAACGCATCTGTCGTTGAGGTCGACTCGAGACACTATCCGCCATTTTGTTGTCCATGAAGCGAGAAATAACCTTGTAGACTCTATTCTCTATGGTTTTATTTATTATTTTAATTCAGACATTTGTCCATATGGGTTAGTAACAAGACTTACATACTATGTTGGTAACATTAACAGTTCTATAACTAATTAAACCTATTACTAATTTAAAAACCTCTGTCCACCATCCTGTGCACCCGACCCGCAGCAATGCATATGAGTCCAGTGCCACGATAGTGGACAGTCAGGATTCTCCCCAATTACCCTCAGACCAATTTTTATAAGCTTACCTATATCTACACTTTTAAATCATACTAAAATTAAAAAAAGGAAAAAAATGTTTTCTTTGTAACTTAAACGACCTAAAACTAGGACTAAACTTATACTAGGAATAAACTTAAAAAACTTAAAAGTATAGGACTGATCTGAATAATTCTTTCAGTAATGGAAAGCTACATTATCAGGGAGTAACATAGGCTATATTTTATTCTCGTTCCTACAGGAAGGGGACTATCGTTTTATACTATGTAAAAATTAATAGCCTACTGTCTTAGAAAAGACTGCGATTTATGTCTTTGTAATACAATATATTTGGATTAAGGATATTTCGACAGTCCCTACGTGCATAAAGACATGTCAAAAATACCTTTTTACTGCATATTGGCTTTAGATTATTCATATGCACATACCTACATTAGTTTTTTTTAAATATGATGTATTTAACTTCAATTACAAATCGTATACCTATGCGAATAAGTATTATAATTAGCGGTTTCAACATAAATTACGCTTTTCTATAAACCTCGGTTTTTGACATATCTTTAAGTACGTAAGGACCGTCGATCTAAGCTAATGGAAGGTCTTATAAAGGTCAAACCGACTGAAGTTACTACCGGTTCGGAAGACAAGCTTCAAGGTGATATGTTATAAATAATTAATTTTTCAATATCTGAAAACATATATATCATAAAAGTTTTGGTCCTTATATATCAATTATTATTTTTTATCAAAAACTATTTGCAGTCATTTTAATGACACAATCAAATCGAATTAAGCATAGACCAGACGTATAAATAACTGTAAAACAAACGAAGATTTATCTGTTGAGAGCCCGCTGCGCTCACCGAAAAAGTCCGCGTAACGGTGTAAAAGCCATCTGAGGCTGTCCACCTGCTAGTCCATTTAAAAAAAAAAAAAATCTATTGCATATTAAGGAGAAATGTATTGAAGTCAAACTTATAATATACTAGCTGCTCGCGCGGTTTTACCCGCGTAGTTCCCGTTCCCGTGGGAATACAGAGAAAAAATATAGCCTATGTTACTCAGTGATAATGTAGCTTTCTAATGAAAAAAGAATTATTAAAATCGGTCCAGTACTTTTTGTGTTTATTCGTTACATACAAAAATACAAATCTTTCCTCTTTATAATGTAAGTGTAGAAGAATGAAACACACAAATACAAGGCATGCCTTCAACATGTCAAAACACTTTAAAACTTAGTTTGGAACGTGGTCGCAAGTATATCAGCTAATTGATTGCCACATTACTCAGCGATGCGCGCGTCACAGTGCGCGGGCGCATAGCACAAGATGGCCGCCGTGCCGACGCCATTTCCCGGAAACACTTGAGGCCGCGTCGTGTACGCATCTTACAAATTAACCTTTGCACAATTATGTACATAAGCTTTATAAATATGTTAATGTCTTGTTGAAATCATCTTTGCAGGATATTGTTCTGTGTTATCTACACTAATATTATAAAGAGGAAAGATTTGTATAAATAAATAAATAAATAAATATCCTGGGACATTTTTCACACACGGCCAATCTGATTCCAAACTAAGCAGAGCTTGTGATATGGTAATCAGATAGCTGATATACTACATATACTACTTTTAAATACATACTTATATAGATATTTACATATATATATTTTATTTTTTGTATGTAACGAATAAACTCAAAAAGTACTGGACCGATTTTAATAATTCTTTTTCCATTACAAAGCTTCATTATCACTAAACACTAAGTAACATAGGGCATATATTATCCCTGTATTCCCACGGGAACGGGAACAACGCGGGTAAAACTGCGCGGAGGCAGCTAGTTGATGTTAAAAATAATTATTAATATGTTTTTAGAATAGATTATCGAGAATAGAATATTCGATTATCATACATATAATATCATCATATATATAATATTATAATATAAGCAAAATGTTTTGTGTAATCACTTTTGGGAAAATAAAGATTATTATTATTATTATTATACTTAAAGTTAAAAACATTATTTCGTAGTTGTTGTTTCATTTCACTATGCCTAAGCGTTTCTATTTTTAGTTAGCATTGATAGATGGTTAACAGACATTTTACACGTAACTAAAATAAATTGAATTGATAGCAAGATCTCTCAAAGATTGCGTCGTTCAATGAGCTAGCATTTTTAGAGGAATTTCAGTTACCACCTGGATAGTTGCTATATCTACTTTTAAATAGGTACGTAGTTAGAATTGTAATGTTTTATAATATTAATAAATATTATATATAATATTAATAATTTAAAGTACCCTGGAACATTCCTAACATTAATAGCCTCAGCCATTGCAAGCCAAGCAGAGCGCTATGGTAATCAAACAATCTGTTACGCTTTTACGATAAAGCCACCGAACTGATTTTGATGATATTTGGTACAGAAATATGTAGATGAAAGCTTGGGACATAGGCTCATTTTTATCTTGGGAAAGTTAAATGGGCCTCGAGGTATATATTTTTATATACGTCATGTAATTATTTATTCCAAAATGAAAAAAGACAGAACAAGCAACATGTTCGTGAGCATCATTGTTTGTCCTGGATAGGATTCAAATCTACAATTACCGGCTAGAAAACCCGATCAAATGACCCAAATCTTTAGCCATAATCAAATAAAACATTATGCCCTCAATTGATCTGTCAAATAGGTTATCATAAGTAACTATTGTAAACAAATGATTATTAGAGAACTAGCTTCTTGCCCGCTGCTTCGCCTGTGGAGTTTATAAAACAACTAACTGACTTCCGAGCCGGTGATAGTTAGCTTTGACCTTAATAAGAGCCCTGTTAGGGCGAAAATTGATTTATATTTTTTGTTTTATACGTCTTTAAATCACAGAGCCATCTACCGTGAAAATTTTATACCGAATTTTATTCTAGAAATCGAACAATTCACAATCTTGCGACTGTTTACAAACTGATGCAAAATTCTTTGAGATTATGATCCAACATGTTTTAAACTTTACGGTGACATCCTAGTAATATCCTGGGACATTTTTCACACACGGCCAATCTGATTCCAAAGTAAGCTTCAAATGAAGCTTGTGTTATGGTAACCAGATAGCTGATATACTGTAATTATTATAGTATATATAATAATAACATAATTATTGCGAAAGTTTGTTAGAATGTATGTATTGATGTAGGTATGTTTGTTACTCTTTCACGTCAGAAGGGATCGCTATGTAATTTGGCACAGAGTTAGAGTAGAATAGGTATGTTCTGGAATAACATATAGGAATTTCACGCAGGTGAAACCGCGGAGACCCGCTAGTTATATTATGCTACTAATATTATAAACGCGAAAGTAAGTATGGATGGATGGATGGATGGATGTTTGTTACTCTTTCACACAAAACTACTAAACGGATTTGGATGAAATTTGGAACACAGTATATAACATAGATTAATACATAGGGTACTTTTTATTCTGGGAACCTAAAAATGCCCTGGGAACGCGGATAAAACCGCGGGGAGCCACTAGTATAATATATGGCCGTTGTTGCATGACGGATTGCGTGTTCAAATGACGAGACGTCACGAAGCTATGGGCAATTTGTTAATTGATATCTATGGGAGCTATAACGTAACTTCACACAATTTTATAATATAGGTACCTGCCGATCCGCCATTGTAGTTATAGAACTCTAGAACTATAACGTATAAAGAATTGCAATAATTTCATTCAATTGATCTCAAATCTACACTAATCTTAATATATATAAATCTCGTGTCACAATGTTTGTCCTCAATGGACTCATAAACCACTTAACCGATTATAATAAAATTCGCACACCATGTGCAGTTCGATCCAACTTGAGAGATAGGATAGCTTACATATACTTGGACCCGGTAGATGTCGCTGGTGGGCAGAACGAAGTCTGCCTGGTCCACTAGTATCTTTATAAGAGGAAAACTTAGTTTGTTTGGTTGTATGAATAGGCTCAAAAACTACTGTGCCGATTACAAAAATTCTTTCAATATTGGAAAGTTAAATTATCAGGGAATAGCATAGGCTATATTTTATCCCTATATTCCCACGGGAACGGGAACTACGGGGGTAAAACCGCGCGGATTCAGCTAATAATCTATAAAACTGCTATAAAGCTTTAATAAAAACTTAGAATACAAGGTAAAACACAAGTAAATTCAACAGAAATGCCAAACGCATTAAGATAATATATTTTATCCAATGACGTTATCGTGGGCTGCGAAAATCCTATGAGTCATACTCCTCAGAATATTTAGTGATCCTTTGTATACATACGAGTGCGATATCCATCGAGCATGTAACCAATAGAGTAGAACTGTTAACAGGTTTGTTAGAAAACAAAATACGCCAAAACGCTGCGCCGGCCCCTGTGTTCTAATTGGCCGACTCAAGGTCAAGTGTTGCACTAGACGTAGACACAGGTCTCTTATTGGTCGGGTACTGTTTTAGTTCGAGCGTGGCTTGTTAGTTATACGTGACAAATCATTGATGCGTTGCTAAATAAATGGCTCACTATTGCTACTCTGTTGGTTACATGCTCGATGGCGATATCATACTAAACGCCCCCAGACTGCGTATGAGTCACGAGCCAACGTTTCGTAGAAAACATTATATTGAAACTAGCTCATAACCACTCGCGTAGTTCCCGTTCACGTGATCACTTAGGGGTTTGAAAAATAGATAGTAGCCGATTCTCAGACCTACTGAATATGCATATAAAATTTCATAAAAGTCGGTCATGCCGTTTCGGAGGAGTACGGTAACTAACATTGTGTCACGAGAATTTTATATATGTAAATGATTATAATACTTTTAAATGTTAATGTAGATATTGTTAGTGATCTAAAGACTTATACACTATATAAGTCTGTGTTAAGGTAAGACGGGAATGTTTGTTTGTTATACTGGTTGTAATGAGCCACTTTTTACGTAGAATGATTTCTTTAGATTGGACAATGGGAACATTGCACTGGGACATTTTTCAACATGGCTAATCTGATTCTAAACTAAGCAGAGCTTGTGATATGGTAACCAGATAGCTTATGTACTACATATACTACTTTTAAATATATAATTACATCCAAACACAGAACAAACAGACATATTTATTCATACAAATGTATGTCCTGGGTGGTTTTTGAACCCCCGAACCGGCGCGGCGGTTTGAAAGTCTGTTTAGTTTGAAATAAGATTAGCCGTGTTTTAATGTTTTTTACCTATCTACCTACATATCTATTTAAAGTGCAGAATAGAATTTTCCATGATATAAATTTGATCATTTATCTTGTAAATTGGATGAAACGGGGCCACAATCATTCAAATAAGTTTCCAAATCTTCGTCCTTCAGCGCTGCGCATCCTTATCAGAGATGATTATTGATAACAGTTTTATCGCTATCGCATTATTCGTTTAATCTTATTGTGACGTTACTGTATATACCTATTTATATTTATTGCCTTTTATTATGTAACTAAAATAATAATATTGTTTATGATTGAATTATAATACATAATATGAATTATTTTTGACTAACCTCGACGTTTCGATCAAGTTGCACTGATCGTAGTCACAAGAAGACATGAGAAAGAAAAGTTAAAAAAACACAAATTATGTTGTTTTTAAACTTTAATTTTGTCTACCCTAATATTATAAAGAGGAAAAATTTGTATGTTTACCTGTGTGTATATTTGTAATGCATAAACTCAAAAGCTACTGCGCCGATTACGAAAATTATTTCAACATTGGAAAGCTACATTATCAGGGAGTAACGTAAGTTTATTTTATCCCCGTATTCCCATGGGAACGAGAACAACGCGGGTGGAACCGCGCAGAGGCAGCTAGCTATGAAAGGGAATCTTCTGAGTGTTATTTTATTATTATGTCTAACATCATTAATGCATAGATTTTTATTTATATGAAGATCGGTCGCTCAAGGAGGTGACTTACTAGATAGAACTGTAGATTAGACACAGTAAGATAAATAATGAAATTAAATTTATTAATACAAATAGGCCTTCACAGGCACTTATGAAACGATATGTAATAATGTAATTTGAATACTGATAAACATTTTTAGACCGCGACTGCACTTATTAATAATACCTCACTAGTAATTAAATTATGAAGATTTATTGAAACGATATGATTTTCGTACTTCAATAGGTTTAAATTTGAATCTAGGTTGAATGAGGCTTTATTTAATAGCTTTTAAGGCAATAATGTTATTGTTTAATTAAAAAGTGAATATATTTTGCTAATTAGTATAAACTTTTTTTTATAATTATTTATGAATAATTCAACACTTGCTGAATTCGGGATAAAAAAAATGAATTTCGTACGCGTCGTTTTAAGAAAAATTTTAAGAGCTAATATAAGAAACTACCAAAAAAACATAATAAAATTAGTTTTTTCGAAATAAAAACAATTATAGGTAAGAAGGTATCTATTACCTCACATTAGTTAAAATAATGAATTTAAATTACTTGTTATAATAATTAATAGTTAGTCAAAGATTATTTAAATATTTTGTGATTGTAATTTTTTTTAGGATAGCACTCGTAGCAGGGGTGCTACGAAAGTGCTACGAAATGTATGGACACCATTTTTTTCTATTTAATAACGATTATTAATCGACCACATACAGGAAGTATTATATTTAAAAATTAACCTCACAAATAATTTTTACCAGATATCACATCAATCGGTTGGAAAAATATATTAGTTTCATACAAAATCTTTACTAAATACGAAATATTATATTCAGTACATACAAAAGTACATGGCTATACCTTTTATATATTCGGGTTCGTAGCACCCGATGTGCTACGAGAATGCTACGAGCTACGAGGTCAATGATCGATCGAAAAAAAGACTATAAAATAAGTATCGTTAACGTTTTTATACGTTTCTTACAATGGTATGAACAGTTATATTATTCTTATATAATCTAAATGTATCTTTATCAGTATGAAATTAGAGTTCAAAGTCGTATGTGTTATCTTGAATTATTCTGCTACTTGAGCATTCGTATATTATAATGAGGTATTTATTGTATATTTGCTTCCAAATCGAATCCCTATTTGACCTCAAACAAGAAGGAAATATTTTATTTAAAACAAATTCTATTTGAACATTCAAGAAATCCCTAATATTGTACTAAGAATCAAAACCCTTTTAGAAAGTCACAAGATACTCTCATATGTCTGTTTATAATCTATAGTGTCGAAGCGCGTGACGTTTTTATTTCTCAAAAACAGTGTATAAGAATACTCGCGAATATAAGGGAAACTGAGAGTTGCAAACCTCAGTTTTTAAAACAAAACATTCTTACTCTCACCTCCATGTACATAATGGAAACATGCAAATTCATTAGAAAATATCCTAAATTTTTTTCAAAAGTTGTTGATCAACCCAGGCGATTTGCAACTAGACATAAATATAAATTAGTAGCACCCAACTCAAACTTAAAAATACACAGTTCAGGCCCAAACGCCATGTCAGTCAAAATTTACAACAAACTACCAGATACAATAAAATCAGAAGAAAGGGACTCGGTATTCACCAAACGTTTAAAGGACCATCTACTTGCAAAAGGTTATTATAGTTTACATGAATATTTTAGTGAGACGTAATTAATATTAATAGATTAGACAATTACATGATAACAATAAATAAAATAAATCGGCCCTCCTACATCCTTATTTTATTGAATGTATTTATTATTTTTTATTGATTATTATTATTATTTTTTTTTATGTAATGTATTGCTATCCCCAATCAGGGGTTATATGTGATCTAAATATTTAATTGTAACATCTAATGTACACATATATATATATATGCAATAAAGTATTGAGTATATGTAGAAGAATCTCTTCAAGCGCATTATTCCTATATATTTAAACTAGCTGCCTCCACACGGTTTCACCCGCGTAGTTCCCGTTCCCGTTGGAATAGAGGGGCAAAATATAGCCTATGTTACTCCCTGATAATATAGTCTTCGATTGGTGAAAGAATTATTCAGATCCAGTAGTTTTTAAGTTTGTTCGTTACACACAAAAATACTAATCTTTCCTCTTTATAATGTTAGTGTAGATGTAGATACAACACAAGAGAAAACCTAATTGGAAGCAAAAAAAAGTATCAGAAATCCGCCCTCTCTATAGAAATCTAGAACGCAATACCAACCAATGACCTACAAGTATTACATAGGGCGAAACCTATGTACAACTCCGATTCACTACGTGAAAACTTCGCGACTATTGGTCTTATTCATAATAAAACGCTTATCGAAGGTATAAACTTATATTAGTTAAAACGTCTTTTAAGCTTATCAAACGTTCGATAAGAATACGTTTTAGCGCTATCGAACGATTATGAATAACACTTTTTGACAATCTACTTTTAGCGAGCTTTGAAACCTCCGATAAGTCATTATGAATAAGACTGTATATCTCGACTATCTGCGTCTCGTTCTATTACTATGACGTCGTGTGAAAGGTCCGATGCTGGAGTATAGATATTGGTAAATGCTGGTTAAAGTCTCATTCGCACGAGACTTTTTAAAGGACGGGAAAAAAGCGTTCAAATACAAGAAATGTATTCCCAAGTACAATGTTCCGACAGCTCGGAGGTTAGTGAGCCTGACTTTTAAGCCGCGGGTCGTGGATTCGAATTGCACCCAGGATAAACATTTGTATGTATGAATGTCTGTTTGTTCTGTGTCTGGATGTAAATATCTATATAAGTATGTATTTAAAAGTAGTATATCAGCTATCTGGTTACCATAACACAAGCTTACTTTGGAATCAGATTGGCCGTGTGTGAAAAATGTCCCAGGATATTTATCATCATTATGTTCACACGACAGCGTATTTAAAACGCGACGCTTTTTTACCGCATTTTCAACTTCAGGCGTTGGAAATAGGGAAAGCATTTGTTGTATTTCAACGCTGTTTTAACGTCCGTTAAAAACGTTAGTCTCGTGCGAATGAGGCTTTATTCCAAGGTTGGGCTATGTACGTCAGTCCGCCGCATCCGACGTCAGAGACATGCGCACTGGATATATCGATCGGGTACTACACGTTATAACTGAATGTTAGTCATCAAATGTAAGGGTAATATTGATTTTGGTACATGTAATGATTTATGTTATATGGGCATTAATCAATTTGTGTATTCTTTATTATCATTAAGAATTTTGAGTTATTAAGAAAGAAGAGAGAAGGATATCCAACGGAATTATACTAAATATTTTTTGTTTTTGTAGAATCTTATAATGAATCCCGGGACATTTTTCATACATGGCCAATATGATTCCAAACTAAGCGGAGCTTGTGTTATGGTAACCAGATAGCTGATATACTACATAATAATATATTTCTTTTATATACATACTTGTATAGATATTTACATATTATGCATACCTGACTCCTGCAACTTCGTCTGCGTCAGATAAGTTTCCCCATATATGCAATTTTTTTTATTGATGCTCCGCTCCTATTGGTTGTAGAGTGATGTTATATAGCTTTCCTCAATAAATGGGCTATCTCAAATTGGACCAGTAGTTTCTAAGATTAGTGCGTTCAAGCAAAGAAACAAACTCTTCAGCTTTATATATTAGAATAGATTTCCGTAAGGTCACGCCCGAGACAATTAGTTAAAATAATGTTAGTGTGTTTAGATTTTAACTGTAATTTACCTAACCATTTTGATTTTAGAAATTGGCAAATTCGATGTAATAAGAATTTAGATACAAAATGATAAACAATACTTGTTTAATATTAAATAATTGGACAGTTGGAACTCATCGCCCTTTTAAACAATGCCTAACTTAGCAGACTAATTAAAAATGTCGAGTTAACAAACTTATTGAAACAGTATTGTTTTGACATGTATTTTTATAAACAGTTTTTAACGACTGTCTAAATACTTTCAAAATCAAAATCAAAAACATTTTTATTCAAATAGGCCAATATGCAAAGCACTTATGAATAGTCAGACTCTAACGCTCGGTTCGGAAGGTTGGTTTTGCTGAGAAGAGCCGGCAATAAACTCAGCAATTACTCTTTTTAAAATATTTTTAAATAATTTAAAGTTCTCTAATATTGACAGAGAAATCGTTAACAAATAAATAAATAAATATATATATTTAGTAAAGGTAGAGGACGTAAGAGTTGAATTTTAAAAATTAAAAAGTATCTCTATTTGTCTGTTACGCTTTCACACCTCAACTACAGAATCGATTTTAACGAAATATGGTACAAAGATAGACTAGAGCTTAGAAAAGGACATAGGCTACCTTTTATCAAGGGAAAGTTAAAGTCCCTGAGTGAAATCGCGGGCGAAGCTAGTTAACTACATTTTATATGCTATATAGTGCATAACATCCAAGTGAAATCAGGGCGGGGAGCTAGTGTTATATAAATACTAGGCAATAATGGCATGAAATCGTGTCGTGTGAAGTAGGTAGGTACTTGCAAGTTCTATTTGTCTTATGTACACTAATATTATAAACAGGAACGATTTCATATTTAATGATTAGGCTCCTAAGTTACTGCACAGATCTGCATAATTCTTTCCCAAATAGAAAGCTGGCTATTAGCTAGTCATGGGTCTGAAGTCATTATCAGGAATTAACATTGGGGTCATTGGGTATATTTTATCCCCGTATTCCTACGGGAACGGGAACTACTTCAGTGAAACCGCTGACGAAAGCTAGTATACAATATAGGTATGGTGAAAGCCTTAAACGAATGAAGCGCAAACTTTGTAAGTTTAAACGAGTTGTGAGCTTCCGGCTGTGAAACTAGCCTGAGTTTCCTGACACTTGGAGGTCGTACAGCTCTTCCGTACGATAAGCTTCTTAATATTAATTTAAATTAATATGAGAAATTATTTTTAACTAGCTGCCTCCGCGCGGTTTTACCCGCGTAGTTCCCGTTCCCTTGGGAATACGGGGATAAAATATATCAGTGATAATGTAGCTCTCTAATGAAAAAATAATTATTAAAATCGGTCCAGTACTTTTTGAGTTTATTCGTTACATACAAAAATACAAATCTTTCCTCTTTATAATATTAGTGTAGATTAATTTCCATAATCGCAAGAATATTATTTTAATCCTAATCCTACTGATATTGTAATGGCGTCAGTTTGTGAGAATGTAAGGATGTATGTTTGTTACTCTTTCACGCCATAACGGCTGAAGGGATCGCGATATAATTTGACACCGAGAATAGAATATGTTGTAAAATAACACATATGCTACTTCTATTACGGGAAAATAGTAATTCCCCTGGGAACGCAGGTGAAACTGCGGGTAGCCAGTTAAATAGAAATATATCTTTACGATTGATTCTTGTTAATTTACCACGCACAAAGGAAAATAACTCTTATCATCATCACTACACATTATAAAACAAAGTCGCTTTCTGCTGTCCGCCCCTATGTCTTCTTAAATCTTTAAAACTACGCAACGGATTTTGATGCGGTTTTTGAATAGATAGAGTGATTCAAGAGGAAGGTTTTTATATACAATACATGCATAATATGTTAGAGAAACACTGACAATTTTGGAGGTTTCTAATGTGATGTATAAGCATTGCACCCGTGCGAAGCCGGGGCGGGTCGCTAGTTGCTAATATATTAGATGGTGAGGTGAAAGATATCGCAGTCAATTGAAGTACATCGTGCGGACACGGCGTGAATAATAAACACAACAAGGCATCGGACCTATGTACCAACGTTCATAGATATAGTTACCTATACGAGAATGCTTTTTCAATCCAACTAATATTATAAATGCGGAAGATTGAAATTGGACCATTGCATATTTTAAATAACTGACATATCTAATACTCTCAATGTATATATTATACTAGTGGCTCCCCGCGGTTTCACCTGCGTACCCGGGAGATCTGCCATTTTCCCCGGATAAAAAGTATGTAGAAAATAGAAGTCTAAGGTAACTCCAGTCTTTTAGAAGCCTTATCTACAATAACTAACAGTATGGTTGGCTAGAATAGCCTGGGCCATGTTGAAATGGTTAAATGCTTATTCAGATAGGTACTTTTCCTTGGGGAAATACAAAGTATTTGGGTTAACAATGTATCGGAATTGGAGTACGAATTTAAGTATCTAATATCCCATTGCTTTTGATAACAACATGTATTTATATGAAAACTAGCTGTCGCCCGCGATTACTCCCGCGTAGTTCCCGTTCCCGTGATCACTTAGGGGTATGAAAAATAGATAGTAGCCGATTCTCTGACCTACCCGATATGCACACAAAATTTCATGAGAATCGGTCAAACCGTTTCGGAGGAGTTTAACTACAAACACCGCGACACAAGAATTTTTATATATTAGATAATTATTATAAACTAGTGGCTCCCCGCGGTTTCACCCGCGTTCCCGGGATAAAAAGTAGCCTATGTGTTATTCCAGAACATATTCTAGCTCTGTGCCAAATTTCAAGCAGATCCCTTCAGCCGTTGGAGCGTGAAAGAGTAACAAACATCCATACATACAAACTTTCGCATTTATAATATTAGTAGGATATTGGCTTTGGTCTATACAAACATTTGGTATACCCAAAGGGTATACCTATTTGGATATAACAGAAAATATTAGTTAATAAGATGCATATTTCTTCGGGTCCTGTATTTACTTTGGTATAAATAAACCGTTTTTCGACCAAACCGAGCATTAGAGTTTTACTATTCGTTAGTACTTGTTAATGCCTATAGGCATAAATATTATCAGTGCTCTAGTAGTTGTAAACCAGTTTTGGATTTTCTTTTAGCCCGATTTTAAGATTCAGCAGTACTGAGACCTATGCCTACTTCTTAGGACATAAAGGTCATGAAGGTCTATGAAAACTATAGCTTTTACTTTTATTAGTTAGATTAACATCATAGATACATGACTAACATAATGGTCGTTGAAATCTTTTCTACTTCCACGCTTACAGAATTCATCCTCATCATTCTTCTGCTTTCCTTAACTAACGAAAGGCACATCTTTTGAGCAGGAAGACCGTCCGCTTAATAGTCAGAAGACACTAGAATTTATAGTAGTTATTGCCATGCTAGAAGCTCGCAAATTCTAGCTTTTCTAAGGTAAAACCATTGATTATTTCAACTTAAAGTGTTATATTATATTATACTAGCGGACTCGGCAGACTTTGTTCTGCCCACCAGCGCCACCAAATTGATGTATTATACATAAAAACCTTACCCATGAAATACTCGTGAAAACCGCATGAAAATCTGTTCACTAGTTTTTGTGTTCATCGCGTTCAGACAGACAGACAGAGGCGGTGACGACTTTGTTTTATCTATATAAATAAAAATTAATTGCTGTTTGTTAGTCTCACAAAAACTCGAGAACGGATGGACCGATTTGGCTATTTTTGGTCTTGAATTATTTATGTAAGTACAGGGAAGGTTTAAAGCATTCAGCTTTTTTATTAATTGATTCTGAGGCAGTACGAAGTTTGCCGGGTCAACTAGTATATATATAAATATTTGGAATATAAACATATTCTATACTTCTATATCAAAGTAAAGTTTATATGTTAAAACCTTAACATGTATTATATTACATAAATAAGTCTCATGAGAATCTTTAACACTCGGACAATATGATTCTATACTAAGCAGAGATTGTGCTATGAAATGAAATGAAATATATTTATTAATATCAAATAGGCAGTTATAAAACGTCGACTCTAATGCTATATGGAAATCAGATAGCTGATATAGTACTTTTAAATACTTATTTAGATAGATACATAAACAGGCACTATCACTAATTAGTATATTATAAAATAAAGTTGCTTTCTCTGTCCCTATATCCCTAAAAATCAAAATCTTTTTTATCAAATAGGCCTCAATAAAGCACTTATGAATAGTCACTATTAATACTCGGTTCTGATAGTTGTATTTACTGAGAATAAATGCTCAAATCTTTAAAACTACGCAACGGATTTTGATGCAATGTTTTTAAATGATTCAAGAGGAAGGTTTTTATATAAAATACATGCATAATGTTTGAGAAACACTGTCAACTTTAGAGGTTTGTATGTAGTGATGATGTTGTTTAAATTCCAGATAAAATAAAATCCCTTTCAAATAGGGAAACCGCAGCTCAATAGCTTGTTATTGTGTTTGCTATGCACTAGATCCCCTGGATGGATTGCCCTTGGATAGTAATTAGGTCAGTAGGTCGCACGTACATCCTAGACCTGCCTCATCGAGCATGTAACCAATAGAGTAGAACTGTTAACAGTTTTGTTAGAAAACAAAATACGCCAAAACGCTGCGCCGGCCCCTGTGTTTTGATTGGCCGACTCAAGGTCAAGTGTTGCACTAGACGTACACACAGGTCTGTTATTGGTCGGGTACTGTTTTAGTTCGAGCGTGGCTTGTTAGTTATACGTGACAAAGCATCGAAACGTTGCTAAACAAATTGCTACTCTATTGGTTACATGCTCGATGACCTGCTTAGACCAGCCCGCTGGCTATTGTTTACCGTAATCCTTCATCTAGTCGGAAACTAATTAAACTACTAATAGGTTCAGTGTATGCTCCTCGCTGTTTCACCCACGTTTATAAGGAGAAGTTCGATTTTCCCGAGATAAAAACTATGGACAAACATTTGTATGCATTGTAGTATGAATATGCCTGTTTGTTCTGTGTCTAGATGTAAATATCTATATAAGTATGTATTTAAAAGTAGTATATCAGCTATCTGGTTACCATAACACAAGCTCTGGTTAGTTTGGTATCAGATTGGCCGTGTGTGAAAAATGTCCCAGGATATTTATTTTATTATTTGTCCGAATTGGTGTACTACCAACACATTTACGGGTTATATAATACCATTATTAGTTACGGTTTTGAATTCCTAATATTCCAATACAAGTTACTCGTAATCTTAGCGCTTCCAACAACTGTTTACTAGTCTTCTGATAAAAATCCCGTAAGTTATATTATTTGTTTTTTTATTCTATACTAGAATTGCAGCATATATAACAGACTCTAGCGACATCGAGCCAGAGATAAACGTGAATGCACAAACCAACGGTGCAACCTACTAAACACGGATTTTGTAACTGTACCTTTGAAACCGTTTCATATGGTTCACATTACAAATTATAAACAGTATTTTTTTGCAAGATACAAATCTTAAAAGCACTTATGAATAGTCAAATAGGAGGATTACTTCTCGACGACTCAAAATCTTTTTGGATTAAGACGGATAGAGAAAAGAAGATAGTTGTGTGGTGAACGGATTTAGCAAGGGACATAGTGAGGGTTTGGGCTGGTGAGGTATTTAGGACTACAAAAAGACGAATAGGAGCGGATCATAAATCAAAAATGTTACAAAAACGGGCAAGTACCGCTAGCAAAGTTGCGTAGGTCAACAAGGAAATCATATA
This sequence comes from Thyatira batis, assembly GCA_905147785.2. Classification (NCBI taxonomy): domain Eukaryota; kingdom Metazoa; phylum Arthropoda; class Insecta; order Lepidoptera; family Drepanidae; genus Thyatira; species Thyatira batis. The sequence goes on from LR990499.1 coordinate 780,778, forward strand.
GGGGAATATTCATATCCAGATGTTTATATTTTAGTATAAATTACCTTTTATATTCTATCATAATATACTACTAAGAATACCAGCTTTACTCTGCTACATTTAGACCTACGTGTCCTATCCAACTAATATTATAAATGCGAAAGTGTGTGAGATTGTATGGATGTATGATTGTTACTCTTTCGGATCGCGATCAAATTAGGCACAGAGTTAGAATATGATTTGGAATAACATCGGTTACTTTTCATCCTGGGAAAAATTATAAATATCCTGGGACATTTTTCACACACGGCCAATCTGATTCCAAATTAAGCATCATAGTGAGCTTGTGTTATGGTAACCAGATAGCTGATATACTAATACTACTTTTAAATACATACTTATATAGATATTTACATCCAGACACAAGACAAACAGACATATTCATGCATACGAATGTTTGTCCTGGGTGGGAATCGAACCCACGACCCGCGGCTTGAAAGTCAGGGTCACTAACCACAAAGCCAACCGGGCTGTCAACGTATTAAGAACGGTAACGCGAACCACTAGTAGATGTTATTTATTTAACCTTTCTAATTACTTTTTCGTTTGTCTTTAGATTAATTTGTTATGCTTTTACGTGTGTAAGTAAATATATGTTCGGCAGAGAAATGTTTCACGAAAAATAAGCGTTCAATGAAATCTCAAATGTCCCCGCATTATAAATAGTTACAGGCCACTAAATGAGTCTGGGAATTAGTTGTAACTTTAAATATAAACGAGAACTGTGTATGTGTGGGTGTGTGAGTGTGGGTGGGTGTGTGACGTCACTTGGCCGGTTCCCACGCTTCGAGAAAATTCCACGAGGAAAAGCATAATTTGGCGAATTTACTAACGTCGCAGGAAATCTTTGTTCGGATTTCAGATGCGTATGCGCAGTCAGACTTTTGTTTATGATTTGTACACACTGACTTGTGTTTCACTACATATTATAAAACAAAGTCGCTTTCTGCTGTCTGTCCCTATGTCTTCTTAAATCTTTAAAACTACGCAACGGATTATGATGCGGTTTTTTTTAATAGAGAATGATTCGTGATTCAAGAGAATGGTTTTTATATACAATACATGCATAATATGTTAGAGAAACACTGACAATTTTGGAGGTTTCTAATGTGATGTATCAGCATTGCACCCGTGCGAAGCTGGGGTGGGTATCAAGTGGTAAATAAATTCAATAAGTTTTTTTATAGATTAATCTGATTTCGAAACTTTAATATGGCTTGTTTTTTGTTAATAAGCTAACCGAATACGATAAAGATATTAATTACCAAGCTATTTTAATCGAGATAGTATTTCGATACAAATGATGTTAAAAATATATCTAATAGGTACCTTTGGGTATGTAAAATTAATACCGAATACCTATTTTTTATGGTCACGGCATAACTTGAGAACAACAGAATAAAGTTCACATGAAAAAAAATATTCGGAACGCGTGTGAAACCGCGGGGCGGTAGCATAGCTGGTTTTGGATAGGTATTCGTACACTTATGGTACTAAACCAGCACTAAAGCAATATTGCTAAAGGAGTTTTCAAAATCCACAGTAACGGGGCTATTAGGTACACAAAATGGTTGTAGTCTATTTACCAAAAGGCTTTGCGGGGCAAGTCAAGAACTCAAGAATAATGTCAAGTGCCACACTTGAGACATAAATTGGTATAAGTGTTAGTCACATTATTCTTTTATAGCATATAATATATACCTACAGTTCACATATCTAAAATAAATAAATATCCCGGGACATTTTTACACATGGTCAATCTGATTCCAAACTAAGCATAGCTATGATAACCAGATAGCTGATATACTACACATACCTACTACTTTTAAATACCTACTTATATAGATATTTACATCCAGACACAAAACAGACATATTCATGCATACAAATGTTTGTCCTGGGTGTAATTCGAACCCACAACGGTCTATCAAACAGAACACAGAGATGACAATTTTCAACATTAATAAGTCGCTAATTGCTTTGAATTTTACAAATGAAATTACTTAAGAGTTAGTTTTTAGTTGACCTAATAGAAAAACATATATCTGTAATCACAATTTCATCATGTTTGTTGTTTCAACGTATTTCACAATATTACAAAGTTCAGTGAGTAAGATAACTTATGTATATATTAACTACTAGTGGCTCCCTGCGGTTTCACCCGTGCTACCGGATCGTGGTCTTAAATATTTCCAGGATAAAAGAATTATATGTGATATTCCGGAACATATTGTAACTCTGTGGCACATTTCATAGCGATTCTTTAAGCTGCTGGCGTGATATAGTAACAAACATACATCCATACATTCTGATAAACTTTCGCATTTATAGTTTTATTGTATGTATTAGTAGAATCATTAATAGGTATTCCGAAAGGCGTCAAGACAGGTGTAAAGACTATCTTACTTGGTCGGCAACGCGGGTGTGATGTTACTAAAGTTACAAGCGTCCATAGGCTATGGTAACCGCTTTCCATTAGGTGGGACCGTATAAATATTTACTACATTTGTTATAAATATATACGGAAATGGTGAATATATGAATGAAATAAATGCATAGTTAAGTACCTTTATAAAAACGAAAGTTTGAATGGATGGATATTTGTTACTGAATCTCGATATAAAAGAGTTCTCTAAGAAAATTTACACTAATCAAACACTAGGTACCTAAATCTTTTTTTTCCTCTCACCCCAAGGTGGCCACCTTGGAAGAGATTGCGTTTGCAATAAGGCCGCCTATATTGTAATCACTTTGTTTTTGTGTGTATTTAATTCGTAATTTAGTTTTTCTTGGTGGATACAATAAAGTATATTCTATTCTATTCTACTTTTCTACGTTGACTCAAAGATAAAATTCTAATTCAATTTTAGTCATAATTATAAATATTTATATCTAAAACAAATCGTTTAAGCGAACAAGGTATTATAATTAGCGGTATGAACATAAATTACGCTCTCCTGTAGACCTCGGTTTTTGACATATCTTTATGTAAGTAGGGACCGTAGGGTAGGTATACAGTTATAATTTTTTTTAATTATTTATTTATTTACTTATGTCAACATCTTTACAGTCTTACACCAATTCAACACTATAACAAAATTACATTAACGTACAATAAAAAAATCCTTACAAATACTGCTATATATCTAATAATTTACAAAATTCTATTTATATTATGTACATTAATTTTTTCAATATATTTTCAAAGTAACCACAACGCCATCTATCGGAGGCTGTAACCCTAGCGGAGTCGGCGCGCGCGCATCACTCGAGCGTTTTCACAAAATGAAATCGACTCGCTCTCACGCGAGACAGGAATGCTAATTACTAGTGATGTGCCGAGTCGCTGTTTTGGTGGATCGAGTCGACTCGAGTCAGTTTATACGGTATTCGAATCATGACTCGATTCCCTCTACTCGAATCCTATGTTTGGTATTCGAATTCTGACTCGAGTCCGGCTGGACTCGAGTCCGGCTGGACTCGAGTCAGTATTTGAATTCCGGCTAGACTTGAATCAACCCTCATTACCGATTCCTTTTTTCCTAAAGTTGCGGTTGGCATCGACCTCAAAAGAAATATTGCTCATATCCGATTATGAAGACGATTCATGATTTTAAATATTTATGTATCTAAGTTATTATTTATCAGGTATCAAAGTTATTACTTTTCAGTTATTCGTTTGTGTTTTAAAGTCCGGTAAATTTTGTTCAAATTACTTTTTAATGAAAGATAATTAAAAACATAGAGCGTAACAAAACTCGTAAACTAGACTCGAGTCAATTGAACTCGCATAAATAGAATCGAGTTAGCAAGTACGATACGATTCTTCCTGACTCGAGTACCGGAATCGAGTCTGGCGTAGTCGAATCAACTACTACTACTACTACTAATTACTCGCTTATGGAAGCCGCCCGGTTAAGTCTTGGTGTAGTCTTGCTCTATAGTCTATACTAGGTTTTATACGGTTAATTAGTGATTGTAACATTTTATCTATCGACTTTTAACTGTTCTGTATCTTATAGGAGTTTATGGTTTGATGTATTTAAAGCGACATCAAAAAAGGAGGAGATTCTATGTCCCGATGTACGATTTAGTCTATATTTTTTTTATTAAAAAACATATTATAAGAAAACTAGCTTTCGCCCCGCGAACCCGTTGATTATTATAAACATTTTCATTTATTTTTCTGTTAGCACCTAATTTATACTTTAACGAACATTTTAAGACTAAATATAGTCAAATCAGGCCCCTTTTTTAATATTTAGATTTACCTGAATCCCTTTAAGTCGAATATAAAATGTAGGTTGTATGTCTCTTATATATATGTATTGAAAATAATATTTATCTGTTTGTCTGTATGTTACTATGTATTTGTTATATTACAGTAGAAACGTTTAACTTACTACGTGATTTCGATAGAAATTGGCGGCACTTGTGGATGCTTTATATTCCAGTAATGCTGATAAATAGCCTTTATCCAAACCGATACTACCTATAAAATAAGTTATTTTTGTAAGAAGAGTATAATATATTTATTTTGATATCTTCGTAACAACTATGTACATACTTAGTTATATACATTAACATAGTAAATGCAAAAGGAAGTTTGTTTCATACACTTTCAAGAACTACCAAGCCGATGACGTAAACGAAGTCGCGCAGATTAGCTAGTAGGTAATAATAAATGTACAAAAGTTGTCCACTTTGGAAAAAGAAACAGATACGTACTATTTCGAAAAAAAGTTTAATTGATATAGTCATTAATTATCATCACTAAATGTAATTTCTTAAAAACCTAACGATCATATTCATTGAAATGAAATGAAATTATTATTCAATTCCAATCAACTAGGCCTTCACAGGCACTTATGAATCGTCGCCTCTAATGCTCAGTTCGGAAGGATGCTTATCCTACTAATATTATAAATGCGAAAGTTTGTATGTATGGATGTTTGTTACTCTTTCACGCTCCAACGGCTGAAGGGATCTGCTTGAAATTTGGCACAGAGCTAGAATATGTTCTGGAATAACACATAGGCTACTTTTTATCCCGGGAACGCGGGTGAAACCGCGGGGAGCCACTAGTTAGAACTAAAGTAATTGTCAGAATTTACATACTTAGTATAAAATAAAGTCGCTTCCGTCTATTCCCTACGCTTAGATCTTTTAAACTACGCAACGGATTTTAATGCAAATTAATATATGTATAAGAGTTATTAAAGGGGAAGGTTTATACGTATTATTGTGTTAATATGTTGAAATATGACTATGATGCTAAGATGTCTAAGTCGGGGCTGGTCGCTTAATTGATTTTATCTATTCTCTTAACATTTTAAGACTCAACTTACAAATAATGTTTATGTAATTATTTCAAGAGGAGCTCTCATGGAAAGTATACTCTACCTGTATTTTGTTATAGGTACCTACCTAATGGTTGCAAAAGCTTATTCACATCCGAAATAATTATTTCCCTACATCTATACTAATATTATAAAAAGAAAAGATTTGAGTTTTTGTTTGTTATTAATAAACTACCGGACTGATCTGAACAATTCTTTCACCAATAGAAAGCTACGTTATATGTCAGTGTCATCGTCTATATTATCCCTATATTCCTACGAGAACGGGAACCACGCAGGTAAAACTACAGAAGCTATTAAATATGTGAACAGTAAAATGATTCAATCAACAATAATTCTACGTCGCATTTTATACAATAAACAATGCCAACCCAGTTCTAGAGATCTATAAAACGTTGAAACATACACAGAAACATGCATGTACGTTTGTCCGTAAAGACGTAGCTAGGAACGCCACACTACCAACATTAATAATAATGATGAAAAAACATGCTCTCTCATTCACCGAGGGGTTAGCAGTCTACGATCATGTAAATATAACATACTTAACCGACAAAATACACATGTATCCATCCGTTTTAGACATCGAAAACCTTAACAAAACCATCTTAAAACTAATCAAGTATCTATAAACTTATAGAAATGTATAAAAAGTATACATTTAGGTAGAAAATCATTGGTATTTGATAACATTTTAGTAGCACAATCGTGCATTTCAAGTCGCAGGCACGCCACTCGCTCGGGCGAGCTCGGCTGTCCTCGGGCGCGCTCGGCTAACGGATCTTTTCATCGCGTGCGCAGACTTTCGCTACAAAAATAAAACGCTCCTTGGCAGAACATCAAGGCGAGGCGGCGAGCCTTCGGATTTTAACTATATTCTCATGTTTATGGGCGGTATGCCATTTTGCGTAGATATAACAACTTTCTACTTAATATTTTTAAACGACTTCATCTATACCTCTTACGATGTTATTGTTACTAATGTATTCATTGTGTTGATAAGTCATAGTAAAGGTCAGAAGAATGTGTGCGATGTTAGAACAAACAATAATAAATTGAAAGTGGTTCTAGCTAGACATGTTAGGCACTTAGTTATCTAGATTGTTTTATAACGCATACATGCTCTTACTAAAGAAATAATCACACAAAGTATTTTAATAACATTAACATAAACACATAGTGATAAAGAATGATTGACATTTTACGATGATGAAAATTATTTTTGTCCTACCCATTCTAGGGCCATATTTAATATCTTTGATTTATTCTCAATCTCCATCATAATTATATTACAAAGTCACAGACGCGATTTGGCAAGCACTTGGCTCCATCTGACGTCACTCCTGAACCATATTATGTCGAGCATATAACAACCCTTGGAACTGTTCAAGGTACGACATCTAGCGGTGGAAAAGTTAACTATGTGTTTCCTTAGGCCACATTTGCTTGTAAAGGTTATAATTAAAACTATAATTAGGTACGTCTTTAGTTTTGTTTTATTTAATTCTACCTGTTATATTAAAGTTGGGTTTTAGAGCTGGTAAATGCATGTTTGGTTTCAAGGATCTTTATTTGGTATGAAATAAGGTATAATTTGGTAATGCATAGATAAATAAAGGTTATCTTTTATTGCATAGGTACCTACCTATAATGATTTACTATATGTACTTTTAAGCAATACCTAAAGTCTAAAGGGATATAAAACTAACTATACGTACACACTTCATAATCTACCTACGTACACAAGATATTTCTTATTCGAGTAATATGTATTTATTTGAAGACTTATCAGAACTCTAGTACCTAAAGCCACAAGGCTAAAAAAGCTAGATATTTCTATAAAATCTTGAAATTATTTTCTTAAAACAATATTTCTGAATGAAGTTTACAGGAAAGTAAAATACTTTTAAAATATATACGTGTAACTAATATTATAAATGCGAAAGTCTCAGGAACCCATTTGTTGTTTTTGAATGCTTTTTTAACGTCCGGTAAAATAACTCTCGTGCGAATGAGGCCTAAGTGGTTACTAAGAGGCTAAGGAAAACCGAGAAGACTACAGACCCGTTGAAGGCTAGGGAAGGACCGGGAAGATAGTAAAAAGATGAGGCTTATCGTCAGTAGTAGTTAGATCGCGCGTGAAGACGCGTTTAAATGCTCGTGAACTTGCTATGACAAGATGGCGGCGTGTGAATGTCTCCGTGTCGTGCACAGTGTGACACAGTGTCGTAGCGTGTCGAAACAGAGTCGTGGTTACGGTCTTTATACTTGTTCTCCAGTTTAGACACCGAAGGGATCTAATAAAGTTTTTAGAGCACTTTAATATCAATGTTTATATTTTTATTTACGGACCGATCTGAATATTTCTTTTATCAATGGAAAGCTACATAATCAGGGAATAACATAGGCTATATGTTATCCCTGTATTTTCACATGTACGGGAATTATGAGATAAAATCCGCGCGAAAGCTGGTATACGAGTATTTTACTTTAGTGAAAAGCGATTCAAAATACGTTTCTAGGTTTAATAGTAAGCTGAGAAATAGACAGAGGGAAATAGCATTGGTTTTTATAATATTTGAGAATTTAATATTGAAAACGTCATCATATTTATGTACGTGTATCATATATCCGTCGTTGCTACGATGCTACGAATTAAAATTCACTTTTAGTTACCTGGGAGTTATATAAATACATGCATATGTTGCGAATTATTCTTAAATTTCTCTTTGACAAAAAATACTATTTTTGTCAGATAAAAGATACATAAGATAAGAAGGTAGGATATTAGAAGGTAACTCGAGTGGCTTGAACAATTATGATAACTTTTAGTAATTTACTAAACAATAACAAAATCGGATGTTAATATGTTATTTTAATAATAAAGTAAATATAATTCCGGAATGTAATTTGTGTACTAACATTCGGCCCCACGTTCCCGGGGGATTTTCTATTTTCCCGGGAACGTGGAATCTCGTGGAGTCAATCTTTCGCATATCATATAATATTAGTAGAACATACACTCACTTAATATAAATTGACTTGATAATTATTTTTGTAGTTACTAACATTGTTTTTAAGAAAATATTGTAATACTAGCTGCCTCCGCGCGGTTTTACCCGCGTAGTTCCCGTTCCCGTGGGAATACAGGGATAAAATATAGCCTATGTTACTCGGGGATAATGTAGCTTTCCAAAGGTGAAAGAATTTTTGAAATTGGTCCAGTAGTTTCGGAGCCTATTCGTTACAAACAAACAAATCTTTCCTCTTTATAATATTAGTATAGAAAAAAAATATATCATAAGGTTTAGCGACTTACACGTGAAAGCATACCGAACAAACCAACTCATTTTTGCATTTATAATATTAGTAGGTAGATACCTAATATACTTTTATTTATACCTCTTGTAAGATTAATCCCACTAAAAACATTCTGTAAAAAACTAGCCAAGTCTCGATGGAGTTGCTTGATTCGTTTGTCTTTAAAAAGTTGAAATCTAGACAAAGAATTGCCAAGTCTAAGGTTTCTGCGATTTTTTTATTATTATAGTTAATGTTGTTTCTAACATCGTTGAAAAATGATCCAAAAATACAGACGCAGACGAAGTCGCGCGGGTCGGTAAGCTAAATTTGACAGTAATTTATGATCCCCACATAACGTGCCTGAACTGAGCCGGCGGAGGTGGGGGCGGGGCAGCGAGTGAGCCGCGGACTTTAGTATGCTTTTAAACGTCGCGAGAGGTGAACGCATAAATTTAATTTAAAAATGCCATCATGCGTCGTTAAATGGTGCATAAACAACACTACGTTCCATCATAAGTCTAAAGGGATCACATTTCACGCGTAAGTATAAAAAAGTCACTTTTAAAAGATATTTTGACAGGCCGGTTGGGTGGTTAGTTCGCCGGTCGTGGGTTCGATTCCCACCCAGGACAAACATTTGTATGCATGAATATGTCTGTTTGTAATATTTTTTGTAATATAAAATTCTCGTGTCACAATGTTAGTTACCGTACTCCTCCGACACGGCTTGACCGATTTTTATAAAATTTTTATTATATGCCTTTTTACGACATTTTTTAAAGCTATTAAAAATAAAATAAATAAATATCCCGGGACATTTTTAACACACGGCCAATCTGATTCCAAACTAAGCAGAGCTTGTGATATGGTAACCAGATAGCTAATATACATATACTACTTTTAAATACATCCCTACTTATATTTACATCCAGACACAGAACAAACAGACATTCGTGCATATAAAATGTTTGTCCTAGGTGGAATTCGAGCCCACGACCCGCGGCCGAGTCAGGGTCACTAACCACAAAGCCAACCGGGCTGTCAATTATCTACATTAATATTATAAAGAGGAAAGATTTGTATTTTTGTATGTAACGAATAAACTCAAAAAGTACCTACTGGACCGATTTTAATACCTCTTTTTTCATTAGAAAGCCACATTATCACTGAGTAACATAGGCTATATTTTATCCCCGTATTCCCACGGGAACGGGAAGGCAGCTAGTTATTAGTATATTAGTGTTTTGCGTAGCTTCTATCGCGGGCATTGAGCGTGGAGACCTCATCGAGATATTCCGTAACGAAAATAACTTAACACCCTCCCTCCACTCTGATTGGTTGTATCGGCGCATGCGTAGTCCCCCACTTCGCCCCGCAATCACTCACTTCATGGTACGACTTTACGAAGCTCGCACGTATCGAGACGAGCTGCTCGAGCGACGAATACGTAATCAGCTGTTTGTGAGAAACTATATAGGTGTATAGGTATTTATCATCTATATACAATCTGTAAATATGAATATAAAAAGTGAATTTACCAATGAAGAAAGTAACGAAAAAATTGTGGAAGAAAATGAGTGAGTAATCTATTTATATACTTACATATACTACATATATATTACATATATATATTATATCACATATACCTATACTTCAATTTTATTATTATTATCACAAATGCAGTATAATTTTTATTCGATGATCAAACTCTTTATATCGTTATTTTTGTCCAAATTTTTCGAATGAATAATTGTTTTTTTATGTAAATTGTTTATAGCTATTTATTTATACCTAGATATTTTCTTTTTATAGAGAAGAAAAGCGTATAGAGCTAAAAAGAAAAAGAAATCGTGATCGTCAAAGGGCATATTATCATCGTCAGAAAGAGTTGAAGAAAAATGAAAAAAAAATTAAAAAAAAAGTACCAAAAACAAATGCTGAACGCCAAAGGGAATTTCGTCAACGTAGAGCAGAGTCCTTCCCGGATATGTAATTTGTTTTAATAATATTTAAAAACAAATAGTAATATATGCTTTACCACGCTGCAGTCCCCGAGTGCCATTTTTCTATGTGATCATGGGAACGGGAACTACGCGGGTGAAACAGCTAGTAATGTATAAATATATCAATTCGGTTTACTTACTCATATTATTTTATTCTATTCTTCACTACATAGTATAAAACAAAGTCGCTATTCGCCGTCTGTCTGTCCCTATGAATGCTTAGATCTTTGAAACTACGCAACAGATTTTGATGCGCTTTTTTTCAATAGATAGAGTGATTCTTAAGGAAGGTTTTTATGTATAAATCATTACGCTATGACGAATAGGAGCGGAGCATCAATCATAACTGTTGCAAAAACGGGCAAGTGACGCTAACGAGGTTGCGGGGGTCAACTAGTTAATAATATAAGCTTATGTACTTAGCGGTTTAAGGTTAATTGAGCCCATTGTTTGATGTAGGTTTCCCCTAAATCCGAACAAACGCGACCAATGGCGGCAGGCGGTACGACGGGAGAGAAGAGATCCAGGATGGAAGGAGACAGCCTTCTCCAAGATCTGCTCTTTGCACTTCCGTGAAGACGAACTCTACAGATCGGCTAGGGGGAATCGTATGCTGCAGAAGGATGCAGTTCCTATATGCACGGTATGTTTTTTTTAATACCACAAAGGTGACAAACAGGCATACGGTCCCACCTGATGACTAGCGGTTACCGTAGCCTATAAAAAATCAATAAATATCCTGAGACGTTTTTCACTCACGGCCAATCTGATTCCCGGGTAAAATAGAAGGTCCCTGGAAACACTAGTGTATTAATAACAGATGAGTACAGTATGGGGTTCTTCAAGAAGGGAAGAGATTTTTAGAGGGTCGGCAACGCGTGAGTGACGCCTCTAGTGTTGCAAGTATCCATAGGCGTCCATTCAGACCGGTTGCTTTTGTGGTTAGTGACCCTGACTTTCAAGCCGCGGGTCGTGGGTTCAAATCCCACCCAGGACAAACATTTGTATGCATGAATATGTCTGTTTGTCCTGTGTCTGGATGTAAAATATCTATAATATGTATGTATTTAAAAGTATTATATGTAATAGGATCAGCTATCTAGTTACCATAACACAAGCTTCATTAGAAGCTTACTTTGGAATCAGATTGGCCGTGTGTGAAAAATGTCCCAGGATATTTATTAATTAATTGAATGGGTCTAACTGAAAATCAGCGCAAGAATGTGCCAAAGCACAAACTTGCATTATGCTGAGTTAGATGCCATTTGTCAACTTTCATATATATATATTTTTTTTCATATTATCATGTATTTGTCTTTGTTTGTAATTTTGTGTGAAAGTCAATGAAGGCAATAAATTTATTTATTATTGTTATATTATCATGAGACACCCCACACAGACAGACGGTCGGACGAGTCTAGGGTGCCTTTGGTTACCCGTCCGGTGCGGACGGGTAATAACATAGATTTGAACAAAAAATTGATTTAATTATAGGTAAATCGAATGATAACAAAATCGGGGGATACAGTTTAGTGTTGTAGCTACATATCTATCATCTCCATCCAAATTTCAGTTATACCACTGGATAGCTAAAAAATCAACGAATTTATTACGCTAAGTAAGGACTGAAACACATCGCGCGCGGGGGAGGGGGCAGCTCCGCCATTTTGAAGGTCACTTTGCTACGTATCGAGATTTCAATTTAGTATAACTTTCGACTCGATGAAGTTATGACGTTTATTCAAGTTTCAATCGTCAGCTCTCGTCAAAATCTATCGATTATATATATAACATTAGTGTAAAATTGTAACTGTGAATATAATAAGGTGTTAAAATAAAAAAATTATATCAAAAAAATTGGTTGTCTGTAAAGTCGGTTTACTGACGATAGTTGAACGTGACAACGTCTTGCATCGCTCACTCAAGTAGGAGAGAGACGGATATCGAACGCTGCCGAACGCAAAGGCCGATTGTGCTTCTTTGTCGCTCGTTCCGCGCTCTCGCTCGCACTTCAAGCCGCCACATGGGATGCCTCAGAGCGAGGTAACGCCGCATGAGTCATCGTGCGTGGAGCCGGCTCTATCGAATTATAAGCCGTTCGCGTGGACAGCTGCTATACTATGGTACATTTACATGTTTTGATCGAGTATCAAGTGCAGTGAAAAGTGAATGTGGTGTCAATTGTTTATAGCAACGATAATTACAGCGATAAAGGTAATGGTTCTTTCGATATTAATCATATACCTATTCAGTGATATATTGACGAATATTCGTGCTTTGATGATGATTCGTGCATCATTAAAATGAATAGCATCGGTCCGCTAGTGCAGCGATGGTAGGTTATTCTATAATTGACAAAATTAAAACAATAAGTTAACAGAACTATATCACGATGAGTAAAATATGGATTTTAAAATGATTTTCTGAATGAATTTTTTTTTTAAGTTGTTTCGAACGACGATTTATTTTGCAGAACCGCTTACAATCCCACGATGGAAAAAAAACCTGCCGAACCAGAGGATGTCACGAATAAGCCACTACCTTCGATGAGTGAACCCACGGAGGTTCAAGATGCTGTAGCATCTACTTTAGCAACGCCATTCGCGCAGCCAATAATCACTGCTTCAAAATCGAAAGCCCAAAAACAACGTGAGTACAGACAGCGTATGAGAGCATCTAGAACTCCTGCTCAGGCGGCTGCTGCGAGAAAATCGAAAAACGAAAGACAACGCACAAACAGATTACGCCAAGCTGCTAACTTGGCTATTGCCAGTAATTCTCTTGATACGATTGCAGAACCAACAACTGCTGCTCCAAAAACAAGGGCACAAATACAACGTGAGTACAGACAGCGGATTGCTGCATCCAAAACTCCTGCACAGGCAGCAGCTGCAAGAGAAGCACGTAATATAAGAGATCGAAACAACAGATTACGCCAAGCTGCTAAGTTGGTTTTTGCCAGTGGTTCTCTAGAAGCGACAACTACATCCCCATCTCATTCAGGACAAGCCGCAGGGCAAGCTTGGCTCGTGCAGGGCAGCCGATACGGACGGGTGATAACTTAGATTTAAACTACAAATTTATTTAATTAGCATATATGTACTTAAATTAAAACAAACATAAGCTATATATACTAAGCATTCGCTTCTTCAAATAAAGTATTGATCGTTTTACTAAAGTCCATTCAAAAATTTACTTTTAAAAAAAACCATTTACCTATATTGAGACTTTTTTTCAGATGGTGTTTGCACCGGCACCAGAAGATACTTCATATACTGTAAGTCATTATTCGTAAATTAAATTACAGTTATAGTTATATAAGCTTACCTTTATTACCGACTTAATTAATTACTTCATACAATTAATCGTGTCGATATTAAGTACGTGTTAAAAATTAAATAGTCAATATATAGACATATTTAATTATTATTACGTTTGGTTTGAACGGAACGCGACAAAACAAAATGTCGCTTGTTATCTCGACTCATAAATACAAGGTCGGCGTCCCCAGCCGGCGAGACAGAGACACTCGCTTCACCCGCTCGCTAGTTGTCTCGTTCCCCCCTCGACTCGCATCGCCGCAGCGAGCCGCTCACTCGCGCTATACCTACCGCCGAATACGCGCATCATGTTTTGGACTAACGACAACGTGTTCAAGTTCCTAAAGTGTTACGAAGCCGAACCTATTATATGGGACAAGAACAACGATTATATAGACAAACAGAGGAAGGTGCCGAGAGCTTGGAATAGGATAAGCCGTCAAATGGGTGTGCCAGTTGATGAACTGAAGTTGAAGAAGAATTCTCTTATGGCGACGTTCAGGCAGCAGTTGCGACGCAAGACGGAGTCCTTACAGGCCGGTGAGGAGGGGGATGACGGATACAAACCTACCTGGTTCGCTTACGACGCGATGGCGAGCTTCTTGGCGCCCAGTACGATAACTAACGGTGATAATATTGAATGTGTAAGTGATTTTGTAAACAAAATATTTCATTTTAAGTTTCTTAATTTGATATTAAGTTAGCAACTGTATAAACATACATACAACGAAGCCACATTTTAAAAATATCGGATACAGAACCCGATAATCTAACTAGGCGTCGCGAGTGCGTACTTCGCGTGTCAAAAAGCAGCTAAAATGTTTGCTTTCTACGCCGCCCCATTTAGTCCGCGATCGACCGTTATTGCGTTCGGACGTCGACCTTAGTCTAGTATTATGACCGGTTGTTCCGTATTAAGTTGTAAAAACTGTACTGGTAAAGGTGACCCAAATAATGGACATATTTCCTATCACAAGTAAGTACATTTCTTCTATAATTTTGCTATTTATCTATTAGGTTTGTCGAGGTTTTTGAATCAAAAATAAAACATCATTGTTCATGATTCATTGCCTCCTTTAGTTGGAAAGTTGTAAGGCCTGTATTATAAACAGGCAATGGATATGTTACGATACTTACGATCGACTTTTGCTTGTGTCGCTCGGTTTCTTGGTAGGGGTACTATCATCATTTTCCTGTCAAATAGTGATGTACACCTATCGATTTTAACCGATTTTCTAAGTGCCTTTTATGAGACGTAGGTAATATTTTTGTGGGAATAATTTCTATCAAAATAACATTAACAATTAATTACAGGTTTCCAACTGATCCAAACTTAAAAGAGAAATGGATGGAGGCGACCGGTCAAAAAAAATGGTTTCCAACAAAAGCAAGTCGAATTTGTTCAATACATTTCGATAAAATCTACTTTAAGGAGACAAAAAAATATAAACGTCTGCTTCCAGAAGCAATACCGACCATCGATATATTGAAAAAATCAACATGTCAAGCAGTTAGTAAATTAATATTGCTCTTGATTACTGGCATTATTTTCTAAAACCTCAATATATAACATCTAATAATTATTGAAAGAAAGAAAAAAAATTGCTTAATGTCCTTTCCTTTTCTCTAGTTTAGTCTATATCTGTACCAATTTTTATTTAATCTTAATTCGGTGGTTTTGGTATGAAACCGTAATAGACAGACAGAGTTACTTTAGCATTTATAATATTAGTAAGGAGACGTTATAGACATCAGCGGCTGACTCGAGTCGAGGCGCGGGCAGCTCTATTAAATCGATTTCGCGCGGACAACGGAGAAGTCACATCACTAATTCGCTCTTATGACGTCACAGTGGGTAGAAAATGTGACACGGTCTTCATACAAATTGAGGCACTTACGTTGTCCAGTTAGATTTATAGGTCTATGCTGAACTATGTTCTTTGAAATGAAAACTTTATTAATAAGTAAAGGAGAATCGAATAATATTAACTAGCCGCCGTCGCGTTTTACCCGCGTAGTTCCCGTTCCCATAGGAATACGGGGTTGAAATATAGCCTATGTTATTTATGAATAACGTAGCTTTCTATTAGTGAAAGAATTGTGCAGATCGGTTCGGTAGTTTCGGACCCTATTCGTTACCAACAAACAAATCTTTCCTCTTTATAATATTAGTATAGATATAGATTATTATTTTCGAATAATATTATGTATTAATTTATTAACATCAAAACTTATCTGAAACTGCTTAACCGATTCTTATGAAACTTTGTGTCGTATAAAAGGGAAGGTATGAATTAAGTCGTAAAGTAGCCATCTGAGGCTTACACCTTCTAGTACAATAAAAAAAGAA
The DNA here is from genome assembly GCA_905147785.2 of Thyatira batis. Taxonomy (NCBI): domain Eukaryota; kingdom Metazoa; phylum Arthropoda; class Insecta; order Lepidoptera; family Drepanidae; genus Thyatira; species Thyatira batis. The sequence continues at coordinate 797,153 of LR990499.1, forward strand.
AGGTTTTTGAAAGTAGTTTTTGAGTTTATTCATTACAAACGTACACACAAAAAAAATCCTCTTTATAATATTAGTGTAGATAAAAAATGAGGCAGAAGAATATTCGTTTCACCGTTTTACGTCACAACCGGGCCATCTGACGTCACTCGATTTAAACCATTCGTTTTGTTTATGACAAGATGGCCGACACTAAAAAACCCCTACTAATATTATAAAAGCAAAGGTAGCTATCTGTTGCGCTTTCACGGCTGATCCACTGATTTTAATGAATTCTGATACTGATATATACTAGACCTTGGAGTTTTTTTAATGGAGTAGAAGGTGTTAGCCTCAGATGGCTGTTACACCCCTACGCGGACTTTCGGTGAGCGAAGCGAAGTCCCCCTGGAGCGCGCGTAAAACCGCAGGTCGGAAGCTAGTATAATAATATCGTTTATAAGTCAGACTGAGTACGTAAGATAAATGTAATGGTCACTTATTGTTTCTTTCTAAACTAATTAAATGCATTAAATAATGATGATATTAGTGAATATCATGAAATTACTTTGTGATTGACATAAGGTTAATAAGGTGTGAGAAGGATAGCACATATGTCCTCACTGTAGTCTGAAAGGGAGGTGCGTCCCGCCCCACATCGCTGCGTGAAAACCCGTTGACTAATATTATAGGGTTCCATACCAATAAAGGGAACCCTTATAATTGAAAAGATGCACTACTGTCTATATAATAGCCTTTTATATTAACTTTCATACATGTTACTGTTTTAAAAGTTAACAATATGACTTCTACTTTAAGTTTTTTTTGTATTTCATTGAAATTCTAAAATAATCATTAGGTATATGTTATGTCCTTAAAGTCGATTATCTATAGGATGGTGAGTACGAGATCGAACACAAAATTATAAGGCTTCTACGGAACCAAACACCAAACATGTTTACCTAACATATTTAACAAAATAAATAAATTACAAATGCGACTTCGTTTCATTTTACTTTAACCACCAAAAACTTTAACATACAAAAAATATATTAAAACCTCAACCTGATGAAATAACTTCCCATTACAGGTACCACCATCACCACAACATGCTGAGGAAGTGAATAATGTACCGGTGATGATGATCAAAGTTGATCCATTAAATTTGAACAAGGACCTAACAACTGATGAAGCTTCAAAACCCAAGCGCCGCCGACAGGATTCCCCTGAAAGATTCTCTGCTGTGGACCTCCAAAGTTCAATCACAGAACTAAACGCTATACTAACCCGGGAGAAAACTAAAGACGACTGCGACATATACGGGAACCTATTAGCGACGAAACTTCGAAAGTATTCAGACAGCGACCGGTTGAAAATCATGTATGAAATAGATGGTCTACTACTCTCTAGACCTCCTACTCATTTTAATGCTGATAATGATTATTTTAATGGGCCAAATGATACGATAGAAGATACTCATCAACTAACATCATCATGTTATAATCAACAAACAAGTCATGAAGGTTGTTCAACGGCTGCACCAAATGATGATGAAGAAACTCCTGCAGCACCACAAATTAAAGTAGAATTCATAGACATAGAGACTAAAGACATATCAGATATAGTAAAGGTTGAATATGAAGATTAACAGTTTATTTAGCTCCAAAATTCTGATCTGTGTTTAAGTATTATTTGCATGACCAATGCTTCTTGTATAAGATAAATTAAATAGTAACTTTCTTATGCAACTTGTTTTATTTTTGTCGTTAGATGTTTGGGGTAATAAAGCTTTGTAAAAGCGTAGGCATAATGGGTAACATAACATGCAGCATCGTGTAAATGTTTTTCAAAGTTTGATTGTTTGAGTGTTACCGAAGATACAGAACGAAGATACAGATACGAACAGGAATAAGGTCTAAAAACATGGGTACATTAATGCGAGATAAATCATTATGATAAAGCATTAAAATTAAAATCATCAGCTGTAAGCATATGATAAAAAACACAGAAGAACAAACAAGACAAAAGCTATGATTGATGATTAGATATTAGAAGGGGTTGTGGGAATTCTTAGGTAGGTACTTAGCCCAGCGGATTATCAATTTCTGGGTGGTAGCACTGGTAGCCAGTCAGGTAGGTACACCTAAAGACCCTTTCATTAGTGTGATGTGGTGAACCCATACTCGCGATTTCTTCAGTGGACGTTTTGCTTTTAAATAAAGGTGAGTATAATTAAATAGTCAGGTAAAAAGGTAAGGTATTACAAGAATCTGTGTGACGTCATTTTCAACTTTGTAGATTTTGTGGCATAATCTATAATCAAATGACAGCCCGGTTGGCTTTGTGGTTAGTGACCCTGACTTTCAACCCGCGGGTCGTGGGTTCGATCCCCACCCAGGACAAACATTTGTATGGATGAATCTGTCTATTTGTTCTGTGTCTGGATGTAAATATCTGTAATATGTATGTACATACTTAAAAAGTATTATATGTAGCATATCAGCTATCTGGTTACCATAACACAAGCTCACTTTGAAGCTTACTTTGGAATCAGATTGGCCTTGTGTGAAAAATGTCCCAGGATGTTTATTTATTTAAATAACGTAGGGGTTCGTTTGAATGCGTTCATCTCAGGAACTTCTGGTTCTAATTGAATGGTATGTACGGTCAATAGGAGCGGAGCGTTGAACAAACGTTGCAAAGACGCTTTAGGTGACTTTGACAAAGTTGCAGGTCCAGAATAGAAATATATAACTGATATTACAAATACGAAATTACGTCATGAAAGGTCAAAAACCTGAAACCTGAAATAGCAACCTAAGCTTAATATCTAAGTACTTTATAATAAATGCACTAGTTTATGATTATGGAAGAATAACGTTGAAATGAAATATATTTATTTATTCAAATAGGCCTTCACAGGCACTTATGAAACGTCGATTCTAATGCTCGGTTCGGAAGGTTGCGTTTGCCGGGATACCTAGTATTTTTATATGCTGTTAACACTTTTTATGTCTTATGGGTATATATACAATATACAGACAGACACGGCGGTCAATTTAGTGGCAATACGAACATTGTGAACTGATAACGGTGATAACGGCGTGTCTTTATGTGCTCGTGTTATCGAAACGTCCTATACCTATCGGTTTTCACTGTCTATGTGTCGAATATTGTGTGGAAACTTTAATACACTAAAATTATAAAAAGGAAAGATTTGCTTGGTTCTTGTTTCTGTTTCCGAAACTACTGGATCGATCAAAATAATTCTTACACCAATAGAAAGCTATATCAGGGGTAACGTAAGCTATACGGGGACGGGTAAACTGCGTCAGAAGCTGATGTATAAAAGTGTGATTAATAAATAATAAAAGTTGATTATTGAAAGGAAATAGCCGATTCGCAAACCTAACCGTTTTGCACATAAAATTTCATGAGAATCGGTCGAGGCATTTGGAAGGAGTTTAATTATATTACAAACACCGTGACATGGAGTTTTATATATTAGATAAATAAATGATAGTAAAAAAGAAAATAAATCAGATAAGTTAACCACATACGTGCAATGTTGAGTTTATACAGCGGTCAAAATTAATAACCAGGTTATTAAAAACCTAGATATTTCCATCGAAAATAACATGAAGTTTAGTACATTAGATTAGTCTTTGTATCATGACCCAAAAACCTATCATTGCTGAAATACTTGCCATATCATTGTAGTGGAAAGTTACTTTACTAGCTTTGACCTATTGAGGCCGGAACTGAATAAATGACTGAATTCTAAATGTAGCATGTTCTGTCACGGTTATACGGGCATGTAAGTGGGTTTTTACGTTTGTTCGAGTTCCCGGGGAATATTCACTTTCCCTAGATAAAAGGTAGGTAATATCTTTCCAAATTCTAATATGAATTTGTACCAGATTACATGAAAATCAAACTATGTAGGTACTTTAGAGGTGAAAGTATGAAATCTCTGCTTCGATAATTGCTATTTGATTTTATTTGAAGCGCTGAATTCTACTACATACCTAATAGGTATTATAAATCCGAAAGTTTCTGAGTATGGATGGATGGATCTCTGGTACTCTTTCAGGCAAAAACTACCAAACGGACTTGGATGAAATTTGGAACACAAATAGTTTATAACCTGGATTTACACATAGGCGGAAAATTAATGGTCGCTCGGGAACGCGGGTAAAACCGCGGGGCCACTAGTCACTACATACTATAAAACAAAGTCGCTTTCCGCTGTCTGTCCCTATGTCTTCTTAAATCTTTAAAACTACGCAACGGATTTTGATGCGGTGTTATTAATAGATAGAGTGATTCAAGGAGAACGTTTTTAAATGTAATACATGCATAATATGCTAGAGAAACACTGACAATTTTGGAGGTTTTTAATGTGATGTATAAGCAATGCACCCGTGCGAAGCTGGGGCGGGTCGCTAGTCTATATCTATACTAATATTATAAAGAGGAAAGATTTGTATTTAAATATGTAACGAATAAACTCAAAAAGTACTGGACCGATTCTAATAATTATTATTTCATTAGAAAGCTACATTATCACTGAGTAACATAGGCTATATTTTATATAACTACGCGGGTAAAATCGCGCGGATGCAGCTAGTATTCTTACAAAACATTGATGCAATGATGGATCCGAAGACAAGACAAAGTGCGCGTTGTCAGACATATATCATTCATAGCCATATCGTTTCATCTCACTCGTTAGTACTGAAGTGAGTGAGACGGCGATAATGAAAGTCCAAGGTCCTCATTAGGTAAACATTAGAATTGATGCCCTGATGTCACTTGTGTGATAATTTAATTAATTTTCATTAGAATACGAAATAACTGTCATTACTTAAAGTATTCTGTAATTATCCGTCGGTCTATTAAAAGGAAAAAGGCTTTAAATGGACATAAAGATCCATCAATCATCTTGAAAAGAAATGAAATGAAATAATATTTATTGGACACACACAGATTCACACAATGTAGACAAACAAAACAGAGAAAGAATAGATTAAAGTAAACAATATTGACACATAAATATAAAATTAAAAATTAAAAAAAACCCCCGACTAAGCTTTATTAAAAACGGCTGAACCGATTTTAATAAAACTTAGCTATTGTAATGTACGAATCATTTCCTTTCATTTGATACCCCACTCGGCCATATTTGCAAACAATCGGTTTTTCATTCCCACTTTCATCCCCTATATCTCATAAACGGCTTAACCGATTTTAATAAAACATAGCTAAGAACACGCTCGATTAAATGACCTTTCAAACAAAAAAAAACTAAATCAAAATCGGTCCACTCGTTCGGGAGTTATGGTGCCACAGACAGACACACAGACAAACACGTCAAACTTATAACACCCCTCTTTTTGCGTCGGGGCTTAAAAAGATGACAGAGTAGACATAATGTGAACAGTGTGCCCAGATGGCCTCAGCTCAGCATATGCTGTAGCAGACTACAGCGCTGGTTTTCGGCTGAAGCCACTTGTCATTCACGGACATATACGACGATATCTTCTCCGCATTTTCCCGTTCAGAGTCTGCTTAATAAGTCTTGTCCCTCCATTGCCTTCGGTCACCAGTCAAATCAACATTCTCTGATATCACTAATCCTATATTTATTTATTTAAGTTTTACCAACAATTGTTTTCGTAAACTGCACTACACAAACCATACAAGAAAAACTTATTGCTTATATATTATAAAGCTGAAGAGTTTGTTTGAACGCGCTAATCTTAGGAACTACTAGTCTGAAAATTTTCGGTGTTAGCCCATTTATCGAGGAAGGCTATGTATCATCACGCTATATCGAATAGGGGCGGAGCATGAATTAAAAATATTTCGAAAACAGGCAAGTGACGCTAACGAAGTTGCGCGGGTCAACAAGCCTTCTTATATACATTGATACCTCTCTTTGGCTTTCCCTTTTTATATCATCTAATCTTTAGTAGGTGGTAACGTGGTTTCTGAATATAAATAAAAATAACATTTTAGGTTCTCGTAGCAATCCGTAGCATGTTGCGAAATCATAATCATGACGTCATAGAAATAGTGACGTCAGAGAAGTCTAAAGACACGCAAGTACTCTTACAGACTGGGTCATTCTCGAAAATACTATATTTATATATTCATTAGTATTCTTACAAACACTTCAGACATTTTTGTAAAATAAGAATTTTTAAGATCGAGGCAAAACGCGAGACTTTAAGGATTTTTATTAATGGACTAGAAGGTGTTAGCCTCAGATGGCTTTTACACCGTTACGCGGACTTGATTTTAAGGATCGAATTGCCTTGCAATATGACATGCTAATTGTAAAAAAATATGTCCGTTTCCGGATTGACATTCTATTATTTATTTATTATGTAAACAACGATTAAAGTATATGCAGATTGAAAGCTGCTACTCCATTCAAGTCAGTATAAATATCCTGGGACATTTTTCACACACGGCCAATCTGATTCCAAATTAAGCATCAAAGTGAGCTTGTGTTATGGTAACCAGATAGCTGATATACTACATATACTACTTTTAAATACATACTTATATAGATATTTACAACCAGACACAGGACAAACAGACATATTCATGCATACAAATGTTTGTCCTGGGTGGGAATCGAACCCACGACTCGCGGCTTGAAAGTCAGGGTCACTAACCACAAAGCCAACCGGGCTGCCAAATTATATAATATGAAAAATAGCTTAGTTAGCTGAGTTTTCAAGTTTAATAAAATTGATAAATGGCACATTGATACAATACCTATGTTCAATCAAAAATCAAAATCGATCAACCAAAAATATTTTTATTCAAATAGGCCAATATGCAAATCACTTATGAATAGTCAAACTCTAACGCTCGGTTCGGAAGTTTGGTTTTGCTGAGAAGAGCCGGCAATAAACTCAGCAATTACTCTTTTTAAAATAAACTTAGATTATAATACATTTCAAGGAATTAGTCTCACTGACAATATCTGCGTGAGACTGCGTGGTAGGGAATGACATAAAAAGATTCGTAAGTATTCGTAAGTATTAACGCACGAGACGTACTATTATTATACTAATTATGATATTATAAAGTGGTATTGTTTGTTAGTTTACCAGTAAAAGGTAATTAGGTACCTACTTAACTAATTGAAAAAATTCTTCTCAGAAAACGTAGGTACCAATCCAAAGAAACATAGGTCTGTTTTCTTGGAAACATTTTAGTCATCGGGAACGCAGGTAAAACCGCAGGGATGTAGCTTGCTAGTGTAATTCCATTTCGATGATTAAAAACTAACGATGATTTTCTTTGAATTGTTTTAGTTTGTCTATGTTCATAACGTTTTATTTTATAAACATGACTAGCTAAAGTACCACGGTTTTCTCGTGAATCCTTACTAGTCGTTGTGTGCTCACTTCGGCAATTTCATCGCTTAAGTAACATAACCTAGGTAGGTACTTCATTTACGCTACTAATTTAAATACCTACAAATTTTGAATCTTTTTGAAATACACTTTTATAAACATATAGCTGCCCCCGCGCGGTTTTACCCGCGTAGCTCCCGTTCCCGTGAGAATACAGGGATAAAATATAGCCTATGTTACTCGGGGATAATGTAGCTTTCCAAAGGTGAAAGAATTTTTGAAATCGGTCCAGTAGTTTCGGAGCCTATTCATTACAAACAAACAAATCTTTCCTCTTTATAATATTAGTATAGATAAGGACAAATCAGTTCACTTAATTACAAAAATTCTATGGGTACCTTTAATTTAGTTTTGCTCTCTCAAAGCTAGCTTCAGGGAAGCTACAACCGGCTAATCAGCCTTCAAGAAGACCGACAAGAAAATACATGGTATTTTTTTTATACTCTGAGTTGACTGGACAATTTTAGCTCGTATAATATATTAAACTTTTACGTAACCACTTCTCTCAGATTACTAATACTTTGAGAACTTACTCTATTAGAAGTTGGTAAATATAACTGACTTACAGTCTTAAAGGTCCATAATACTTCGTTCTGCCCACCAGCGCCACCTACCGGGTCCAAGTATATGTAAGCTATCCTATCTCTCAAGTTGGATCGAACTGCACATGGTGTGCGAATTTTATTATAATCGGTTAAGTGGTTTAGGAGTCCATTGAGGACAAACATTGTGACACGAGATTTATATATATTAATACTATTAAGAGGAAAGATTTTATAATTTGTCTAAATAAAATAAATAAATAGGCCCGATCTACTGGACCGATTTCAATTATTCTTTCACTAATAAAAAGCTACGTTATTTGTAAGTGTCATGGGCTATATTTTATCCCGGTATTGCAACGGGAACGAGAACTACGCGTGAAACCGCAGGGTCAATGCTAGTTTGTAATAACGGTTAACTTGTGTAAGTATTAAAATCTAAAAGTCAAGACATGACTTTTACGACTTAGCATAACTTAAACTTATCGTTTTATAAGACTTTATGGGGTCATAAAAATAAACACTATAAAATAGCATATAAATATATTTACTTCAAAAGTTACATTTCATAATTAATGAAATCATTCAATAACCGACTAGTTTCCGCCCTGCGGTTTCGCCATCGTAAATTTTCACGGAATTAAAAGAAGTCTATATGTGTAGAACATATTGTCACTGTGCTAAAATTTATTCAGATCCCTTTTAACGTAATTTAGTAACAAACAGCCAAACATAGAAACTTTCGCATACATATCACACTAATAGACCGCAGTCAAATAACACTACAAGTAGTGTTGTGTTCCTGCGGTGAGTAAAGTAGCCAGAGCTCCATGAGGTGACGCTGTAGCGGCAGTGGGGGGACCAGGGGTGGAGTAGCGTCGTAGGGGTGTGCAGGAGTGATACCTGTTTAGCCTTTCGACAAAACGTACATTGCGCTTTGTCCCTTTCACTGCCCATACAGTTGCTCCCTTTTTTATAGGGTCGGCAACGCGTGAGTGACGCCTCTGGTGTTGCAAGCGTCCATAGGCTACGGTAACCGCTTCCCATCAGGTGGGACCGTATGCCTGTACAAAACCCTTGTGGTATAAAAAAAAAATATATATATATTATAAAGGCAAAAGTTTGTGAGTGTGTATGTTTGTTACTTCTTCACATTTAAACGGCTGGAGCGAATTTAATAAAATTTTATGGAGTTAATTAACACATAGGCTTTTATCCAGTGAAAATTATAGATCTTACGGGATCGCGGGTATAACCGCGGAGCGCTACTAACGTATAACCTATATGAATCCCTATTTCCCTTAGTCACGTAATAACTTGAGAATAACTTGACCGATCTAATTGTTTTTGGTTTTAAAATATTCCTAATAGACCAAATGTGATTTTTATTAAAAATATCATTAGACAAGTGTAACTAGGTGCCTTGGGAACGCGTGTCAATCCGCGGGTTAATAGCTAGTTTAATATTAGTGAGATGACTATCGGCTTACTGAATTTGGTTAACTTAAGTCCATATATGTAATTCATGGATTTGACGAAAGGTATCTCCGATACGTTTTCTAGTGACTTTACACCCTTATGTATTCATAGAAGGACGAAATAACTGGTAATTAACTTAGTAAGGTTTTTTAAAAAGTTCTAGTCAAATTGAATTTTTTTTTTCTGAATTTTATTAAACAAAATCCATGTTTGTTTCTCTACAAATTTCTTCTAAACCTAGCAACAGATTTTAATACGGTTTTCACTTAAAGAAAAAGCTATAAGAGTAATGATAATGGTAAAACTATGTAATTAGTAAATATTATACACTTAATATCTGAACTCCTACCGTGTTTTTGCATCCATACAAAGCCGGGGCGGGTCGCTAGTCTATACTAATATTATAAAGAGGAAAGATTTGTTTGTTTGTAACGAATAGGCTCCAAAACTACTGAACCGATTTGCATAAATCTTTCACCGATAGAAAGCTACGTTATTACTAAATAACATAGGCTATATTTCATCCCCGTATTCCTACGGGGACGGGAACTACGCAGGTAAAACCGCGAGACGACAGCTAGTCTATACTATCTATACTAATATTATAAAGAGGAAAGATTTGTTTGTTTGTTTGTTTGTAACGAAGAGGCTCCGAAACTACTGGACCGATTTCAAAAATTCTTTCACCTTTGGAAAGCTACATTATCCCCGAGTAACATAGGCTATATTTTATCCCTGTATTCCCACGGGAACGGGAACTACGCGGGTAAAACCGCGTGACGACAGATAGTTATAAAATAAACGCGTAACTAAGTTTCCTAATACTAGTAATTTATATCCTTTAGTCACAAAATTTAGAATACTATAAAGAATATTTTAATTGATCGAACAGCTTCAATTTGTCACGTTTAAATTGGCAGATGTAATAAGAATTAAGTGTGAAAGAGATCTTTAAATAAGTTTTATTTAAACTAATGTATTTTTATATAAAGTAAGTACTAAAAATAATTTTTAAAACAAAGCTAAAGGCTGAGAAGACAGCTAACCGGCGGCCATTTTACTAACACAATTTTTTTTTTATTCGCTTTCGTCATGAAACGGAAACATATATGAGTGCCTATTGCATTCTATTAATAGTTATTTAGTGCATACAAATTCATTATAAACAGATTACCTACTTTATATGTGCGAGAGAGAGGTATGCATAAGTTGAGAGAGATATACGTGGATGGTTTTGCTAACAAAATCGTGTGACGGATCGCAAGTAATCAAATGGAGTGAACAAAGTGATGCCATCTGTGGTTCCGTTTTGCAACGTCGTATTTTTTTTACACATTTTTTTTCGTGAACCGATCGTACGTTTAATATATTTTATAAGCAGATAATTTATGGTAAATTATTATAGGAATTATTTCAATAATGAAGCGTTAGTAGGTGTAAACTTAAAACATCTTTTCTAGCATTAAATTTATTACTATGAGGTACTTATACGAATACTAAGCACTTGTAAGTACCAGTAATTATAAGAGTTAGGGGATACGGAAAGACGTTAGAATCATCAAGACCAAATGATAAATTGAAATACGACATTAATATAGCGAGAACAAAGGAATGAATCGAGCGTCCCGTCTCCCCTACCTGGGTGCACTAAAAAAACACATCTATAAATACAAAATGACTTATACAAGCGAAGCTTAGGGAAAACGGTGTGTTTATACGAATAAAAATCATAACATTTTCCTTGTAAAAAATTTCCTAAAAACCGAACATCGTATATATCAAACATACAGTGTACATGTAATAACACTATGTAATATTTGCACGTGCGAATGCAAAACGTGACTCAGCGATCTAAATTGTTCACGCTGCCTTTCGTCTGTGCTATAAATAGAACCGGCCTCTATGCAACGGTGCATTGGGCGGCAACTGGCAACAAACAAGAAATAAAAATCAAATTATACAAAAATATATACCTAAACTAGCGGACCCGGCCGACTTCGTTCTCTCCACCAGCGCCACCTACCGGGTCCAAATTGATGTATCATACATAAAAACCTTCACCATGAAATACTACGTAGTTTGGTGAAAACCGCATGAAAATATGTTTACTGGTTTTTCTGTTAGAGACAGACAGAGGTGGAGGGGACTTTGTTTTATATATACAGACTAGCTGTACCCTGCCACGCATCGCTGTGACTGATGCAAAAATTAGATAAAAACAATCCTTGATGCGGATTATATATCATTCTAAAGTTTCAGCTCGATCGGTGCAGAACTTGGAGTTTTTGAAGCGTACACAAACCAACATAACATTTATATATATATATAGACCAGCCTCCGCGCGGTTTTACCCGCGTAGTTCCCGTTCCCGTGAGAATACAGGGATAAAATATAGCCTAAATATAGCCTCAGTGATAATGTAGCTTTCGAATGGTGAAAGAATTATTAAAATCGGTCCAGTACTTTTTGAGTGTATTCACAAAAATACAAATCTTTCCTCTTTATAATATTAGTGTAGATGTTGATGGTAGGTACGTATAATATAAGCTGAGTGTTTAGTTCGGGTGTCCGCCCAATGCACTCGGGTATTATCGCTAGTGATCGTGTCGTGTGGCGGGTTGGCAACGTAGCCGCCGTGCGCCCGCGCCGCATTCCTGGCCGATACGGCAACGTCGCAATCGCAGGCGCCGCGATCCGAGCCCGTGTGCCTTTGTTGATTGGCGTGACGTCACTAACCATCATACAACTAGGTATACAGCTTAAAGAAAATGCCACATGAATGAAAATGAAACAAGTTTTTTATTCAATTAGGCCTTCACAGACACTTATGGATAGTCAGACTCAGGTCGGAAGGTTGGTTTTGCTGAGAAGAGCCGGCAATAAACTCAGGCTACTCTTTTCAAATCAAACTTAGATTTATTTACATTTCAAGGAATTAGTCTAACTGACAATATTTGGATGTTGAGGAATACTTAAGCAGACCAGCCTCCACAAGCAGCACCATAGTAAGGTGGTGGATGCAAATCTATATAATCGACTAGCCGCTGTCGCGGTTTTACCCGCGTAGTTCCCGTTCCCGTAGGAATACTGGGATGAAATATAGCCTATGTTACTCATGAATAACAGAGCTTTCTATTGGTAAAAGAATTACGCAATAGATTCGAAGCCTATTCGTTACAAACAAACAAATATTTCCTCTTTATCATATTAGTAGATAGTATAAACAAATATCCTGGGACATTTTTCACACACGGCCAATCTGATTCCAAACTAAGCAGAGGTTGTGATATGGTAACCAGATAGCTGATATACTACATATACTACTTTATATACATACCTATATAGATATTTACATCCAGACACAGGACAAACAGACATATTCATGCATACAAATGTTTGTCCTGGGTGGGATTCGAACCCACGATCAGCGCCTTGAGAGTCCGGGTCACTAACCACAAAGCCAACCGGGCTGTCATAGTATATATGTGGTATGCGCGCACGCATCGTACGGGGTGGAAAGTGCGCTTTCACCCGCGTTTTAAATGTTGAAGCGAGAGTTTCAGTTAGTCTTTCTGTTGATGGTATTGTTCATGGAAATAAACCATGACTAGTTCTACTTTCATTGGAGACTAGTGGCTCCCCGCGGTTCCACCCGCGTTCCCGGTGACCTTCAATTTTCCCGGGATATGAGTATCCTATGTCCGTCTCTAAACTGGGTACCTCCTTACCAATTTTCAACCAAATCGGTTTAGCTGTTCTTGAGTTATAAATAGTGTAACTAACACGACTTTCTTTTATATACATATATAGATTACAGATTGGATTTGAGTAACTTTTCAACGTTATAACGTTACGCTTATAATAATAAAGAGTTTCAAACCCCTTAGGACTATTACGTAAGGGTAACTTACAGATCTTGTTTTAGACAGGTTTGCAGCTCCTCTCGCCACATCCTGACCTGTATTTATAGCGAAAGCATGTGCACTTAGGGTATATAAATGTGTATAAAATCTATAAAAGTAATAAAGAGAAAACACAGTAGAAATATATCTTACTAATGCCTCCCCGCGGTTTCACCCTCGTTCTTAGGATAGAAAAAGACCTATGTGTAATTCAGGTTATAAACTATCAGTGTGTGTGTGAGTCTTGGCATTACCTACATAATGAAACCGAATAAAGAAAACTTAGGTTAATTCTATCTATGTATATAAAAAAAATTATAAAATATATTTATATAATAATCATAAAAATTCAAATAATTATACCATTGACACTAGATTACGTTTGCCTGGTTACTTTGTCACCAAGGATAACGTTTTATGGAATAATTTTCACTCTATAAACTTTTATAAACATAATTGTAGAAAAGGTATACATTAAAGACTTCGAAAAGAAATTATATACCTACCTACATAATAACAAAAACAAAATCAAAAATTTTAAATTTTCGTTTCTTTGAAAAAGCATGCAAGCAAACACTTGATTGAATCTCTAATAATAATATAACCCTGGGGAGTTTGAACGCCCTAATCTCAAGAATTACCATTACGAATTGAAATAATATTTAAGTATTGCTTTATAACATCACGCTACGACTATTACGAGCGGAGCAACAATCGAAAATGTTGTAAAAACGGGGAAGATGTGACACTGTCGAAGTTGCGCGGGTGAGCTAGGTCAAAATGTAATAGAGTAAAATATTGACTAAATCAAATCATTTTTATTTAAATAGTCCTTTACAAGCACTTCTGAATAGTCACTATTAATGCTCGGTTCTGAAAGTTGTTTTTACTGAGTTTTTTATTTATTCCTAATTAAATATGTTTTTCCACTTTGTAATAACTGGTAGCCAAACAAATACTGTCGTAACTCGACATGAAAAGAAACTTTGGTTTGTTATAAAAAGTTGAATTACAAACGTTTTTTTAAGGATTCAGTTATAATGGCCAACCATTCCGAGTTTTCATTCAAAAGAAAAACTTCGAATGGAACCAGCGGAGCTATTACGTAAGAAAATGGTTACAAAGGAACTTGTCCTCTTAAGGAATACGACATACAAGCTACGCGCCCCTGCTTTTCACAGTTAACAGATCATTTAACTGTAATATTTCAACAAATGAACACTAAACATTAAACTATACGACAGACCGGTTGGCTTTGTGGTTAGTGACCCTGACTTTCAAGCTGGTCGTGGATTCGAATCCCACCCAGGAGAAACATTTGTATGCATGAATATGTCTCTTTTTTCTGTATCTGGATGCCATCATCTATATATATATAAGTATGTATTTAAAAATAGTGTATGTAGTATATCAGCTATATGGTTACCGTATATCAAGCTCTGCTTAGTATGGAATCGGCCGTGTGTTAAAAATGTCGCAGGATATTTAATTAATTATTAAAAAAGCTTTCACTTGAATCACTCTATGTATCGACGAACGAACACATTTATTTGTGGAAGCTCACGGACTATTATAACGGTCTACTCTATAGGTAGGTACCTATATAAATTACTAGTTGCCGCCCTGCTCTTTTACCCGCATAGTACCAGTTGCCGTAGGAATAAGAGTATGAAATGTAGTCTGTGTTACTCTCTGGTAATGTAGCTTATCATTGCTGAAAGATTTTTTAAATCTGTCCAGTAGTTAAGACTAGAAAGCGGATCAAACAACACACACATTCTATTGCAATAAAAAACAATATTATTACATTAATAAATATAATATGTATTTCCATATTTGTTCCGATTGTGTGTGTTATCATATTTTATTTATTTTTCTCAAAGTTTTAAATATTACAAATATTTAAAGGCAATTTCAGTGTTTTCTGGCAGTTATGGGTTCTAAGGGTATCTATAACAAATGGTATACCGAATGGTAAGTTATTTGTATCAAAACCTTAACGAGATTTAAGCAACCCTTGTTAAATAAAACGAAAAATCGTTACTCATAACTTGATCATTTGAAGCTATCTATTAAAATCATTTGCTTTGGCGCATGCTATACATACATTATTTAAATTAACTTACATATTATATTCATCTTCCTAACAGTAGTATTTTCAGCATTTCTTACCATTATAAGTGCCCTGTTAAAGCCTTACGAAATAAGTAGCTTTTTTCATGATTATTATACTGTATATTAGGATATAAGATAAAAATATGTGCCTATAAGCTACCGCCTTGGGGTTCTTGTCTTGTCGGATTCTTTTAGTGAAGAAGATAGTCTAGATTTATCAAGGAAAGCTACAGGCTATATAAAATCACGAATCGACCAATAGGAAGGGTGCAAGTATTCTTGCTTGTTAATCTATTTGAGTAGAAATATTTTGTTACTACTTTTTATCCCGGGAAAATGGAAGATCTCCCTGGTGCGCGGGTGAAACCGCGGGGAGCTACTGGTAAAATATAATTGACAATTTGGGAGTATCAATGAAAAATTACAGAAAATCAGTCAGATGAAGTTGCGCGGGACAGCCAGTGACGGATTAAGACTACTTGATGCCCTAAGCAATCCACCCCAGTCGGTGGTCTGGTCGGTTATTCTTTAAACCTAGTTTTTTGAAAATTAGATTTAGAAATGGAAGAGATGCGATAACAATAAATTATTTGGTGCCCTCCCAGTCGTGATGCCCTAGGCAATTGCTTAATTTGTTTACGGGTTAATCCATAACTGGAGACAGCTAGAGTATAGATATAAAGACTATGCTAGTTATAGTGATTCGCATTAAATGTTATCTATTAGCGTCCAACGGGGCATATCGCATTGTCTTATAAATCATTGGCGGCGCAGGCGCAGGCGCAGGCGGCACTTACTCGTTTCATTTCTTCATGCCGTGTTCACACGCTTCTAACTGTCACTTATTGGATCTATGTTATGTTGTACGATTTTAAAGCCGACTGTAGACTTAGAAACAATATAAATATATAGTAGGTATTATAATTAATATATTTATGAAAGATTAGATGTTTGGAACAATGTAAATTTTGGAAACATGAACATGGGGTAGGTATCGTTTATCCCCGTATTCCGGGAACGGAAGATAGGCCAACTTACCATATTTAGGGACAATTTCTTATATAATCTATGCTACTATTACAAAGCTGAAATGTTTGTTTAAACTCGCTAATCACAAAAACAATATAATAATTTTTCAATTCGAGCCTGTAGGCTCGAATTGAAAAATTATTACATTCAGTAATTTACTTATTCCTTACTAAGGTTAATCGTATTAATATTATAAACTGTCAAAGTGTGTGAGAATGTAAAAATGGATCATGTGTGTTCTTCTTTCACGCCTGAACGCCCAATGGGATCGCGATGATATTAAGCAGTTAGATTATGTTTTGGAAAAGGCTTTTGTGGTTTTAGTATAAGAACGATAATTATGTATATTGTTATTTAGATCATAAATAAAATAAAATATAAATAAGAATAACACATAGAATACTTTTTGTATCGGGAAAATTGAAGATCCGCGGAGGCCACTAGTATTCTATAGTAGTTCGCGACAAAATGTTGCTCAGTCTGTAGCCACCTTTATGTTCTAGACAAGTTTACGATAATGTATGAAAGTTTAATGTCTGTGCTGTGTTACTAGGTTGTACCGACGAATAAGACGTTTCTATAAGATTTCTGAAGACACTGGAACACGTGGAAAAACTTTCTTTAACTGCACTTTTAAGAGTATATCTATACTTATAATAAATCTGTAGAGAAGTCAATTCTGTACATGAAATATATTTTCAAAATAACTATCAGGGGGTGATACGTGATCGATACTGATGCCAAAAATGCAATCAGTAAATTTTTTGTCTGTCTGTCTGTCTGTATGTTCCTTATAGAATCAAAAACTACTGGACGGATTTTAACGAAACTTGGTACAATTATTCTTCATACTCCTGGGCAGGTTATAGGATACTTTTCATCACGCTACAATCAATAGGAGCAGAGTAGTGAAGGGATATTTTGGGAAAACGGGAGAAGTTACTCCATTTTTTAAGCTTCCGTCGCGTGTGCAGCCTTAATGGTTAAAGTTACATAGAAATTATGTATGACGGAAATATTCTACATAAAATTTTCTAAAAAATATCCCGCAACAGCATATGTCTATCTTTTATAGTTAACTCAGAATAACACGTGTAACTCCTGATAGCTTAGCAGTTCGGAGCATTCTGATTGTATTTGTTTACTCTTACGTTTATAATACACTCACTCATCCCTAATTAAAAAAAGTTAACATTATTACCTATTTAATAAAAAAGAACCATAGAAATCGGTATAGAAACATAGATACCAAAATTATAGATGAAATAAGCCATCGCGTCGTCACACGTGAATACTAAATCATGCTATAAGTAAGGATTATTTTTAAACGACTTAAAAAAAAAGGAGGAGGTTCGAGGAACGAAGTCGCGGGTTAAAGTTTAGAGTTAGCCCAAAGAAACTATTCCACGCGAACGAAGTCGCTGGCAGAAGCTAGTTGATAAATAAAATTGTGCATATTAGAACGTGCCTTCTTATTTTGTATGTTGTTCTGATTTAAATAATTGAAACAGTATTTATAAGGTACCTACTTATAATTTAATAGACTAACTACAGACCCCCGGATCCGCTATAAATATAATTTCTGAAATCAAATCAAAATGAAATCAAATAAGTTAACTCGAACAATGAAGAAAACGTATTTTATTTAGTTCTGTTCGTAAACAAGTATGTAACTTAACTATTTGTTGTAATCATGATAGATAAGTAAAAGGCAATTTTGGGATACATAAAATTTCATTGACGATAAAAAAATCACTGAAAATATTTACAGCAGTAAGATTTCATTAAAACTTAAGTTCTAGGACAAATTTTCTATAGAAGCCATTCAATACGCTGAGCCGTCGTTTTCAAAAACATGGCTGCTCTTTTTTATAGCTTCATACAACTTATCTATAGAAAAACATTTATTTATTCTCACATTACCGTTGATTCAGCTTTCATAGGAATTCCAAACGGGATTCAAAGGAAATTCAAAAGATATTAATGATGACGAGGCATGGGTATAGCGCTCGTTCTATCAGGACTAATATTATTATTGTTAAAGAAATTGTTAAAACTTATTTTGAAAAGAGTAATTGCTGAGTTTATTGTCGGCTCTTCTCAGCAAAAGCAACCTTCCGAACCGAGCATTAGAGTCGACGTTTCATAAGTGCCTGTGAAAGCCTAATTGAATTAATCAATTTATTTCATTTCATTTCATTCAATCAGCTTTCGTCACGTGGTTTAACTCGTATTCCCGAGGGGTCTTACATTTTCCCGAGCTATGAAATATCCTATATACCTTTCAAGCCGCCGTCCGTTTGAATTCCACCCAGGACAAACATTTGTATGAATGAACATGTCTGTTTATTCTGTGTCTGGATGTAAATAAATATCTATATATATAAGAGTGCATTAAAAAGTAGTACCTACATATATGTACCAACCTAGTATATCAGCTATATGGCTACCATATTGCAAGCTCTGCTTAGTTTGGAATCAGATTGGCCGTGTGTGAAAAATGTCCCAGGATAGGTATTTATTTATAATATATTCATACCAGTATACATACACCGATATATAACAGTACACCAAATTTCAAAATCCCTTCATCCATTCTCGCGTGAAAGAGTAATACATTCATACATCCAACTTTCTATAGATGTATTTTCTTCACTTCTCTTGCCCTCGATCGTCGAACGCGCCACTCAGAGCGATATCGTAACGTTATCGCCATTTGCGTGTAAACGTGTCAATGGAGCATTATAAATCGGTTTAAACTGTCTTTAAAGACGATTAGGGGAGTGCCACGACGTTATGCTAGCTATTTTTGGCATCACACAATATTACAGTGGTAAAATTTTAGCACAATTTTTTATTTTTTTTTACATACTTTTTTTATATTTGTAATGCATATGTTTTTTTGTAATCATTTTTAATTATTTTTTTTATTTTTTTTTTTGCTTCTGTAATGTTGTGTGAATGTCCAAATAAATGCTTTCTTTCTTTCTTTTCTTTCTTTCTATATAAATGTACTTAGCCTATAGGTACCTATATATTATGTACTTATTTATCGATAGAAATTTATGTCATTGAAACCTACATCCTATCCTACTTCCAACTAATATTATAAATGGGAATCTTTATGAGAATGTATGGATGTCTGTTTGTTACTCTTTCACGATTGGATCGTGTTGCAATTTGACACAGAGATAGAATATATTCTGTAATAACACATAGGCTACATTTTATGAAAATAGACGATCTCCTGGGAACGCGAGAAGTAACTATCTGTTACGCTTTCACGGTAAATCCACCGAAACGTTTTGATGATACAAATATAGACTAGAGCTAAGGAATGGAGATAGACTACTTTTATCCCGGGAAAGTTAAACGTCGCGTCGCCGAGGAAGGCGGGTGAAACCGCAGGGCGAAAACTAGACATATTGTAAATGGAAAATTTTGTGAGGACGGGTGGATGTTTGTTACTTTCACGCAACAGTATAATAGCTAATCTATTTATTTGTCAGGAAATAAAATGTTCCCGGAACGCGGGTGAAACCACGGGGCGAATACTACTAAGCGATTCTTTAAGCGAAGGTACACTACATGTAATTGAACTTTTTTACGTTGTATTAAAATTCAAATTGCATTGTACATGGTAATTAGTATAATATCTTAGTAAATATCTACATTAGCATACTCCAGTATGGCATAGCATACAAATAAGATTAAGTAAAAAAAACTGTAAGCTTAGAAAGGCGTAAGATTAAAGTTACAGTATGACTAGCAATATATAATCTACACTAATATTATAAAGAGGAAAGATTTGTATTTTTGTATGTAAGGAATAAACTCAAAAAGTACTGCACCGATTTTAATCATTCTTTTTTTTTGATTAGAAAGCTACATTATCACTGAGTAACATAGGCCATATTTTATCCCTGTATTCCCACGGGAACGGAAACTACGCGGGTAAAACCGCGCGGAGGCAGCTATATATAATATGTTCTGTAACATCATACTGGTTACGGACGGAAATACCCATCGAAACTAATAACTTAAATGCAAAAGTCACTGTTTGTCCGTCTTTAACATAATTAATCTACAGATCAATTAGACTTGTAGAATAAACATAGAAGTACATTGAAATATATTAGCTACTTCTTTCCATAGAATTACCAATTCCACGCGAGCAAAGTCACGTGAGAATAATTCATACTTGAACCTTTTACAAAGGTGCTACCATAGACCAGTAAGTTACATCAAAATCAATATATTAAAGACTAGTTGCCTCCCCGCGGATTTACCCGCGTAGTTCCCATTCCCATGGGAATACAGGGATAAAATATAGCCTATGTTACTCAGTGATAATGTAGCTTTCAAATGAAAAAATAATTATTAAAATCGGTCCGGTACTTTTTGAGTTTATTCGTTACATATAAAAATACAAATCTTTCCTCTTTATAATATTAGTGTAGTACGTAAGTATAATGCTCACAAAGAGCAATTCGGTAAGCATGTTATTTTCATCTAAGACAAAAGACGATAAGGAATAAGCTAGTCTTGTTATTCACGAGAAAAATCATATTTACATTTTTACGTAAACAAAGTGAGACGTAATAAATTTAGATCGTTTTATAGGTCCAAAGGTGTAAACAGATAAAGGTACTACGCAGTAATTGACAATATTATCACGACGTTTTATTCCGTCTCATATAGTAAGGACACTGATTAAGGTGGCTCGAACGAATCCCAACATCCCAAGTCTCAAGTCAAATCGAAAGTTCTACCATTAGAATTCAGAAAGCACCTCATACAAACTGCTTTGTTATTATGTAAATAACACATTAGCATACCCAAAAATAGAAAGACAAAGAAAAACCACAAAGAAACTCCATCTAACTTCAGTTTCAGCCATCGACGTATAGCGATAGACAAGAACGTTCATGTAAAACATTTGTTTAAAAACTGGTAAGAGTTAGAACTAAAGTTCGCTGCAGCGCTGTATAAAGCTGTGTCAACTAACCAAACTATTTTAAAAGATACAGCGCTAGATTGCTTAGAGTATAGTTTTCTCGCGACCAAAACGTCGTAAGCGCCGCAAATTTCATGGCGCTTACGCGTTTCGTTCAGTTAACTACACTAAGATGTCGTCCCTATAGAGTTCACACCGCAGATGTGACACATCTTTTTTACCTTCTAAACTTCATTAGAATAAAACTCGATTTCAAAATGTATTATATTAATATTAGGGGGGCCTAGTGCGGATTGGCGGACTTCACATGGCTTAAATGAGTACTCAGAGGTACGGGCCAGGGCTTGAATTAACATAAAACAATTATTCAAAATATCAAACTATCACTACTAATTAAAAACTCATTAACAATTAATCAAATTAAAACCTTTCTAAAAAACATATCAAGTCTGTGTTCAGTTACATATTTTTACCTACAACCAGTTTTAAGGGAACATCTGCACGTTTTAGTATATGATTGTAGAATGGCGTGGTATTTAAATAGATAAATTGTTTTTCTACTCTGGAATTACGGAATTATCACCTATTAATTCACTTAAACAGGTAGTAATTTTACTTAGTTGACTACTGACTAGTTATTTTCGTCCAGGGTCTACTTTGATTCGGATTATCGTTGTTATTAACGCTGCTCCGTGCGCACCCGCACTGAATGAATGTCGAAGCCACACTAAAGTCGGGTGTGGGGACTGCAGTTCAGTTGAGTTGATAAAAGCGAGTGTTCGGAACGCCCTATCTAGTACGTAGTACATATATATCGATGGTTTCAGCAAACATCGTCTCCGATTCATAACAAAAGTAATAAAATCAACTAAATTCGCAATTGGAACAACCTCGCATGCGCGAGCGCACTCTTGTACGTGTGTGTGTGCATCCGGCGAGGGTACGTCACCTTGACTCGAGGCCCCACGGGGTACAGCAGCCGTCCTGCTCTCGCGCTCTCGTAGCCGCCACGTACGAGCGGGACGGGACACCCGCGTAGACGCTTTCAGAAATGCTACGCGGCTTATTCGCGTCCGCCATTTTGTTATTCCTTTTGTCGATGTGACCCGATGTTATTTAGGAGCCTTTTTAATTTATGATGCATTGCTTGCGACGGCTCATCGTATCACACGTTTGTATTACAACGTTCTACGGTTTATTTAAGTCTACGAAGACAATTATATCATTTAAAAATAAAACTTGATCAGCATTTATGGAATTCGAAACAAAAAGAATGAAACAGTAAAACCAAAGTCATTCTTTATAGGTATACAGCAAGCTAAGGCAAACATGACATTAATGAATTACGCATTTGAATATTGAATAATTGAATACATAATAAATTATCTCTGTACTATTAAAGATAAGATAACGGAATGTGAAACTGCTTGTGAACGATCAATGCATTAGATGTAACACTAAACTTGAGTCAATCACAAACAAGACAATATGATAGACAAAAAGCGGTTATATAACACAAAGTCATTTATATACGTATTTTGACATAACCTGAAATTTATCGATAGAAACTTTTCGATACTAGTAACGCCATCTCTCGAGTAACTTGGTAGTCTCGCAAGGTTACAAACCCGTAACTGAGGTGCAGCTATTTATATCCCTACGGTAGGTTGCCCAACTAATTTAGTTCAGGTATTATATTAAAATCATATTATATATGTATGTTGGAAGTTTATTTTCGACTCGGCCAGTGTACAGACGCTGATAAATGTTTTTGTGTTCAATGACCTAACAGTATATTATGTGCCACAAAAGGTTGGCTGCGGACTTCGGCTCTATTCGTGATAACGTAATTATGTTCGGGGAGCTTCGGGTATGTAAAACAAATGAACCGACAGCTAAATGGGATTTTGTGTTACTATTACGGGATTTGTACGATTCAGTGAAGTTTTTCCTTCCTTGCCTATGTTAAATTAGCTTTATATTACCTTTAGTTAGCATTTAAGTATAAATCCTACTAATATTATAAACTAGCTGCCTCCGCGCGGTTTTACCCGCGTAGTTCCCGTTCCCCTGAGAATACAGGGATAAAATATAGCCTATGTTATTCGTAGATAATGTAGCTTTCGAATGGTGAAAGAATTATTAAAATCGGTCCAGTACTATTTGAGTTTATTCGTTACATACAAAAATACAAATCTTTCCTCTTTATAATATTTGTAGGTATCGATAGTATATATCCAAAAGTTTGAGATTTTGCATGGATGTTTATTACTCTTTTACGCCAAAACGGCTGATGGGATCGCGATGAAATTTGGCAGACAGCTAGAACATATTCTGGAATAACACATAGGCTACTTTTTATCCTGGGGAAATTTAAGATCTCCTGGGAACACGGGGGAATCCACGGAGAGGCACTAGTCTGCTAATATAGTAGGTACATACTTCCGCGAGACATTGGTAGACGTCATTTTCATTAAACTAACCGCGACAAAGTAAGGGCATAGTTAGTTTAAGTGTTCGACGCACGAACAAGGTTATTTATTGAGAAACTGAAAATAGTTTGTGCGGATTCAGAATTGATTAAAAAAAAAGAGTAATTTACTTATATTTACAGATTTTTGACATAAGCAAAGGGATGTTAAAGATTTTCTTTATGGTGTGTCTGTCTATATACTATATGAATGAGTATTGTAATTTTTTTTTACAGCACAGCGATGGCAAACAGGCATACATCCCCACTTGATGGGAAGCGGTTACCGTAGCCTGGTAACCTGATCTACATGGTTGTATGTATGTTGAGTGTAAGGTAGTTCTCGACCGAATGAATAGATTTTGATGTATGATTAAACTTTATCGATATTAGCCATGATTCAAGAAAGACTGTTCAGTCATTTGATTACATCTGTTTTTAAGTCAATTCGTGGATAGTAATCATATTAAAGGCAATTTGAGAATCATTTAAATTTTTTTTATATGTTTAATACCTATGTTTAAAATTGTTTTATATTTCGCAATCTGTTTCTGTAAACATTGAACATACGTTTAGATATTCACTATAAAAATATGTGGCTCCCCGCGTACCCGGGAGATCTTCTATTTTCCCGGGATAAAAAATACCCTATATCCTTAATCAGGGTCTAGACTATCTGTGTACCGAATTTAATTTAAATCGGTTCAGTAGTTTTAGCGTGAAAGCGAGACAGATAGCCAGAGTTACTTCGCATTTATAATATTAGTTAGGATTAGGTTATATAGTCCAAAATTATGTATTACATGATAGCCCAGCAAAAGCTCGGGGGTGGATTTAATACCTTGAAGGGAACCGTCCCTTCAACGGACGGTGTAGGTGGTTATGTGGGACGCTCCTCTGCTGAGAGAGGCTTTGCTTCGGGTACTACAAAAAATCACCTTATACCGTTTGTCTTCTTCATAGCTCGATTTATTCATAGATATTTGTTACCTTCTCATGTTATATAGATAATGTATCGACACTAGCCTTGTAATAATCTCATCGTGTTTGAGATAAAATGAAGGTTTTGTCCTTCTAAAAATCAAGATAGACAGATAATAATGGACCTTCAAAGACCGAAAACTCTAAACTATTGATATACAAAAATTATTATAATTATGTAAGGAAATCAATATTTATCTTGCAAAACTGATAAATTATCTTAATAAATATACGAGCTTCAGTCGCGTTGTTTCCGTAGGAGTACGGGGATAAAATATAGCCTATGGTATTCCCTGATAATGTAGCCTTCCATTGGTGAAGGAATTATTCAAATCAGTCACATAGTTTCGGAGCCTATTCGTTACAAACAAACAAAAACCAAACCTTTCCTTGTTATAATATTAGTGTACATTGATTTAGGGTTTTAGTAACGTTTTTAAAATTAATTGTTCTAGATTATTTACATATCAAGACACTATATCACTATGTATCAATAAATATTTGAAATCAAAATTTGTATGTGTTTAAAAAACTACAAATAATCTAAGCTTGGCATATTTGATCGCGATCCCTTCTGCCGTTCTGACGTGGAAGAGTAACAAACATACATTCAAACATTCGCATTTATAATATTAGTAGGAAAGTATTATATAGGAAATTTTAGTACTGGTTATATAGATACAAATATACAAACAGAAATTCCCAAATGATTGTATTTTATCGCAATGAGTAATCAATACAAACATTAGAAGACTCCTTATGTATCTTTCTCGGAAATCGTTTGGTCCAGTAAATTGCATGACGCATGCGTTTCAATAATTTAATGAGAAATCTGGATCTCAATTTACATCGTACCGTATGAAAACAACAATAAATATTTGTAAATATATCTCAGTGAATATCGAAGGAATGGATTGACTTATGTAAAAGGGAAATAATGATTGAAATTTTACTCACTTATTAATCACTACATATTATAAAACAAAGTCGCTTTTCGCTGTCTGTCCCTGTCATCTTAAATCTTTAAAACTACGCAACGGATTTTGATGCAGTTTTTTTTTGTAGATAAGAGTGACTAAAGCGGAAGGTTTTATATACAATACATGCATATTATGTTAGAGAAACACTGTCAATTTTGGAGGTTTCTAATGTGATGTATAAGCATTGCACCCGTGCGAAGCTGGGACGGGTCGATAGTAAGAGATAAATGCAAAGTTGCAAACTGATCATAAGGAGATGGGACGGGTCTCACGTATCGTATAAATATTAGAACCGATCCATAAAACGGGTATTTTTATCCGCATTATCAATAATGAGAGTACTTAAATCCACCTAATATTCATATTCAAATACTACTGGCTTCCCACGTTCCCAGGGGATCTTTATTTCCCCGGGATTAAAAGTAGCCATGTCCTTTCTCAGGCTCTAGACTATCTGTGTACTAAATTTAATCGCTTTCGTAGTTTTAGCTTGAAAGCAAGACAGTAAGATAGACAGAGTTACTTTCGCATTTATAATATTAGTTAAGATGCCTTCGGCATAAGGCATGTGAAGTCCTCAATCCGCACTTGACCCGCGTGGTGGACTATGCCCTAAATTCCCTCGTTGTTAGGGGAGGCTCGAGCTCCTCGGTGGAGACGTATAAGTGTGCCTAAATATTGTTATTGGTGATAACCGTTAAATTTAATGTAAATAAATAAATGAGCTGATGATGATGATGAAGTACTTATAAATAGTCCGACTCTGGTGATTGGTTAGGATGCTATGGTTAAATAAACCAGTTTTAGGAACAATTTCGTTTACCATATTACTGGTTAGCTGAAAACTTTAAAGGCGATATTAAAAACATTCGATGAATATAATATAGGATGTACCTATATTGGCATGTGCATTTTGATGAAACCATGTGTGTTGCCAAGATTTATATAAAAACAAATCCCTACTAATCTTATTAATGCGAACGTTATTCTGTCTGTTACGGTTTTACGACTAAACCACTGATGTTTAGAACTTGGGAAAGGACATTAACTATCTTTTTAATACAGTTGCTCAAAAAGTGGTGTATTGCAGGGACGTATAGCGTTCGGAAAGTGGGCTATTACACACTAGTGCTTTATTTTTACCATTCCCGAACTCGTGCGTGCATCTTTTCCAACTGTCAAAATAATGTCTATTAAAAAGAAAAACCAACCATGAAGGTTTTACTAAAGAGTTTTTATGATTAATACACATACGTATATTTTTAAAAAGAAGCTTGTAATTTATCTCAATATCAGATTTAATGATTTAGGTTAGGTTTCATTTCATCTCATTACATATCATTTTCATTTCATATCAATAAAAAAAATATACTGAAGACTAAGCTGTATAGATAGTTCCCTTTGCCTACCAAAATGGGCGAAGAAAAAAAAACTCTGTTTATAAAATGGCGCCAACCGTATGCGCCATTTTCCAGAAATTTTCATTGCGTGT
Source organism: Thyatira batis (assembly GCA_905147785.2). Taxonomy (NCBI): domain Eukaryota; kingdom Metazoa; phylum Arthropoda; class Insecta; order Lepidoptera; family Drepanidae; genus Thyatira; species Thyatira batis. Next base: position 824,512 of record LR990499.1, read on the forward strand.
TTAGTTTATTGTGTTTTTATTGTTTTATTAAATTGCTTTATTTTTTCGCAACTGTATTAAAAATAGTCGTTCAGTACACTTGCGGAACCGTCATTGCAACTTGTTCCGACTGCCAACCCTCGCCTTCGGCTGCGCCGCGGCTCGGGTAGTCATTCGTCGGAACTCTTTGCAATAACAGCCTTTCCGCACTTGTAACGAAATATACTATTTATCCTAGGAAAGTTTAAGGTACCCCAGGAATACTGGTGCAACCGTGGGGCGGAGGCAAGTTGCTTGATAATTAATTAAATTCTTAAGGACATAAACATTAATGTGAAAGTAACGAAGAAAAACAGACAATTTCATTATAAAAAAATGTTGGACATTTACAAATAATCTCAGAAAGTACCTAATCAACTAATTAAAAAAAAAAGTTATCCTGTTAGAAAACTACACTTTACCCGAGTGGCACATACATTACAGGTCATTAAGTTATCGGGAAACACTGGTGAAACCGCAGGAAAGCAGCTAGTTGTTTCACAAAACACAGATGCACGTGGAAATATATATCAAGTTTATAAGCACACGTTCCACCTATGGTAAATAGTACTTGACATTAAGCATTGAGTGAAAATAGCATTTTTATTCAAATTGCCTTTTACAAGCACTTCTGAAGTATCTTGGCCCTAATACCGGTTTCGACGAGAAGAGCCGGCAATAAAGTTATATATACGTATAATAAACTTAGATTTATTATTGGAGATATAACAATTTATGGTGTTATTGGATGCTATTGGTATATAGCTATAATCTTATCAGCTTGTATACGTCTCTACGGCAGGAGCACGAGCCTCCCCTAACAACGAGGGGGTTTATCCTGTAGTCCACCACGCGGGCTCAGACTTCAGTGCGGTGGTCCCCGCATACATCTTAAGCATGCAGTTTTCCTTACGATATATGTCTCCACCGATAACCAGTGGTGTGAATCTGTAGGTAAGTATTTTTAAACTCAGATGTGCTGGGATTTTAACACGCAGCCTCATCACGGTAAGTGGGTTCGTCAGCTTTTGATACACTACGGCTATTTTCTACAGTACCTAATATAATAAAATTTAATGATTTGATTTTTTCGTTCGTTTTTATTGAATTGTAATATTTATTTATACTATTGTTAGTAGGTAACTGCTGAAAATATAGAGAATTGAATAGAATAAAATACTGGACTAAGAAAAATATTTTAACTTTCTATGTTACTTCAAAGAAGTATTCAGAAATGTCTCTCTTCAATTTGCATTTGCAAGTATTAGCAATGTATACAACTTGGTCGGCGTCGTGGGACCTAAGTTAATAAATTTAAGGACCGACTAAATTTCTAGTTCTTAGAATGCAAATAAATATAGCCAGTATATGTAATTAAAACTGCTATAAGTTTTATTACTTAGTTTTATTTTAAATGTTAGTGGCTTCACATTTATCAAAGGTTCAGCCAATTTCTACTTAGATTATGTTCTGAATTAACTTACAAATACATATATAGTTCAGAAAAAATGCCATTTAAGGCAAATATATCTCTATAATTCAATTTTAAACCCCGGAAACATTTCAAAACCTTCGAAAACGCCGTCATCAAAACCATCCAGCAGTTCATAATAACAATAACGTAAGGTAATCAAAAATTATTCAAATAGGCCTCAATAAAGCACTTATGAATAGTCACTATTAATGCTCGGTTCTGATAGTAGTTTTTACTGAGAAGAGCCGGCAATAAACTCAGTAATTACTCTTTTCAAAAACCAACTTACATCTAATACAATAGTGATTTTTACAAAATGTGAAATAGCTTGCTATAGAAGAGAAGAGTAGAATTTCAGTTATATATAACCTTTAATTAATCAGTTACAATATATAATAAAAAAAAACCGGCAAAGTAACTGAAAATGCCGCGTATAATTCTGAACGTGGTCATTGACCTCGGGTTATTGAACTTTCGGTCTGTGTTACGGTTCTAACTAATTTAAAGGGGGGGAGTGGGGGGGGGGGGGGGGGGGGCATTTTGTCAGAGCTCGCGATTAATTGCTCCAAGGGTTCAGTAACTGTTGATAAATGTGACCTCATGTCTAATTCTGTCCACGCAGGTTCGATGTCTGGTTAATAGCCCATTAATATTATATGTGTATGCTTGTGAAAATTACGCTTGTAGGAGAAATGTGATGTTTAAGATATGTTTATGATGTTGAAAGTCGGGGGACGGTAGCTAGTGCTATATAAGAGCTTGTTTGTTTCCTTGAACTCGCAAATCTCAGGAACAACTGGTCTGGTAAATTCTTTCAGAGTTACATAGCCCTTTTATCGTGGAAGGCTATAGACTATATATCATCACGCTATGACGAATACTAGCGGAGTATCAATCAAAAATGTTGCAAAAACGGGCAAGTGACGCTAACCTTTATTAGGGTATGCGAGGGTCAACTAGTTGAATATAAATTTACAAAATTAGAGAACGGAATGATTTATATAATGCTAAAAATTATACACTCTATATATATGTGTATATTTAATATAACTTTTTTTTGCTGAGTTACACTTTATAAACCTTATAACAGCCAACTTGCTGTGTTAATAGAATATAAGATATGTCTATATAATATGATTATTTTTGGATGTAGCTGTGAATCTAGTTAATTAAATAAATTATTATATTTGACCACTGAATTATCAGAAAAGGTCTGTAAATCAGAATCTCAAAATTTCATTCCCAAATCAGTGTACCAGAGCTTTGACCTTAAGGGCCCATTCGGAGCCTAAACACACAAAATGGCGCTCAGCAGTAAACACAAACAAAGAACATTTAAACAACAAATTAATATAAAACGTACACAAAGTGTTTGGTAACCAAGTGACCTAAATATAAACAATGGTAGTGGACGTCACTTCCTTTTAGTCAAGAGCTGTTGTAAGTGTTGTAACAAACAATTGTTTGAAACACCTAAATGAAATGATGTATCAAGAATATCGATACTTAAAAATATTAATCAAACTTTAAATTAAAAGCACTCTTAAGTTCCTACTACTTACACAAGTTGTATTTTTTCAACGTAAATGGTTGCAATGACAAAACAAACGAAAATACTGATACAACTTAAGGTATGCCAAATAATATTTAAGGAATCCTCTCAATTTTACATGGATCCCATTATTAGGCCTGAATATTGAAAAGGAAATCGGTTAGAAATAAGATCTATTTACATGTAAAATTCTCGTGTCACAATGTTAGTTACCATACTCCTCTGAAACGATCTGCTTAAATTAAAATGTAAAATGTTTTTTATTCAAATAGGCCTTCACAAGCACTTATGAATAGTCAGACTCTAATGCTCGGTTCGGAAGGTTGGTTTTGCTGAGAAGAGCCGGCAATAAACTCAGCAATTTTACTCTTTCCAAAACAAACTTGGATTTATTTACATTTCAAGGAATTAGTCTCACTGACAATGTTCGGGTTTTGGCTTAGGCCGGTAAGGGCAGAAAGGAGAAAAATAACAATCATATGAGAATCTGCTTGGAAATTCATTTGAAACGCCTCCTCGCCTTTTCTTATAGGGTCGGTTATTAGTCATTAGCGACCTGCACGAGTTTCCTTATCGAAAGCTAAAGCTCATAGCTGTATATGAAAGCATCGCCACCGCAATCGAAGCTACTTAAAATAACTAAGATATTAAAATTTGCTTGAGCTTTCATTTAGATATTTTTTTATGGATTTTTAGCCCCACCCATAAGCAGATCCTGAATTGAGCTGTTTAGGAAAACATGATATAATTAAAAATACCGTAAAAAGTTCCAAATAATAAAAAAATGGTATGTCTATTTCAATGGCAGAATCAAATAAACTGATGGTAACGTAATCTGTGGGAGAAATAATCTTCTTTTCATGGTAGTAGGTACAACATAAAAATATCCTTACATATCATATAAAAGAAAGTCCCCGCCGCCTCTGTCTGTCTCTCTGAATCCGATGAACACAAAAACTACTGAACAGATTTTCATGCGTTTTTCATCAAATTACGGAGTATTTCATGGGGGAGGTTTTTATGTATCAATGTTTTGTATAAATCAGTTGAAATATGACAATAATTATATCGAAGATGTCGGAAAAAATAATAACGTTTGACATAAGCATCAGTCGCTTCCATTCAACAATATTCATATTTATGACAGGACAACGTCTGTGTCCGGTCGACTAGTTAGTAATAAATACTGAAAATCACATTTAGAAGTACTATTGAAGTTCAAAAAATAACTACTACTTGACCCCGACGTGATTTGAACACGCAACCTTCTGATCTGGAGTCAGACGCGCTACCGTTGCGCCACGGAGTCGATGTCACAAACATCTCAAATTTTCGATTACTAGATAACTCCCAATGTAAGTTTAAAAAACTAGGCAGGTATAAGGGATGGTAAGAGTTTTAGAATACTGCACCCTAATATATTGGGTTTAAGCTCTATTATAAACTAACTAGTTGGCCTGCGCAACTTCGTTAGCGACATTTCCCCGTTTTTGCAACATTTTTCATCGATGCTACGCTCCTATTGATCGTAGCGTTATGATGTATAGGTTATAGCCTTCCTACATAAATGGGCTATCTAACATTGATAGAATTTTACAAATCAGCCTAGTAGTTCCCGGGATAAACGCGTGCAAGCAAACAAACAAACTCTTAAGCTTTATGTATTAAGCTCGTAAGTTATTTTTACTATAAAAGCTTTGTTAAACTTTTCATCTCTATCACATACATTGGCATAACTTAGATTGTAACTTAAATACAAAACATAGATTTAGCATTACTACGGCAACTATACACAGACATTTCACAAAGTAATCGTTTTTGTAACTACGTGTCATATCATTTAATATTTTGTAATAAATTATTAATGTTTAAAACTTTTAATACACGGCCATGATGACGCAACTATATAACTTTATAGACGTTTCCTATAATAAAACAACATATAGTCGGATTAATAATTCGAGTCAAAAAAATGACAAGTGCAACTGTCACTGATACAAAAAAGGGTGACCCGCTACAATAGTGATGTTCGGCAGTTTTGTTCTTTAGTATCCGATACATAAATCTAGTCGAAAATCCCAAAATTTCATTTTTTTAAAACTTAATTTGAATTTAATTGAAACTAAAATTAAATAAATAAAATCGAATAAATGTTATTAATTTAATTAACCTAACATAGGCTAATCATCCAATTCATGTTTAATTAAAAAAAATGAATAAATGTACGAATAAATATAATTTATTTGTCCAGTACCTACCCGTACAAATAGTCACTTCCAAAACAAAAAGGGGTCCATAGCGTGACAAGTGATGACTATAGTTCTTCCAATAGCCAAAAACAAATAATATACATAAGAGTAATATTTAATTACCTACCGTGTATGACTTCTGTTTTATTACCATAAATTACATATTTTTATTTATATAAAGGCATTCTGACATTGATAAAAAAAAAGGAAACTCTAGTCGAGTTTCCTTTGCCCTTAGCCGACTTTTAGTTGTAAAAATTCGAATCTACCACCACATATATTTGGGACTAAAAGCCTGCAACACTGGAAATGTCATTTCTCTGCCTACAATGAATAATCTGAGTATAGTCACTATTAGTTAAAGTATTTTTTATCAGTTACATAATTTTTTGAATCTGATTAGTACTTTCGCTGATTACTAGTAATATCAAAACTGAAATATTTAAACTATACATCTCGTTATATAAAGTAAATATCATAAATCTATCAATATAAAGGTAGACTACATAACATACTTCAACCAACTTATATTTATATACAAGACTTAAACATTCACATATAATTGAAAGCTAATCATTTTTATATTATATATCATCTGAAAGCCCGGTTGGCTTTGTGGTTAGTGACCCTGACTTTCAAGCCGCGGGTCGTGGGTTCGATTCCCACCCAGGACAAACATTTGTATGCATGAATATGTCTGTTTGTCCTGTGTCTGGATGTAAATATCTATATAAGTATGTATTTAAAAGTAGTATATGTAGTATATCAGCTATCTGGTTACCATAACACAAGCTCACTTTGATGCTTAATTTGGAATCAGATTGGCCGTGTGTGAAAAATGTCCCAGGATATTTATTTATTTATATCTCTGAAAAACCAGAAACAAAACATAACAATAATAATACATAATACATACTATCGCCGAATCAAATCAATAACCTAATAAATAAATTTGCCAACAATTTCCCTCTTTAACATCCTTTATTAAACGTACTGTAACATTACTGTAACTTGCACATTAATATCGTCTTTAAATCATTTATTTCCATAAAAATTTCCATATAACACGACGCGTGTAATCAAAGATGGCCGCCGTTCGCCGTGCGCCCGCGCAGCCGGACGTGACGTCACGGCTTCATGAATGGCTCTAGTGTCGATGACACGCCGCATTGCATATAAATATATACAGACTGCTTTATCTTACTGTATGTATGTTGGTTTGTATGTTTGTTGAACTTACTTGCTATAGTTATGTTTATTGAATATATTTTTATTATACACAAGCTAAGTAGGAATTATATTGTGCCCGAAAAAATGACTGATGGAATCATTTTTATCAATTTAGCTAATCATTTATGATAATAGGACTATGTAAGTCTATTAGAAGTGTATCCGCTATATTAAACACGTTTTTCAAGTTTATGCCCTTTACTAGGTTTTCTAACAAATCTTCTTTAAGCCCTCATTTGCACGAGAGTATTTTTACCGGACGTTAAAAAGCGTTCAAACACATAAAAGGGTATTTCCAAGTGGGTACCATAATATGCTCTATTTCCAACGACCAAAGATGAAAATGCAACACCGTTCGATAAAAAAGCGCCGCGTTTTAAAAACGCTGTCGTGCGAACATAAACATGGGAATGCATTTGTTGTATATGAATGCTTTTTAATGGACGTTAAAAAAAAATCTCGTGCGAATGGAGGCTAAGGCTACAGAATAAAATAATAACGAATAATAACCAAGTTTATGAGGGTTAACACATTATTGCTTATCAGCATCCAATTTACAACTAAAATAGTACCTTGATATAGTATTTTGGGCTTTTTACAGTGCGGTAAATAATGTAATTCGATAACTGATAAACATTTTTAGACCGCGACCGTACGTGTGGGACGAACAAAGCTTCCCTGTGAGATGTTTTATCAAATTCTACTCATAATGTAGGAAGCAAGCAAGTAGGTACATCTACAAATGAAACTTTCAAAGTGTATGATAAGCTAGTTTTAATATAAACTTAACTAGGTAACTCTAATAAATAAAGAACAAACAAATTATTTGTAAATGTATGTACCGATGTATCTATACCTATAAGTTATAAGTAATATTTTATTGTTATCACTGGTGTCAATAAATTTATTAGAATCTTTTTAATACATTAGCATACATTCATAAAATCTATACAAATATAAAATAATAATAAATAAAAAAATTATACCTATTTCCCATATTCACGCCGTAACCTGAGAACGACGCAACCAAAGTGGTTTTTTTGGGTCATAAAATATACATAATGGAGTCCAAAACTGGTTCATATGAAAAGAATACCTGAAAACTTCAAGCAGATCCATTGGCAACTCGTCCAAAAGTTAGTAACCTATAAAACCATCAAGTAAAATCTACTACGCAGTTGTTTCTCGACAAAACGGCAGACGATTTACAATCGATATATGATACATCTGTCTCATCTGTCTGCAAGGGGTGGGGTGAAATAAAAAACCGTATACCAAATAGGGTTCAAGTCTCCCCTCACATACGAAAATAGGTTCAGCTGTTACAAGCTACGGTCTTATTGTAGCATTATTTACTATTGATCCGGGTTCTCTGGGAACGTAATGTTTCCCGGGATATATTTGTTTTTATTTATTAAAGTATTGTTGCAAGTTTGTAGACTTGTATGTTTCATATAGCCGAGTAAGTTAGGTGTCAACATTTGAAATTCTGATCCCACTAATCCTAATTAATATTATAAATGTATCTATCTATCTAATCAGCCCTATGCTCAGCAGTGGGTAATTACAGACCTTCTATTTTCGGGAATTCACACGGTCTTATAAATATGTATAATATATTAGCATTGTATCTACCTAGATCTATACAAATAATGTAAATGGGAAAGTAACTCTGTCTGTCTCGCTTTCACGCTAAACTACCGAACCGATATAAGTGCAATTTGGTACACAGATAGTCTAGAGTCTGAGAGAGGACATAAGGTTTTTTTATCCCGGGAAAATGTAAGATCTCCCGGGTACGAGGGTGAAACCGAGGGGAGCTACTAGTACCAAATAAAATTTTTAAATATTCTCCTAAATACTAACGTTATAAACGTACAAAAAGACAATACATAGGTATGTATGAGTAAGTTAATAATATCGCAAGGAAATGATTATGTAATTCAGCGAGGCAAGCCTGAAGCCTTACAAGTAAGCGCCACGTAAAATCAATACTCTGTCTATATTTAAGTAACAGTACCTTGGCGCTATTATTTTAACTTACGACGCAATAAGGGCGTTATAAGCCTATAATTACCGTTATGTGTGTTTGTTTGTGACACCGTAGCTCTTCAATGATTGAACATAGATAGATAGATAGATAATACTTTATTGTTACACCACATATAAAACATAAAATTAACAAGAAACATAAAAGACAAGAGTGTTACAACGGGCGGCCTTATCACTTAAAGCGATCTCTTCCGGGAAACCTTAGGATGGAGAGGATTTATAAAAAATTGAGAACGGGGGTACATACATGTATTTAGATGCGTATTTTTTCGTAACTAATTCATTTCTTCCGATTATAAAATCATTTATAATCCGCTTTTCATCAGGTGGGCCGCATGCCTGTTTGCCACCTTGATGGTATAAAAAAAACTTGCCATTTGGTAACAGAATAAGGGATTTTAATATTTCTATTTACGGCTGCCAAATTAAAATGGAGATACGCAGGCCATATCAGCCGCATATCGGACGATCTGTGGGTCAAAAAAACAACTAACTGGGTCCCACTAAACGTTAGACGACATCGCGGCAGACCTAAGAGGAGATGGTGAGACGAGCAGTGACGGATTAAGACTACTTGATGCCCTTAGCAATCTACGTCTGTAGGCCCACCTATCCTTTTTTCGACTAGAATCGGTCTTTTAATCTAGTTTTTTTATAAATTTGATTATGAGATCTAACGTAGGTACCAAGAAATGGAAGAGGTGCGACATTAATAATCGACAGACGTGATGGCCTAGGCAATTGCTTAATTATTTTAAGGGTTAATCCATAATTGGAGACGAGCTAGGCCATTTCGCAAAGGACTGGTCCAGCGAAGCTCAAAACCGGGAAGATTGGAGAAAATAAGGGGAGGCCTTTGCCCTGCAGTGGGACAGCACAGGCTAATATAATTTTACAGCTATATAGGCCTATGCCAAAAGTCAAGCAGATAATGGTACCGATGTCGAGGAATAGACAATTATAATAATTTTTAATATTATTTGTAATTACCATATAGAATTTAATACCTATTATTGTTTTTGTAATTGATTTAAAAATAATGCATGTAAATTTCGTATCAATAATATTGAAGAATTATATAAGTATATTAGTGTGATCATATGTAAACTAATGTACTTAATTTATTTATTATCCGAAATAAAGGCTATTTGAATTGAATTGAATGAGGACTTATTCAAGCATGGTTTACGTCTATCTGTGGTAAGTACCAACATAAACACAAGAAGGGATGACATGAAAACGAGCAATCGTCTGTTGCAAGCGTCCATCAGGTGGGCCGTAAGCCTGTTAGCCACCTAAACATAATAATACAATAGAAATATCATTATTATTTCAGAATATGTCCTTACCTAATTAATATTGCATTCTTAATATTTATTCACATGGCAGGCATAGTGCGTTTCATTTACATACTTAAATGCCATTTATTGGATGTAAATATCTATATAACCTATGTATTTAAAAGTAGTATAGGTATGTAGTATACCAGCTATCTGGTTACCATAATACAAGCTCACTTTGATGCGTAATTTGGAATCAGATTGGCTGTGTGTGAAAAATGTCCCAGGATATTTATTTATTTATTGTACCTATATGTAGAGATTTGGCTGAACGTGATAAGTACATAGATCTTGATTGTTAATCATTTTTAAGTCTGCCTGAAGCTTGTCTTTTTAGAGGGTGCAGGTTTGAATCTGTACGGATTTGCACTAGGGTTCGGTGAATGGGAAACTTTAGGAGGAAACCAAAGGCATGTAATTTCCGCTGTCTCACTACGCCCGCGTGGTGGACTATGGTCACCTCGTTGTCCCGGGAGGGGAGAGCTCCCGAAGTGGAGGCCTATATGAGGTTATCTATTGTTATCTTTAACCTCTAATCATCATCATCATTTTCCTCGCCTTGTCCTATTTAGGGTCGGTTTTGTGCGTCATGTCCCTCCATTTTATTCGGTCTCCAGTCAAATCCACATTCACTTCACATTCTCTCATGTCATCTTTTACACAATCTTACCATTCTTAATTTGGCCTTCCCCTTTTACGCCTGCCTTCTTCAATATTCATGTATTTACTTAGCAATATATACATCAAAGCATATATTGTAATAATATAAAATTAGTCCTTGGTGTAAAATCATTTACTATTAATTCTTCTTCTTCTTCCTGCCCTTATCCCGGCTAAGCAGGGTCGGCACAACATGTGTTTTTCTTCCTCTGTGTCAGCCGTCATTTCAGTCATCACTCCCCTCTTACACATATCGCCTTTCACACAATCCATCCATACTTTCTTCGGTCTTCCTCTACTACTTAAGTATTAAACATTAAAACAAGTACTAAAAGAAAACATGAAAATTCATAAGAAAAATAACCCATTTGTAAAACTTCATACCAATATCAAAGCATATATTTAAACTATATACTACAGTTGAACTTATTACCTAAGATTATAGAGCAGTTAATAATATTTAGGCTTGTAGTTAACCTCGTCAGTTCAAATGATACTGCTGTTTTAACTATAATTTTGAACCCTTGAACTGTCTGTAAACGAGTTAACATCATTTTCAGACATCTGAATATATTTTCTTCAATCATAGAACAATTTCGAACATGAATAATTGTCAAAATAAATCAGAATAGGTTCATTCGTTTGAGTCATTCAAGACTGAAAGTATTAGGTTTAAAACTATGTAGGTATATTATAAATTCGCCTATCCACCGTAATACTACATTTCACGTGTTCAGAAAAGCGACTACCTAAAATAAAGTTTTAGTAAATAAATCGCTTCGCCCAGTCGAAAGTTATGAGGTAACATAAAAAAAAAGAAAATACCAGTCGAATTGAGAACCTCCTCCTTTTTTTGAAGTCGTTTAAAAAATATTGTTGAACACAGAGTTATTTTCTACAGTTGTTTGTTAATAGGAAAGATTTGTTTACGAATAGGCTCTGAAACTATTGGACCAATCTGTTCAATTCTTACACCGATAGAAAGCTACATTACCAGGGAGTAACGTAGGCTATATTTTACATCCGTATTCCAACGGGAATGGGAACTACGCGGGTAAAACCGCGCGGCGAATGTTATGATGTTCTGCTTACCAGCAAATATGTTGTTACAAAACTGTATAAATATGTTTGTTGGCAATACATACACAAAGGCTAGAAGAAATGTGTTTCAGTCACATATATTTAATAGAATAATCACACGTACCTAATATTAAATGGCCAATCAAGGTTACATATTATTTTTGAAACAATTTATTAGACGCCTTCTCACAGTTGGTACAAAACGTAATAATAATTTCACCTTCATAGTATAACTTAACACAACTTATTCATGAGGGGATAAAATGCTTTTTACAAAATAACAGATAAATAATAGAAATATAGGAGTTCGAAATGCGTTGATGTCTTTTCTGGGCGTGCTACGTCACATGAAGGTCACTGGGTTGCCAAAATGAAATAGCCGACAGACAGCCTGCTTGCCAGCTTCAAATCCCTACTAATATTATAAATGCGAAAGTAACTCTGTCTGTCTGCAAAATCTGAAATTCCGTGTAACAAAGGGTTATGATACAAGTCAATATCTTAATCCTACTAATATTATAAAGGCGAAAGTTTGTAAGTATGGATGTATGGATGTTTGTTACTCTTTCACGTAAAAACTACTGAATGGATTTGAATGAAATTTGGAATAAAGATAGCTTATAACCTGGATTAACATATAGGCTACTTTTTATCCCGGGAAAATGGAAGACCTCCCGGGTACGCGGGTGAAACCGCGGGGAGCCACTAGTAGGTATATATAAATCTCGTGTCACAATGTTTGTCCTCAATGGACTCATAAACCACTTAACCGATTGTAATAAAATTCGCACACCATGAGCAGTTCGATCCAACTTGAGAGATAGGATAGCTTACATATACTTGGACCCGGTAGGTGGCGCTGGTGGGCAGAACGAAGTCTGCCTGGTCCACTAGTTTCTTATATACATTACTAGCGGACCCGTCAGACTTCGTTCTGCCCACCAGCGCCACCTACCGGGTCCAAATTGATGTATTATACATAAAAATCTTTCCCATGAAATACTCCGTAATTTGGTGAAAACCGCATGAAAATCTGTTCAGTAGTTTTTGTGTTCGTCGCGTTCAGACAGACAGACAGAAGCGGCGGGGACTTTGTTTTATATATATTGAAGATTTAACAAAAATGGAACAAAACAAATAAAAAATATTGTCACTATTGACCCCGACGTGATTTGAACACGCAACCTTCTGATCTGGAGTCAGACGCGCTACCGTTGCGCCACGGAGTCGATGGGGGAGTACCCTAAATAAGAGATATCGTGTCAGATGTAACTGATATGTGATATATTAATAACTAGCTGCCTCCCCGCGGTTTTACCCGCGTAGTTGCCGTTCCCGTGGGAATACAGGGATAAAATATAGCCTATGTTACTCGGGGATAATGTAGCTTTCCAAAGGTGAAAGAATTTTTGAAATCGGTCCAGTAGTTTCGGAGCCTATTCGTTACAAACAAACAAATCTTTCCTCTTTATAATATTAGTATAGACGTATACGTATATATATATTAATAACGTTGGACATTTGGAATCGTATGTCTATCTCTAGGAATCCTATTGATATTATAAATACAAAAGCTTGTGAGATGAATGTTTGTTAGGTAGGTACTTTTTAACAAGAACAGCTGAAGCGACCGCGATGAAATTTGGCGCAGAGCTAGAATATGTTCTGGAATAACACGCACCATTTAACCCGGAAAATTTGAAGGTACCTAACCCAGGAACGGAGGAGTTAGTATTTTTGAATATTTCATCTTATATCACACTAGTAACCTGACTCGATTTCGCACGGTTGATCTGATAAATCATTATCATATATCAACAAATTAACAATATTAAACTATACGTTTAGACCTTCTTCTTGAATTACTTATACTTATTTTAAATAACAGCGTAAAAAATTGCGTACCTAGTGCGTTTTGGAAAAAGGGACGAGATTAGACCCCTATAGGTAGGTAGGTGCTTCTTGCGTTTCAGATTCGGAGAAGTGTTATGCATTATTTGCATAGGATGTAAAGTAAATGTTGAAATGTAGTTAGATTGTCGTAAGTAGTAGCCGTGGTGGCTCAGTTGGGAACGCACCGACTCACGATCATGAGGGTGCCGGTTCAAATCCCTGGCCCGTACCTCTGAGTTTATAAAAACTTACGTACGGATTCACACCACTGGCTTTCGGTGAAGGAAAACATCGTGAGGAAACCTGCATGCCTGAGATGTCACAATTACCTAAAGGCATGTGAAGTCCGCCAATCCGCACTAGGCCCGCGTGGTGGACTATGGCCTAAACCCCCTCGATGTTAGGGGAGGCTCGAGGTCCTTGGTGGAGACGTATATGAGCTGTTGATGATGAAGTAGTAGTCAAAATAAGGTTTAAACGAGAAGAGAATTTCAATCCCTACCCTTATTTTTGCATTGATAACAGATAACGCACATTGATAAAGAACCAATAATTTTAAACATATAACCTACTAGTGGCTCCCCGCGGTTACACCCGCGTACCCGGGAGGTCTTCCATTTTCCCGGGATAAAAAGTAGCCTATATGTTAATCCAGGTTATAAGCTATCTTTATTCCAAATTTCATTCAAATCCATTCAGTAGTTTTTACGTGAAAGAGTAACAAACATCCATACATCCATACTTACAAACTTTCGCCTTTATAATATACTAGTGGCTCCCCGCGGTTTCACCCGCGTACCCGGGAGGTCTTCCATTTTCCCGGGATAAAAAGTAGCCTATATGTTAATCCAGGTTATAAGCTATCTTTATTCCAAATTTCATTCAAATCCATTCAGTAGTTTTTACGTGAAAGAGTAACAAACATCCATACAAACTTTCGCCTTTATAATATTAGTAGGAAGTAGGATTATATAACCTATTAATACTATAAATGAGAAAGTTTGTCAGTATATATGGATGTATATTTGTTACTCTAACACGCAAAAACTACTCAACAGATTTGGAACACAGATATTTGATACACATAGACCACTTTTTATCTCGAGAAAATTTGAGATCCCCTAAGAACGCGGGTGAAACTGCGGGGAGCCACTAGTAATAAGATAAAATAGATTAATACACAGAAACGGATTTATATATTCTTACTATCATTGTTTATCTATTGGAATTTAATGATAACATTCAGGTGTTATTTTTGGGTGAAATTTTAGTAACATATCATTATTTTGGATAATTTCCCCAGCGACTCCGTGGCGCAACGGTAGCGCGTCTGACTCCAGATCAGAAGGTTGCGTGTTCAAATCACGTCGGGGTCACAGAAGAGACTAAAAGTCTTCTTTATGCACATTTGTTTTTAGGTAAAGAACTTGTCTGATAGAGACCTCGAATTCTTCTGCAAGTTTCAGTTAAATATAGGAAGATACAATTTCGTACGTCTTGGTAAGGTTATTGTCAAATTTTGAAAGAACGGCCAATATCTTTGTTTCAAATATGTTTTGTTTTTTTTTAATACCACAGAAGAATAATTTAGCTGTTAGCAGAATACATATAACTTAAGTGGTCGACGTTTAAAAGGTTCATGAAAACTGTATGATTTTGTCCATGTGACAAAAATAATTCCTACATTCAATAACATTTATTAAATTTGAGCACTAAAAAGAGTACTTATTAAGGTCAAGGTGGTGAAGTTTCAACCTTTTCTAAAGTCCCTTCAACTGAGAAGAACTCGCAAGATATCTTGGCCATATGGCCAAGGATATTTTTTATATTATTTGACTATAGCTTTTCTTTGCTTTTCATCCCAACTGTTTTATGGTAATTTACACATAAACATAAGAAAGAAGATATTCTCAAACTCTTAGTAATACCTAATTCTATTACGAAATATAAGCGTAGTGAGCATCAAAAGAAGAACGCTACTACAGAATAATCTTAACTTAGTCAGTAATGCTATGAAGTATTTTACGATGCAAAATAATCTTTAGGAGCACAATAAAGACATCGTTTTAGACATTATGACCAACGTCCAATTTATGTTCATATTTAAAAAACAATACATTTTTTATAGTAACTATAAATTGTTTTAACAGGTAGCTAAACTTTAAAACAACCTAAAAAGGTTACTTATAACTAGGTACTTGTAACGCAAGGTCACCTTTTGTGAGTACAATTGGGATATTTTTTATGAGAAGCTTTCGTTAACTTTTAAGCTCTAATAGGGCACTAATGATGGTGAAAAGCCGTGGAAGTTACTACCGGTTCGGAAGTCAGCCTTCAACGGAGAAGAACCAGTATAAAACTCATTATTCTTCATATAAAGTTACTGCAATCTATCTATACTAATATATAAAGCTGAAGAGTTTGTTTGGACGCGCTAGTCTCAGGAACTTCCGATCCGATTTGAAAAATTATTTCAGTGTTAGATAGCCCATTTATCGAGGAAGTCTATAGGCGATAATATATATATAAACGTGATGTTATATATATAAGTATATATATCATCACGTTACGACGACTAGGAGCGGAGCATCAATCAAAAATGTTGCAAAATGGGGCAAGTGACGGTAACGAAGTTGTGCGGGTCAACTAGTGGGTGATAAAGATTACCAATAAAATGTATCTTTTTTTTTTTTTTTTATACCACAAGGGTGGCAAACAGGCATACGGTCCCACCTGATGGGAAGTGGTTACCGTAGCCTATGGACGCTTGCAACACCAGAGGCGTCACTCACGCGTTGCCGACACTATAAAAAAGGGAGCAACTGTATAGGCAGTGAAAGGGACAAAGCGCAATGCACTTCTCGTCGAAGGGCCAAACAGGCATCACTCCTGCATACCCCTACGACGCTACTCCATCCCTGGTCCCCCCACTGCCGCTACAGCGTCTCCTCATGTATCTATCTATTTATCGACAAAATTATATTCAGAAGATTTGAATGTTTGTTGTACAGTCATGAAAAACGTCAGACAAATGCATGTTTGTAAATCAATGACAGCAAACGTACTATACGGATAATCTTTGGCACACAAGTACTTAGTTTATAACATAGATTCAACATAAACTTTCATTGCGGGAAATGTTAGAATCCCCGGGAATGCGGAAAAAGAACGGATAAAATAGTACCTTAGTTCTTCACTCGTAATCAATGACTTTAGACTTCAAACTTTTATTACTTTCAAAGCACTTGTATTTTTTTTAAGGGACTTGAATGTGTTAGCATCTGATGGCTGTTACACCTTTACGCGGGCAATCGGTGAGCGCTGAGGGCTCTCAACCGTAGTAGATTTAAGCAACTGCGCTGAGGGTGTCCCCTGCGGGACCGCGCCTCGGCTCAGGGCGTCGCTGGGGGTGAGGGACTCACTGGTTTCATTATTAAGGGAATTTTATATCGGAGATTTAAGCACTTGTATAGATAACAAATTAATTAAAAAGTTTCAAAACGAAACCCTCTAAAAGCCAGGAGGTAAAAATAAAACAAAATGGTAAACAAAAATATATATTATTATCGTACTTTACCGGGAGTAAAAATGTCATGAATAATTATTTTTTTAGGATATTCTTGTAGGTATATTTAACAACGGATACGTCCATCAAGAAGATGGGAAGATGACCTTCGGGTGACCCTGGGACCGTAAAATGAAAATGAAAAATATTTTTTATTCAAATAGGACTTCACAGACGCTTATGAATAGTCAGACTTTAATAGTCTACTACCTACACTACTACACTTGAACTTAAGAAATTCCATTTACTCATGTACCTACTCACATGTACCGCTCAGAACTGACGGCATAGTGCTAGGAGTTATTTTAGGATACAGTAACAGCCTTCTATGCGTTTTTCACGGTGGTTCATAGCACCGGTAATTTTTCTTCATGGGCGTGTAGTCTATTATGAATGAAATTGCTATCTCTTACTGCTTATGTTTCTATTTTTTTTATACAGTTAAAAGAGAGATACAGAGTAATGATACTGAACCGTTTTAAATTAAAGTTCCAACGCCTTATGTAGAGTGTATCCAGTTCATGAAAATTGTGATGAAATGTAAAAATAAACATTGATTACATATTCATACATATGCTTTTACGAGAATTACGGGCCTAATATGAGTTCGAAAGGTTCTTTATGCTATTTTCAGTGATATAATATACAATTCATTTACGAATTTGAACAATATACTGGATAACAAATTGTACTAAATGACCATAAAAATAATCTGGCTGAATCTTGCTCGTAATTAAATATTAAATAAATTTAAATGGATCTAACTTTAAATAAATCTAACTAGCAAGTGGAAACTAGGAGTAGTTGTTTTACATCGAAAATTTACGGATTATTAGGTAGGTATATATTTTAAGGGAAAACTAAATAATCGTTATTTATGCTATAAACGTAATTCAGATTATATTGTTTGGTTTTAAATCCAAATATCATTGAAAGTTAATAACTCTAATGGTATCAATTTCAAAACTGTAGTTAGGTAAGTTTTATTATCTGTAAGCGGTTAGATTGGTGGCCAATTATCAACATGAACGTGTTAGATTTTAATAAAAATATATAATGATTGTATAATTATAAGAAAGGCTAATTAAATAGATTAATATTTATTTCGTATATGGTAACAATTGTAATCATTTTGACTTAGGACGTTGTCGATGACATTTGATGTTTGTGACGTTTAAAGTAGTATAAATACCCTCTTGGGTCGCATCTCGCCCCTCATTTGATCGTGAACCACAGTGGTGGCCAGAAAGAAGTGTATCGTGAGTTAAGTAATTTATTATTATATCCATATGATTAATAATTATGTATTTGGCTATTTTAGTTATAAAACGCTTTGTACCATCCTCCTATAATTTAAATAATTATGTTTGTGGAATCCATTATAATAAAACAATGTGAAGAAGTATTAATGGTATTCTTTACCTAATAAATTATATAACCTTATACCTAGTTGTTCTTATTTCCTATACCACGTGGATTGTAGTATAACATTTGCCCATTTACTTGATAGTCCATTATAATTTAACACGTGGTGGTTAACCTCACTATTGAAATATCAATTCAGAGATAAATGAAATTATATATTAAGTTTGCCATTAGATTGCTTTATTTATTATATATCAAGTAAAATGCTTTAAATCTAACAAACGCAAAAAACCAAACTATATTTAGAACAGATGTTTCGAGTAATTAAGAATGTTTTATAAACTGTAATGTTTCGTCGTTTGTATCCTACTAATAATATAAACTAGTGGCTCCCTGCGGTTTCACCCGCGTTTCGGGGAGATTTTTCATTTTGCCGGGATAAAAAGTAGCCTGTGTCCTTTCTCAGGCTCTAGCTAGACTATCTGTGTACTAAATTTAATTTAAAACGGTTCAGTAGTTTTAGCGTGAAAGCGAGACAAACAGACAATGTTATTTTCGCATGAATAATATTAGTATTGAATGTTTATGTGGAAGTTACTTTGTTACTCTTTCACACAAAAACTACAGAAGGAATTAGGATGAAATTTGGAACTAGTAGATATATAAAATAAATTTTAACTTTCAGAGCTTTTAATAGTCACATAATCAGAAATAGGTGTAGTCATATGAATTGCTTAATAATATTATTATTAAAACGCATATAAAAGGCTATTTAAAGACTAATGTAATAACATCGTCTCTTGTGTATATAAAGTTGATTTACGTCATAACGTTTATTTACGATGTAAGTTTATAGGAACTGAGACAAACTAACCACCTTAAAAGGCTGAAAGGCTGAAAAGTATTAAATTATAGTAGACATGTGTTATATACTGTATATATATACTACAGTTTCGTCAAATATAAAAGTTGCATTATATATACCTTCAATATACTATCTACCTAGATAACCTAGAATTATAAAAGAACCTACTACCATGGTCAAATAAACCAACGATATATACCTACAGTACTTTAAATACTTAAATTTGTCGTCGATCAATAAAACAACAAAATAACGTACCATCAAATAAAATAAGACATCATAAAAATAAGTACTTAAACCAACAAATCTCTCAAGCATGAACCCTATTCGAGCTTTTGAACAAATTACTATAGAATACAATGCATATTATAGCTATATATATCGTCACAGGCTATTCAGGGCGAACGATAAAGGCGAACAATACCACGTGGAAAAAACGTACACTTAGATATTTAGCCATACTAGCTACGTAGGTATAGACTTGTATAAAGTACTAAATAACCTAATTTCTTGAAAAACACAGCATTTAAACCTGTGAAGTTAATAGAAAATACTTCCTATCGTGTTAATGGAGGTAAAACAATACGTTAATACCGTTTTAAGAATTTAATCTATATATATAAAAGAAAGTCGGGTTTGTTTCAACACTTATAACTCGAGATCTGCTGAATCAATTTTTATGGTTATTGATTCGTTGGATTTGTCTCCGCCCCGAATAGCAGAATACATCTTGAAAACAATGAATACTCGATATGTGAAATTAATACTTAATCATTTCAATAAATGCTGATTTGTTTATTAGATGTCAAACATTTGTTGTCCTATACTGTCAAATACTGTATTTGTTATTCATGTGTGCGTTCAGAAATTATTTTATGTAAAATGTCTCGAAAGTTCGGACCTGTTATATTTGTTCTTTTTAGACATTAATTTGCATTATATTAAACATTTATTACTTATTAAATTTTTTATTTCCGAAAATAATACCGAATAATGCCTGATTTTTAATTTGGTCGGTTTTTAAATTGATCAACTTTAAGTTTAGTCACAATTTAAACTTTTGAACGCAATCATAATATTTGACATTAGATTTGACAACCAACTGTAATATGTCAATCCATCCTGTCGTACTTCAAAACACGGAAAAAAGTTATACGATATTGTGTTACCATATCTATGAGTGCATCCTTCTACTTAACTTTCTTTCTATCTATTTAATCAGCCCGTAATAACCCACTGCTGAGCATAGGCCTCCTTATTTTTATGCCTCTTTATACGGTCCTTTGCCAATTACATCCACTGCTTACCCGCTGCTCCGACAATGTCGTCTACCCACCGAGCCGGTGGTCTACCCGGTTTCCTGTGTCTCTCTTGGCCACCACTCTGTAATAGCTTTAGCCCATCTTCCGTCATCCAGCCTTGCCAGATGTCCCGCCCAACCCCACTTTAATCCCGTGATCCGTTTACCCACATCCACGACTTGCGTTTTACGTCGTATTTCGACGTTGGGTTTTCGGTCCACGAGGGAGATGCCCAGCATGGTTCGCTCCATGGCTCTTTGGGCAACCATTATTTTATACATGTCGCCTTTTGTAAGCGACCATGTTTCAGCACCATAGGTGACGATAGGCAGAATGCACTGGTTAAATGCCTTGGTCTTCAGACACTGAGGATTAGAGCGGAAGATTCATCATCATTCATCAAGTTTCCCAAATTCAGCCCAACCTAACTGGATCCGTCTAGCAATCTCCTTCACCTGAGACTCCCGGTCAAACGACAAACGACGTCCAAGATAGATGTAGTGGTCTACATGTTCTATTGGGGTGTCACCCACATTACTGGTTGCTGTTCCAATTGGATGACTAGCCATGAGCTTGGTGTTGAACATGTTCATACGTAGACCCACTTTCAGGGATGCTTCGTGTAGTTCTGTAAGCATAGATTGAAGATCAGCAACGTTCTCAGATAGTAGAAGAAGGTCGTCAGCAAAACGCAGGTGTGACATGCGTGTGCCATTTATATTTATTCCTCTCTCTTCCCAGTCTAGAGATTTGATTACGTCTTCTAGCATATTAGTGAAGAGCTTTGGCAAGAGAGTATCCCCTTGCCTCACACCTCGCTTGATGGTGACGAAATCTGTCAGCTTATACATGCGCACCTGTAGAGTAGCCTTTTGGTGTTCGAGGACATGAAACCGTTTAAAGGAAAAAAAATCTCCCGATTTTTAAACATTCTTCATTGGTAAGCCGTGGTGGCTCAGTTGGGAACGGACCGACTCACGATCGTGAGGGTGCCGGTTCAAATCCCTGGCCCGTACCTCTGAGTTTATAAAAACTTACGTACGGATTCACACCACTGGCTTTCGGTGAAGGAAAACATCGTGAGGAAACCTGCATGCCTGAGATGTCACAATTAAAGGC
This sequence comes from Thyatira batis, assembly GCA_905147785.2. Lineage (NCBI taxonomy): Eukaryota > Metazoa > Arthropoda > Insecta > Lepidoptera > Drepanidae > Thyatira > Thyatira batis. The sequence continues at coordinate 846,275 of LR990499.1, forward strand.
ATGCGAAGTCCGCCAATCCGCACTAGGCCCGCGTGGTGGACTATGGCCTAAAACCCCCTCGATGTTAGGGGAGGCTCGAGCTCCTCGGTGGAGACGTACCTATATGAGCTGTTGATGATTGGTACTCCGCTCTATTGGTCGTAGCGTGATAATATATAGCCTATAGCCTTCCTCAATAAATGGTCTCTCTAATACTGAAATAATTTTTCTAATCGGACAAGTAGTTTCTAAGATTAGCGTGTTCAAGCAAACAAACAAACAAACAAACTCTACCGCTTTATAATATTAGTATATATGTACTAGCTTCTGCCCGCGACTCCGTCCGCGTGGAATAGTTACTTTGTGCTAACGCTAACTTTCAACACGCGACTTCATTTTCGTACAAGGATGGACTCGCAGAGCCAACTGATGACTGCCCGTGCACGGCGGGCCAGCGCTTAAAGGCGCGCACAGTACTTGATCATTATTTTGCGGCTATGTAATTTTAAATTTGCGATATCTCCTAAGATATTCATTGAAATCGAATGATGTAAATGGCAATTTTGTTTTAAATTAAATACTTCTTATGAATAAGGTATTTATTTGGATAAGGATTAATATCATCTTTATAAAAACACCTTCACAAATAATGCATTATTTTAGAACCTTAACAGATAGACATATGCTGACGCAGCGTTCGCAGCGGAAGCTCTCAACAGGAAAATAAATCTCCCGATTTTGAAACATTATTTATTGGTGCTCCGCTCCTATTGGTCATAGCGTGATGATATATAGCCTATAGCCTTCCTCGATAAATGTACTATCTAATGGCGAAATAATTTTTCAAATCGGACCAGAACTTTCTGAGACTAGCGCGTTCAAGCAAACAAACAAACTCTACTCCTTTATAATATTAGTATAGACTAGCTTCTGCCAGCGACTTCGTTCGCGTGGAATAGTTTCTTTGGGCTAACTCTAACTTTAACCCGCGACTTCGTTTACGTAGAAGGTTAGTATGGCTTATTTCATCTATAATTTTGGTGAGTCTATACCGATTTCTATGATTATTTTTTTATTGAATGGGTAATAATGTAAACTTTTTTAAATTAGGGATGAGTGAGAGTATTATAAACGTTAGAGTAAACAAATATAATCAGAATGCTCCGAACTGCTAAGCTATCAGGAGTTACACGTGTTATTGAGAGTCAACCATAAAAGATGGACGTATGCTGGTGCAAGATGCTTTTTTGACATTTTATGTAGAATATTTCCGTCATACATGATTTCTATGTAACTTTAACCATTAAGGCTGCACACGCGACGAAAGCTTAAAAAATGGAGTAACTTCTCCCGTTTTCCCAAAGTTTCCCTTCACTACTCTGCTCCTATTGATTGTAGCGTGATGAAAAGTATCCTATAACCTGCCCAGGAGTATGAAGAATAATTGTACCAAGTTTCGTTAAAATCCGTCCAGTAGTTTTTGTTTCTATAAGGAACATACAAACAGACAGACAGACAGACAGACAGACAAAAAACTACTGATTGCATTTTTGGCATCAGTATCGATCACTAAACACCCCCTGATAGTTATTTTGAAAATGTATTTCATGTACAGAATTGACCTCTCTACAGATTTATTATAAGTATAGATAGATTGGGGCAGTACGAAGTCTGCCGGGACAGCTAGTACATATATACAAGAAAGTCGTGTTAGTTACACTATTTATAAGTCAAGAGTGTCTGAATCGATTTAGCCGAAAATTGGTAGGGAAGGTAGCTTAAAACCAGGAGACGGACATAGGATGCTATTTATACCGGGAAAATTTAAGATACCCGGGAACGCGGGTGAAACCGCGGGGAGCCACTAGTTACGTAATAAATAACATTTTTATAGAAATGAGTTTGCGCTTTGAAATACTACTAACGCCATCTAGTGTCGAGTTTTGGCAACAGTTTACAGGTGATAAAGTTATTTCGTGTACGACAATCGACGAAAAGTAGCGACATCTAGTTTGATTTTATGTAGTTTATAACGGTAAATAAATAAAATACGTTTATGTTGAAATTACTTAATATAACGATATATTCCACTTACCTTGACAGCAGACGATGATTTTCCGAAGAATTAATATATTTAAATAACAGACAAACATACCATATACTTTCTAATAATAAAATTACCAATAAAGGCACATTTTGACTGAAAGCATCTTGTTGTTTTGTTTAGTATTTTGAAAATGCCAAATTGAATACTTCTTGTATTGTATAGAATTGGCAATAAAAGGCCAGTAAATATCGAAAATACATTGCTAATGATAGTTATTTTTCTAATATCTATTATCAGTCACAACATAGGCAATTTCAAACTGCAATGTAGCTTGATAGACATTTAACTGAATACAGGCTTTCAATTTTATTACAAAGAAATATTTTTTACAGAAACAACTATATATTTACTTCACACAACTTAGTATTTCGTCTTTTAATTCCCAAGCAGTGTATTTCGTATACTTCTTTTGCAATCTCAGTTTATATGTTATGGTCTTATTTATCATACAGCATCACAAAAGCATATAAACTATTTTCACAATTGTGTGGTAAGACTAGTTGCCCATAAAGGGCAATTGAGGCATGGAATTCACATATGGGCTAAGTGCCAAAATACAATTATTGAGAAATTGAATAAAAATGCATTAGCTTTTAAATCAAAAAGGTAAAATTCATGTTTTGCTTTTTTGGGTACTTAGCCCATTTGTAAATTCCATGCCTCAATTAATCAATCAATTAATTTAATATATAGTCCTACCTTGAAATGCTGGTGTGCAGCTTGCTCCTCAGCCTCATATTTGTGTTTGATATTTTCAATTCTCATATTCTTCAGGATACCAGCTACCTCGATTCTGTAACAGAAAATACAATTTAAGTTTAATGATAAAGTACTATATGTAATTTATTATTATTATAATGAAATGAAACCATAGGTACAGTAAGTAGAAAAATATAGCTTTTCTAATGTGTAATGTGTAAAATGTTCTGGAATATTGTTCGCAATTTTTACAATTTTCTAAGCATTTTCTATTTTGCATGAAACTAATTAGTTATTTCTAAGACAAATGTCTTTAATTAATTAAAAGCTGAATGAATTTTGGAGAATTTTGACATTCTAATAGTACATACTCTGGATTGATATGAAGATAAATTGTTAGTCTCATTAATTGTATTGAAAAGACTTCAAAGCAAAAGTTTTCAGTTGGAGAAGTTTTTTAGGTTCATACCTGATTCTCATATTTTCCTGCAGCCTCCGCAGAGGCCCAAGGTACTCCTGTGAGCGGCCACCCCTCACTTCGGCAAGCTGGTGGTCTACCTGCTTCACTCTCTCACAGTAAAGCTGCTCTCGGAGCACGGAGAACTGGCGTTCAAGGTTTGCTGGAAAATAATGTGTTTATGTTTTACTATTTACTTCATATATTTTATAGGTATGGTAGTCATCTTATACTATTAGATTACCACAAATGGAGTAATATTATTAAAAATAAGTTTTAGTTATTGACCTACTTTATTTACTTTACTTATATGAGAAATATGTTATCCCATAAACTTTAATTCTACTATGATATTATTTGTAGTTCTTAATAGTATCAATTTTCAGAGCCTAGTCAGTAATTTGACATATTTGTAAAAAAACTTGCATTAAATACACCTCTTTACGAAATTATGGAACATTAAAATTATATTATTACTCCACACAATATTATCACAGCGAATAAACGACTCTAATAATAAGAATAGCACAAAAACAAAGATAGTAAATAAGAATTGTTTTTAATCATACTTGCAATGTTTTGTAAACATAACCTCAAAATTGTGTACGTACATAAGTTGTCGAGGCAGTCGTTCCGCCGCCGCTCGCACTCGCTCTCGTCCATCTCCGAGGAGTCATCGGAGTCGGGTTCATCAGCTTCTTCAGCGCTGGAATCCCTGTCAGGACCTCTAGAAGAGCCCCCAGATCGTTCAGTGTCCCCACCCGACATTTCTGCGTCGCCATCACTGTCTCCTTCCACCTTCATTGACGGCATATTGCCCGAATATTAAACAATGTAACTATAGCAGTTGCTGAATTGAATCTTAGTTAAATGGATTTGTTTCTGTTAAGCGTATTTCGATTTCGCTCCTTTCTTTTCCGAGAGTGAAACGTCACAAATGTCAGTCACAATTGACATTGTCAAAGAATCTATGCCAGTTGTGTTGCCAAGACTAATAAATAAGTACAACTGAATCATAGACAACGTAGATAACCAAATGGAGGTAAGCCATTCATGAAGCTATATATAATAATACCATCGGTTTTATTCAATGTTGATTTATAAATAAAACAGCTTAAAGGTTTCAATTACTCAATTTATATTAGAACCTTGCTGAGTGTCTTAAGAAAGTACTCGATTTCCGGTACTTAAGAAGTAAGCGAGAGGGGATAGAAATTTTGACCATTATGTTATTGTTTGATTTACAGCTACATAGTGAAATCAGTATGTATTTGTTTAATAATAAAATAGTAATAACTTTTGCTTGAATTATTGACAAGTAAAGGAAGCAGTAAATATACTTCCTATATAAAAATATAGTGACGTATCAAATCAATGTTTCAATTGGCTAGGACTATATGTTCCGACTCTTAAATGCATTGATTTTAGCATTTGTATTTTATTTAAGTCTACCTCAAAGGTCATGTAAGTAATTTTTTTTTTATTTCAACTGCTAGTATCGCCCTCTACACTGTAATATTGATAAATATGTACTTCAAATAAATGTATGCATATGATTGACGAAGAAAATTAAACAATCGTTTTTATCTGATATTAAATTTAATAGATACTCTATTATTTACATTAAATTGTTCTCTATTAACAGGTTATTTATAATATTTTTTATCATTTATTCAATTTATTCAATTGTTAATAAATTATATACAGGACTATTTATAAATTAGATAATATCAATACTGTGAAAATCTCGACAAATCCACATTAAATTTATTGAACATGTGCATGAATAATACCCGAAACAATGATTAATGATACAGCCATAACAATTAAAGTTACAATAAGTACACTATTCAAAATATAACACATGCACATAATCAATACAACAATAACTTATAAACACATAGAATACAATAAAACAAAATTATAGTTTACAAATGTTAGCACCTCCACAGGCACGCCTCACAGATTTATATTTCAAATACTTAACTTACAGAACTAATGAAATACGTCCACGATTCAAATTCAAATAACATTATGACACGATATATCAAAATCAGTACACACAACATGACAAATGGTAATGGTATAACATACTTACAAACATACAATATAAAATTAATACATTTAAAAATTGTGATTATTATTATCAAAAAATTAAACAAAGGAATATTGGCCATAATCTTTTGTCGTAGCCATCGTATTGTATTTGGCACTAAATTATTTGGAATGCACAACTATCTACATAGATATACAATTAGTTAATGGATCTATTTATCTTTAGTTTGTCGCATGACATTTAGAATATTGTGTTCATTACATGAGAATTTTATTGTATCTAGTTATTGCACTTTGTGAACGTGCACAGTATGGTGTTTGGAACCGGACAACATCTTTAAATTACCTTTTTATCGATCAAGACAAAATTTGTACTTCCCTTCACAAGTATTTTTCTAATTTATAAAACGCTGCCTGGTTCCACAACATGGCATGTGAGTATAGAAAATGGAACTTTAATATTAAATAAAGCTCCAAATTCACAATGGTTAATAATAATTATTGTATTCAATCAAAAGTTACATTCAAACGGGTAAATATTGCCAAAAATTAATATTGAATTAGCCGAAAATATTTTATTGAAATAGGTATAATATAAAAATCGGATATGTCGTTGTACAGTAGTAAAGATTATACGGATATAAAATATTGCTTCCTACCCACTATTATAGCAGTGTCGTTAGTTACTCGGTTTATTTATTGTTATGTCCTATTAACTCCTACCACCGACTCATTTTTTCTTAGAGAGAATCCGACAAGAACTACCGAAGAATTTTTTCAAAAAGTCCTATTTGTTTTAACTACGTACCGTATAAATTTGGCAATAGAGAAATATTTTATTGTTTTATTCATTGAAGTTTTAATTTATTTACTATCTATTTTAATCGATTGCAAACTATAAATTCCTTTGCATTATTTATGTAGAATCAAATGTAAAATTTTCAACAACTTTTTTAACAACCTATTTTTTAATTTCATGTTTATTTTGTATTTTATTGATAGGTTTTTTTAACTGGCAATACCTAGACGACAAAGGGATAAATTTATAAACCTTCGATAAACGTTTTATAATGGTGAATTATCTAATTACTTTTTTTTTACAAATTGCATAAAGGATTCAATGAATATTGATAGAATTAATAAACTTCAGCGAGCAGTCTTTAGATTTGGCAAATATTTTTTTGTATCAACAAGACAGTGAATCTAAAAAAAGATCTTATATGAACCTGTCATACACTACATGCTACCTTTCGGGTATAATGAATCATTAATTATTAACAGAAAAGCACACATATATTGTATACTAAAGAAAATTAAGTATCTCAATACCCTAGTTTTGTCTTTCATACAAATGCACTTCGGCAAAATAAGAATCCATGAACCTCTAATAGAGCAAAATATGATACGGTGTGATGGATTTGAATAAAATGTACACTCTAAACTACTACAGAAATGTTGCTAGTTCTAAATATTACCCAAAAAAACGAGAATTCTACATTTATTTATTTGTTTATGGGAATCTGTCGTATGTCACATTCACAAATAAGGCAGTCGGTATAATTCATATTATAGGTTCATTACAAATCATTAATAGCACTTATTATAACAGTTTCATTATTGCCAGTTTAATGTAGACGAGTCTACCCTTACATAGAAACGTACTATTCATTGTCTTCTATCTCTTTTCATGTAAACCAATAAATATTAACCTCTCTCATCGTGATTACATAATACCAACCCCCAATTTTCATAAGTATTTGCACCTCATTTACAATATACGAAAACAACCGTAGCTATAACTAAAGTGATGTTCAAATCGATCAATCGATTACTAATAACCAGTCGCTCAGCTCGCCAACAGATGGCGTTAGGATCAACAATGAGGTAGTCGAATCCGCCCAAATTTGAGTAATGCACGCTAATTCACTACCCAAGAATTAGGGGCACATCACTAAAAATCTATCATTACTTACGCAAACCGAGACTTGGAGGAGCAAATGTAAAACCATTTGCGTAATGTCCAGCATTAGGATAGTCCCTTCCGGACATGGTCGCTAGGTGTGCTTGAGCCAATGTGCTGGGACCCACTGTGGTTCCCGCTCCAGGCTGTTGATCTCGTTGAGGAGTTGCTGGTAGGCTCGCTGGGTGTCGTTGTTGATGATGATCATGTCGAACAGGTGACCCCAACGGAGTTCCATGTCTCGAGCTGTCGCTATTATCTCTTTTAGTTCTTCTTCCTGTGGTTGAGGAATTGGAGTGTGTCAGTTATATGGTAAGGTATTTTTTATGTAAAACATATGTAGGTATATAGAATAATACTGGATTTTTTTTATAGTCTGTATAAAAAAAAATTACGATAACTGTAAATTTTTAGAGCTATATTTAAGGTACACAGACAACTAAACCCAATTATTGGAATGATTTATTGAATTTGTCCTCGTATGCATTTAAAATTTTATGCCTCAGCAGCGCAAAAAAGAAGGATCATATAGTTATCATGTAAACTAAATTTTGCGGTAGTTTGAACTTATGGTTTTAGTTCACACTTTCATAAAGTAACCTAAGGTCCAACAGCTCTTATATACAACTTCACTGAGGAGCCCTCCCATTCCCTAACAACGAGGGATAGTAACATCTCAAAGATACAGGTTTCCTCACGATATTTTCCTTTATTAAACGACTTCAAAAAGAAGGAGGTTCTCAATTCGACTGGTATGTTTTTTTATAATTTTTTTTTTTATGTATGTTACTTCAGAACTTTTTTCATTATAAACTTACAGAATAACTACAATTTTTTTGACACACTCAGTTCCTATAACCAATTTTTACACACACCACAAAATCGTTTTCCAACAACATATCTCACCTTAAAAGCTTCCCCGTTCCTGATCTTCTTCTGCCTGAGTTTCTCGAGGCTCGGCGGCGCCACGAACACCGTGTAAGGCTTCAGATCCGAGTTGCGTAGGATCTTCAACGACTGAGGATGAAGATTCAGCACGCAGATCTTCCCTGAGTTCACTACTTCTCGTATCGCTTCTAATGATGTACCTGGAATTTAAAATTGTGGAATTAGATTCAAAATATTATTTAAGAGATTGTAAGGGTAGATATATTGAAATTTCAGATATTTATCATTTTTCTATACAGAAATCTCATTGTTGATATATATCCTTGGCATATCTTTTAAATATGTTTTGGGGTAAACCTAACCTCTTATAACACATAAGATACTTTTAGAGTTAAGCAAGTTTTTTCGAATTCAAATACTTACAAAGCCATATTCGTTCATAAAGTTTGGGTTCTTAAAGGGCACTTGTGAAACACGAAGCTGCTAAACCGACTAAGTTGGCCAAGTATTTCTATAATAGTTATCCTGGGACATTATTTTACACATGACCCAAACTGATCACTAACTAAGCAGTCAAAACATTAAATATACCGACATGAAAAAATCTACAAATATTGCCTAAGATTGCTATTAAGATGGATTATTATGGATTCTCCAAACTCCTTAAGGTTACCACTTCTAAATATTGATGGTGTTCTTACCATAATAAGCCTTCTCGTATTCCCCGTGTTCAACAAACTTCCTGTTTAGAATGTCCGCCTCGAACTGCGTCCGCGAGATGAAGTGGTAGTCCTGGCCGGGTACTTCGTGGTCCTTGCGAGGTCGCGACGTATCTGCAATAAAATATAAATAAGTATCGAATATTTTTGGCCCACTTTTGACAATTCGTTCAGTAGCTTTTGCGTGAAACAAACATCCCTCCCTCATAAACTTTTGCATTTATTTAGCTAGTTGGAGGAAGGTTTTTGGGAATTTGTGTACTAGTATTTTTGCCATCTCACATCCCCCTTCTCTCCCTCCCATTCCCCATCCCTCCTTTCGGCCCTCCATTCTCCACCCCTCCCCCTTACATCTTCCCTCTTTCCCCTTCCTTCCTTCCTCTCTTCCCCACGGCATCCCTGTCCCCTTTCTCCCTTTTTCCTCCATCCCTACCTCCTCCCTTATATTACATATGACATATGGTGGGTAGGTGTGTGTGTGCGTAGCTAGATTCGTTGGGTAGGTGCGTGTGTGGCTAGGTGTCTATTAGTGTGTGGGTAGGTGTCTATGTATGTGTGGTTCGGTGTATGTGTGTGAATAAGGTACATACGCGGTACAGCAGCGGCGAACCGAGCGGAATCCTCCATGAGTCGCTGGCGCAGCTCGTGGCGGCCGATGTTGGGCGGGCCGATGAGCGCGATGGGGCGCTTGTGCGACGCGCGCGGGTAGTACAGCGCCACCTCCTCGTACGTCAGGATCTCCTCCTGCTCGTACTCTACCGGAACGACGACAATACGCTTAGTAAACACCTCTCTGATGCAAACCGGTCCCAACGGAAACAGCACTGACTTACAATCAGCATCATGCTGAGTTGGGACCATGGGTTGTTCCCAAAGTACTCCATTATTTTGTTCTAAAAAGATAAGAATCTCATACATGGATTCCCAAACTACTCCAACGAATTAAATATTAATTTAAAAATATTGCTTTCAAGTTTCATTCTACTCCAAATGTAACTGGCGTTGTTCCCAAATCACTCCAGTCATTGTTCATCGACAATTCTCAAACTTCTCCATTGAAAACATCGAAATATATACAATCTTAATATTTTGGTACCATTCTACTCCATGAAATGATGGAAAGGTACAGTCAGGCACAATATACAAAATTATACGTGTTTGAAAATAATGTTTTCTAAAGTTTTGGTAGGAGGTAGGGTGCAACGGACTCGTCCGTTCCGAATTTGGAGCAGCCTGACTGGGGTGGTACCTCCACCTTACAGAAGACCGCAGTCAAATAACACTACCTTGTTGTGTTGTGTTCCTGCGGTGAGTAAGGTAGCCAGAGCTCCATGAGGAGACGCTGTAGCTGCAGAGGGGGGGGAGGGGGGGCAGTGATGGAGTAGCATCGCAGGAGTGATACTTGTCTAGCCTTTCGATGAATTTACATTACGCTTTGTCCCTTTCACTGCCTATAGTTTCACATTTTCTACGGGGTCGACAACGCGCGAGTGACGCCCCTGGTGTTGCAAGGGTGCATAGGCTATGGTAACCGCTTCCCATCAGGTGGGATGCCTGTTTGCCACCCTTGCGGTATAAAAAAAAGTATATTTTGTAAAAAAAAATATTTTGAGAATGTTAAAATCCTCTATAGATTTAAATTCTTCTTTAGTTGTTTTAAATGATTAAAAACATATTTAAAAAAACCAAATGAGTTACTGTGTAATATTTCAGTTATATTATACCTCATATTAACATCTAACTAATCAGCCTGTTACCCACTGCTATAGTTATATTGGCATATTTAAAAATATTTAATAACTCGAAAATTATGCACCTCACTGTACGTCTCATCTTCTGGAGCAGGATGGGACAAACAATTTATCAATAATATTCTTTTTACAAACACGTGGTGTTGTTTGTGAATGAATGTACCTACTATTTATTTTTTGAAATAAGAACCTTGGAGTACTTTGAGAACAACGTTTTAATCTCTTGGAGTAGAATGGAACACATTTAATAAAGTATTTTTTTATCGTGGAGTAGTTTGGGAAAGAAACTTGGAGTACTCTGGGAATAACCCGGACCATTTTGTGGTACTGTATCTTTTTTTGTCACAAATATATGTATTTTCTTTCTTTTCTTTCAAACAATTGAAGTGTTTCTAATAAGAGGGTAAATCAGTCGCCAGTTTGGCTTTTCTCTCTCACGCATAAGACAGCGGAAGGCGGAGTCTACCTCTCTCACTTCTTATTAATTCATCGCGTCAGTCTGTCTGTCGGTCTCTCCGTATGTCACAGCTACTTTTTTTTTCGAAACTATTAGAACTATACTATTGAAACATGATATGTCTACCTATTATGAACCGCTTCCCGAGTTCCCCCCATAGTTACAAATGAAACACATTTTTTTTTTCTTTAAACCCATACCTCTGACACAGACGCCGGAGGCAAATTCGCTGTCCGTATTATAAATGCGGAAGGAAACCGGCGTGTCCGTATGTTGGGAATGTCGACATTGTATCGATGGAAATTATTCCGGCGTCTTATGGTTCGGTTTAAAAACGGGGATGGCAAAATCAGGTCGAATAGTTTCGTCCATAGAAAACTGGTCATTAATATGCAGCAAGAATAATGTTGCAGAGAGAACTGGGCCCTGAGGAACTCATAGTCCGCCGTTTCGTACAGATTCATGCATACAAATGTTTGTAAATGCTTGAGTGTCCTTGACACTAACCACAAAGCCAACTGGCCTGTCAAAGGTATCCTAATATTGTAAAGAGGAAAGATTTGTATTTTTGTATGTAACGAATAAACTCAAAAAGTACTGGACCGATTTTAATAATTCTTTTATCATTAGAAAGCTTCATTATCACTGAGTAACATAGGCTATATTTTATCCCTGTATTCCCACGGGAACGGGAACTACGTGGGTATAACCGCGCGGAAGCATCTAGTATCAAATATGTGGATTTTTAGTCTATCATAATCGCAAAAGAGTGAATTGAAAATGACCTAACCATTTTTGGTCTGAATCTACATTTCTTTCTACACAAATTAGTATTTACTTCTACCAAGTTTACAGTAATTTTCTATATAAGGTCAAGTATGCTCACCATCAGCTCCTGAAGTAGTATAGAGCGGGTATCCTGCTTCGCTGGTAGCCTTCTTGCCCTTCTTCTTTCGAGGAGGCTTCTTAGCGCAGAGTAGGGTCCCTCCCTTTCGAGGCTTGTCCCGCGCCGCCACCTCCCCCGCTAGAGTAAGCTTCATGGATTCCCTTCTGTTGAGGAGAACATAACTAATTTAATGGGAAATATAAGTGAAAATCTTAATAATAGGCTATGAAATAATAAAGTGATACTTTATGAAATAATGAATTTTATTTAAATGAGATATATCCAAATGTATATATAAAGCAAGTTAAATAAACAAATCTTTATAAATAAATGGATGAGTTGCTAAGACATAACTAACTAAGACTATATTTGGTCTTAAAAAAAGTTCGAATGAGTGAGTGAAACCATAGGGCAGAAGCATAAAATACAATAATAAATATTTAGTCTATTTATATAGTACATACCTAGTTTACGTAGTATTATAAGAATTGTATATCTATTTATAATGAATATTTTTAACCATGACAAGTATACTAGTGACAAGTGAACATTTTATTTAAATTTTACTTTATTAACTATAGTTTGAATTAATAAATTGTTTTGTAAAGTATGAAATTGTACATTATTAGTTTTATAAATATTCTTAAATTTTAAAATTATTCTTATTATTTTCATAAACTAAATCAATCATCTGAAAACAAAAGTCTATTCCAACTTACTGATGCTGGAAGGCCTGGCTGGGGATGAGGCCGGCGAGGGTCTGGTCCTCCTCGCCCTCGCGGAACGCCTGCCACCAGTTCGGGTCCTCGCGGCTGATCACGTGCAGCACGTCGCCCTTCTGGAAACTTATACCTGCAACAAGATATTATTTTACTCGAGAAAAAGGTTACTATCAGGATGTTTGGACCAAATACGATATTTAACATTTGAATAATATAAAAATTTTGTACCTGTTTGGTACTATTTGGTACTTATATTAAAAAAATTGTACCTCAAAGAATAGTGAAAACACGAGGGAACAAAGTGGTCAGCTATTCTGACGTCAGATGAATTTTCAAAACTACAGAACCGATTTCAATGAAATTTGGTACACATATAGTCTCGAACCCGAGATAGGACATTGGTTATTTTTATCCCGAGAAAATGGAAGTTCTATGTGACTTTGAACCCAAACTACTTTTATTGTATGTTCTACCTATATTTGATAAACGGACATTAGTGATTTAAATACCTGAACCGATTAAGAAAAATTTCAAAAAACTTAAAATCACTTTTCTCTCAAATTTTTTTGGCAGATCGAACTACACACACGACATATAGAGATTTACCACCTGCATTGACTCACCGTCAAAAAGCCGTGGTGGCTCAGTGGGTAATGCACCTACTCACAATCATGAGGGTGCCGGTTCAAGTCCCTGGCCCGTACCTCTAAGTTTATAAAAAACTTACGTACGGATTCACACCACTGGCTTTCGGCGAAGGAAAACATCGTGAGGAAACGTGCATGCCCGAGATGTCAAAATTAAAGGCATGTGAATCCGCCAATCCGTACTGGCCCTGCGGATTATGGCCTAAACCCCCTCGATTTTAGGGGAGGCTCGAGCTCCTCAGTGGAGACGTGTATGAGCTGATGATGATGATGTGAACAAAATATAAGAATTAACCAAAAAAAGGTCCCAACTCAGCATGATGCTGATAGTCAGCGCTGGTCTTCCATTGGGACCGGTAGTTTCACATAGAGATTTACCAGCAGCATTGTAACTCACCTAGTTCCCTGCAGGGTATATAGACATCGTCTTCCGGGTCGTAGTCGAAGTGTGCCCGCACGTGCAGCACGCGGTGCGACGGCGGCCCCGCGCCGGCCCCCACCCCCGCCCCCAGCCCCGGTCCCCGTCCTGCTACTACTACCGACAGGGTACCGGATAGGGCTCCTAGTACTTGGCATACCTCGTGGACTGACTTGCCACGCATCGCCACGCCGTTTACTTCTAGAAGCTATAGGAATGAAAGAAATAAATAAATATCCTGAGACATTTTTCACACACGGCCAATCAGATTCCAAAGTAAGCTTCAAAATAAGCTTGTGTTATGGTAACTAGATAGCTGATACTCCTTTTAAATACATACTTATATAGATATTTACGCCCAGACACAGGACAAACAGACATATTCATGTATACAAATGTTTGTCCTAGGTGGGATTCGAACCTACGACCCGCGGCCTTAAAGTCAGGGTCACTAACCACAGAACCAACATGGGCTTTCGAAAAGAAAGAAAGAAGAAATAAACAAAATAAGTATTTATTGACAGCACACTTTAACACTAATTGCATAAAGATTAGGGGGGCCTACGTCCAGCAGTGGTCGGGCTAAGCTGACGACAACGACGACAACATAAAGATAACAAACGTTAACAAATCAATGCGGTAGGAGTGCTGTCAAAAGGGGGACCAGCTCAGCATGTGCTGTTGAGGACAACAGCGCTTTTCAGCTAGCACCTTGGAATGGGTAAGTATCAAATATCCTGGGGTGTTTTAGGCATGGCCATAGTGAATATAAATTAGGGCCCCGACCCCCGCCCTGCCACTTCTACCGATAGGGTACCCGAGAGGGCCCCCAGCACATGGCATACCTCGTGGGCTGACTTGCCACGCATAGCCACGCCGTTTACTTCTAGAAGCTAAAGGAATTGGGTGGGTAAGCAAATTACCACATAGCTCATATCATAATTATACTTATAAATGCGAATGTAGCTCTGTCTGTTTAAAACTACAGAACCGATTTAAATGCAATTTGGTATGGAAATAGGCTACTTTTTATTCCGAGAAAATGGAATCTAATCTCCCGGATACGCGGACGAATCCGCGGGGACCCACTAGTTTTTAATATAATCCACTTCCACACTAGTATTACAAAGCAGACAAATTTATATTTTTGGGTGTAATAAACTCAAAACTACTGTGCTGATTTCAAAAATTCTTTCACCATTGTAAATCTACATTATCAAGGAGTAAAATAGGCTATAGTATAGAAGGATTGAGTTAAGTGATGGTTAAAGAGTAGTTTATTATTTTTTCACGCATAAACTACTAAACGGATTTTGATGATATTTGGAACACAGGATGGTTTATAATTTGGATTAACACTACTCTTTATCCCGGAAAAATTATAGATCCCTGGGAACGCGAGTGAAACCGCGGGGAGCCACTAGTTCACAATCTAAGTGAGAAAGCAATGTGAATGTTGCAATGAGATAACAAACAATAGAAAGTAAGTATGATAAAGTAATCAGGTATTTAAGTCATTGTTGAATGCTATATTTTATCGCCAATCTGAACGCTAATTAAATCCATAAACTCAACAATACTTTATTGTTCATTTTGATAAGATTGTGTAGATCTATACTAATACTATAAAGAGGAAAGATTTGTTTGTTTGTTTGTAATGAATAGGCTCCGAAACTACTGGACCGATTTCAAAAATTCTTCCACCTTTGGAAAGCTACATTATCTCCGAGTAACATAGGCTATATTTTATCCCTGTATTCCCACGGGAACGGGAACTACGCGGGTAAAACCGCGGGGAGGCAGCTAGTATTTGATAAATATCTAGTAATGCAATTTGTAGGATGCATACAATTTATCCACATGAAGAAATCTGTGTTATTTAAACAGGATAAAATTTAGTGGGATAAAACGCCTCAGAGTCCAGCTTAGAACTTACTTACTTAAAAAACCTTAATACAATTCTATCATTTAATAAGTCAAACACATTCTACTAATATTATAAATGCGAAAGTATAAGTATTGTATTGAGTATGGATGGATATTTGATTCTCTTTCACGCAACAACGCCTAAAAGGATCGTGATGAAATTTGCCACAGAGTTACAAAATACTATGGAATAACATGGGCTACTATTTGTTCTTGGACATTTTAAGATCCCCTTAAGGAACGCGAGTGAAACTGCGGGAAGCCACTAGTCATAAAGAAACATTTAAACCACCAACAAAACAGATGAACTTCAGTACACAATTTTCTTACATCAAATCTGCATCTAGGAGCTTAGCTACCACAGTTAGCTTTAATGGTCATAAACAATCTGAGTTTCTTAAATGAATTAAAGATGATCCCTTACCTCATCACCTTCATGCAGCAGCCCTGACTTCTCCGCAGCACCACCCCTCACTATCCTCCCAATTATTACCGCTTCCCCTTCGTTTCTTACTGTAGCACCTATAAATAAATAATAATAATAAAAATCCTGGGACATTTTTCACACACGGCCAATCTGATTCCAAACTAAGCAGAACTTGTGATATGGTGACCAGATTGCTATACTACTTTTTAAATACATACTTATATAGATAATTACAGACACAGAACAAACAGATATATCCATGCATGCAATGTTTGTCCTGGGTGGGATTCGAACCCACGACCGGCGGCTTGATAGTCAGGGTCACCAACCACAAAGCCAACCGGGTGTCGACAAAGTCGCGGCTGTAAATTATGATAAATTTTTGTAACAATTTCACGACAGAAGTGCTTAAGGGATCGCGATAAAATTGGCTACAGAGTTAGAATATGTTCTGGAAAACACATAGGTTTGCATCCCGGGAAAATTGTAGATTCTCTGGGAACGTGGGTGTAACCGAGGGGAGCCACTAGTATCTATATATTTATGTTCTATTAGTTGACATTTATCTAGATGACCTGTTTCCTCATAAATGTCAGAGCTGTATGTACTCTCTACTAATAAATATATCTATTAATGCTTTTATTTACTTCTAATATATGTTTAGTTTTTTTTTTTGCTTGAAACTAAATATTATATTCTTCTAAATTCGATTTTTAAGCCACTCCTATAAATAATTAAAATGCTAATCTATCTAGTCTATAAACTATAAATCAACAATTGAATCAATATCATCCTCAATTTTACATATAACGATCTAATTTCACTTTCAATATGCATATTAACTTCCGTCTAGTCTTAATGATGAGAAATCAATTCGTCTCCACTTTTCATTTCAATACTTTTTTTTTATACCACAAGGGTGGCAAACAGGCATACGGTTCCACCTGATGGGAAGCGGTCACCGTAGCCTATGGACGCTTGCGACACCAGAGGCGTTACTCACGCGTTGTCTATAAAAAAGGGAGCAACTGTGTAGGCAGTGAAAGGGACAAAGCGCAATGTACTTTACGTCGAAAGGCTATACAGGTATCACTCCTGCACACCCCTACGACGCTACTTCATCCCTGGTCCCCCCACTGCCGCTACAGCGTCTCCTCATGGAGCAGCACACTTACCAAGCGGTTCGTTCGTCTTTTCGATTTTTATAATTTTGATGTGTTCACTTGGGTCGTCGGGGGAATGCGCCGTCAAACCTTTATCATTATCCTTGTGATTGTAATTGTTGCCAGTCTGAAATTAAATAAAATCATCATATCATCATCAGCTCATATACGTCTCCACCGAGGAGCTCGAGTCTCCCCTAACAATGTAGGGGGCAGGCCATAGTCCACCACGCGGGCCTAGTGCGGCGGCGGACTTCACATGTCTTTAATTGTGACATCTCGGGCATGCAGGTTTCCTCACGATGTTTTCCTTCACCGAAAGCCAGTGGTGTGAATCCGTACGTAAGTTTTTCGCTCGGGAACGAGTCAGGGGATTGAAAGTGCACCCTCATGATCGAGAGTCGATGCCTCCACGGCTACTTTTAATTATTTCAAATTACCATATACATAATAAAAACTGCTTCAAGGGAAATAGGACTTTACGCCGCTCAATCTTAAAGTTTCAATTGATATGATGGGGCTACATTATACAGTTTTAGTGGACGATCTGCGAGGAATGACCGACTATTAGTGTGAATGGAGTTGAGACAAGCGATTAGAATATAGAAGTTCTTAGAAGTGGAATCATTTATCTATTACATAGAATAGTGATACATAGACTACTATTTAGAATGTTACAGTATGTATATATAAGTATAGCTTTAACATAGTTATGAGCATTAACAAACATTAGCTATATAAATATTTTTTCATACACATAAGTTGCACTTAGACCCATTTATTTAAATTATTAGAAAATTTTTAATTGACTTCTTAATCTTTAAAAATTATTTAAATATGATACTCTATTGGCGACTCAAAATCACTTTAATACAAGTACTATAAAAGGTTTCAAAGATTTTTTGCTCCTAAAAATTGATAGTATATTACCTTATGCCTCTTTCCTCTGTTGAAACACGCAGGGTCCAGTAAGGCGGCCGCTTGGTCGTGAGCCTGGATGATGCTCTCCAGCTCTAAGCCACCAAGTATTGACAGCAGTTCCGCAGCTATAGCTGACGATTCACTCCCTGATGCTGTATGCGCGCCTAGTACATCCATGCACTGTTGGATGAGGATTTGTATGAATTGTAACGACTTAGGTATTTCTTTTCCTTTTCGCTTTGTTAGCTTACGTATATTGTAATAAATATAAGTTAATTTTCACTATTAAATTATGTAAATGTTTTGTCAACAAAAATTATAAATTGTAAAACTATTTCAAAAGTCTATGTAGTCTCATATTATGGAAGAAAATAAGGATCTAACTTGCTAAACTCCTTGCGCAGTTATTTCTGAGTTGTAGATTATTTTCAACACTAATGGCAATGCCAATAGAATTGACATAGATAAATGGCTTTTTAGAGAAGCTTGGAACTAATCATTTCAACCAGAATTAGTAAGTTGTTCTTCTTTTTAAATATAAGAATAGAATAACCGATAGAGAGTATCTACCACGTTTAATTATCATGTTTGTAATGAATAAACTTAAAAACTACTGTGATGATTTCAAAAATTCTTTCACCATTGGAAAGCTACATTATCAGGGAGTAACCATAGGCTATATTTTATCCCTGCATTCCCATGGGAACGCTAACTACGCGGGTGAAACCGCGCGGAGGCAGCTAGTCACACTAAAGATCACAAAAGCAAGACTAATAACTTACGTCTTTCAACCGATCAGATGCTCGGTGTGTATGCGGCGGCGCCAACCCTGGTCTTTTATGCCTCACAGCGGTTAGAACTGCTGTCCTGGTGGCTAATGCTGTTCTCAGTCCTGGGCAGATGAGTGCCCCTGCTGCACCAGCTACCCTCGCCGCTAGGGCGGACTCACCACTCGCTCCCAATGCCTTTTGGACTCTAGTGAGCGCTGCACATACTTCTTCGTAATCTGTAAAGAAGAATACATGTATTACTCTTCTTCAAAGTCATTCTTCTGCGATTTTCGCTACATAAGTTCTTCGAAAGAATCCATAGTATGCTTTTACAGAAATGCATTTTATTAAGTTGACTGTTTGATCGAACGGTCGGAAGCTGTTTGGATATTCTATATGGGATTTAATCTAACATGATCGATTTGTCATCTTATAAATAGCCGATAAGTGTGATATCCACATATATAAACGAAAGTAACTTAATATAAGTTATTACTAGATCTATAAACAGTCTTTTCAAGTTATTATTTTTTTCAAAAACGCTTTTGAAAGCACTCGAATGGTCCGTTCGGAAATTTGCTTTTGCTGAGAAGAGCCGGCATTAAACTCAGGAATTAGACTTTTCAAAAGCAACTTAAATCTAATACGATAAAAATATGTTGTAAAGCGAGCATTTAACTGCCAAATGTATTTTTCTAACTAGGTAAACAGTTATCCTAAAATGAGAGTTTAAATATAAAGTATTTCCTCCATGAAATCGACCCTTTAAACTTTAGCTATACCAGCAACATCAAAGAGCTCACCTAAGTGGATTATAACAATTTTAGATAGTAATCGAGCGAGTTAACACCTAATATAAAACCGTGCTACTAACTATTGGCATGTGAAGTGGAAATAACGCGGTCACATCACCTGTATAGTAGTTTGCATTTTAAATCGCCATAAACAACCTCGCTCGTATATTGGGTTTATTATGCAAACATGTGTGCGTATCTTATTTGATCAGGACCTATTAAAGGTGTGTTTAATATAGGTATGGATTATTAAAATATTGTTCGATTCATAAATCATTTATCAGTTTCATACAGGCTTTCGCTCTGATTCTAGAACATATTCTGTCGGTGTACCAAGTTTTAACTAATTTTCTTGGGCTGTTGCTGTTTGAAAGTGTAACAAACATCAATTTATACATACTAACATTCGATCTTATAATATAAATAGAAGATATAAGGATTTTAATCGCTGGTAGATTATGTTATGTCCCTTTACTTAGTTTTGCGTTTTAGAGGCTTTTTGAGGCTACAATATCATAGTTGTCGCTGAGAGTGGAAGAAAATGCTGTGACAAGAATGTTAAACCTCAAAAGTCAAACACACGTCTAAACGCTCCACAAGGCGAGCCAGTCTTCTCGTACTGCCGAGAACTCGGACCAACTATGGCAAGCAAATGATAACTTACGAAGGCGCACGACTTTTTAATAACCTACCATCAGAAATAAAAAAAATATTGCCTATCAATAAATTTAAACAAAAGCTATCCCAAATAATATGTGAGTAATAAGTTTGCAGTGTTTGATTAACTACATTTGGTGTTTTTCTATATAAAATTGCGACCTACCTTCCTATCTAACAAATTGTGTAATGAAGTGCGATGTGATGTGAATGACATTGTTACCTACAATTATATTATTTTTTCCTCATGTAAGTGACTTGATTGTCTTTAATGAGAAATAAAGATTCTTTAAACTGAACCTCTCGATGACAATTTAGAGCTTTGCTTTAGAAACACACAGTACTATATTGCTTATTTGAAAGACATAATTAAAAATTAACTTTTAGATACGACATATACGTTCTCTCTTTCATTTCAGACTGAGAAGACAAGGATAGAAGAACAGTACATACCAACAACAGCATATAACTGCGTGGAGTCATCACTGATGTCATCATCGTACGCGTCGTTGACAAAGGCGTTCCCTGATGATGGAGGGTTGGACTCCAGCGCCTGGAGCTTGTTAGACCCTCGTAACGAGGTCCTGAGGAACTCATTCTGTGCTGCGATCCGCTCTTCTACCTCTTTCCGTTGGCGGAGCTGTTCCTGTGAACAAGGAATTAGAATTTTAGATGAATGGAATGGGACAAAAAGTTTTTTAATGATGTGCTTGCATTTGGTTTCTGACTCATCTATACAAGACGCTGAGACCTAAGATAGAGTATGCTTGCCCAGAAGAAGTCTATTCACTCTAGCCTTGAAAATTTCAATCTTGACATTATTGTACCTGAATAATCCCGAGGCAATTATTATATAATCATTATCTTCATTATCATCAGCACTTAGACGATTATAATTTTACTAACAGCCGGTTAATTCGAACATTTACGTCACTTTAAAGAAGCCTTAAGTAGAACAGTACATACAAATGTTTATACTGGGTGGAAATCAAACCTAGAACCTTAACAGTCAATGTCTTCGTCTCAACATAATCTGTCTTATTACATGATTACACTAGGTAGTACATAGGTAGTACAGCTCCTCCATGGGCATCTTCGGTGAAGTGGAGGGGGGCGGGACTCACATGTGTGTTCTTCGCACTGTGAGTCCCGCCCCCCGGAGACGGGCTCGGCCTTGTAAAGCCGAGCAGCGCCGGCGGGGCATACGGTTGTAAGGCTTACGCGTGTCCCGCAGCCCCGCCACACGGCGCCGAGGCGTCATTGGAACCCCAGGGGTTTAGTGGGTAGGCACCGGCACCTTCTGTGCCGGTGAGTCACCACATAACCCGGCGGCTTCCCCCGGAGCTGCCGGGTATCCTATGAGGATTCCCCTGGGTCATAAAAAAAAAAAAAAAAAAAAAGGTAGTACAGCTCTTCATATACAGTTTGCTAAGTAAAGTATCTACTTGCCTTATTCGTGACACAGAAAAATATTTGATGTTGAAAATGTCTGATTTGAAATTGACGTCGGAAGTAGGAGAGGAGGTTTCAAGTGCTACAGATGCCGAATATACCTCTCAGGAAATTCATTCTACATGAAATGTCTAAGATAATGATGAGGTACATCTTATCGCAATATCAAAGCGAGATCAATAGCAGATACGTTCCAGGAATCTGATAGATCACGCGAAGCGAATATTTTAACGAGTTTCAAAATAAAATGTAAGCTTTAACATCTGATGTTATTTCATATGGTCTCTCATCACTTATTCTTACTCGCTGATTCTCCGGGAGATCATACTTTTTCCGGGTATAAAAATTTGCTAATTATAGAAGAAATGTGTACGCTGTCTTTCATCCAGATACCTTCGACTGTTTGACCATGATAGAGTAACAAACATCCACCCTAATTTTGACTCCCTAATATCAGTAACTAAGTTATATTCTAGACTAGCTACCGCTCTGTGCAGTTACCGTTCTCGCAGGAATACGAAGATAAAATATAGCCTATGTTATTCCCTGTACTGTAGCTTTCCATTGGTGAAATAATTTATAAACCATGTCAGTAGTTTAGGTGGAGATTCGCATTTATAATTTTAGTCAGGATTTCATCACAAAAGGTACCCACTGCTAACGCAGAAGCTACTTTTATACTAATTAGGATTTCTAAAACGACTATCTATATTTTATGCCAAGCTCCGCTATAATCACGCCGTTATCACTGGTTATCACAAACCGCGTTGCTATGGCAACGGATGACGTCACTAGCAAACAAAAGCGGACGACATTATGCGACCATCCACCAAGCATTGTATGCTAAACCGATGTTTTGAAAGTCAAATGACTCCATATTAGGTTTTGGAGTGTCACGAGATTTTTGCGTGAAGAATTACATCCTAACAACATTAGGTATTATAGTTGTACCTACTGACTGATTGTCGTTTAAATAATTAAAGTTGAAATTTACACTTTTGGAGGTGATCTGCTTGGCCGGAGAAGTACAACATCTGTAGTACCTAAGTATACCAGCTGCACTAGTATTGATTAATATGTATATACATAGAAATATCTAATAAGAAGCCTTATTAATTTAATATCATCATTATATTATTATGATAGTGAAATCACTAGAGAACATAATCATTTTGACACACTTATAGTCGCAAATATTATTTCCATATAGTTTAAGTACCTACTTAACCTATGCAGATCATCTAGCTTACTTAGCTTTAGATATGGTACGACAAAAACCACTAAAAAGATAAACCAGTTAAAAAAACTTTTATTCCTTATATGATAAAAAACGATTACATTGAACCGAATAATATTGACTAAAGGTAAAGAAAACACAATAACCCGCAATACATTATAAATAAGTAACCCAACACGAAAAACAATTTCTAGTCTAAAATTCGGTTTATATTATTTTATCAGCGCCGTAATAGGCAATAAGGAAAATTGCAGCCAGTAGACTGAGAGTAATTTCCCTCCACGAAATCCAGGGCCGTACTCAAGTATTTACAAGATGGGGCGATGGCCCCATTGCACGAATAATATAACACCCGACGGACTATTTGAGAAAACGAACAGACTTATAATAATGTAGTTATCTCTAACATTATAAACACGGAAGATGTAACGAATGAACGTTTCTATGTTAACTTTAAGTCATTGGACCAATCTGAATAATTCTTTCACCAATGAGATGATACATTATCAGGAAGTAATATAGGCTATAGTTTATCCCAGTATTCTTAGGGGAATGAGAACTACACGCGAATGAAACTGCGTTGGAACTAATAAATGAATACATAATAACATTTATACGATATTTTCATTCCTAGAAAGGGTGGGCTTCGTAAACATCCTGTTATTCCTAACATTGTTATTTGTTTAATAGCTGGAAATACACTTGTACTTCGTTAAAGGGAAAACAAATCACTAAAGAGAAATACGCTTATTAGATTTTTTCAATATGATGTTGTTAAAATCACTCTTAATATTATAACTACGAAAGTAATTATGTCTGTCTGTATATCTATTGATCCCACCTAAACTGAACGGATCTTTATAAAATTTGGTACAGAGATAGTCTTTAGCTTTAGAATGAACATAGACCCTTCGGAACGAGGAGCGGAAACTAGTAAACAATTAATATGTCTTACGTAACGCATGGTAGATGGTTAAAGATAATGTTGGATGCCCAAAAGGGCCCAAGCCCCATTAGATGTGCACCCAAAACGGCCGTGGGTGCCCGCAAAATATTTGGGGTAATGCGGCATTCACAACTAGTCAAAAACAGTCTGGAAGTTTTAAGCGCGGTTAATATAAGAGCTTCCATTTCAAGTATTCTGCTCACTTTCAAGAGAATTTTCATATTTAAGTTATTTTATCAAATTTTAAGTATCACTCGCAATCAAAGCTTAACAAAAATCAACGACGTAAATTAAAAAGTTCTCTCCATAAAAAGCCGATAAATTCCGAAAGCCGGTATTGCGAGAATTTATAGATAAAACAGTTAACAAAGGAATTTTTCGCATAAAGCCGGCGGTATGCGATAAAAAAAAGCTTTCCCCACATACATAAACACATAATTGATTTTGGGACAGTTTTAAATTCCTTTGGTGTTTTAAAACTGATAATGTACTATTATATTGTATTACTAGTGGCTCCCCGCGGTTTCACCCGCGTTCCCGGGTATCTTAAATTTTCCCGGTATAAATAGCATCCTATGTCCGTCTCCTGGTTTTAAGCTACCTTCCCTACCAATTTTCGGCTAAATCGATTCAGACACTCTTGACTTATAAATAGTGTAACTAACACGACTTTCTTGTATATATGTACTAGCTGTCCCGGCAGACTTCGTACTGCCCCAATCTATCTATACTTATAATAAATCTGTAGAGAGGTCAATTCTGTACATGAAATACATTTTCAAAATAACTATCAGGGGGTGTTTAGTGATCGATACTGATGCCAAAAATGCAATCAGTAGTTTTTTGTCTGTCTGTCTGTCTGTTTGTATGTTCCTTATATGTTACAAAAACTACTGGACGGATTTTAACGAAACTTGGTACAATTATTCTTCATACTCCTGGGCAGGTTATAGGATACTTTTCATCACGCTACAATCAATAGGAGCAGAGTAGTGAAGGGAAACTTTGGGAAAACGGGAGAAGTTACTCCATTTTTTAAGCTTTCGTCGCGTGTGCAGCCTTAATGGTTAAAGTTACATAGAAATCATGTATGACGGAAATATTCTACATAAAATGTCAAAAAAGCATCTTGCACCAGCATACGTCCATCTTTTATGGTTGACTCTCAATAACACGTGTAACTCCTGATAGCTTAGCAGTTCGGAGCATTCTGATTATATTTGTTTACTCTAACGTTTATAATACTCTCACTCATCCCTAATTTAAAAAAGTTTACATTATTACCCATTCAATAAAAAAATAATCATAGAAATCGGTATAGACTCACCAAAATTATAGATGAAATAAGCCATACTAACCTTCTACGTAAACGAAGTCGCGGGTTAAAGTTAGAGTTAGCCCAAAGAAACTATTCCACGCGAACGAAGTCGCTGGCAGAAGCTAGTCTATACTAATATTATAAAGGAGTAGAGTTTGTTTGTTTGCTTGAACGCGCTAGTCTCAGAAAGTTCTGGTCCGATTTGAAAAATTATTTCGCCATTAGATAGTACATTTATCGAGGAAGGCTATAGGCTATATATCATCACGCTATGACCAATAGGAGCGGAGCACCAATAAATAATGTTTCAAAATCGGGAGATTTATTTTCCTGTTGAGAGCTTCCGCTGCGAACGCTGCGTCAGCATATGTCTATCTGTTAAGGTTCTAAAATAATGCATTATTTGTGAAGGTGTTTTTATAAAGATGATATTAATCCTTATCCAAATAAATACCTTATTCATAAGAAGTATTTAATTTAAAACAAAATTGCCATTTACATCATTCGATTTCAATGAATATCTTAGGAGATATCGCAAATTTAAAATTACATAGCCGCAAAATAATGATCAAGTACTGTGCGCGCCTTTAAGCGCTGGCCCGCCGTGCACGGGCAGTCATCAGTTGGCTCTGCGAGTCCATCCTTGTACGAAAATGAAGTCGCGTGTTGAAAGTTAGCGTTAGCACAAAGTAACTATTCCACGCGGACGGAGTCGCGGGCAGAAGCTAGTACATATATACTAATATTATAAAGCGGTAGAGTTTGTTTGTTTGTTTGTTTGCTTGAACACGCTAATCTTAGAAACTACTTGTCCGATTAGAAAAATTATTTCAGTATTAGAGAGACCATTTATTGAGGAAGGCTATAGGCTATATATTATCACGCTACGACCAATAGAGCGGAGTACCAATCATCAACAGCTCATATAGGTACGTCTCCACCGAGGAGCTCGAGCCTCCCCTAACATCGAGGGGGTTTTAGGCCATAGTCCACCACGCGGGCCTAGTGCGGATTGGCGGACTTCGCATGCCTTTAATTGTGACATCTCAGGCATGCAGGTTTCCTCACGATGTTTTCCTTCACCGAAAGCCAGTGGTGTGAATCCGTACGTAAGTTTTTATAAACTCAGAGGTACGGGCCAGGGATTTGAACCGGCACCCTCACGATCGTGAGTCGGTCCGTTCCCAACTGAGCCACCACGGCTTACCAATGAAGAATGTTTAAAAATCGGGAGATTTTTTTTCCTTTAAACGGTTTCATGTCCTCGAACACCAAAAGGCTACTCTACAGGTGCGCATGTATAAGCTGACAGATTTCGTCACCATCAAGCGAGGTGTGAGGCAAGGGGATACTCTCTTGCCAAAGCTCTTCACTAATATGCTAGAAGACGTAATCAAATCTCTAGACTGGGAAGAGAGAGGAATAAATATAAATGGCACACGCATGTCACACCTGCGTTTTGCTGACGACCTTCTTCTACTATCTGAGAACGTTGCTGATCTTCAATCTATGCTTACAGAACTACACGAAGCATCCCTGAAAGTGGGTCTACGTATGAACATGTTCAACACCAAGCTCATGGCTAGTCATCCAATTGGAACAGCAACCAGTAATGTGGGTGACACCCCAATAGAACATGTAGACCACTACATCTATCTTGGACGTCGTTTGTCGTTTGACCGGGAGTCTCAGGTGAAGGAGATTGCTAGACGGATCCAGTTAGGTTGGGCTGAATTTGGGAAACTTGATGAATGATGATGAATCTTCCGCTCTAATCCTCAGTGTCTGAAGACCAAGGCATTTAACCAGTGCATTCTGCCTATCGTCACCTATGGTGCTGAAACATGGTCGCTTACAAAAGGCGACATGTATAAAATAATGGTTGCCCAAAGAGCCATGGAGCGAACCATGCTGGGCATCTCCCTCGTGGACCGAAAACCCAACGTCGAAATACGACGTAAAACGCAAGTCGTGGACGTGGGTAAACGGATCACGGGATTAAAGCGGGGTTGGGCGGGACATCTGGCAAGGCTGGATGACGGAAGATGGGCTAAAGCTATTACAGAGTGGTGGCCAAGAGAGACACAGGAAACCGGGTAGACCACCGGCTCGGTGGGTAGACGACATTGTCGGAGCAGCGGGTAAGCAGTGGATGTAATTGGCAAAGGACCGTATAAAGAGGCATAAAAATAAGGAGGCCTATGCTCAGCAGTGGGTTATTACGGGCTGATTAAATAGATAGAAAGAAAGTTAAGTAGAAGGATGCACTCATAGATATGGTAACACAATATCGTATAACTTTTTTCCGTGTTTTGAAGTACGACAGGATGGATTGACATATTACAGTTGGTTGTCAAATCTAATGTCAAATATTATGATTGCGTTCAAAAGTTTAAATTGTGACTAAACTTAAAGTTGATCAATTTAAAAACCGACCAAATTAAAAATCAGGCATTATTCGGTATTATTTTCGGAAATAAAAAATTTAATAAGTAATAAATGTTTAATATAATGCAAATTAATGTCTAAAAAGAACAAATATAACAGGTCCGAACTTTCGAGACATTTTACATAAAATAATTTCTGAACGCACACATGAATAACAAATACAGTATTTGACAGTATAGGACAACAAATGTTTGACATCTAATAAACAAATCAGCATTTATTGAAATGATTAAGTATTAATTTCACATATCGAGTATTCATTGTTTTCAAGATGTATTCTGCTATTCGGGGCGGAGACAAATCCAACGAATCAATAACCATAAAAATTGATTCAGCAGATCTCGAGTTATAAGTGTTGAAACAAACCCGACTTTCTTTTATATATATAGATGTATAAAGATTTACACATGAAGTGTTAATATTAATGTACTCGTAAGTTCCACATAAATATTGTTACTAATATTATAAATGCTAAGTTAGAATGGATGGATGTTAGTGATTATATGCTACGTTTTATCTCGGCAAAATCTAAAATGTATGTAGGCCAAAGCTAGTAATAAAATCCAAATGCATAGTTTTTATCTACACCATAATATTACAAATAGGAATGATATTAATATTTGTTTGTTATGAATAAGAATCGAAACTACTAGACCGATCTGAATAATTCATCAATAGTGAACTACGTTATTTGCGAGTGTCTTAGGCTATATTTTATTCCTATATTCTTACAGGAATGAGAACTGCGCGGGTAAAACCTCGGGCGAAAGTTGGTCATTATATCTTTTTCACTCCCTTAAGGGAAATATCGGGGTGGAAAATTATTACGTTCAGAATATTAATAGCGAAAATCATATAAATCACCAGACCACGTAAACGATCTAATTACTACTATACTTCATCTATAGCGTATACTTAATCAATGTCCGGAGTTAGGGGTGTCACTTCATTTTCTTGAAAAAAAAAAGCAAAGCATTTATAAAAAGTTTAACAGGATAGGCTGCCTCGTCATATCTGTCGAACAAGAAACTGTAGCGTCACCAAATTGGATATTAAAGAAAGGTAATAAAAATCTAGATTTTGTTGGGGTTGCAAAAGCACCACCACTTTTATTTTCATTTATAATACAAGTTTAAATGATAATAAATCAAATGTGTCAAAAACTTACTGGCGTAAGAACTACACTATAGCTTAGTACGTATTTGAAGTCATATTGGCTGTGAGCTGAAATAGTCCCACAGCATAAATATTTTGAACTAACTTCTTCCCCACGGTTTGACCAGAATTCCAGGGGATCCTAAGTTTTTCCATAACATCGACTGTTATGAACACTTTGGCATCAAAGACCACCAAAGCCAAATCCGTTCTCGAGATTTGGGCTCACAATTAGTTCATCCATACGTCTTCTCTTTCAGTTCCCTTTCACTTTTTTTTTGACGGGACTAGATGTTGTTAGCCTCTGATGGCTTTAACACCCTTACGCGGACAATCCCTTTCACTCGCACAATCTTTCATACATTTTTAAAGTAAGAGTTCATCTCATTACCATATTAGCTTGAAGTTACAGTGATTCTAGTAATAGCTATGTCCGTATTCGGTCCGGCGCCCCCGTGACCCGGACGGACCGGGGGACCAGGGCGCTGATCCGGAACATTCCAGTGCATTTCCCGCTAAACGGTCCGGGTTGATATCACATTTTTATACCCTCGCTTATGAGCCAGGGCTACCCTTAACAATAGCCGGTTGAACGAACTCACTATATTAAATATGGTATTTAAGGGTCTTTAGGTATTTTAGGGGGTTTTTGAAGAGGTGTAGAGGTTTATTTTAGTTTTAGATTATGTGGTTAGTTTTTTATAGTGAGGTTTATATAGTAGTCCCAGTCTCCGTTAAAACCACGAGGTTCTACCAAATAGGTTGGTTTACCTTATTTTTCAGGGAAAAGAAATGCATTTTTATTAGGATATGTCACGTATTTTTTACACTTTGGGGACATTACACATTATTAATATTTAGATGTCTCTACAATACGGACCTGGACTCGAACTCCCCTCCACAATAATCGTAATCATAAACGTGCATTCACAACTAGGCCACAAGAGCAATATGAAAGTACAAATCGTTATTTCATAGGAAATAGAATAACCCATTCGTTTGTTTCTATTTGAAGCTTTTACTTTATCCGTTACAAATATTTTATCAGAAAACTCACGTCTATTTTTAAAAGTATCAAATTAACGGGGAATATATTTTTATTAAAATCTGTCTCGGTTTTTTCCGGTTTATCAAACATGTATGATGATTAAACGAATATGCGTTTTACAACACACTAATTAAGGTTTATTATACGTCGGGCCCGTGTGGTTAATTTAAATAAAATGAAAATAGTATATTGAAGCTACAATGTTTTTATTAAAGGTAAAAAAAAGATTTAAAACGAAGTCAAACTAAGCTTTAAAATATATTTGTTGCTCTCTTATGACATATAACAAAAAAAGACGGACATACTTAAGACCCTTTTCTCTCTAAAAAAGATTGATCGAGTTACACTTTTCTTCTATTTGCAACTTTATTTTCTTACGCAATCTATCAATTCACGAATACAGTAAAAAAAACTGCTACTACCGGTGAATCATCAAAATTACATATAATAAAATTTGTCCTCGCGCAATAAAAGTGTTACCCAATAAAATTCCCAAAGCGAAGGTGGCAGCCCTGGGTACCCGACGGAGTGCTGACGTCATCCATTTTTACTGATCAACAACTTTTCATACAAATGTACAAGTACCTACATCTATCTAGATAGATATATATTATACTAGCGGTCCCGGCAGACTTCGTTCTGCCCACCAGCATCACCTACCGGGTCCAAATTGATGTATTATACATATACATAAAAACCTTCCCCATGAAATACTCTGAAATTTGGTGAAAACCGCATGAAAATTTGTTTAGAACCTATATTTTGTGTTCATCGCGTTCAGACAGACAGACAGTGGCGGCGGGATTTTTAAATATGAAGTAAAAATAATATAATACGGTTTTAGAGACTGCATTACTTTAATAGCTTATAAGTACTTACTCTCCATTTCTTTACCTATTTTTACCCGACTGCACTAACAGGGTTATATTTTTATTAACTACGAAAGTAGCTAGGTATATGCATGTCAGAGGTAAGAAATTATATAAAAGTTGTATTCATATAATATTTCATTACTATTTATTTACGTCAGATAACATACCTAATACTGGACAATATGAATATAGAGTCATAAATGGTGATTGTACGGCCAACTCTCACGGGCCAGTTTCCTATAACGGATAATAGCTACCGATCTATAATAAATAATATTGGTCTATATAATTTGATACTGTTACTTTTTTATCTATAGAGGTTCCCACAGCCGAAATAAACACTATTTTGAAAAAGGTTTTAAAACTAAAGTATTTATTGATGAGAAATCTAAATCTAAGGTTTAGCAGAAAGGAATTCAAATATCAAGTCAAAATGCATAAGATCGATCCAAAGTTCGGGCAATGTGAGATGAAACGTTGCGAAATGGATTAATAGACTTTAAAATCGACACAGGAAAAGATAGAACTCTGGCTGGCACCGCTGGCATAAGATGAAAAAAACAATCGAACTGTAGGTAATTTTAAACCTGTATATATTTTAGAATGTCAATTCATTCGTATTTTAAACTAGGTATAATTCAAAATTTAAGTTCTATGTGTCATAAGTTCTATGTATCTGTATATCATTTTGCCACAAGTAAATGCATTTTCTTTCTTTCATTTATTTTTAGAATGAGAACCCATTCGATTTCCCAATAAAATTCAGGCTATTTCAAAATTAGAGTTCTATGTGTTTGTTTTTTTAAGATTCACAATCAATTATTATTTTAAACAATATCAAAGTTCTCCATATCTCTCCATCCTAAGGTTGCCTGGAAGAGATCACTTTTAGTGATAAGGCCGCCCATTGTAACACTCTTGTATTTTATGTTTCTTGTTATTTTTAAGTTTTATCTGTGGTGTAACAATAAAGAATTATCTATCTATCTATCAAAGTTAATTCAAAATTAGACTTCCAATTGCAATTTCTTAAACAAGACCTAAATAATAGCAACCAGCATCATCGACTCCGTGGCGCAACGGTAGCGCGTCTGACTCCAGATCAGAAGGTTGCGTGTTCAAATCACGTCGGGGTCAAGAACATAATGTTTTTTTTTATATCCACCTGATTTAATACAATCACAATTTATTCAATTCTTTTGTTTGTCTTGTTACTAGTAATTTTCTGTTATTTACATTAAACTACATTTACCAACTAGGTACATAAAAAATTGAATTTCTATCTCTACCTTCTCTATATCGCTCGAAGACATCGCTTTTAGCGATAAGACCGCCCTGTGTACTATATACTATATAGTAATATATTCACGTAAATATGTATTATTATTATGTTTTTGCATATTTTTATGTAATTTGTGGTGTGCTATAAAGAATAAATAAATAGATATCTTATTAATTCTTCAAACTTCCAAATAGTCCATCTCTATATATAAAGAATGGAACTTCATATTATTTGCGGGTTTAACCGACCGACAAAACCCGCGGTTTTATCTTAGTTTCTTCTCAATTCAAGGCTTACTTCTGAATAGCGTCAATATCTTTCATAACTCCATTTTAAAGAATCACTTGTCTCTGTCCCATCTTATAGATTAGAAAGAGAGCCGAGTTACATAAGCTATGTACACAAAATGTACTTGAAGTTACGCAAACCAAAACAATAAGTACTCACTGAGTAGGCCTTTATTCTTTCTGGGTCGACGTCATGCTGCGAGCGAGCCTGCGCGCGCGGCGATGACGACACCATGATCTATGGACCACGATCTATAGATCGGCCAATGATGGCTAACGGTTCATCCAACACATCGGAATGCTGAGCGCCATAACAATATTAGAAAAATACACTTTTCACAACACTTCTTTCGATCACTCTCACTAAAAATGGTTAAAATAACGAATGGTTTATTAAAGTGGAATTTTAGTAGTAAAGCTTATAAAGTTCTCGTATAAGTGTTTCGTTTGGGATTTGGTTGTTCATTTGTATTTCACTTTTTTAATATTTCTACTATAAAATATGATAAATTTGAGAAAATACATAAAAAATTGGACATAGAACCGTCTTTTTCGAAGTTGGTTATAAATGCGAGTGAAAATATGTTTATTTTGTTTGTTACGATTTCACGCGTAAACTAATGAACCGATATTAAAAATTCTTTCACCAATCGAAAGCTATTTTATCAGGGTATAACATAGGCTATATTTAATCCCCATATTCTTACAGGAGCTTGCGGATAAAACAGCAGGGCAGGACTCAGTAAAAATATAAATAAGGTGGTACTTAATAATAAAATGTACATAAAGAAATTTATTATGTCAAGTGTTGCAACGTAACTGGTATAATATCATGCATACATAATTAATTTATTAATCTCGGCAACACCGCGCGCCGATACACCGCGTAATGACGTCATTGACGAGCTTGCCCCGGTTAATTATAATTAAAAAAAATGTAATCGGAAGTACATGAAGACTCTATAATAGAAGATCGAAACTCTGTATGTCTGGTACGCTTTCACGCCAGAACCGATTTTGGTACAAATGGGGAATAGTTGGGGAAAGGACATAGGCTACATTTTACCTGTGGAAGATAAAGGTCCCTCACATTTTCCACACACGGCCGATCGGATTCCAAAGTAAGCTTCAAAGTTAGCTTGTGTTATGGTAACCAGATAGCTGATATACTACTTTTAAATACATACTTATATAGATAATTACATCCAGACATATGCATGCATACAAATGTTTGTCCCGGATGGGATTTGAACCCACGACCGGCGGCAAGAGAGTCAGGGTCACTAACCACAAAGCCAACCGGTCTGCATAAAATCCTTAAACGAATCAGACACACTGGATATTTCCTAGACATTGTAGTAATAGTATACTTAGCTATTCGAATGTTGCTATTCGAATAAAAACAAGGTCGCTTACGATAGTTATGAAATCATTCGATATAGTTTTATCGATTTTTAAATGTTGCATTAGCAAACATAAATAATTATATGTACCTATCACTAATTAAATTATTTTTTATCTTTATGTATGTTATATTTTGTAAAATTTCACAGATTCGTTATCTACACTAATATTATAAAGAGGAAAGATTTGTATTTTTGTATGTAACGAATTAACTCAAAAAGTACTGGACCGATTTTAATAATTCTTTTTTCATTAGAAAGCTACATTATGACTGAGTGACATAGGCTTTATTTTATCCCTGTATTCCCACGGGAACTACGCGGGTAAAACCGCGCGGAGGCAGCTAGTAATATAATAATTACCTAAGTATGTTTAGTTTCACGATAATTTGGATTATGTTACACTTTCACGCAAAAACTACACAGCGGATTTAGAACGCATAAGCTACTTTTTATCCTGGGAAAACTAAAGATCCCCCGGGAACGCGTCCTAAACCATAAGTCTAATAATAAAACAAGGAGTTATAAATCAAACAATGTCATCGTAGCTTTTTGACAGGGAGTACAAAATTACACAAATGAAAAGCTTCCGCAACGAAATGAAACTCTAGACGGACATATTGCAATATCAAGCTTTCCAAAGCCCGTCAGTAAGCTAAACTCGAGACGCAAACAATCTCATTTTTCCAACAAATACTTGGAACAAATCTAAGTTTTGACTTGAAACAAAACCAGTTTATCTACCTGAAAGAGTTTCGTCATAATTTATTATTAGAAGCTTAACTTTTCAAGTATCAGACTAACTAGTTATTTATTCTCAATGTTAACTTTTATAATATATTTGTATATATTTCGTTACACAATGATAATGATATGGTTACCAAATATATGATACACGATATACCTTTAAACATATTAAATACTAATATTATAAACAAGATTTTTATATAGAATAGACTCCGAAGCTATTAATTCGAATTGAAAAAATATTTAAGTGTTGGATAGCCTATTTATCTAGGAAGGCTATAAGCTATATAACATCACGCTACGACCAATAAGACCAGAGCATCAAAGACATGTTGCAAAAATGGGATAGGACGCTGATGAAGTTGCGCGGATCAGCTAGCATAATATTTATGTTAATGCAAATGCTTGTCCGAGGAATCAAACCCCGTTAACAGAATTTTCGGGGCTCATAAATTAATGAATGATTGGGACCCATCACCAACGCCTTAAGGACGTCCGGTATCCTTTAAACCACTTTATCTTGCTCTAATTTCCGGAGTTTCCCGACGAGGAGCGACTGTCTACAAACAACCCTAATTAAAAGGGAAAATTAATACCTACCCTCTTTTGCCAATTAGCTAGGAAAAAATATTTTGTGTCAAACACTTTTCCCTATCTTGAAATTCATATTAAGATACAACTTACTTAATTTTTAATAGATTTTCTTAAGTGAAGTTTAGAAGGGTAAACAAAGTTTATATAATCGTTGATACCGAAAATTTAAAATAATATCTTAAGTTTATTTTAAAAAGAGTAATTGCCGAGTTTATTGCCGGCTCTTCTCAGCTAGAAGTAACTTTCGTGCGTTAGAGTTTGATTATACATAACTATACTACTTGTAAAAGAATATTTGTATTAGAATTTTCTTTTACTCAATATGTAAAAAAACTAGTTTCAGATACAGAGATTCGGGTTAAAAGATAGTTGAATTCATTTTATCACACGAGAGCGAGATAGGAAATTATCGAGAATTTGGATCGCCTTATCACGATGTTAGATATTGTATCATCACATATCATAATCAATTGAACATTCCATATGATAGATAACATACATAAACTTTATTATCCTAGGTATATACCTATCTATATATGTACTTCTAATATAAAAATCTCTTGTCACAGTGTTTGTGACGAAATTGCTCTGAAAATTTGGGACCGATTCTTATGAAATTAAGTATGAATATTCAGCAGGTCTGAGAATAGGACGTAAAACTCCCTTCTCTAATAATATTTTAGTATTTTTTTTTAGTAAACTTAACGACTATAGTAACTTTTCTACAGAACGTAATATGACACTTTTGACAACAAAACAGGATATATTTTATCCCCATATTCCTACGCAAACGGGAACTACGCGGGTAAAGCCGCGCGGTAGAAACTCTAATTTATATTCCGCTAAAATCATCACACTAATTATAAATTAAATCAAATCAAAAACCCACAAATTGTTATTCAGAAAATAAATAATAGCGTTTCAACAGAGTATTGAAAACCTTTTCAATATTTGAACGTATTATTTCAAACCCATTTAAATAAACCACAATATTAATTTCAAAATTGCAATTGTAACCTGATTATTTGTTAATAATTTTCAATAGAACAAATTCTATGAAATCTATAATTCGATTGACTACATCTATTTACTTATGAAATAGTCAAACACTTCATTTGTCTCTTTCATTCCCTACTCAATCACGTGAGAAAGCTGCAAAATTCTGTCTAGGTATGTATTAGAATAGGGTTCCAACCGTTAGCTGAAGCGTGTACGGAAATTGCTGAACCTTACCTATTAATTAACGGAAGTTAAAGGTCATAATTTGAGTACTTTACCTATGCATATACCTATGTATATATTCATATTCTAGCTCTATTTATATAGGTACTCTACTAATAAAACTGAATTAAGGACAGATAAATTATGAAATTTACAGTATTTAGTAGTCCAAAAAACTAAGGCATATAGGCATCCATCACGCGGTCCTACTAAGACAAATTGTGTCCTTTCTTTTATTTAGCTACCGGACAGAGAATTTGAACCTGCACCTATATGATTTTGAGACGGTGGATTTACCATTGATCCACTCATGTTAGTTGAATCAATGTACTAGATCCTTAAGTGAATAGAAACTTATTAAGTAAGACGGTAGGTACAGGGTTAAAAAGCAAGTTAAGTTTATAAAATCCGTTACAATACATCGATACACGAACAAAAGAAAAGAACAATATGGAGACACGACTGATAGATTGTATTCTATAACACAAACTTCCTCAGTATCTGCTCTATCTCACGTGATACCATAGTAAAGGAAAGAGAAGGAAAACTAAACTGTCGAGATAGTGTATTGAATAGCCACATTGACACAATGACACATATCTGACAATGACAATGTTTTGCAATGGAAATCAATGTTATTGTTCGGTTATGTATAAATCTATCGATTGAGTAAAACTCGGTACGTGTGGAAAAATATAGACGTGAGGAATAAAAATGCATCTAAAGTTATTTTAGACAGACCTATAATTTAAAGAGCGTGGACTATGTGCTGAGCGGGTCAAAGAGCAGCAAAATGTCTGCCTTTTACGCTGTTTCATTTATTTTTCATTTGTTTTTTCATTCTTTCTTTCTTCTATTTATTGAAAAATGTATTTTAATATGTTTTAGTCCGCGATTGACCGATACTTAAAATGATGAACATGTTTCTCACTACAAGTACGTAAATTTCCACGATAAAGTATGTTTAATGTATTTGAATATCATATATTTTGAGATCCTTGTGGTTTTATAAACAGAAAAATAAGGCAGTGTTCTTAATAAGGGAATAAAAAGTGACACGATTGGTTTTTATATAAATTGAGGTTACATTGTCTAGTTAGATTACTATAGATCTGTGGTATATCTATATAAAAAAAATGAAAGTAAATCAAAGTTACTTAAAAACCTTCTCAAAGCTATGAGACATATTTTTTTAAATAGTCTTTAAAGACAAGAGCTAAGACTAAGACTTAAAATATTTTCGACCGTAAAAATATTTTCAAAACATTTTGTACATCTTTGTAAATAGGTACAATAAAATCTCAAAAGCGAACTCTGAACAACAAAATCGATACTCTAGGAAGATTATTTTCCAACCCACGCTAGAAAACAATATGGTATTGTTGCTTAGACAGGAGACAAGAGAAAATCACTGGATATGAGATACTTGTTGAAGAGTAAACACATATTGTGGAAAATCTCCAATCCGTATAAAAATTTATCAAATCAAAAGTTTGATTTATTCTATGTTCGTGAAGTGACTTCGTTATAAAACTATTTATGTTTCTAATACACGTGTTCTATCAAGGTTTAGATAACGACATGATATTGAACTATCTATAAATTAATCTGTTTAAATTACTTTGGTTGGGATTTAATTACATAAATACGAATTTATACATTGGTAATGCAAATAAAAAAAGAATCAAAAGTATTCCACCGTTATTTTATATTTCGAATATCAAAACCATGGGCGCCATTGTTATATAGCATAGATAAAAAAATCTGTTAAATTTGAACTGCGACGTCTCGTTTTAACTGCCCATAAAATTGACATGATTTTCGTCACTTATCGACACATAAAATACGGTCACATAATAAAATACAACTGCATTTTACTAGTTTGTATTACATTGTTATAAATAATGTGCTAGTTATAGGAAACTTCCACAAAACTAGTTTAATTTAATATTTTAAGTTTAATTTAATACTAGCAAAACGTTCCGAATTCTAAGTATTTTAAAGCAGAGACAAAGTGAAAACTTTTGCAGCTCGGAAAACGATTCGCGAGCGAAGACAGAAGAATATCTACAAAATATTTTCCACAGTAGGTATGTACCAGACAATGCAAAATACATACAATGCGCTTTACATTGAAAACATAACAGATGAAATATTTTATCACATTACCTCGGTTTCTCCTTCCAATCTCCGGCACAAACAAAAGTGTTTTAATCTATCAACTGTCATACAACATTTCGATGTGTCTAATAAATAGGCGTTCAAACTTTGCAACACTTTCGCCATTTTGAGAATTGAATTCGATTTAGGACATGGGTGAACACTGTTTTAGCGGGACTGACATTCAGCCTTTTTGGAGGCGTAGTATTTTTTTTCATAAATTCGTTTACAGTCGTGCATGCTATCGGAAAATTGTGCGAGGACTGGACTGTTATCAGAGGCTGGCTATCTCGAGTTTGTCACGGCAGATATTGTTACGCGGTGTTATTGTGATGACGATAACGGGCTTAGGTACTTCATGATGGGGCATGGGCCTGAGTTACACAGACTTTGTTTCGGATTCTATTATTAATATTTGCTTTTTTTCGCTACTTTTTATGCGGCACGTACTTGACATTCTGTCTGGGTCCGTGACACAAATTCATAAAGCATCGTATAACGTCGTTGGTATAAAACGAGATGTTATCTCGCAAAAAATTGGAACCTATATTTAGTAACTAATTAATTAAAAAATAATGCTTGTTTATTTTTAGAGTGGCAACACCGGGTGTAAATTCCACGGGCAGGTGATCGGTGACAGATGGCAAGCGTACGTTGTTAGGTAAATACGTATATATCTAGCCTGGCTGCAGATGCTAGTACTAAATTAGGCAGACAAGGCACGTAGCGTGCGCCTAGAGTTGACACTAACTCATTTTATTCGATATCTAGTTGAGAGTTATTCGCATTTTAATATGTTTAATTTTTGGAGCGGAAGTGGAATAGGATAATTTTGATGTACTTAAAAAACTTAATCAGTAGAGAAGATATAAAAATACATAATTGTAGCTTTATTACGTTTGAAAGTATTAAGTATATATTCACCTTTTTAATGTTTCTTGTGTAAAAGTTGATTAAGCATTAACACAGTAATTTTTTTACGTTTTCGTTACTTCATAGCATAACCTCGAGGCAACCTTGACATCAAATGATCGAAGACCATCGTCATTAACATTATAGATGCATGTTTATGATTTATCTTAAGTAGAAAATGTATATGTTTATATTACACCCCGGTTGGCTTTGTGGTTAGTGACCCTGACTTTCAAGCCGCGGGTCGTGGGTTCGAATCCAGCCCAGGACAAACATTTGTATGCATGAATATGTCTGTTTTGTGTCTGGATGTAAATATCTATATAAGTATGTATGTATTTAAAAGTAGTATATCAGCTATCTGGTTACCATATCACAAGCTCCGCTTAGTTTGGATTTGGATTGGCCGTGTGTGAAAAATATTCCAGGATCTGATTCCACACTAAGCAGAGTTAAAATATGGTAACCAGATAACTGATACGACTTTTGAATACTTACTTTTATAGATATATACACAGAACAAACAGACAGATGCATACAAATGTTTATGCTAGATGGGAATTAAACCACTGCCTGCTTGAAAGCCAGGGCTAACAACAAAGCTATCCCGGCAAATCTTAATGCCTTAGTCCAGGATATTATATACCATGAGATTGTTTGTCATACGCGTATCTACTAAACTAAGGACAGCGTTGTGTAATCTCGCAGATACGTGGAATGTATGCGGTTTATTACTATCGTAAATTTACCGAATTTGCCCACGGTTCTAATGCGTATTTATGTTTATACTGTTCTTGCTGTCTCCCTTTTACCATGGGATAAAGGATAAATATATACCTTGAGACTATTTTCCCATAAGGCCTATTTAATTCCATAATAAGCCAGATAGCTGATACACTACTTTAAAATACATGATTATACAATTAGTGGCTCCCCGCGGTTTCACCCGCGTTCCCGGGATAAAAAGTAGCCTATGTGTTAAAACAGGTTATAAACTATCTGTTTTCCAAATTTCATTCTAATCCGTTCCGTAGTTTTTGCGGGAAAGGGTAACATACATCCTCACAAACGCATTTATAATATTAGTAGGATAAGACACAGAACAAATATTTGACCTGGATGGGATTTGAACCAACAGACAATAAAGTCAGGGTTGCCAGAAACCAAACCGGTCAAATATTGCCATGTAATATTACAATACAGGTTTAATTTAATAAACGAATTTTACGTTCAATATTTCTTTATCAAATTCATTGCTCTGAA
The DNA here is from genome assembly GCA_905147785.2 of Thyatira batis. Classification (NCBI taxonomy): domain Eukaryota; kingdom Metazoa; phylum Arthropoda; class Insecta; order Lepidoptera; family Drepanidae; genus Thyatira; species Thyatira batis. The sequence continues at coordinate 887,023 of LR990499.1, forward strand.
AAAGCTTTTATATCAACTGGAAATTTTCCAAGAGATAAAATGTTGCAAAATAAATTTTTCATTGCCGAACCAATTTCGCGTGTATTTAATTAAAATCTATAAATAGGATTGTGGGTATTGTTATATGACCCATATTTGTTTGAATCTCTTGTAAGGGTCATTGGACTTTGTAATTATGAACTTGTATAAGGTAACGAATAATATTTCGGGATATATTTCCTTAGAAACACAATTAATTTGAAACTCAATAACCATCAGATACAAAATAGACATTAGTATTGGGTGGAAATCGAATCTACAACGTAATCTTATTAAAAGTCAGAGTCGCAAACCACAAAACCAGACAGTCGAATAAATAATATTATAATTACGAAAGTTTTCATGGTCGTATGTTCCTTACATAAGCCATCTTCGGGTGCATCAGCGCCAGACTGACTAGGAGTCAAAGTGGTCGCCATGGCCGAAAGCGGTCGGACCAATCATCATCATCATCATCATCACTTAATCACATAATAACAGAACGGTTTAGAATGAAATTTGGGATAGAGTTAGAATATGTTCTGAAATAGCATATAAGCTATTTTTTATCCTAAAATGTGAGGCTGCGAGGAAGATAACAAACCAGAGAATAGCGTACAGTAAAAACTTTTGGTAACTCCATATAGTGCATTTAGCATTCTATTTTTAGCGTCCTACATAATAACATTAACCTGGGGAAATTGTTCCCAACACACCTAATAAGATTGTCTAGGCTTTCAGCGTACAGACGTCCCGCACAGGACAGTTTTAAACTAATTTATGCTGAGTACTAACTCAGCATTTCAGAATGTTCCACGAAAAATTCAACAGAAAATGTAACCCAAAAAAACCCATCCAAAAGGAATTCACGTAACTACAAATTAACGTTTGTAAGATCCAATAAATAACAAATGTAGGAAAGAATTGGAGATAAATATTGTATCAACCGTGAGGGATGCTGATCCATTTTAAAACAAGCAATTCGGAATTGCTCCAAGCGCTGTTTGGGCGAAAGTATTTTTTAATCTGTTTGTTTTTTTTACACGGTTTATCCATAAAACGATTCTATATATCAATGGCCAACTACTTAATGAAATTATTTGCGGACGAGACTAGAAAAAACTGGATAAATCCACCGATAAAACTGCAGACCGACCACAACGATCAACCACAAATCTATAAAAAAAACACCTGACTGCATTCCCGATGCACTTCGATCGTGCTCTATCACTCTCTCACATCGGGGTTTAGAGAGAGACGACATACGATGTAGGGTGTGCATTGATAGTGTCCGGTTTGGGTGTTGAGAGTCCGTCGCCATGGTGACAATACTGTAGTCACGTACTTCCTGTTTCCTGTTATTTATGAATACAGATATGACGTGAAATGGTAGAGTTATTGAATGGTTCCAGTTTTTGCATCGGCTACCTGTTGCTGAATGGAATAGGCGTGAGGTTGTTATTACAAAAAAAGGTATAGCTTTCACCGAAAAAGAGCATGCAAAGTTATAAAGATATAAGGAAAAATTTGGTCCTTCAACCGGACAAATCGCATAAAATCATATTAAAATTAGCATAACTGTTTCGTTTTATTATGTGAGATACAAAGCTTCCTGTGTGCGCCTCGCAAATACAATATGTTCATTTACCGTCGAATAATTCAACACAAGCGATATGATTTAACTTGTGCGTATCATTTTGTTGTTTGTAAACGTATCACGCAGCGAATTGTAATGGACTGTGAGTCACTTATACGATTATGTATTTTATTACAACGCTAAACATTTTACCAAATAAGTATAAAAGTTATATGATTGGATTTAACCGATCCTTTGTCGTGTTTTCTTAAAGTTACTTTAACAATTTTCCTAATGAGATCTCATGTAATTAATAAAAGACAACATACTGGTGACCCTACATCATTTAAACGCGGGACGCGGCGCACGCGCATCGTGCTAGGGCTGTCACAATTACAAACCGGAAAATCAAGCGGTAAGGCGACACGTCGACTCGCAGCACAATTTAATTCGGCGACACGAATCGAACGATACAATCGCCCGCCTCGTGTAAGAAACACTGGGTAACTTTGGCAACAGTTTCCAAGAAAAACTTGTTATTTTAAACCTAGCACGAGCACGAACCACTTTCGTGAAGTTAACGTCTTGATTTTGACAGAACCGAATCGATCGAATATCAAAATTATAAGCAAAATCGTAGTTGGTCCACTTTATAACGTTGCAATTAAGTATTTTAGGTACCTATCTGTTCTTGGGACGCAGAATATGAAGATTTCAGACATCAGAGAATTCAAGTAACCAGGAGATACCAGTCGACTACGAAACACTGATGATTGATGACCTCAAAATGATCGGTAGTGTAAATACGTGATAAAGGTAGAAAGTGAGACAAAGGTACCCATAATTCGTACCTTGCGCATGTGAAAGGGAGAAAGTGTATGTAATCGCTGTATTCGAGTAAAATGCAAACAATATATCTAAATTCTCGGATATAAGCTAAGCACTATCACATCACGTGGGTAGAATGTACGATGGCTATCAAGTAGTGTTCAAAGCGTAGGGTAAGGCGACATTTAAACTGTACCGGTTTATTATCGCACCAGCTGAAGTACAATTGACCTAGTATATTTTAACGATATAATCCGACAAAAGAATTCCACGCAAAAGATTAAACTCAGCGCATACAGTTGCTCTTTGGCGTCCTGTTCACAGATTACTAGACTTTGCATGTGAATATCCACATTTGCATTTCATTCTCAATTGAGCAATCGATACTACGAAAATCCTGGAATTAAGTGAAACAATAAACTCATCAGTTTTTTATATCAAGCTAGTTCATTAACAGCTATACAACAACTAGCCACGACTTCGCACGGGTACAATGATTTATACATCACATTAGAAACCTCCAAAATTGTCAGTGTTTCTCTAACATATTATGCATGTATTGTATATAAAAACCTTCCTCTTGAATCACTCTATCTATTAAAAAACCGTATCAAAATCCGTTACGTAGTTTTAAAGATTTAAGCATACATAGGAATATAGGGACAGAGAAAGGGACTTTGTTTTATACTATGTAGTGATAATGGTAAGTAACTCGCTTCGATTCGAACACGAGATGGTAAATATACAAAAACATAATCCAGGGTCACAGATAAAGGTGCGACAAAAGGAATTTGATATTACCCACTCTATAAAGTGAGACCGTGAGAAAACCTTAAGGAAAATTTCCAAGGATCTGAAATCTGTAAAAGATATAGTGGCAGTGTCCCTTTGGAGCGGTAAAGCGGGCGATTATATCCTTTTGGAACGACAACCGTTGTTTTTAGCTATGGCTACCCTTTTTTTAAGATTATACATAAGATAAATAGCGGATCTACACAATGAGTGTTTATCAAACACAGATCTGAAGGAATACCTACAATATGAGTTCTAGTAAACATACAATGTATTAAAAACAGTCCAACAGTTGTATGGTTACCTTTGTCTAACTTAATCACGCGACAGGTAAAAGAGTTGTAAATGAAAAATTGAGCTCTCGTGCAGAACTTCATCTAGGTTCTTTATTGGTTTTTCCTATTCGTCGACCACTCCATTTATTTCACAATGGGAATGGACAAAGAAATCTGAATATTGCACATGGGCATGCCAGTTTTGTACAAAACGTTAATTGAATTCCTATGACATTGCATCAGAGATTTTATATGATATTTTGAAAACTACAGCTAGATTAGATGCTGCTTCCAAAAATATAACTACGATATAAGGAGTACTTTAGCCTGGTCCTGTCTTCCGTCACTAAATGAGAGTAGTTACCGCATGTCAGATAAAACCCTCATAACTCGGCCAGAAATTAAGTGGGACCGGGATGTTAAGTTGTAATCAGTCATAAACTTTCCAAAAAGACCTTTTATTGAGGAATAGAGAAGGGTTGAAAACTACGCGTATATTTGGACGATTTTATGTGAATTATCTCTGTTATCAAGGCCTTGGCTAATCTGGATGTTTTTTAGTATGCAAACAGCATAGCAAGTGGGTGGAGTATCCATATCGTCCCACATAGTCCAGGGATTTTAGTCTGTGACGCACTTTGTTTTATCGGCAAAAAAACATCGCTCGAATTTATGTAGAAAACTTTTCGGTTGCATTTGTAAAAGCTAAAATTTGTATGCTCGTAGCGGGTTGCCTTCGCTCCAGTTTGGTGGAATCACTCATCATTTTCTATGGATCTAGTATGAAAACTGCGCATTTAGTTAAATAAATACTAAAACTTCAATATAAGCTTGACAAATATAAATGAATTAGTTTCCGCGCGTATTCACCCGTTTAGTTACCGTTCCCTTCGAAATACAGGGATAAAATATAGCCTATGGATAATGTAGCTTCTCATTGGTAGACGAATTAGTTAGATCGTCTAATTTTCTCTTATAACATCAATTAAATAAGTTAGTTTTCGACCCTAATGTAATTGTAGCATCCGGTTTCAATACTTCCGGTGTACTAATTTCGTGTTTGAAACTAGAAATTATATACAATAACCCGGTTGGATATTGTTTGTCTACTAATTAGCAGACGCTTTTCATAAAGCCGACGTTAATTAATATTGAAGAAGACACCATATTGCCAATATTTTGATAAGCTAACTAGCCAACAAAGATCCTACTAAAATGGTCAGTAAACCAAGTAAAATACGCTAGAGTTTGTTAAAAGAAAACAATCACTAAAGCTGATTAAAAAAGGAGGAATTCGTACAAAGTGGTAAAGCAATGTATAGTCCCGAGTCGTTTGTAAGTTACCTACTGCAGCCAGTTCTCTGTTAGCTAAACCAGACAAGAGACTTCAAAGCTCCTGTTATTCTAAGAATTCTAAAAGTACATGTTACGCTATCTTTATTAAAGCTAACCGGTTTAAACAGCTTCGTATAAAAGTCAGGTTAAATGCAGTGAAAACTCGAATAAATAATTTCCATAAAAGCGCTCTATCTATTTATAGCACAACTTTTACCCTTTGCTAAAAATAAACTGCGCTTTACTACGGTTACGACGCAATAATTTCTGCGCATATAAAAAGTGAAATTGTAAACATGTAGGGATTCAATATTATTATGACGTCAAATAATAGAGATGTGCTAATTCTTGTTTCCCATTACGTCCTTATAAAATTAAACACTCTTAAAAATAATATTAAGTTCGTGAATTAAAGGGATATGAAGGAGGAATGAATCTAATTACATAAATAAGTACCAAGTTAATCTTAAGGTCATCAATATAAATCATTTCTTATTCGTGTAGATGTGACTATTCGAACAAGTATACAAATCCTAAAAGAAAGCCTGCAAGAAGCATACGTTATTAAAGGGTAAATTCTCTAGCAACACCTTTCCTAGTTATTAATGGAACAACGGCGGATGGAACTGTACTCTAAAATGTCAACGTGGCATGTATTAAAGTGAGCATTCAAGGCTTTGCCGACTGTCAACGGTCGCGTTAAGAGGTTTCTCTAGGCCCTTATTCGTATTGCCGAATGGCGTAATGTAGGAGGTGGGGCGATTTATTGTTTCATTACATCTAACCTTTCCACAAAACAAGCCTGGTGAATAAATAAAAGGGAAAGAATATGGGACGCTTATAATGCTATGGAAATAGTTGACTATGGAAATATGGGGGTTAGTTTAGCTGTGGCTCGTCTTTCGCGAAGCATCATATTTTGGTAGAAGATATAGGAGGTGAAATTTAAAGGATACAAGATCTATAAGTATAAGTGATAATTCCATTTAGAAACATGATGATGATGATTGGTCCGACCAATTTCGGCGTTGGCGACCACTTTGACTCCTAGTCAGTCTGGCACTGGAAACATAATAACTTCGCGAAGCAATATGTTTTGATTAGCTCAGCTGGACTGAAGAGGGGCATTGGACATCATGCAAACTGTAGTCCATTTTGTCGGCCTACTTAACATAATGTAAAAAAGAAAACTAAGGTTACGCTAAGTCTCCAAGTGTAGGCCATACGACCGGCATCGAGGCTACAGATATTTCTGTCCGAGGAATGAGGACATCTGTCGGTTGCGTAACGTCGGATTACTGCACCAGCCTACCCTACCCCCCCTCCCCCCCAACAACCGACCATCTGTTTACTAAAGTTATAAAGGAAAATTAAGCCCGTTTAAAATTGCAAGGCCTTGACAAAAATTGTCGTATGTTAATTTAATATTTGATGGTGTTATTTTAAATTGAGCTTTAAGGGTCAAACTCATTTTGATCAAAGCTGCAGATTTTATCATTAAACTCGTAAAGATTTTAATTTCAAACGTGAGCGTTGCCTTAAATTATTTATGGCAGTAAACAATTAAACATTTTTTGTTAGACTACCTGAAAAAAAGTACTTGGTAACAGACAGGTAATTTCAAATGTCATAAATATAACAGATGTTACCATAAAATCTCAGATTCCAACATCCTGATAAATAGTTGAAAAGCTGAGAGGAAAAGAGTCAGTCAAAAGAGTTTTTTATGTCAGGTACACAAACAGGGCCACATTAAAAATTCACACGCGGAGAAGCAAATTGGATAGTATATTTTTCAGACACCGGATCACTTAGCTGATTGGAATAAAATTCAAAGTTCACGAGGAAACTGTAAAGTTAATAGTTAAGTTAATAAGTGGAATATTTAGTGACAATGTAAGTGAAGTAATCCTTGTAATAACAAGTGACTGAGTAAACGTTATTATGTACAAAGGTACTTTGTGTGAAACAAGTTGTATTTAAACAACGTGCTAAAACACTGTAAAGGTTGATTTGAATTCTGAACAGAAGTTGCCAGAGAGATTTGTTGAGGATTTAACATTTTATGCTATATTTTATTCCGCTACCGAGAACTAGGTAAACATAGGTATTGATAGAATCTTTTTAAGTACATGATGTTCCTGATATAACAACAAAAGATAATTTATTTCGTCGAAACATAAACATGGAGACTAATTCAATAGAACGTGAGTTTGTACGAAACCCTACGAGACCTGCTCGACTTGACATACGAGCTTGTTATTCAGTTAAAAGTTTCCTCTTAGAATATTTGTTGTATCAACTGATAGGTTGTGGACATATTGTTATTTAATATTGCACTGAAATCGAGAAAAAAATATTGTGTAAACTGGGCTTCATTTCAATATCGAAATTAAAACAGATAATCATCGATTGTACAATATTCTTAAGACGATATTAAAAAATACGACTGCAGTTGGATTGTTCTTGTGCAGATCATGTGGACCTACGTGTTTGGATGGCAATGCCAGTTAAATTTGCCATAAATTCTGTCTGACCGAATTGGAATGTGCAGTGTAAATGGACAGTACGCCAGGAGGCTGCCAACCACCGACAGCAACCTATGCACCCAATCAATCTGATAGCTACAATACTTGCGATGGTAGAATAATTAGATTTTGCAACGTTGAGGGCCCGCTCGGGTCAGTAGCGAAGGCAATTGATCGAATTTGTGACGACTCATTCAGTCTAAAACTAGACAGGATTCCGGAAGCTCACTTTGGAATTACTAGAGCACGGGGACTTTGTTAATCAAAGAGACATGAGAGTGCATTGCGACTGAGAATTTCAGAGTCATAATGTACAAAGCAAAATTCAGGTAGAATGGAATTAAAAACTCAGTTTAGACCCTAAAAGGGGACATATAAAACTGCTGAAGCTACTACCGGTTCGGAAGACACTAAAGTAGATAAATCGGAATCAGATAATAAAGATTTGAAACAGAAATTGTAAATGCATAAATCAGATTCCAAGTTTTCATGGACCGTTAGCTAATATCGTAGAATCAATAACATGGGTAGATGGATTCGTGAAAGGAAATTGAAAACTGGAAACGTACCGAACAGTTCCACCTAATGTATGAAGAAGTCTGTGAAGGCAACGGAGAGATAGTGTCGTAGGTTAGTATGTCTTGTATAAAATCTCTTGAATTATTGTATAAATGTTTGTATATAACCAGCGTATAATAGAAACGTAAATATAACAATGATTCATAATAATACATAAAACAAAAAGTAATTAAGTAAGGATCTAAATTAGCATTCGTTTAAGTTTACGACTTTAATGTTATTTCTAAGAAACTTTGTTACGGAATATAAAGCTAATCAACTTATTTGCTTTGTAAATGTATTGCATAATTAGTTATTAAGTATTTATGGAATGGGACAACGGTTGGACGCAAATTTTTGACCGGGGTATTTGGTCAAATTCCAATTTTTTAAGTTATACCTGGCTGAGCTTTTTTCAGTAAAAAGCTTCCATACGAACGGGAGCTTCGGTAGCTTTGACCTTTATAAGTGCCCTCCTAGGACCTTTGACTTTAGAGTATTTTATGTCCTTTCTTTGACGGCAGCCATTTTCCGTGGTTGGCAGCCATAATGCTGAGATAGGAGATTGTTAATTAAAGATTGCATTCTTGTGTGCTATTATGCGTTATGAAGTTTTTAATTTAGTGCGAAAATCTATTAAAATGCTAATCTTTGGTTTCGCATTTAGGTTGTAAAGTGTGATATCCTGGGAGATTTTTTACACACGGCCAATCTGATTCTAAAATAAGCAGCTCGTACCTTTTAAACTAAATGCATACTTCTATAGATATTGACATCCATACAGCATATCCATGCATACAAATGTTTGTGCTGGGATACGAATCCACGAAAGACGGCTTGAAAGTCAAGTCAGTAACCACAAACCCAATCGGCTAAACAGTGACTTTATATATTATACTAGCTATATTAATTTACCAAAACGAAAGGTCTTAATGAGAACGGCCCTGACTCTATCAATCTCGTTTGAATTTATGTATTGGAATGTGTGGCGAATAACAAAATAACAGTCTAAAATTTTGCTCTATCACACCACTCCACTTTTTTTTTTTCATTTTGATACCGGCAAAATTAAATATAAACAAAAATTGCGGCGAAAGTTTGTATGGATGTTTGTCACTCTTTCAAAAACTACAGAACGGATTTGTAACACAGATAGTTTATAACCTGGACCAACACATAGGCTACGTTTTATCCCGGGTAAATTGAAGATCCCCCGGGAACGCGGGTGAAACCGCGGAGAGCCACTAGTACCAAATAATTACCATAACTCATAAATTATCATTAAAACGAATACTAAAAGGGGTAGCCAAATTAATTCTGTATCAGGAATATTTGATCGGCCCGAAATAACGTGGCGAAATGGGGGTTTTCTACATTGGGCAACATGGTAGGGCAACATTGACAAGGGTTGCCAACCAAAATAAACGTGGACAGGTCGACTTTGGCAAAGGGCTGTTCAATAATTTACAGGTGCCCTTTAAGTTATACCTTCTTGACCCTGAGAGGATTATTGCGAAACAATTGATGTAAAATTCATTAATGAAAATTATATCGAAATGCTAAGGTTCAGCATTTATGAACTGCCATGTCCATAGTTTAGATTCCAATCAATAAATATTCCGGGAGATTTTCCCACTCATTCCAAAACAAGCAGAGCTTGTGCTGCTATAACCAAATAGCTGATATACTACTTTTAAATACATACTTATACAGATACTAGTGGCTCCACGCGGTTTCACCCGCGTACCCGGGAGATCTTCCATTTTCCCGGGATAAAAGTTTCCTATGTCCTTTCTCAGGCTCTACACTATCTGTGTACCAAATTTCATTCAAATCGGATCAGAAGTTTTAGCGTGAAAGCGAGACAGTCAGAGTTACTTTTGCACTAATAATCTTAATATATATAAATCTCGTGTCACAATGTTTGTCCTCAATGGACTCCTAAACCACTTAACCGATTATAATAAAATTCGCACACCATGTGCAGTTCGATCCAACTTGAGAGATAGGATAGCTTACATATACTTGGACCCGGTAGGTGGCGCTGGTGGGCAGAACGAAGTCTGCCTGGTCCACTAGTATTAGTATAGAGAAACATCCAAACACAGAACAAACAGAAACATTAACTAATTCAGTGTGTCCTAGGTAGGTTTCGAATCGACTATGGCGGCTTGAAAATCAACACATAGACGCATTTAGTTAAAATACCTAGTTAAAGTCAATTTTCCTTATAAATTAAGTATACGAGTAAATGCTTTATACATGAATAACCCAGTTTACTTATTCTGTAATGGCTCATACCCGTGGAATCTAATGAATAGGCTTTCAGCCCAAGACTTTATGTAAATCGGCGAATCAATCAGTCAAATACAAATAAAGTAGCGTGTGTGCGATATTTACGAGAATACATTAGCATGTACATAGTTTACGTGTAGATATGTATATTTATATATCGCCTCTTTACAAGAACAACGTGACATCTCATAAAAAGTTTTTTCATATTAATATACCTACATATATATAACCGCGATACCGAATTTTATTTTCTACAAAACCATGGCATTTTAAAATAGATTATAGAATTTATCAACGCTTTAATGTTAAAAATTGCTCTCCCGTAAAGTTGTGTTTTGAAAAATATCACGTTGTTCTTGTAAAGAAGCGTATATATCGCTAAACGACGCGATGAACACAAAACTACTGAACTTTTCATACGGTTTTTACCAAATTACGGAGTATTTCATGGGGAAGGTTTTTATGTATACATCAATTTGGACCCAGTAGGTGGCGCTGGTGGGCCGAACGAAGTCTGCCGGGTCCGCTAGTATAATATAACTTTTAATAGAACCAAGATTGATTCTGCCAATTGCTACCTCGTTTCAAGTACCTTCGAGATTTCCCAAAATCAAGTTCCACATAAAATATGTTCTAAATTAAAATCGTTTTTATATTGTTGCCAGTATTTAAAAAATACATTTTAATATGTATTCGTGTACAAAGTATTGTTCATCGCACGTACGTAGGTACTAAAGTCGAAAAACGTCAAGTGATGACTAATAGGCAAAACAATAGTTTTCCTACAAGGTTAATATACAACATAAAACCAATTATGCGGAGCAAACACAGTCTGGTTTTACGTAAAAATGTGTTATTATTTTGTTAATTTCCACACTCGAAACTCAAAGGTAGAATTTTTTTTATCAAGTACCTACGTAATACTCGGAAGGCAAAAATTAAAAATGTTTCTAAGAAAATTTTATCACAAATCTTTGAAGTAACCTTAACGAGAAGTTGGGATTTTTGCGAATATAAAATATACGATTAGTCATTGTGGCTTTGTGCCGCCGCCGATCCCACGGGAGCCTAGAACCTATTAACTTAGGTACGAGTTTTGATCGAAAATAAATCAGTCCTAAAATCCCATGTGTTCAAATAAATATAACTTAAGTTACTAAAAATCACATCGCCTCAGTAAAAACCGTCTATATTTATGCAAAATAATCATAGCATGACTACATTGAACCAATAGATACACAAACGAGGAAAATTAATTTCCTTATATATAAATACCAGTGAACAGTTTGAGTGAACGTACCAACAAATAAAGCAAATGATATCAAACAATAATAACAATGAACAAACAAACGCTGGCACAAATATTGGAACACAATTGAATACTGGCACTTTAGATAAACCATTCGCTATTAAAAAAACAACACAACACGGTTAAAAAAAAATAAAACGTCACTGTCAAATTTTGGAGGCAAATACTAACTGCGATGCGGAGCGGAGAAACGCGTGGGGTCGCGGCAAAGGCACGCGGTATACTGGCATTACTGGCTGACAGACCGGCAGACCGGCCCTAGAGCGAATACGATCACATAACCTAGTTTACGAAAAGTTCTTTTCATACAGTCTGCTCAATGCAGGTGACAAATTGTGTTACTCTTTCTATGGTAACATAGAATTAATGCAAAAACGTAACCAAAATAGTATAGTCAAAGAAAAGAACAGTTCAAAATTATAGCTAAGATTAAACGAATTTTGGAAGTAATTTCCAAGAAGGCAATACAATTTGTACGCTTCCAAATAACCTTTGACAAACTTAAACAATATATTAAAACCGCAATAACCATAAAGAAGTGTTTGATTGCACGAAACTCCCGAATTGGTAAGAATAATTGTATACCGTAAAGCGAACAATAAAAGTGACGATTGTCAAACATAAATAATTAAATTGAGTTTCATTTATACTCTGCTTTTCATCATACTAATATTATAAAGAGGAAAGATTTGATTTGTTGTCTCTATTAAATAGACTCCAAAAATACTGGACCGATCTGATATTACACCAATGAAAAGCTATATTGTCAGGGTGTAACATAGACTATATTTTAACCCAGTACTCTTACGAGAAGGGGTGAAGCTATCCGACGGAAGCTAGTCAACGATAAAAGACAAGAGGAAGTGGCATCAAAAATCCGAACGTGATTTAATATCTCTAAAACTTCTCTAAGTTTTAAATTAAATGGTAAATAGGAAGAACCCTACCTACATAATGTACATCGTAACATAATCATCTAATAAATTAACTAACTAATTATTAATTAACAAGTCACCTGTACTAATTTAGACATAATCAAGCGAGATATTGTAGCGTCGTAATTCCTGATTGGAATATTGAACATTGTAAACGTGACAAGAGCTTTTGTCGTGGTATTAATTGGTAGAACCAAGCTTCGAAAAGCTTCAGATAGCTTTTGATGTTTACTAGAGCTTAAGCTGATATAGCTTAATCTTTGAATAGGGGACTAATGGGGACTGCGCTACCTAAATCAAAGGATTTGGCGAAGTGCAGGGCATTGCTCATGTAGTTTATAACGCTAGTTTAAGCAGAGCTCCTGCAGAGCTGATGCAGTGAGGGAGTATCACTATAGGCTCTTATTTCTAGAGATGTCTACTACATCTTTGGTTCGAAAGGTAATAAGGAAAAGAAGATTCAAGATCAGTGTCTTAAAATCGAAATTAATTGGTAATGCTATTGCAATTGCAAATGTATGTAAAGGATGTTGTCGGATTTTGAACTGTGTCATAAAATCATGGCTCTTCTCAGCAAAAGCAACCTTTCATTTTATATGAACCTGTGAAGTATTTGAATGAATATATATATGTCATTAAAATGAAGTTTTACTGAGGGACTCAATCAAAAATTTTCGTCAAAAAAAGCTAATTCGGTGTGCTTTTAATGACTTAATAACCCGTGGTGCAGCTTTTGGGCTGTAAAAATCGATGCACACCTTAAATGCAACGTTAATATAAGAGGTTAAACCAAAAGAGAAAGTTAAATGCCACATCCAACTATAAAACGATTATTATTGCACGTGAGTTGGAATTTTATTTCATAACGACATAGATTTGGTGTAACCTGTTTGTTGTAGCGTATTCGAGCTCATTTATGTTTATTTACCAACTAGCTTTTACTCTGCGGTTTTACCCGTGTTCCCGGGGGACCTTTAACTATCCCGGGATAAATAGCCTATGTGTCATTTTTCAAGCTCAAATCTACAAAATTGGTTTTGGCCTGAAAGCGTAAGAGATGTATGACTATGTAGTGCTTCGCTAGCATTGGACCCGTTTTTTTACAATCCCGTGTAGCTTGTTCCCAATTTTAAATGTAGTAGCAGATTTAAGAAATGTAGTAACGCTGTAGTAAAAAAAAGTTTATTTAAATAATTTTCTGTGTTAATTTAATTTTGAGACGAACCTCATTTATCTACAATAACAAGGCTAAGACTGTATTTTTATAGTGTTGTTTCAGCAATTATCATCAATCTACACTAATATTATAAAGAGGAAAGATTTGTATTTTTGTATGTAACGAATAAACTCAAAAAGTACTGGACCGATTTTAATAATTCTTTTTTCATTAGAAAGCTACATTATCACTGAGTAACATAGGCTATATTTTATCCCTGTATTCCCACGGGAACGGGAACTACGCGGGTAAAACCGCGCGGAGGCAGCTAGTAAATAAACCTAAAATTCTACTACAAATTACCGTTTACATTAAAAAATACATTCTTAATCAAGTCAAGTATCTTATACCAAAACACCTGTATACCCGTATACATATATGTTCACAGAGGTTCAGTCTTGACAAATATTTCAGTAATTTCGCCCTAGCGTTGTGAATTTCTAAAACTATTTGCGGTTAGTATACCTAAATTTCGTATTTCTCGATACCCGTTCAGTTAGTTAAGCAACGACAGACAGACAGACGTATGACTATAATTAATGGATGGTATATTTTAGGAATGAGACAGGAATAGAGCCCCAATTCTATTGTTGAATACTAAACTAATTTAAAGCTCTTTGGAACGTATAGATTTTTAGTTTAGTTCTGTCAATCATCTTTGGAGGTGTAAAAAATTTTCTGATCTCCACATAATTAAAGGAATTTTTTTTCCAGAGATATGTGGTTTTAGTTTAGTTAAATCGTGTAAAAATCTCCTTTCCTCTTTCCAATTTGGTGAAAAAGAAAGAGAGGCCTATATATAAGTTGTGTGCAAAATGTGAGCCATTGTTTGATATTTATGGATTCACACATAGCAAGTGTTCGTATTGTTCCATAATGATTAATAGCGTGGTTAGCAGTATTATCATAATAATGATGTCATAATATATACTCATTTGTATGTCACTTATTGCTATGTGATAGTTCTATCACCTAACTCTTCTTTGGTGACTTTGTATCCAAGACCTTTACTTTAAAACGGCTAGTTGTAGGTTCCTGTATCCAAAAATGTGGGTGCATCTACTTGACTATCTATATACATGTATTTAATGTAAAATACGCATATGGTAGTACAAGCTCTGGTTAGTTTGGAATCAGATTGGCTATTTCTAAAGTATGTCCTAGAACATTAACGCTTAAGATGAAGCTAAGATATAACTAAAACTAGTTAAGTTTGATAAATAGAAACTAAGAATTTGTTTGGTTTATATTACCCCAAGCGTTACAAATTATATTTATAGGTTACACTTTACACTGCGACGAGTGAGCGACGCGAACGTTCACAACGAGAATCCGCGTCAAAAATCAGTAAATCTCGTATCTCTATGATCTGAATAACTAAAGAGCATAATAAATGCAGCCAAGTTAAATAATCAAGAACACGCCAAGCAGATGATGCAACTAGAGTTAGAATATAGATTTTATCTATCTTTAATAACGTTCACCTTTTAGAAGCTTTTACATAACGTGTTTGCAAAAACCGGTAACCGAAATTACTCTCTACCGGTATTTAGTTTTTTTCCGATTTACATAAAAGCTACAGATTATGTGATTCAATAAATACTCTATTTCATTTTGCCATCTTGTGCACTGACTACAAATATTTGTGTGGATAAACATGTTAGTTTGTTTCATATGTCACCTTTAGTAAGGGGTGGAAGAATTGGTCTCAACGTAGACTAAAATTAAATCATTGAATATAGTCGATATATTTGTCTATACATTATTATTGGTTTTCTTTTAATAGTTTATAGATACAGATATTTAATTTATAAAACAACTAGCTTCCACCCCGCGGTTTCACTTACGTTCCGAGAACCTTCAACTTTCTCAGGATATAAGGTAACCTGTCATTTCTCAAGCACTAGTCTATATCTGTATTTAAAATGTCATCAACAGAAAGCGTCATAGACAGACCGAGTTACTTTCGTAAATATATTAGTAGGTAATTTAATTTAAATTTTATGGATCTCTAGCACGTTGACTTCACCTTACAATACAAGCGTCTGAAATATTAATGTGCAGGTTTAAGGGTAAATAGGTAAAATATAAACAGAGAACCGCTTTGTAAATACCAAACCAAGGACTAGTTTTGTTAGGGACATACTTTTATTAGTCTTAAAGTCCTGAAATATATAGAAATAAAGTTAGATATGTATCTGCTGAAGGTTACTAAGTATTGTTTGTGCTGTGATTTTTTTCTGTAGTTTATATTATTATAGTCTGTTTTACGTGTATTAGATTGGATATTATCCTGCAAGTGATACTTTTCCTAGAAAAATAGCTTTTAATTACTGTTAGAAAATTCGGAAGCGAAAAATAATGATTTTAAATGTTATGTTGATGAAGAAATAAAAAATAAATTATACTTTGACACGCACAGTACATACGTCACGTCTAGATATATAGTAGGTAGATCTGTTTTTTAGTGAAAACAAAGGCACCTAATATAGTTTAACATGAGTTCAACCATGGCCTGACCATCCGCATGACCGAAAGTTCCGAACAAAAATCAGGAAGTGGTTAACAATAACTGTTCGTGAACAAAGGACAACAAACACACACAAAATAAATTGTATTTTTATATTGTTAATGTTACTGTACCGGGGCTTATATCTCGTTTTAAACTAGTCGGACGAAGTTTGAAAACTAAAGTTAGTTTAACTAACTAAATATCCATATTTATTCTAAAAGGGTAAAAAGGAAAATGCATCTTCATATGTACCTGACGTAGGTAAATCATAAACAAATTAATTGAAGGAATTAACGCTTTTTAAAATGCCATTTACTGAGTAATAGAGCAATTATAACGGTCAAAGCTGATCCTACAGATTCGGAAGTCAGCCAGTCAAAGGGCGATTATAAGTGAAATCATGTACTCAGTGTTTGACAAAGGAACGGTGATAACCCTGCCATATATAATAAGTGTAAAGAAAACCATAGAAACTATCAAACGTAAATAGCAACAGTAGAGTAATAAGATAAAGAAGACCCTGCTAGTACAGCTAAACTTTATTACATTAACTGTTGAATATATAGAATGACGTATGTTTATGTGGTATAAGCTATACATCATCACGCTACAACTAATAGGAACGGAGCATCATCGATAAACGTTACAAAAACGGGATAGTGACGCTAACGTTCCGCGGGTCATCTAGTCCATAATAAGACAATACCGTGGGGATTGCCGATGCAGTCCGCGTAAGGGTGTAAAAGCTATCTGAGGCTAACACCTTCAAGTACATTCCAAAAAGGATTGCCTATATGATACTGACCTTGAATACAATGGCCTAGGAGCTCCTTCAGCTGCTGAACGCACCAATAGGTAGCAAAAAGTACCTTATCCTGCGGGATGAGCTCTTAGCCAGAACTGCAATAAGCTACACTAACCTGATACTTCCTGATGGACTCCATCTGTTCTTTAGTGACGTTGTCATGGGCTGGTGGCCTTGGGGGGGCGTCGCGGGCCACCTCCCGGGGCGGCACCGCCGGGGCAGCCGACTTGGCAGTCCCATTCATCTGTGAGGTTAAAGGCACCTTTAGAGACTTCATCACCATCATCATATCAGTTTTAAGAGGTCCACTGCTGAATATAGGATGCTAATATAATAATATATAATAATTACAGGTGGATCCTCTAAAATGATACTCATAACAGAAATTGCCAATCTTGCCTCATCCAAAATGATCTACCAGAGTTCACAGAAATTCCACAAATATGTACGTCAAAACTCAGGGTACTAATGAAAAAGGTTGTAAGGTCTCTTTTACTACCTAAGGTAAAGATAGACTTTGATGATCTACAAACAACCCTCCTAAATAGTAATGTAGTTTAGCTAATTGACCTTTAATGAACTAGTAAGTACCCACGGTGTCACCCGAGTGGAGTAGAGGCGAGAAGCATACATTTTTCTTTAAATCGGTTTAGTTGTTTTGGAGTATGAACATCTTACATTTAAATACTTTGTCAGCATGAAGTTGATTGAAGTTAAAATATTTTCTTGTAGCAAATTCTTAGCAGAGCGGAATATAATACTTAATATAAATATAAAATTTTGAAGTTACATCGATACATAGATTTACATCATTTAACGAAAAAATGAAAAAAATGTTTTTTATTCAAATAGGCTTTCACAAGCATTTATGAATAGTCAATGGCGATAAGCCCCTCTCTTTTCTTCTTAGAATGTTAGATAAAGACGGATGATTTTCTGTAGGGAATCGATGTAACTCCTATTATTTTACTTATTTTAAGTCTTATAGCTGTAACATATAAGGTATAATATAGATAACACATAAAATACTGTATCCCACATTAGCTTATTTCTATTAAAATTTCCCGACATTTCATTCTTATTCATGAAACTAAATAATAAGTATTAGTTAATAAATAAATACTATATAGTGACCATAACTGTTGGATATTCCCAGATAAAGTATATAATAAATGATTTCTATACTATCCAAAAACACAAATTATTCTAGTTTGAGATAGACGTAAATTAACTAATTAATAAGCAGTTATTTATGAAAATATATAACTAATTTTAAATAGTCTTTATAATACATAGTTAACAAAATTAGGTTAAAATAAATACAGCGGGTTACACTTTTCGTGAACTTATGATATATCATAAGATTTATATCATTAAACTTTAAACTACAAAATTTGCTTCTATGTTTAAATATATAATCCAACGGTCAAGGTCACACAGAAGGCTTTACGATGGGTAAAATGAACTATCTACTAAATAATTGACATTGACAATTAATTAATATTGTTTTCACTACCCATCGACAATATTACACCATGTTAATAAAGTACAGCTCAATTCATGTGGGATAATTCAAGATCAAGTCTTTTTGGGATCATTATAAAATGATGGTTTTATGAATGTTTACCTCCCCATAGTAAACAGAGACAAAACAATATTACTTATCAATGAGTAAGGATCCAAATATAATGATTATATACATATTATTCTCATAAGCAGAAGTAGAAGTTTAAGGATATCAGTATAGAAAAGAAAGGTACAATTTTGCGATGTTAAAATAGTTTCAATAACATCCGTTAGATGGCAGGAGCTTATTATATATGCTTCAAAAATTGAAATAGAGCAAAATGTATTAAAGATAACAGAAAAACTTCTTTATCTTGATCTAGAATTATCCTTCAGCCAATACACATGCAATCCCCATTTATTCCAAAAACCCAAAACATTTCAATACATTTTTTTTTCGATAATAATTTGCATACATTTCAAATATGTAATACATACATCATGCACATTATCACAATTATATCAATAAATAGACTTATAAATTAATAACCTGAAAAAGAAGAATATTAAATACATAACATACAGTTTTATTCCTATTACAGATTTAGAAAAATTATTTTTTAAGGAACAACAAATTAGTTTCAAAAGAACCCCGAAATATTTAGCTTCTAAACAATAAATGAAATGGAGCAAAAAGATAACACACATGAGGAAAAAAAGGGGAAACAAAGGCACTAATGGTGCATAATTTAGCATATTATGAACTGTTACTGCACGTAACATGAGAATAAAAGATATAAATATCAAAATAAACGTTGGAAGATATTATTTTTATGGTTTTTATATGCTCTTCGGTGGAAGTATAAAAAGGCCTAAGTAGAATGGATTGAAATATTAATAGATTTTTCGCTAAAATTGAGTACTTTTTATGGTGTTACACAAATAAGTATGTATATACTTTTTATGGAAAATATAAGAAAAATGAAGAAAAAAAACTATCAAATCCCATTTTCTTAATCTGTAAAAGCGGACCCATTACAGAAACAGCCAAGTTAAAACTAAATTACTACAAAATACATGTTACTATATCATTTCATAGCAATACAAATCGAAGCTAAAGCTTTTAAAATCCAAATACTCATTAAAACACAATAATTTTAATTTTATTCATTTAATTATCGGCACCGTAGACAGACGCGTTTAGTGCAATAAGCGTGATCAATGAACATTAATGTGATGATGATGATGATGATACATGATAATGATATAATATCATTAATGATAGAAATGATATCACCAAACCTATCACCAAACCAATCACCCTGTAGATGAGATTATTGAACGTTGCAAAAGATTTTGTGAAACTGACAAATTTAAGTGGTCGCTGTGGGTGACAATTAGTAGTTATATATTATGACTACTCTGCCGCAGGTTGGGGTTCGATTCTAAATCTGGACAATCATTTGTGTTATTTTCTTTAAGAGTGAAATTCTTTAATTTGGTTGTATTTATCAGCTTCGGCAATTATCTTAGACATAATCCTTTCAATAATTAAAACAGTATCTACAGTACTTTCTGAGATTTGCCCGAACAGACACGAACTCAGTGCGTCGGCCATTAAATTAAATTTTTTTACTACATTTTTCATAATGGAAATAGGAAAATAAAGACTACTAGATGATCTAAATTGTTAGTTAAAGATTTATCTAATATATACAACTACCATAAATTGCTTTGGAATCATCATATTTGGTTGTGTAAACTTAAGTTTGTTGACTGAAATGATTAGTCAAATCTCGCTATAGGTTCTTGCTTATAAGATGGCCACCAATATAAATAGCTTACCAGTTCAAAATATTATTGAAAATTTGTTATATTTTTTGTACCACAAGTGTGGCAAACAGGCATACGGTCCCACCTGATGTGAACCGGTTACGGTAGCCTATGGACGCTTGCAACACCAGGGGCGTCACTCACGCGTTGCTATTGAGGACTCTTTTACTCAAAAGCACTTTACTTATGGTGCTGGCTTTACTTAAGAATGTCAAGTGATGGAATAAAGATTATTTAGATATCCATCCAAAATTGTATGTTTGCCCGACCTCCATTTTCTAAATGATCTCATGATGATTACTATTTTAATAACTGAGCACGCCAAAGTGTTAAATGTTAGTACCTACAAATGATATATGATGTTAATGACATGTTATTAGCACCCTTAACCCTTTGGGAATAAAGTTGTCTCAATTTCTATTAGTCTTTAATTAATGCAACTGTAAACTTGAGACAACTTTATTAGGCCTATCCAGAACTGCTCGGTCTTATATTACTACTTTGAACAATCGGAATCAGTACAGCAGCCGAGTAGGACTGAATATCGATACCATATGACCCTCAACCCTGATGTTCCATGCGTACGTGCACAACACGTGCCCATTACCTGAAACACCACGCCTCTGTCCAAGGTACCGGGGTACTTAGGGGTCGTCTTCACTATCTGTACGAACGTCTCTGGCACGTCTACCGCCACCTCCCGCCCCAGGAGCACTGGCGTCGTGTCGAACCCGGGAGGCAGCTTATACGACGCGTACACCGCCTCTCTGATCAACACAGAGTCAGTCCTCGCCGAATAAGTGACACCTTCCCTGCAGTCAAGCAAAGAGTCCTCCCCGTTAGATATGAGCAGTTGGATTTTGTGATCGCTCATCGAGGAGCGCTCCGAGTTCAAATCTCCGCACTTGGCTGTCTCCGATGATCCTTTACTGCCGAAGCTGGTCGCCGAACCGTCGGAGCTTTGCGGGAGGGAGAGGAGCTCTATCGTATTCTTGAAGCTGTCTGATCCGTCGGAGCTGGGGCCAGATATGTGTATGGTTTGGAGCACGGTGCTCTGTTTGCTGCCGAAGCTGGTGCCTGAGCCGCCGGAGGAGAGCAGCGGCTCCTCGTCCCTGAGGGCGCGGGGGCGTACCTGCGGGGGGCGCGGGGGCGGGTAGCGGGGGGGCGTTTTGTTCCTCGCGATGAAACTGTCCGGAACGTCCACCGCCATCTCGCGGTGGGGGCCTGGAAATATACATACGAGCATTAGTGTCATGGTAATTTGCAGCACGATTTTAATTTAGTAATCATATGGCAATTAGTTCTAAAAAGCTTAGGGATAGAGCCAATATCACAATATGATTAGAACTCTTAGTTTGAAACAATAAACCAGTTTTGCTCGTTGCTTTGCTAAATGATGATACGTTTACGTAGGGTACAGTGAATAAAACATGTGGTGCAAAAACTCGCAACAGGCTCACACTTCAAACCAAAACAACAAGATTTAACAGACAATAGCGAATGGTGTGAAATAAAAACACACGTAAATACAATAAAGAACATTGTTATGTAACTCGGGAAGTCCATAAACACCTTTTATATTATACCCTCGGGGAATAAAACAAAAAATTCTCATATGGTAACTCTGTAACATTATAAATTGCCTGTTTACACATTAAGAGGGCGATTGCCGGTGAATGAGGCGGGCATAACGCGTATACGGGGCCGGTCATCACGCAGTTAGCGCGGATGACCGGGCGGGTGACCCGTCGTATAACCGGTTCGGTTCAATAATCATTTATTTAGGAAACCAATAAAAATTACGCGTATGCTTTACTACTTTTGCCTTATAATAAAATTCGAATAAATCTCGGGGAATTTGTATGAGAAGGGAAAAGCAAGATTAAAATAGGGGTGTTGTAAGAGATGGTAATAGACCCCTGAGCTCAATCGCAATGTTTAGTAACACTACTTTCCAAAAGGTACATATTTGTTACTATAAAAAATAATTTTGTTTGTTTTATAACTGCTTATTTAACTATTTATTTTCCATGTTCCATACATATGAAATTATGTCAGTTAATACTCAGTTTCAATATAAAGATGAACTAAACATCCAAAATTTACTTAGGTATTATAATAAGTGGAATATTTTAGACACCTTCCATGTGTTTTTGCCGTATCATTTCGCAGAGGTCGTTTGTACATCATACAGCAAAAACTGGTCATTATTTATTATGCCAGATTCAGGCGGCTAGATTGGAATATGCCTAGTAAATTTTGCATTTCATATAAGAGTATTGCAATACTCTAATTACTTTGGTCTTGCTTCCTCGCTTTAACGAACCTATAAATTATTTGTATCGGTCATTCATTCTGGATTTATGATTTGCTTGTGTAAAGCAACAGTACCTATTGGTTTTGAAATTTAAGTGACGAAAAGAAATATATGAAAAAACTATCATTGAACGAAATATTTACGCGGTTAATTTGTGGGTTTTGTACTTGTAGATCCGTATAACGTAAAAAAAAAAAAAATTACTTTAGAATTTTCCTCGCTGAATTTTGATGTAAATGTTTATGAAACTAGCTGGGTTAGAAATAATAAATAAACCCAATTCAAATAAAAAGATTTATAATTCTACTAGTGAGCCCGGCAGCGCCATCTACCGGGTCCAATTGTAAATCTAAACCATTCTCGGATCTCCTTGAACACACACAATTTCATCAACATCCCTCTAGTTAAGGAGGAGTTCAGAGACATACACATGTAAGCAAAAAATGTAAACATTAACTGACTTCCAAAAGTGGCGATTAAGCGCTCATTCGCTCGAGAGTATTTTTAACGGACGTTAAAAAAGCGTTCAAACACCACAAATGCATTTCCAAGTACCTACCATAATATGCTCTATTGGAAATAGAGCCCAAAGTTGAAAATGCAACACCGTTCGATAAAACGACGCTTTTTATTTGTTTTAAAAACGCTGTCAAAAAATATATGCTATCTCACTCACCGGTATCTGTAGAGAGTGAGAGCATGGTGAGCATGTCTTTGTCGTCATCCGGCGGCGGTCTCTTTTCCTCTTCAGCACCCAGCACCACTATGCTGGAGCCGGACCTTCGGCGGGGCCTGGAACGTCACAAAATCAGAACTGAAATCTAAGGTACAACTTATTTACTTATAACTTTACACGGAGTCATCGTTCTTCCCGGGATAAGTAAGCGTCTTATGTGCTAATCTGTACCATTAGGTATAGGTACCTAAGCACCATTTATCATGTCTATAGAGCAGACGAGACACCTAGATCAAAATTGTAGGTTACTACCTAACACTAGTCTATCTACACTAACATTATAAGAGGAAAGAATTGCTTTATATTTGCTTGTGTATAGGCTCCGAAACTACTGGACCGATCTGCATCATTATTTTACCAATCTAAAGCTAGATTATCAGAGAGTAATATAGGGTTTATTTTATCCCCGTATTCCTACAGGAACGGAAGCAAACCAGGTGAAACATATAGCTAGTTTATTATACTTAAGAAGGGTCCACAATATTATTCGTGTTGTAAAGGACGCGTCCGTTTCCCCAGACAAAGCTTAAGACATGCAGTGACCATCAGCGCGTGACGTCACGGACCGTAACCAGCACGTTACGTAACGGACTTGTTGTATAATGTCTTTACGGGAATCGTGTATCTTATAATCATATTGCACATGTAATGAGGCTAGCTTGTCGAATTGAGGCTTTAATTAGTGCCGTAAGAGGCGGTTTGAAGTACCTAAACAACTTTAGAAGTTCAGTGATCCAATGATAAAAGATTATAAGGTAATCGATTATATACAAGCACCGTCATTTATAACAGCTAATGGAACAGCCTGGGACATATTTTCACATAGACCAATGTGATTCCAAACTAAGCAGAGCTTGTCTTATGATAACCAGATAGCCGATACTACATATACTACTTTTGAAAGATTTACATCGGATACGAAAGAAACATCTGTTCAAATATGTTCATGCACACGTATGCCTCCCCTGGATGGTGATCGAATTCACACAGAAAGTTAAAGAATCTTTTATTGCAATAAGTCCCAAAAACTCAACGGTCAAAAAAGCAGAATCCAACTAGTTAAAATGGATTCCTAAAAAGCAATTTGATCCCATAATCAGAACGGAGTCGAGGTCAGCCAAAGGGTAGGCACTTATCCCCCATCGTGAATATTGTCAAACAAAGCGGATGATTATTTGGGCTAATCCTGGTTGCGGAGTGCTTAGTTTTATTGCCTGCCCAATTGGACCTTCGAGAACTGTTCGGGAATAAAACGCACGATCCACGTGTGGGAGAAGTTATGGAAGTCCGACTCAAGACATTTGATCAAAACCGTTCAACATCAGCTGACTATTCTGTTCTGTTCTTAATTGAGATGGTAATAAAAGTAGCCTATATGCTGTTTTAGGGACATATTCTTGCTCTGAGTCAAATTTCATCCAGATCCTTTCAGCCGTCGTGATTGAGTAACGAACATCCATCGAACTAAACTTTCTTATATAAGTAGGGTATAGAATTACTAGGAACAGTCGCAAATAAAAGCAGAAGTCTGTACTGCTTAGGGAATTTAAATCCTAAGACCAATATAAATAGCAGCTGTATTTCAATAGCAATAAAGGCAGACGGTTTTATCACAGTGGATATATTGTCTCATGCCTTACACCATACGTCTCCGAGCGCAATATTCCCAATTTCAGCGGCGCACATAAAATAAAATCCTTACTAGTGTGGCCATGAGTCAGCGGGTATCCTTGCGGATATTGATTTAAGTGCTACGTACGGATCTAACCATAATCGTAAAAATGGATCCATATTTTCGCCTATCTTGTAAAGCATCGGGATATTAAACATTTATGGCTCATGGGTGAGGTTTGGGTGGAAATATGATTAAACGTTAAAGAAAATGCTTTTCACGCAATAATAAAATCATAGTTTCGATTTAAAAAGACCTTTAGAAACAATAATCCATCTTTTATAACCTGCATAAGAACAATAGGACTTTAGACCAATCAACTTCACAGGCTCCGAGTTCTTCTTTAAAACGAAATTCTAGGTCAATATAAGCCTAAAACTAAAATATCTCCGGTTTCCTTCAAACCATGGGGAGCGTATAGGATGCGCGGCCGGGGATCAAGGGGATCTAAACCCAATGCAATTATTGTAAGCCCAGTGTCGGATTGTCAGTGATATTCTATCTACTAAACTAGAAGGAAGTACTTCATATCGTCAATGATGAAGTTATATCTGGGATTGTTAGATATTGTAACACTGTAGTTTGTGGAATGGAAACAATTGGTAATGATTTAGAAGAGGCTTTTTGAGATTCGAAATGAGCATGTAATTTAGTTTATATGGACGATACAATCACATTTATAAACCCCCCTTTAAAAAAGAGTAAAAAAGTGTTTCTTAAATAGTTCCAGGCCATAGACCAAAATAAATATGGATGTGTTATCTACCCATATATGTTTGCAGCAAGATCAAAAGGATCTTTCTTAATATACAAGCCAATCTATAAAAGCGGTTGTTATTAAAAATCATGTAAATGACAGAAATGTGTTCGATAAGAACCTAAACGGTATTGTAGTCAAATGTCTAATTATCGGAACTTTAAACTATTTGTAAGTTGCAATCAAAACTGATTTACATTCAGAAGGTTAAGGTTTTGGAGAAACCATTATCAAAAGCACATCGTAAGTTTTATAAATATTTATTTGGAACATAGGCCAATAGATCGATAGTTGCTGCACTAGTTCAGTGGGTCACTGCTTTAATAGCATAACATTTAAAGTAGTGATGTGCCGAGTCGCTGTTTTGGTGGATCGAGTCGACTCGAGTTAGTTTATACGGTACTCGAATCATGACTCGATTCCCTCTACTCGAATTCTATGTTTGGTATTCGAATACTGACTCGAGTCCGGCTGGACTCGAGTCAGAATTTGAATTCCAGCTAGACTCGAATCAACCCTCATTACCGATTCCTTTTTTCCTAATGTTGCGGTTGGCATCGACCTCAAAAGAAATATTGCTCATATCCGATTATGAAGACGCTTCATGATTCTAAATATTTATAATGTATCTAAGTTATTATTTATCAGGTGTCAAAGTTATTACTTTTCAGTTATTCGTTTGTGTTTTAAAGTTCGGTAAATGTTGTTTAAATTACTTTTTAATGAAAGATAATTAAAAACATAGAGCGTAACAAAACTCGTATACTAGACTCGAGTCAATTGAACTCGCATAAATAGAATCGAGTTAGCAAGTACGAATCGATTCTTCTTGACTCGAGTACCGGAATCGAGTCTGGCGTACTCGAATCAAAATAAATTGGTATTCGAGTACGCGAGTCCAAAGCAGGAATCGAGTCTGACTCGAGTCAAACCGTACTCGGCACATCGCTAATTTAAAGATATTTCTTTTTGTTAGATTTCATAGTGTCTTTCTTTCTAATTTTGGGCTTGCAATTTACACCAGGGATTTATGGCACGTCAAATTTTAATCAGGTTAGATATGATGTGATATGTGAAGGATGATATGATATGAAAATCAACTTAAATAGATTCATAGTTAAATTTCTGATATTATTCGTAATGAACACTTCCGCTTTGGAAACTTATTTTAGTAGTTACGGTTAGGACATATCCGAGTTTAGAACGGTTTATATTTAGAAGAATTATAAGTTATCTAGAACCACGTGAGTTTCACACATGCGTCGCTTAAAAATCAACGATTCTAATAACATAGACGTATTAGCCATTACTTGGACTGTAACGGTATTTTAAACTATTGTTAGTTATACAGCATCGCTTGGAACAATCGAATGAAATCATCCATGTTGTATAGATTTGCGGTCATCTATATGAACCGGTTGGTTATTTGTGCTGTCCGTGCTATGATTAATGAGGTTTTTACTATAATACAAACTTATAATGCCAATACAAATACTGTTGAAGTTTATATCAAACATTTCCAAATGAATTGTTAAAATTTTTGATTGAAGGCTGGAGGTAGAAACTTGTTTAGTCATCTTTGGTAAATTAATAGAAATGAATGATGAATTTGCAATAGTTATGTCCCATATACTTACAGACGCACTGAGCGTCTTTACAAAAGCGACAATGAAAACGGATAAAACATTCTCAAAAAATACCTAGATTAGAACATTGCCAATTTAGGTTGCAAAAACGTAGCTATAGGTACCAATAATTAAATAACTGTTTTTATTAAGCAGTTAAAATCTGCAAAGACTTGCATCTCTAAACTAATTTAACGAATAGACAGATTTAATTAGCCTCCAAAAGCAACTTGAACAAAACATGTCCTATAAATATCTGAACTATTTAGACACCTGTATGTTTACAGTGCAGGAAGCAGGGAGCCATGAATAGGTACCTGCCTATCAGCAGGTGCGGGTGCGGGCAAAGAAGCCGCATTGTGTCGGGTGACCCATTTTATACGTCTGGTGCCTTCGTTGTGAATATGTTGTTTTATATCATCTTTGTTGTCTTTGTAGGCATATGGTTACTCATGTTTGCCTCCTTGTTTCTGGTTACCATGACACAAGCTCACTTAGAAGCTTACTTTGGAATCCGATTGGCCGTGTGTGAAAAATGTCCCAGGATATTTATTATTTATTTATTATTGTTTGTATGCATGAATATGTCTGTTTGTTCTGTGTATGGATGTAATTATCAATGTATGTATTTAAAAGTAGTATATCAGCTATCTGGTTACCATAACACAAGGACACTTTGAAGCTTACTTTGGAATCCGATTGGCCGTGTGTGAAAAATGTCCCAGGATATTTATTAATATTATTTGTTTTAACGTTGGTGGGGTTGATAATTTCTTTAAAATCTAATGTACAATTTTCAGTGTTCTAGACTCGTTCTGTTGCTCGATTCACGGATGAAGATACCAGAATATATATGAAGATATTTTTAAACACGACCACTGGATTTAGATTTTAATGTCAAAAGGTTATGGTCCAGTTTAAAGCAGTATGAAATAGCTAATACGGTAACTGAAATTTAAGGTTAAGACCATTCCTAATCAAAATAATGTTCTTATTGGAAAACTAACAAATGTTATAGACATAATTTATTTTCTATGTTTTGTGCGTATTGATATATTCACCGCAGAAATCATGTTACCATTCTAAATATTAATCTAACTTACGTTGTAAATAATTTAATATTCACTGGCTATCCTTACGAATAAATAATTAAATTTCAAAAGTTAAGCAAGACAATCCTATAATCCATAGACATCAACTGCCTATTTTCCAAGCTTTCAATAATGACATTCAACCATTTACATTAATACAGTCGACAACAGCCGATACACACGTCACACAGCAGTATAACACGTCCGCAGATACAGTGTCGAGTCGGGACGCGTCCGGCGCCCGACGTCCCTCACAAAAGGTATCAGCTAGCATACGGCTTCTATTCACAGTAGATATTGTCTAATAGTTTGCGACGTTTTGGGATGCTTGCTTTATATATGCTGGAATATGTTAGATTTTTGATAATGGAAAATTGAATAAGACAAGTGAAGCCAAAGGCAGAACGCATAATGCTTCGGCGATAGTAATCGGAAGAATTTGACGTAGGTGCAGACGAGGCAAAGTTTAAAATATTAGATAAAAGATACCTGAAGTATAATGACTACTATAAAATAATATATATTAGTCGAATTGTTTCCGAGTTGCTCGCTTGACCCAATAATTGAGTACGGAAATACGTTCAGTAGTCAAGTTATATCCCAAAACTACTGCTATTCCTAAATCAGAGAGGAATGCAATAATAAATTTGCGGTTAAATTAGTTAACAAAACTGGTAGATGTATTTTGAAACACAATGGAATTTATTGCGAAATTAGTTGCTACCATCTTTTTGGATGGTGCAACAAGTAAAAGTTGTTTGTGTTAAACGTTGGAGTTACGCCAATTAAAGTTACTTTGAGAGCCAAAACATTAAAAAACACAACAAAACATTAGGAAATCAACCGCCCTACCAACATTGGATAATTGAGGTCTTACTTTGATTTCAATAAACGTTGATCTTTCAAGGAATCATATGTCAGAAGCGAGAATGAAATTTGGTAAGAGTTACTAAAAGACATTTAAAATCCTTTCTCCCAGTACTAATCCTCTAATAAGAATCTATAAAAAATATATCATCGAATCTAGAAAGGATTTAGCTTTTAAGCCACCGAGCTATATATATGATTACGATCAAGAGGTACAATATATTGATACTATTATTGGAGTATTTATTATTACCGCATCGAGGGCACGCGGGAGTCCAGCAAACGTGACTTGAATCCAAAAGGGTGCTCAAGGCCAAAGTGAATGTGGACCTTAATCCGAGGGAATAAAACCGAGAGTGGCAGACGATATAAAAGATTGCACCCTTTTTAAAAATCATTTAGGCGTAACACAGTATGTTGTATACGAAAACGCGTAGTTTGAATCTAAGAAGTCTTTTGAAATTGATCCTTAATTACTTGCGTAACTCTAAACAGAGGATTGACGAACAATTAAATGTAAAATTGTTGAAAAGTTTGCAAATTTTAGAAACAGTATTAAAAACGTAGATAGTTCATTATATTGCTATGTAACTCTACGTTTTCTGAGTCTGATTTCAAAACAATTTAAAGTGATGTCATTGGTTTTTCCGTGTCTTAAATATAGCAATTAATGGTTCGCAGAAACGCTACATAATATTATTATAAATGGTATCTCAGGATCGAAAACACTACTCGATTAATATAACGGAATGAATCGAATAAGAACATAGGTAATTAAATAAGGACATACATTTAGAATGATAAATAACTTTAATTCATAGTGTGCCACAACTGCCAGAAATTGATGAAACTTTGAATCAATCGATTCGAGATTTTTCGTACGTTTGTTTGTCACGAATAGGCTTCAAATATACTGGACCGATCTGAATAATTATTTCACCAATGGAAAGCTACATTATCAAGGAGTGACATAATATGCTATATTTATCCCTGTATTCCTACGGGAACGGAAACTACGCTGGAAAACCGCTAGCTGATCATATATCAAAAGAGAGTCATGTCTGTATCTTCATCGACCCCATGAAATATTTATTCATTCAATAATCTTTATGAAACGTCGACTTTAATGCTCAGTTCGGAAGGTTGCCAAAGTCAGTAATTACAAGAAGACCCAAGAAATAACTGTCCATTGAATTTAAACCGATCAAATAGGCCGAAGAGCATGGCGAATTAGCTCTCCCATCACGTTGGCAACGGAATCCACCTATATTATTAAGCCCACGCGTGACGCGCGGATCTTCGATATTATTACTTCAGGATTACTATCGCACCGTGGGACGTACCATTGTTCTGTAATATTGTTTAACTTTAATGTCTGGCTGTTGTGTGAACGGATGTTGGGTGTGGTACAAGACATGGCGCTTCAGGTACTCAGTTTTTGACTTTAGGACATGAAGTTGTTTATTCCATATATATGCTGAGTTTATTTGGTAGAGTTAAGGTTCTTTTGACTTTCTATATCTCTATATAATATCTGTACATGCTGAGTTTATTGGCGGGCCTTCTCAGCAGGACCAACGTGCCAAACCGAGCGTTGGAGTCTGACTATTTATAAGTGCTCTTGAAGGCATATATTTGAGTAAAAACTATTAATATAATAATATTAACTAGGTTTAGTCTACATTTATTAATAATAATATTTATTTAGTTTCTAGCTCCTATGTTCCTATGTATCACTAGCCGACCCGTCGCACAAGAAATCCCCTTTTTAACCCTACTATTTTTTAAGTGGTTTTAACCAAAGTAGGTTCTAGAACGATTATTTTCCTATTCCTACCGATTACATCATCTATTACAGATTTATCTCTACCCCGTTGCGATGTAATTCGATTTGAAGAAGTCACTGATCCAGATCAAACGCTACGATAATATTTCACGGTGGTACCAACAAATTTGGGCGTCAATCAATTCTACAGCGTTTTTGATGAATTTATTACGTGCCATAGTTACCTTACTTAAGTCTGAGAATGACACAAAATAGTAGAAGAACATAACATTTAAGAATAAGATCTAAAGGTCAAAGAAGCGATACCTTACCATCTAAATAATATCCTGGGTCATTTTTCAGGCAGCTGATACTACTGTTTACATATCCTAAGAATATTTAGATATTACCATCAGACGTCATAAGATAAAAGATAAATACAGTCCAATATTCATCAAAGACAATATTAATGGTCAAGATTTACTGATTTGATAAGGTCTGGACTAATGTCTCCTATTTTTAACCGACTTCCCAAAAAGAAGGAGGAGGTTCTCAATTCGGCCGGTATTTTTTTTTATAGATCATTTCGAGAATGCTTTCACATAGTTTAGTCATCATCATCACCTCATATACGTCTCCACTACCTGTAGCAACGAGGGGGTTTAGCCTATAGACTACCACGCGGGCCTACGATTGGGAACTTCACATGCCTTTGATGCCATCTCAGGCATGCAGGTTTCCTTACGATGTTTTTCTTTCACCAAAAGCCAGTGGTGTAAATCCGTACGTAAGATAACACAGAGGTACAGGCCAGGGTTATCAACCTGCACCTTTAAGATCATGTTATTTTTTGTCCACCTCTCAAGTCACAGTTCTTTCGCCTATCAGATACTGTAACTCAATAACTAGGACACAGGTGGCAAGCCGAGCGTGTCTCTAAACTGAATTATCTGGGCGTTATGACTTAATACCGTTTCTAATCACCTTTGCTAGTGATGGATGTTGTCGCTGCGGATGATCCGCGAGGATTGTGTAATATGGGAAATTATTGCTTGTAACGTTTAAATTTCTGCCATGGGTAATAATATCCGATGTTATTCGTGAAGAAGCTTTGGTGAAGCAACGACTGAAACATTGAATATTTTAGAAAAGTATGTTTATACTTGTTATTTCGATAGGAATATAACAATATGCTCTCTAAAGTGAGCACCATTCCTTGAAGACTCTTTCATTGTATGAAGATGCAAAACAAAGAACAGAGAGAGATTTTCCCCTACCAAAAATCGCGCAACGCACTGCACCGCACCTAAAGCAGTTTTCACTTCAAAAGCTAACTAGACAGAAATCCGTGTGGATGCTCCGCTAAGGGCCTCATGTCACAACATTAACGGATGTGTTAATGGACATTTTCACCTTGTGTCACGTGCTGGTGGGTTCCGTAATCATCACCCGCATGGGTACGCATCAGCTAATGCTTCGGCTTTCACTGCCAGTTGGCTGGACTGGTGCAATAGAAGCGATAGCGATGATAAACTGACAGACAATCAGAGTTTAATATTTAATGACCCGGTAAACGTTGTTCTGTCATAAGAATGAAATGTCAAAGTGACATGTCATGTAAAAGAAAGATGTCAATAATGATAGACGGTTCAATTATTTGAATATTGTTCCTAAAAAATCTAAAATTGCAATGAAAATAGGTATCCAATATACACAAAAAAATGCCTCAAAATCGGGTAATTCATTTCGGAGTTCGACTACAAAGATGAATAAATAAATGAATGAAATAAATCAATTAATGAAAATAATTTATTAAAATTTACCTAATTTAAAATAAAATTTTGTTTTAGTTTAATTTAGTAATAATCAAGTATCTATTTTTTATATTTTAATCATTCTAGATTGTAACCTGTTTTGTGTTTAATAAAATAAAATAAAATAAAAGGCCGGAAACCTGACTTTAATTCAGTCTTCTAGTTCTCATTACAAGCCGCTGTAATTCTATGTTAATTCTAAGCAAACAATAATGGAGCAAGTTAAACATTTTCGTATGATAATATGTAATTACAAATAAAATAAACTTGAATGTAAATGAAACTCATTAACCGGCTCCTGTAATAACGTCTTACAACATACAAAGTAATTTAGTAAATTGAAACACAATAAAATACTAGGATAATTCTTTAAGCCCACACATTCGGACCGAGGAGGGCCAGGCATTCTGATTAGACACCGTGAGTTTCACCGCTAGTCGTGGATTCGATTCGAATCCCACCCAGGGTGAATATTTGCTGCATACAACTAATTCCATGCATACAACTAATATTTAATGCAATTGGACATGTCTGTTTTTTCTGTGTCTAAGTATATAAGTATGTATAAAAGTAGTGTAATATGTAGTCTATACTATAATATTATAAAGAGGAAAGATTTGTTTGTTTGTTTGTTTGTTTGTAATGAATAGGCTCCGAAACTACTGGACCGATTTCAAAAATTCTTTCACCTTTGGAAAGCTACATTATCCCCGAGTAACATAGGCTATATTTTATCCCTGTATTCCCACGGGAACGGGAACTACGCGGGTAAAACCGCGGGGAGGCAGCTAGTAAGCTATATGTTTACCATGGCACCAGCCATAGGAATCAGATTGGCTGTGTGCGAAAAATCTCCCAAAATATTTATTTGTTTATCGGTGAATTAGGTTATGTCGGATATGTGATATTGAAGACAGTAGATATCCAATAGAACAATAAATACATACCTGTATAAGTATACCGTCAAAAACAATCGTAATGAATACTAAGTTACCGAATAAATATCCTGGGACATTTTTCACACCCGGCCAATCTGATTCCAAACTAAGCAGAGCTTGTGATATGGTAACCAGATACCTGATATACTACTTTTAAATACATACTTAATTATATAGATATTTACTTGCAGACACAAGACAAACAGACATATTCATGCATACAAATGTTTGTCCTGGGTGGGATTCGATCTCACGACCCGCTTGAGAGTCAGGGTCACTTACCACAAAGCCAACCGGGCTGTCGTTAATGCACTTATAGCAGACTTAAAATAACATTGACACAAAAATAATCATGTTTTTACACTTGATTATACAAAATGCAATAAACGTCTGAATGGCGGGTAGATTACTAAAAAAAACACAAAACAAGTAATTCAAGTTCGACCGGAAACGAGTTACACGGCGTGACGCGACATCCGCGCGCACCTATGCTGGAAAGAAACGGAATATATCGCCGTCCCTTTCTTACACTATCAGCTGATTGCTTTAATGATTCGCGAGTAATTGACGAAGAATGACCTTTATTTTGGATAGTAATTTTGTGTACTGTCGATTTATAAATTACTAGCTGCCTCCGCGCGGTTTTACCCGCGTAGTTCCCGTTCCCGTGGGAATACAGGGATAAAATATAGCCTATGTTACTCAGTGATAATGTAGCTTTCTAATGAAAAAATACGTAGGTCAAATCGGTCCAGTACTTTTTGAGTTTATTCGTTACATACAAAAATACAAATCTTTCCTCTTTATAATATTAAGTGTAGATTAGCTACCGCCCCGCGGTTTCCCGTTCCCGTGATCACTTAGGACACGGATCTTTATTCACAGCAATACATGCCAAACCAAATTGAGTTATGTTACTACACAAAATTAAGGTAAATTTACCATGTAGGCACACACTTTCAAATTATTTTCACTTGTAACATTTTATAAATTCAATAACCAAATGCAATCACAATTATTTACGAAATACATAGAACTGAAGGTTACTTAGTCTGGAAACAAAAAGTCTTGCGTGTAAAATTAAATTACCTAGGTAGGTACTATACTTTAAAATCGTGATTAGAATAAGTACCTTGGAAAAGTCTTGCAAGATACACAGGTCTAAGATCATAGATCTCATAAACAAATAGTTTTTTAATTGCTTCAACCGCTTAGTGGTAAGCTGTTCTCCCGGATTCCAAAACAAGATATTTACAACCATTAAAATACCATAAAAAGAGATGGTATTCCAAAGATTTTAAAGCGCTGAAGTCGCATGTTTTAGGTACTATATGACATTGAATTAAGGTACGTTACTCTAAGTATAAACAGATTACTCAATTTAGCACCTTATTGGATCCAAAATACAAGACAAAACCTACGTTAAATGATTATTAAATAAAACTAGATTTTACCCACATAGTCCCCGTTCTCGTAGGAATACACGGACAAAATATAGCCTATGTTACTCGTGGATAATGTAGCTTTCGAATGGCGAAAGAATTTTTAAAAACGGTCCAGTAGTTTTTTAACCTATTCATTACAACCAAACAAAGTGTTCTTTATAATATTAGTATAGAAAACAACATACCGCTCATCTTTCTCCGCGAATAAATTGCAGAACACACGACTAATCATATAAGCGAATTTCACACACTTCTAAAAAAAAACTATTAAAACTGTCACAGACAAAATATAAAATAGAGAAGCACAAATGGGCGTTTCGTGTTTTAATTCGTGTTTTGGAACGTAGAACACGTCTGCCAGGTATGTCACGAGCTGACTAATTGTTCCACAGATAACGCAGGTTGATAAACAAAACCGCGCCAGTCCACCGGGCGGGCCGTGACGCGAGAAGCCGTAATGTGATTTACTTAGGATTTGTACTACATGTACTATTGATTTCATATGTGACATATGTTTTATGTATTTTTAATAATAATAAATAATGTATAAAAGGCAGAATTTGGAATGAACTATATGTAACATATAATTTATACAAATAAATATTTCTATTTCTAATGGTTGGTACATATCCCAACTATATCTATGTATTTCTGTTTTGAGATGTCAAATAAAAAAAATGTCTATTGTTTATTATTATAAATGTGAATGTAACTCTGTGTTTGTCTCGCTTTCACGCCAAAACTACGGAACCGATTTAAATGAAATTTGGTACACAGATAGTCTAGAACCTGAGAAAGGACATAGGCTACTTTTTATCGAGGGAAAATGGAAAATCTCCCGCAGAGAGAGAAACCGCGGAGAGCAACTAGTAAATATTTTCATTTTTTTTAATTTTGTGTGTAACATAAACTCATTAAAATATCATTAGCTTTCGCACGTAACATTACATCTAACTCAGTCTTGCATAATACTGTCCATATTTACCATGATGTAAACATAAAAAATATATATATACCTACCTAGTATTTTTAGAATTAATTGTAAACTATTAAGTTAATAAAACCTATCTATAATTTGCAAATGAAGGTTACTATCGTGCAATGATAAACTGATAATACATATATAAACCAAATAAAGCATAATAATGGCCGATAAAAATAAGATAATAATCCCGAGTTCGATAAAAATGACAGTAAATTGCATTTATTTTGCCTTAATAATTCTGAAAAAGAACTATCTACACTTATAATAAATCTGTAGAGAGGTCAATTCTGTACATGAAATATATTTTCAAAATAACTATCAGGGGGTGATTAGAGATCGATACTGATGCCAAAAATGCAATCAGTAAAATTTTTGTCTGTCTGTCTGTCTGTCTGTATGTTCCTTATAGAAACAAAAACTACTGGACGGATTTTAACGAAACTTGGTACAATTATTCTTCATACTCCTGGGCAGGTTATAGTATACTTTTCATCACGCTACAATCAATAGGAGCAGAGTAGTAAAGGGAAATTTTGGGAAAACGGGAGAAGTCACTCCATTTTTTAAGCTTCCGTCGCGTGTGCAGCCTTAATGGTTACAGTTACATAAAAATCATGTATGACGGAAATATTCTACATAAAATTGTCAAAAAAATATCCCGCAACAGCATATGTCTATCTTTTATGGTTGACTTACAATAACACGTGTAACTCCTGATAGCTTAGCAGTTACATAGCACTAAAATTATAGATGAAATAACCCATCGCGCCGTCACACGTGAATACTAAATAATGCTATATGGATTATTTCTAAGCGACTTCAAAAAAAGGAAGAGGTTCTCAATTCGACGACTGGTATTTTTTTTTTTATGTTTGTTACCTCATAACTTTCGACTGATGTATGACAGAATTGTTTCCCTTTAAATGAGCTAAAAAAAGTCCGGGACAGCCTATGTCTATCTGTTAAGGTTGGCTCAGTATAACCATTTTTATACTAACCAAATTTGTTTTAAAATAAAGCATTACATGTGAAGGTGTTTTTATAAAGATGATATTAATCCTTATCCAAAATAAATACGTCATTCATTACAAGTATGTAATTTTAAACGAAATTGCCATTTACATCATTCGACTTCGACTTCAATGAATATCTTAGGAGATATCGCAAATTTAAAATACCATAGTAGCAAATAATTATCGCGTACTGTGCGCGGGTGAGGGTGCGAGGCCGGTGGCACCAGTTAGCTCTGCGAGATACTAACCTTCTACGTAAACGAAGTCGCGGGTTAAAGTTAGAGTTAGTCCAAAGAAACTATTCCACGCGAACGAAGTCGCAGGCAGAAGCTAGTCTATACTAATATCAAAATTGCGAAGTAACTTTGTCTGACTGTTTGTCTCGTTTTCACGCTAAAACTTATCTATAGTCCAGACCCTGAGAAAGGACATAAGCTACTTTTTATCCCGGGAAAACGAAAAATCTCCCGGGTACTCGGATGAAACCGCAGGGTGTCACTAGGAATTAATATTTTCATAATAGTCCACGCGCGAATCGTCTCATTATATACCTATATAATAGAGAATATAAGTCCATATAGAGGCACATCACTAGCGTTCTCGTAAACACTAATTAACTCGCCTCACTGACCGCTCATTAGAGGCCACAGCCGGCTCCTTAAGGGCCAATTTGGCAGGAGAGGCCTCTTTGATTGCAAGTTACGCGAAACTGTGGCTTTGATAGTAATAACAATATTAAAACAGCTTATTTAATATGTGAAGACTGGTATATAATAGGACATTTTTTGAACTGGTACTATTAGTGCTACATCTACCTATACAAGAAGATAGAAATATTGAACATTAGACTTCTTTTGGACTGGTCAGCTACCAATAATTAATAGATAGATACATAAGTCGTTTAATTATGGATGTTTGATCAACGATTTAGATCAGAGTATTTATTCGCCATATATTTTAACCGATTTCACAAAAGGGAGAAGGCGCTATGTTGCGCTGTGTACCAATATAAAATTTTGAGAATTCCAAAGGAATATTGATCTTTTAACAATCCTAAAATACGCTTCTTAGATGTTAAATGATTCATATCGTAAAACATGGTGGTCGAAGATTCTCTTGGAGAAAGGAACAACAAAGGTATACATAATTATACGATGGATGTAATAACTGAATTGATTCCCACGGCACTTGGGCGCCATAAGGTACTCCCACAAATCACTCACAATTCAGCTATCTCGAAATATTGACTCATACATAGGTATTCGTAGGTGAAAATAATATTGCTAATTCGATACGGGTTTTAACTATGAATGAAACTAATATATGAGGTAACGCATTAGGTCATAGTATTTATAAAGAGAAATTTCTACTATTCAAGAGGAAATAATCATTCATGAATGTTGAAGAGACTTGTATTATAAAGCATTGTTTCTTTGAACACGTTAATCTCTGGAACTACTGGTCGAATCGAAAAGAAGTGTTGGGTAGCTTATTGATCGGGACAGGTTATAGAACATTACGCTACGATCAATAGGAGCGGATCAGTAGGAAATCAATTAACAAAATTTGCAAAAACAGGAAGATGTGACGAAGCCTTTGTCACATTAAATAATGAAAAAGGAAGAAGGAAGTTAATCTAAAAGACAAAATACGTTACTCCGATGACACAACATTTGAAAGTGACCATTTCTCGGTTAAAACTTGCCCAAGCTGTTCCTTTAACGTAGACACGCCGTTATCTTGTATCCATAATACAAATGTAATGGAACAAAGCAACTAACTGCCTGAACAGTAGAAAGTGTGGAAAGTCACCTTTATTACCTTCACTGACGAGACAGGGTCTTGCCCTGAGATTTACTTGTCTACTTTCAAAGAACAAATAAGAGACGTTATAAATTGTAAAGACAATACTGTAGGTCTGATTGAATATCTTAGAACCTTGAAACCATTGTTCAACAATGAGTATACAATTATGAATGGGAAAAATAGGTTAAGAGATTTGTACCAGTTTTAAACGTGGAAAAGTTGGGTTGTATTTAGCCTTAGAATACTAACATTGTAATGACCAGAAATAAACAGCTTCCGTTTACTCAATAATCAAAACAAAGTCTTCTATAATTCCATCCATCGACACTATCAGAGCATCATCAAATTCAGCGTCCTGCAAATAGAATATTCAAATTGCGCTCAGATACGCACTTACATTTCTCTTTTATGTACACAACTAGTTTGGCGAGTGCACAGAGACCGGTTTGGTTTGTTGAAGCATTGAAATTTGAATAGAATCGTCCTGCGTTACCAATTATTGGCACGCCCTAGCTGTTTTGTTGGGTCCCACTCGGGCGAGGCTGCGTGGGAAGGTGCCATCACCATCACGAACAATGAGTCAATTCAATTGAAATGTCGTACACGCAAAAAAATGTGATGTGCTGAGATATTGGGTCGCGGTACAGCATTTCATCCAAACGGTCTTCAGTTATTCTAAACCAAAATTGAACTGCAAAAGATCTGAAGATACTATCATGTTAGTTTCAGGATTGATTTCTATTAGGAAGATTATTATGCTGGTTTATAAAGGAACCTCGAGCCATCGTTTAAAGACTTTAGTATGTAGTATAGAGAATAGATGTGGCCTGATCG
The DNA here is from genome assembly GCA_905147785.2 of Thyatira batis. Classification (NCBI taxonomy): domain Eukaryota; kingdom Metazoa; phylum Arthropoda; class Insecta; order Lepidoptera; family Drepanidae; genus Thyatira; species Thyatira batis. Next base: position 927,009 of record LR990499.1, read on the forward strand.
TGTTATGCTACTTTTAGGCTTAAGGTACTTATTGTAAATGATTCATTTAGGTGCAGCTGCTCAAATCTATTCTGAATATTACAAAGTTGTCTTTGTCTAACCGTACCTTTGAATCCTTTGTTTTATCTTGGTATTTTTTATCAGTCAGAATCATTTTTTGACAGGCGATTAGTAACTTTTGTTTTCTTATTGAAGGAATTCGTTTTAAAAAGTATAATCGAATCTTGGAAATAAGATTATACAAATGATATTTCCTCAAAATTTAAGAATATAGATTATACAAATAGCCAATAAATGCTAATGCCAAAAAACAACATGACACGTGATCCCAAAAATCCAAACGGAAAAGAACGATATAACGTAAAGTATGTCAATTAATGTGTTTTGCATAGTTGCAGTGTAAACAAAAACAAAACCTTTGTACTGTGCACTCCTATTGCTCGAGGAATGCTCGCGTCCGCATTTGTTAGTCAACATGGACTCTGATCTACTGACATTCCATAGTTTCAGCACTTTGTAACTGCACTGAACAGTAAAATTTAGTTATTCCAAATTTTCCACAGCTTTAGTATGCGTAAACATCAGACCAATCCCACTCATATCTGAAATACTAGTTCTTTCCAAAAATGCAATGCTAATATTGTTTGTATATCACTTAGTATTAGAGAACCCATATTTAGACGTACTTAGCGTGTAAAGTGAAATCTGTTAAAAAATATAGCGAAAGTGCATGCAATTTTGTGGTTATTTAATATTTTCAGATTATAAATCCTTGGTAAGCTTAGACTGATCGATAAATATTAGAGGGCACTTTAGACAGTAAGTTTACAAACTTATATTATGTTTGAGTATTTCATTACTGTTGCCCATTCAAGTACAATATAACAAGTCGTTATAAGTCACAATATTTATCTCAAACATTGTTTAAGAGGCTGTAATGTAAACAAATTATGTAATTCATTATAGCCTACTGTAGCGATGGTAAAATACTAGAACATCTTAGACAATGCTATAACTAATCATGTATATTTATTTAGTGTTCGCTGTCAAAAAGTGCTGCTAAGTTTGTTCAACAATGCAAATTATCGTCTCTAAGATTGCCATTTAGTTATGTTTTCTATCATTTATTATTTGTTCTTGTTCACCTGCATCTAATATTTGCTGTTACTCTCATTTCGGTACAATCAAAACATAATAAACAAATACCTAAATCAGTTATAGATCTTTGCAGACTGGATCATGTGACGCCTTAAAAAGATGACCGTTTTCTTTTGAAATATGCTGCTAAAGAACTGCGATTTAAAGCCAGAGACTAAGCCAGATCATTCAAAGGGAAAATCAAGGTTTAGAGATCCTACATTAGCTAAATCACACTAATATTACAAAGGCGAATGTTTTGAGTGTCTAAGTTTGTTACTTCTTCACGTCTAAACAACTGGAAGGATTTTAATAAAATTTGGTATGGAGTTAGCTGACACCCTTAACACATAGGCTCCCGAGAACGCGGGTGCAACCGCAGGACAAAAGCTAATATTTCATAATTCGTTCAACAAGTTAAACTTCGGTAAAGTGAATGTTAGTTGAATGAATCCGAGCACTTTCTACCGTTTCCATCAGGCCACTCCACGCGGCTACCAGCCATTGTTTCGACACACTCTAGAGGAATTCATAATATATCCAGCTAGTTTCGCTTTTACACACCGCATTTGGATTCGTAATTATTACGCAATTATTACTGATAGCTGCCTCCGCGCGGTTTTACCCGCGTAGTTCCCGTTCCCGTGGGAATACAGGGATAAAATATAGCCTATGTTACTCAGTGATAATGTAGCTCTCTTATGAAAAAAGAATTATTAAAATCGGTCCAGTACTTTTTGAGTTTATTCGTTACATGCAAAAATACAAATCTTTCCTCTTTATAATATTAGTATAGATAGTATAGAATACTTTGTGGGCTATGGAGAAAATAAATCCAAGGTTTGATTTGTGTTTTAAGTTCCTGATATTATTTTAGTTTTTCTATTGTAACTATATTAGGTAGATACATAAAGAAATTGAGTTTTTTTTTGTGTTGTAGAATAGGCAATGTTTATTAGATATAAGTTTGTATTACCTATATATAATGTTGTTGTACCCCGTAAATATGATATTACAAATAGGTGTAAGTATTCATTCAATTCATTCGTCGCACATTTTCTAGGGGCTTCGCTAAAACGTGTCCTAATAGGTATTACCTTTAATTTCTAATCTTTCACTACTAGAACTTCCAGGGACTTGTCTATATCTATGAGGCCCGTTTTGAGGAGATCGTCTCTTATTGGGAGGCGAAACCGCGGGGAGCCACTAGTACAGTAAATATGGAGTATTCCGACCTGCTCAGAGTGTCTATTCCCGTACGGGGACAGATGAAAATTTTCGTGTTAAATACGTATTTACAAAAATCAGTCCATCATTCTACATTGCATTCCATAACCATTATCAAAGCTAATCAAAACCAGACGGCGCATCATATAACAGCACATGTCGTGTGACTGTAACTAAATACTGTACTATATACTATAGTATACTATACTACAGTAAGTATGTACTATAGTTAAGCGTCAGGTGTCTTGATACCCAATACAGCAGGGTAAGAAGAGATTTCACAAAGATTCACACGACGTATCTGTAATTAATATCTATTAGAAGTGCCTTCGGAGAAAATGCTAGTAATGGCTCCAAGAACATTAATGATGATACCCAAATTATATGCAAATCTATTGTGTTAACCAAATTGATATTCAACAACTATTAGATTTCAAACTTAATGCATTTAGGTAATTTTTATTCTGGACGGATGCAATTATTGTATGCTTACATGGATGACTTAATCGCAGCAGGTAGTAATGCAAATCTCTAAATTAAGCATCGGACAACAAAACATGAACATGTCTTCTAAACTATTATCAAATAATTTGATGATCTATTTAACTAAACGTTGACCACAGCAAATTCCTTTAGCTACATATAGTTATTTTCCGTAAGAGTCCTTACCTTACGCCGATGAGTCCTTACGCAATAAGAAATGAAAGGATTAAGTACATCAAGTAATCAAGAGACTTTTAAAAATCAATTCCATAAAATCCCAATAAAAGTGAAGAAATCTACGGAGTACATACTAACTGTAAGAATAATGCTAATCATCTAGAAAACCAATCCACTGATAGTGCTCAAACAACAAGTGGAAGTAACAATACAACGGCAAAATACTTTGATAATGGACAGTTACGAGGAAATAATAACGTTAGTCAGACACCCTGGGGATAATAGGAAAACAATGAGTGCCAACTAGCCAATAGCTAACCCAGATTAAGCTAATCCATTAAGAAATAGCTTAGAGATAGCTGTAGCTGAGATACAATATATTAACTCCATCTATACTTCTATAGTAATATTATAAAGAGGAAAGATTTGTATTTTTTTATGTAACGAATAAACTCAAAAAGCACTGGACCTATTTTAATAGTTCTTTTTTCAATAGAAAGTTACATTATCACTGAGTAACATTGGCTATATTTTATCCCTGTATTCCCACGGGAACGGGAACTACGCGGGTAAAACCGCGCGGAGGCAGCTAGTATTATATAATGATGAAGAAGAACCGTTGGTAATGAGTTATGAATTTTATGATCTGGTCATTTTTTTTTGCTTCCCAAAGTTATTTGTTATTTTCACTTAAAACGTTTTATTGTTAATTTATCAGCAAATGAGGCTTGTAATCGAATTTTTTGCCGCATTTGTTTAGCGGAACGCAATAAAACTGAGATTTTTATTGTTTTCACTAGATAATGAATGGCGATTTAAAGGGAAGGGGTTTCCATCAACTGACTGATTGAAAGAATCAATGCTCGGATCAAATCAAAATATGGAGTCTTATGGAATTGTACGCGACGTTTTGCAGATTGCAATCATATTACAAGATGTCTAATAATGTTCACCACTTCGAATCAACATAGTTGCTAAGGCGCCACGCAATGCTGTTTTCATCAACACGAACACATCCAACAGGGCTACAACATAAATACCCTCATTAACATAACCGTTTATTTTATTACGGACCAGTATTTGCAATTGCGAAGTAAGAAAATTATCATTATTGTGCGCCTTTTACGATATCGCATTGGATATTTGCACTGTTATCTTGCAAATGGACGATTGCGATTTCTCGATAATTTTCTCGTTGGCACTTGCATGGGTTTTAATAACATATTTCATAATACATACATTACACATTACATTTATACGTTGACGCTTAGTTAGTGTTTTTGACCTGAACCCCACAATCCAGTTCAAATTATAGTTTAAATTTTGACTCCTACTCATAAATGATATGTAACTTTCGGGTACATTTGTCCAAAATAGACGCACTAAAATCGTTCACTATACTGTAACGTTTAATGCAATTGGACTTTTAACTTTAGTGGAAGTTAAAAAAAAGACTTGGCTCCTACATTAGTATGTGCCACGGTGTTAATCAGTTCTTCATCACGAAAAATGCTGAAATCACTAACGACCGCAGTGATATCTCCCCGACCTAAATATTGACAAACAGTTACTTAACCTGGGTGACTAATAACAGAACTATCTAAAGCCAAACTCGACCGATAAGAGGCTTTGTTTATCGTGTGAACGGGCCCTAATCCACCTCCACCTCCTGCGAGGAATGTTAAGAATACTTAAGAACTTGGCTCTCTAATAACAGTTTTCCAACAAAACGTACGTTATTTATGAGCCGAGCTTATATTGGAAGTTTCTTGTAGCGTTTGCTCGCTCATTATTCTAGTCCGTGAAGTTTTTTACGCCCGCTCCAAGTTGAGAATTTAATTTCGGTTTAAGTCTTTAGTCTTGTTTGAAATATTTGACAGCGTTTACTTTTTTGAAGGTTTTTTTCTAGGTTTTCTGTGTTTTTAATACAATCGAAGACTAATTAAACTTTATTATGTTAAGTAAATATTCGTTACAAAAACCAACATAACAATAAGAGATTAAAATGACTACCTGGTTGATGCGAAAACTCGGAGTTCCCACGAAATAATTCGCCGCAAGAAACGGTCGATCCCGGAATAATCAACAAAGGAGTTCCATTCAGAAAAAAACGAAAAAGCTCCACAGTGTCCGCATACTTTAGTAATCTGTGGACTTCCAAAAAAATGCAGGTACCTCGCCGGTGACGTCACGATCCCGAGAATTGAGGTAGGCTTTTTATTTAACAATATGTTTGTTACTGTTACACACACTACAATGGAAGACTTTAAAGTTTTTAAGCTTATAAACTTTCGGGATTCCCAAAATTTTTTATAGCTTAGCTTAGCTATGTAAGCTAATATTGAAAATTATAATCAGAGTGAAGCAAGAAAAACTTGGCATTGTACAAATGCCTATTATCATATTTTCGAACGCTAAAGGGATTATCATTTTAAAATGTTAAACTATACTAACTACCCCAAAGATAAGATATGTATAATTCTATTAAAATGCCTAAAATACATAAGAAAACTTAACAAAAATATAATTCAAAGAACAACCTTCATCCAAGAGTTGGGTACAAAATAACATACATTTCCAGCACTCGGGTTATTGTAGAAAAAGTTGTTTTAAGAAGTTAGATTAAATATTGTTTTTTCCACTTTCAATTTTACAAGTCGATTTTAGGTTGAAGGAACCATGTAAATGACACGCTACAAAAAATGGTTTTTGATTGGATTTCCTACCACTAAATATTACTAGGTACACAATAATATGTTATGTTTGGATGTATGTTTGTTACTCTTTCACCCAACAACGATTGAAGGAATCTGGATGAAATTTGGCACATAGAATATGTTCTGGAATAACACATAGGAGAAATTCAAGACCCACTCACGCAAGTGAAACCGCGGAAGCCACTGGTATATTTTTACCTATGAAGATAAGATCAATGTAATATTTGGTAATCTCGGAAACTTGGTAAAAAATTTTCAAACCAAAAAGGTTTCTATAACCACATCCGTAGGCGTAGTCATAACAAGAATACCATAAATACTTGTTTTAATCTTTTTTTTCTCGTCTGGACTTCGTGACTAACGCCACAGAGGCGAAAGCCGACAATTTTACAGTAGATATCTAATAAGTTTATGTAATTTTATTTGAAAGTTAAAGGTCACAAAACCGTACAAATTGATCGTTACCGCCGTATCTTGCTTTCGGTTTGGAATCTAAGAAAAATATTATATTTAAGTATTACTTGTAAATTGGTGGAATGTTATCTTTAGTCGATATTGAAATAAGTAAATAAATATCCCGGGACATTCTTCACACACGGTCAATTTCCAAACTAAGGAGAGCTTGTGCTATAATAACCAGATACTTAGCTGATAGACTACATGTATAACTTTTTAATAGATAATTAAATTATATAGATATTTACATCCAGACACAGATGCCTACTACAATTTTTGTCCTGGGTGGGATACGAACCCACGATCAGGGGTTCGAAAGTCTGGGTCACAAAATCAGCCATATTTAAACGCTTTTGGCAAATCTGTTTTTTTTTTAAATTGCGTAACAAAACAACATAAATTGCCAAATTTTTAAATTTTTAAATTACCACGCCACCGGCGCCGGCGCATTTGATTGAAACAGTAATATCCGCAGTATTATATTCATATTTATAATAGCATTCATAACAATCGTTTCCACAAAGGAAATTTGTATCAAAACCTTCATTGTCTCTGGCCCTCAGGCCGCGGTGACACCGTCTTGAGAGTCGACCATTTTCTTCGCCGTCTCTGTATATGAAAATGAATCTTATTTGATTGACATAGAGTATAAAGTCCCACGGGTATACCGTTGAGTTATGACCTTGTATGAAGTGTATGGGAGACAATGAGTGTATTGAGTATTCTAACGCCGTTGAAGTTTCCCGCGACATCGTGTTAATATTCGTTCACAGTCTCGGATTATGTATAGGTTCGAATCTAACTGCTATGAAGTTTATTTGATAAAATTGATTTCAAAAAACGATATATGTAAAATCCCTACTAGTATGTTTGTTAAGCTTTCACGCTTAAACCACTGAATAGTTTTTTTATGAAATTCGGTACAGAGTTCGACTAGAGTATCGGTAAGGACATAGGTAAAATTGTATATGAAAGTTGAAAGTACCAGGGAACGGTGGTGAAACCGCGGGGAGCTACTAGTTAACTATATATCTTCAGTAATGAGAGACTCCCAAACTATGTATCATCCTAATTTCTTCTACCATAATACCAAACGATTTATTATGGCCAATTAAAAAAAATTAAACTACGTATTACATGAAAAAGCGCTTAAAGGAAGCCGTTTCTAACTTGACATTGAAGCTTTAAGCTCAAGTGTTACCATATTTTTAAAGTATCAAAAATATCACTAAGTTACACATGAAGCCACGTGGTACTTAAGGCACTTGACTTAATCTTTTTATATTAGTTAAGTAAACTATTTCCAAAGCATTCTTATCTTTTCTAAACCGATTACCGACCTCTAAGTATTCCAGATTTATGATTAGGATTAGAAGTATTATTTTAAAAGAGTTAGCGAGTTTCACAATGCGTTTTTGAGTAAAGGTAAATTACTGAGAATTTCTTAATGGTAGGGTAAGTTATTATATACCTCTATAGGTATAATAAAACTGTAGAAATCTGTGTCTGTACATTTAGTATTTCGGGAAAAATTTAAGTAAAGGGTGTAAAGAATATGGAATAAACAGCTTAAGGTTTTTTTGCAATTTGTGTTTCTTTGAAGGGGTATCACGGTATTTATTAAATATACAACATATTTAATAAACATACAACATTGTTTATAATTTGTTTACGAAGAAATAAAAATTGTTTACATAGGGACCTACTTGAAATTCATTTTGTAAGTCTTATGCCAAAAAGAGACAGACATAGCGCGACAAAACAAGACGCCCTCATTAATGTTTAGTGACGATTTATCATGGCTATAACAACGTATGAAAAAGTCGAATTCTAATTAGAATTATACTCTCAAATTAATCTTATATCGAGGTACAATTACTTTCACGTGTACAGTCAACAATATCATAAACTGTCATACATATAAACAGGTCCAAAAGAAACATTGTATAATAGACGGTTTTTAAGAATTTTTGCTATATAAGGATTGACTACTAAGCGGATTTTAATGAAACTTTAAAGCATTTTAGGTATAGCTTATACATAAGAATAACCATAAACTACAAGTAATAATGATATATGTATACGCAGACGAAATCACGGATTGACGCTATCGCTATATGAAAAGTAAATAGTTTGTAATAAGTCTAAACACAATTTTTTTTTACGTAATAAATTAAATCTAGCGCAATTTTTAGTAACCTTGATAGTTAAATGTTGCCGACTGTACTTCGAAAGTACACACCAAATTATCATATTTAAACTAGAAACCGTCCATACACGCTCGACTTACAACTTTCCTATTACTCAAATTGTATAAAGACCGAGTCTGGTTCGAATTACCTTGGTTCCGTAATATGTAGTTAAATCCTACTCAGAGAGACGAACTTCTTAGCATTCCATGGATTCACCGTGCGGGTGCCGGGTCCATCGTGTGACAGAGAGAGAAACTTCGAGCAGTTATTATTGCGAAAATTTGTGAGTATGGGTATCGATGGATGGATGTCTATTACTTCTTCACGCAAACGATAGAATATAAGATCCCCGGGAACGCTGGTGATACTGCGGGGAGCCACTAGTATTTTGTAAAAAGAAAGAAAAGGGTTAGAAAGAAATTCGGAAGAAGAAGAGAAGTTGTGAATGTGGTTAAAAAATTATGTAGCGAAGTAAGAAATTAAATAGATCAAAACATAAACCGAATGTAGGTAACTAAGATTCTTAATAATATTAAGGGTATATATTTATTATTGTTAATCAATAAACATTAAAATATAACTATTAGTATAAAAAATTAAGCCGATCAATACATTTATATTTAAAACGGAACCCCAAAAAATCAGTCACATGACCGGAATATTATATTCCACATTGACATGATAAGTAAAGTTTTAATAATTATCGTGGGAAATATTTTTATTTGTTTACTAACTAGGAAATAACCTATGATTATCCGAATAGCAGGTGATCTATTACAATAGACATAAGGTCCATTATCTTATAAATGTTAATAAATTGGAACCAGAAGTTCGGCAATGCATACCAGTGGTAGGGTAACGCTGTTGAAACCAAGGTACGGAATATCCTAATCTTAACTAATATTATAAATGCGAGAGCAACTCTGTCTGTATGTCTGACTGTCTCACTTTCACAGATATCACAGATAGTCTAAAGCCTGAGAATGGAGATAGGCTAATTTATATCCCGGTAAAATGGAAGATCTCCCTGGTACGCGGGTGAAACCACTAGGAGCCACTAGACAGCTTTAAAACAAAAAATCCGCATCGAAATGCTCAATTTATGTAGAAGATTTATGTACTATAAACCTAAATCTTATTACATCTTAGTGTCCAGGTTAAATATTACCAATATCAGTCAGTAATGAAACGAGCTGTGAACGCAAAAGAATACTGTTGATAAACTAGTGTGAGAAATTACGTGGAAGCAACCATTGAAATCACACGTTGAAAGCAAATAAACAATAACCGCATCATTCTAGACTTCATAAAAAAAGCCGTATAGTGAGTTAGTAATCATAAACTAGTCTTCTCAGATGTTGGTCAAACATGGCCAAGAACGCACTGCCAACTCGTAAATTCAAAATGGTTGCAATATGTTATCAAATAACACTTTCTTTGTGTTTCGAAAATTCTATAGATCTGTTAACTTGGTACATTTAAACATAATTTTTTTAAATAAATATCGTTTTTTATGAAATTTGGTTCAGATATATTTATTTACTAGCTGCCTACGCGCGGTTTTACCCGCGTAGTTTCCATTCCCATGGGAATACAGGGATAAAATATAGTCTATGTTACTCGTGGATAATGTAGCTTTCGAATGGTGAAAGAATTTTTTAAAACGGTCCAGTAGTTTTTGAGCCAATTCATTACAACCAAATAGTTTTCCTCTTTATAATATTAGCGTAGATTTCGTAACACTTCTTCTATCTAGGTATGGTAACATTTCTTGTAAGCAGACAATTAAAAACAAGTGTCGACAGCACTTATATTTAAAACGGACATAGGCTACGTTTGATCTCAGGAAAATAGGACTCCCAGGAGCGTGGGTAAAAACACGGGCCAGAAGCAACTCAATCGTTATGTTACCTAAACCAACGTTTAGGTAACATAACGATTTTTGACGTTCTTCATTGGTATTTGGAATTGTTTTCCTGTTGAATCACGTCATATCTTTCCTTTTCCCCGTCAAAATTCCCATATGTGACACAAAATCTATACTAATTATATAAAGCTGAAGAATTTGTTCGTTTGGATGAACGGGCTAATCTCAGGAATTATTGGTCCGATTAAAAAAAATCATTCAGTATTAGATAGCCCATTTATGGAGGAAAGCTATAGGCAATATATCATCACGCTACGACTATCAGCAATGAAAAACTTGCAAAAACGGGAAAGTGCTGCTAACAAAGTTGCGCGGGTCAACTATCTACCATAAATAGTCACGTTACACTCTAGCTCTTATCAATTGAACCACAGACTAAAGGTAACATCGGCCATTAGGCGGAGAATACACGAGCATGCCCCACTGATTATCAAGAATTATAACCAGTTGTTGAGCCTGGGGGCATCGTGTGTAGCCAGCTTTAACGCACGACCGTACCTTGGGAAAGTTTGAAAAAATCATCTAAGTAGACATAAGCCTTTGTAACTTCAAGGACGCAAACCGTGGCATCTTCTGTAATTCATTCTTAATGTGCGGCACACGATGCTGCATGCCGACTTAAAATACTTCAGAGCCTTTGGGCCATGATGGATGATGATGAATTACATAATTGAATACCTAACTGTGGGAATATTACTGGGGACAATTCAGAGATCATTATATAAAGGACCGTGAAAGATCAGCGAATAAGCGTAGAACAGAATGTTGGATGAAATAAAAACAATTAACCGGTTCAATCTCGACTTTTCTACCGAGAAACTGCAATGACGTCGATGCTCACAAGTACCGAGCACATAATGACGTCTCAAAACAATCATCGTTCACAGAAAGTTGGAACTGGAACATGACATGACAATCGTCACAAATTACTATTTAATGGAATAACACAGTTAGACGTGTGTTCACTTTAATACACACAACAATAATCAACGTAGTTACACCTGTATAAACTAAAGCTGGTCACGATACTACACGTTCTCATAATATTGAGCGAGTACTGTTTATTCAAATAAATTAAGAATACTATGCGAATAACAAACACGTTAGAATGGATATCGGTCTAATTTCAAATTATATATGTGAGAAGATAACGTAGAAACAGCGATTCGTTTAAACAAACTATGCCGCAAGAAAAGGGTTAAAACAATAGTGAGATTTTATTGTAAAGTTACCTTTTAAAAAGCTGTTTATAATGCATCCTCTTGTAAAACAGTCAATCACTTCACATATCACTTACACTCAGTATCAATTACACCACAAATATTCGAAATATCTCACAAACAACACGTTAAGCGGGCAGGTAGGTTCGAAAAATTCTAAATTACAAGCGGGATGGACGCCACCCGAGGTGATTCGTGCGAGAGGGACGCACTATATCCCTCGCCTCGCGTGCGCGGGCGCACAACAGGTGGGGGGAGTTACAGGTAACACTACCCCGTGTTCTCGAATGGACGACAAAAGCACTTGTTGGTTTTATTTTTTAATACATTGACGGCAAGTGTCACTGGCAAGTGTTCAACACTGACTGACTGATCTACCTGCGCTTGCGCAGCCAGCGGCTCGCCGGTCTGTTGCCGTTACAATATCATCACGTACCTATCGAACGCAAGGCTAAGGTCACGGTGATGGTACCCCATAATTAGCTACCTTATGTCCTGCGACATAAGTAGCGCTGAGACAAAGATCGTTGAAGTTTAAATTATGGATGCTTGCACTTTTTCGTGAAAATTATCACTTCGATCACGCTCAATGTGAATAAGTGATATAATTTGAATGATAAATAATCAAGTATCTGTAAATTATTATTGTAATTATGACTGCCAATAGCAAATAATCAAAATGTACAGGAAGTACCAACCGTATCATTTCACATCACGAAAAGATAGAATATATAAGGTGATTTCGTAGAAATTCCCTTACGCGCATACAGATGAACTGAGAGCCTTCCGTTTTTGGACAATATCACACAAAGGATGCATGGGAATTAGTATTCTTGACTAGTTACGATTCCTACAACACAGCGTGGGATAGGCAGTTTATCAACGAGGGCCCATACATAGCAGAATATACACTTTATTTAAGTCTTTAGATACTAGACTTAAATATCCTAAATTCCAGAAAAAAACTGTTCCTTATACCTAATAGAATTTTTCTCATTGACTTGGATTCCGTATTGCTATGCACTAGCTTCAGATGGCTTGTAGTGTGCGCAAACTATTTCGGTGAGCGCTGAGAGCTCTTAATCGAAAGCTTACATTCGAGCTATCATTCATCATCTCTTATACCTCTCCACTGTAGGAGAACGAGGACCCTTAGGCCATATAGTCCACCGATTCAATTCAAGATAATAACAAAACTCTACACTAAATAAAGTTACTTGCTGTATCTCATATCTCGGACCGAAAAAACCAAAAAAACATAAACCAAATTTTAAAAAGTGTTGCAAGCGGCCTGCAAAAGAAAAGAGAAAAAAATCCATATTTTAAAGCGACTTATAATCAGCATGTCATTGGCTATCTAGGTCGAGGAAAAGGCGCATTTTCCTTTTTTTTTAATTAGTGTATAACGAGAAACAGATAATAATGAATGGTGTACAGCCATTGATAACCTGGCATGACCAAAACGAGTTATTATAGAACACCTTGGAATTTAAACGATAAGATCTCGCGTCTTTATCGGTTTTCACATTTCTAGCTAATGAGACTGTCTGACGGACAAACAGTTCATATACGAATGCATGCTGAGGAAAGCTTTTTAAGGTCCAAAAAAGGAGGAGGTTCAATGATCCACTGGGTATTTTTTTATGGGACACATTTGGCATTAGTTCATATTGCGCTAGATAAGCAAAAAGCTGTCTAAATTATGCGTTAGGTAACACAAGTTTTAGCATCAATGAATAACGTATTCATTTCTTTTTAACCTTAGGCTTTTACACCCTTACGCGGACTGTAACATATTCATACTATTCACTGTACTTTATCTCAAAGCAAAGACCAAGAAGAATCGCATATATCCTATAATGTCAAATCATCTGCATAATTACAGAGATAAAGTCTTCATGTCGATAATTGACGCTATCCGTTAGCTGTCATTAATTGAACAGGAAAATTATCCAGTTTTTATACCACCACACTGCTATACAGTTAACAGCATAGATGTGCAACGAATGCTGCGTCTGCGCATCTTGTCGCTCCCGATTGTATCTGAGCTAGTTACAGTCTAGGCATTAGTAGATGTTGTAAAATAATTATTATGAGATCAAATTAGAAATAGTCAGCAGATTAGTCTTGTCTAACTAGTGTTACAGTGTTTTAGTGTAGCAACGCGATATGACATGAGACACATAGCTAAGTAGGTATAATAAAATTTTGAAATCACGTAGATGTGGTTTTATTAACTTTTGAATTTATTTTAAATTATTTACTACATAATCCTTCACAGGTCCTCAATCCCACTAATATTATAAATGCGAAACTTTGTGAGACTGTAGGATATATGGATGTATGTTTGCTACTCTTTCATGCCAGAACGGCAAAAGGTTTGCGATTAAACTACTAACTACTAATAGCACATAGGCAACTTTTTACCCCGGCAACAATTGAAGATCTCCTGGGAACGCGGATGAAACTGCGGGGTTTGACTAGTATTAAGTATTCCAATCTGCTTAAATTGTTAGACGAATCCTTATTAACGAATATAACAGTAATTTATAAAAACCTTGGTCCAAGAGTGGTATGGCTTCCCAGTTCACTTTCTAAGGTCAATGCGGGTGACTGCGTGTTAAGGTCACATCGACTGTGACTAATAATCATGAATAGGAAATTAACATCTATTATTATGTAACAGTGTTCAGATTTAATTGCGGTTTCAATCGAGAAAATTCTGTCTGGTATTTTTTCAGGTAGGAATTCCGTAACATACTCAGAAGATACTATGCTGAAATGAAACGAATTTACATATATTTATTCACTCAAATAGCCCTTTACTGGCACTTATGAAACGTCGACTCTAATGTTCGGTTCGGGAGGTTACCTTGCTGAGAAGAGCTAGCAGCTATAACTCATCTATACTAATATTATAAAGAGGAAAGATTTGTTTGTTTGTTTGTTTGTTTGTAATGAATAGGCTCCGAAACTTCTGGACCGATTTAAAAAATTCTTTCACCTTTGGAAAGCTACATTATCCCCGAGTAACATAGGCTATATTTTATCCCTGTATTCCCACGGGAACGGGAACTACGCGGGTAAAACCGCGGGGAGGCCGCTAGTTTCAAAATAAATTTGTAATTTTCAATTTCATAATAATTTCATTTACAATATTAATGTTAGTCGTGTTAGAACTGTTTATGTCAAAAGGTTGATAAGCAGGCAGACGGTCCACCTGATGGTAAGTAGTCATACACATCTATGGACATCCTTGATACATGGGTCATTGCTGATGTAAGTTAGATTAGTCTTGAAAACTGGTTAATTTTTATTATACTGTAGCGAAACCATCAAATATTAGTAGAAGGAGGAACTGTAAGATTCATAAAAAGAAAATGATTTAGACATTGTTACAGGCTATATGTTACGATTGTTAAAGAATCTACCACTTCGATAATATTACATAACAAACCGGATGAAATCAAGAAATTCCATGCATAATTTAATGTAAATTAAGTAATTTATAGTCTTTAATAAATAATGTGCGTAATTAAATTCTGCCGACATTCCTTAAACTATCTAAAGACTTATTTTTATTTGTATAAGAGAGCCATTGTGGCTCAGTTAGGAAGGCAACGTCTCACGATCATGGGGTGCAGGTTCAAACCCCACGCACAAAAAACTTACGAATGGATTCACACCATTGGCTTTCGGTGAAGGTAAACATCGTGAAGAAGGCTATATGGCCGAGACATCACGGTTAAAGGCATGTGAAGTCTGCACTAAGGCCCGCATGGTGGACTATGGCCTGATCCCCTCGTTGTTAGGGGAGACTAGAGCTCCTCAGTGGAGACGTATATGAACTATAAAGAGTACTTACCGATTCTCGCCTGGTCCTAATTTGTTGTTCTCAACGATCGCCGTCGCCCTAATCCTATGGTCCGGCTGTTCACCCAATAGTTTTTCACTTCTACCGTTATTCAAATGCTCTCTGGCAACACTGTACGCGTCACTTTTACCTGGATCCTTATCACTAGTCACTTCACTCACACTTTCCACTTTATTACTCTTCTCACTTGAATCTTTCTCGTGTTTCTCTGGCTCTTCTTTCACGTCTGGCTCTCTTTTCTCCTGTATGCCATTTGCTATGACAGGGGCCGGTTTGGCCTGCAGAGATTTTGGCTGGGATTTCGGTGATGAAATTGTCGGTTTGCTCTCTATTGCTCCATTTTCGTTTATGGATGTGACATATACGGTGGAGTTGGCGATGTAGCCGTTCAGCTCCTGTCTGTTCTCGGGCTGGGTGCGTTTTCTTCGATTTAACTGGAATAGAAGAAGATTTATTAATGTTTTAATGCAGACTTTTTTTGTGGGAGTACTATATTTCCTAGGAGGATGATGGTGCATAAACGTAGACCGTTTAATATTTTTATAAAATCCAACTATTAAGATTTACGACTTTTATATTTATATGAAAATAGAAAATTTAGAATTATGTAAATAAAAAAAACTGTCAAAGTCGGCGCCTAGTTGACCGTCGTAAAAGTACTTCATTATGTTCAAGAGTCTAAAACATAATAGAATAGCATAGAACAACATAAATAAGCTATTGTTTCATAGCATAATTCCTAAATAATCAGCAAATATGCGAAACACATGGCTCATGTCATTAAAAACGAGTGGCTCCCCGCAGTTCCACTTGTATTCAATTTAAAGGAAGTAATTCAATTCAATACAAAGTACAACATAGGCCTATGTGCTATTCTAGAATCCTACTACTATTATAAAGGCGAAAGTTTGTAAGTATGGATGTATGTATGGATGTTTGTTACTCTTTCACGCTCCAACGGCTGAAGGGATCTGCTTGAAATTTGGCACAGAGCTAGAATATGTTCTGGAATAACACATAGGCTACTTTTTATCCCGGGAACGCGGGTGAAACCGCGGGGAGCCACTAGTATATAATAACTCTGTTCCAAAGTTCATGCAGATCCTTTCAGCCGTTGTTGCGTGAAGGAGTAACAAACATCCATACATGCCTGCTAAGATTAAGAAGATTAGTAAGATTACGTTAAAATTGGTACACATATAGCCTAAATGTTGCGAAAGGTAGATATTTCATCCCGGAAAATTTTAAGGTCCCCCAGGAACGCGAGTGAAACCGCGGGCAGAAATATAAGTAGAATTATTTAATGGATAACAACAATACATCAGGTAAGGAGTGTCGTAACCCCAATTAGTTTTTGCACAAAAAAAAACGGCCAAGTGCGAGTCGGACTCGCGCACCGAAGGTTCCGTACAAAGACCTGAGTATTTGGTATGAATTTCAATTTAACAATTTAACGCGTTTATGAGGAAATGGGTAGTAAGTTTAAAATTATTAAAAAAATATATATTATGTGATGTAACTAAAAATTTATGGTTTTCGTAATTTTTCCTTTATCTATGCTATAAGACGTTGCTTCGTACCAAATTTCAAGATTCTGAGTTCACGGGAAGCACCCTGTAGGTTTTGATTCCCTTGCAAGTGTCGAAAATTTGCGGCATAAACGGCTGTATCTTTTGATTGCGTTGGCTTAGAAGTTTGATTTTTTCACAGCTTCAAGGGACAGTAGACCTGAGTAAGTGATATAAATTTCAGCTTCATACCTCCACGCGTTCCTGAGAAAAAGGGTCTTGACAGACGGACGGACAGACGGACAACAAAGTGATCCTATAAGGGTTCCGTTTTTTCCTTTTGAGGTACGGAACCCTAAAAATAACCACTCGAGTAGGACCGAGATAAAAAATGTGAAAGGCCACAAGTGGTTTTGTACGACCCTTGCCGAGATAATTGTGGTGTGAAACGTTTCTGAATATCACAAGCTGTTTTAATACAACCTATCTCCATCGGCTTCACTCGCGTAGTTCCCGTTCCCGTAGGAATACGAAGAATGACTATCTATGTTACTCTCTGACAATGTATAATGTAGCTTTCAATTGGAGAAAGATTATTTTGAATTGAATATTGTGGTTACAGTGTGAAAGCGTAACAAACAAACTTACATTCACATTTATAATGTTATTTAGGATTTTGATAATAAAAGTGAGACCTTCGAACATTTGAACCGAATGTGTTCATGATTTTACGATTGTATTTTAAAGTCACGCGCGAATTTTAAATTAGCCCAAGATCGTTTTATGCTGAACTAACAAAACTTGACTAAAATCCATATAACCTTAAAAAAATATTATATTCAGACACATTTTCTGCAAAGAAGTAGATATGCTCACAGCAAACCATCTACTATCGAAGTAATTTTAAGTTTATAGAGATGAGCAAAGCCCTCTGTGTCACTTAATTAAACAATATCTACCCCTTTTCTATGTGAAGAGATACCTAAGCTCAATACACAGACTTATAAATCTATTTTAATAACTTAAATGCCTCAATTTGGATGAAGACCAACCGCGTCACTTTGGACGAAGGCAATAACTGTCGATTTCAAACTAAATGACGACCTAGAAAGCAGACATTTTTGCTGTTTTTTGACACGTGAAGTACACTCGCCACGTCTAGTTAGATTATAGGTCTGTGGCAATGTACTAGGGACAAGCGGGGGTCAGGGCATGCAGGGGTCGGGACATGGTGTTCATACAATTGGGAACAGAATCAAGAGCACTCGACCAGCGAATAAAAGTAACGAATAGTCTGTGCAACCCGACCAGCAAACAAGGGTATGGTGCAAACATATAAGTATTTACTAATGCGAAATTTTGTAAGGATGTTTGTTTCAACAACGGCTTAGAGATTCTTAGAACCATGATAGGATCTTGTTCTGCATAGACTCTAAAGGTTTTTTCTAAAATGACAACAGATTTCTACTCAAAAACTTTTCACAAACAGTAAGTTATGCTTAACCACAAGGCACCTAAGCCATAAGTACTTGGCAATTTGGCAAGATCAAGTATTTATTTATGTGCATGAACATGTCTGTTAATATCTGCGATCTGTCAAATTCTACATTTGGACCAATATTTCTAGTATGAAATAACACGCTAATAAAGTTTCCCTCTCGCTTGCTCTTATGCCCTGCAACGCTCTACTCTGAAGAGAGCTAAAGCCTGGAGTGCCTGCATTGAAGCTCTAAGCTGAAGTGCTATGCAGTGCGGGACAATGTGAATTAAGGCAGATTTATTATGAAACTATCATGAACTAGAGGTAAAGAAAGTAAATTAAAGGGGCATTGTTCAGGTACGGTTTACCTACCATATAGCATTAAATAGCACGTATGAAGGTAAAAAAATGCCAGTAATTCTTGTCAGTTCTTCTTAGTTGAAGAAGCTCCTATCACCAGCAACACTTTTTTTTTTAAAGTTACTACCTTTTGTCTTCCTAAGTGCTTAACCTAACCATATAACTTTTAATGCCAGTTCCGAAGGTCAAAAATGTAGGAATAAAGGTCCTCACCTCTACAGAAAGCTTGGACATGTCCACTGGTGTGATCCTCTTGAGGGCCGACAGCCGCTGGAGCCGCTGGCGAGCCTGCTCCTCCACGGCGATGAGGAACGCATCCTGGATTATGTTGTGCCCTATGTCAGATACTGTGGACAATGTGGACATTATTAGCACTGTAAAACATAACTTTCTATCAATCTAAACTTATAATAATTAACCAGCTTTCATCCCAATATTTGACCCAGGGGTTTCTTTTAAATTCTTTTCGGACATTGTAAACCAGGAAAAGAGAGTTTTGCGACTAGAAAACCTTAAGGGAGTCATATTTATAGGAGATCACCTTAAGTCACTTTAGCTTTACCATTTCTTGTCCATAAGAAACTCTTTTGGGTATTTGCAAACCGACCAAAAGTAACCAAATTGTTACAGCAGATCTCCAGTTTTGCGTTTAGCTGTGAATTTAGTAAGAATATTAAAAGATATAAGATGCAAAAGAAACAGTTTGTTACGTTTTGACGCTTGAACCCTTGAACCTATTTTGTATAGACTGCAACTCGAAGACGGCTCATAATAAATTATTCTACACAGACAAACTCACAAGTACCAGCTTGTGTTACAAACGTGATTTAAATAGAAAACATGATACATCGTTTTGCTATTATTTACATAGATTACGTAATGTGGAATAACAATAATTAGTAAGTATGGTGTTAAAGTTTGTTTTACGTGCAGTCAAGTCATGTGCAATGCAAATGCATATATGCAAATAGGAAGGTAATCAGGGCTATTCAAACCTGCTCGGGTGAGGAACTGATTGGGACGTAGGTTAGTATGTTTGAAATTATTATTTGGAACTAGCTTCCACGACCCGGTTTTCGATACGTTCCTGAAGGATCCATAGCCTTTTTTTTCTCGAGAGTATATTTACCTAATTTACCTCATTTTAAGAGACCAAAAATGGCCTTGTCTCTCCAGCAGTTCTTGAGTTATCAGTTTAGCGACATTAGACCGTTTATCTACAGTGATATTATAAATAGGTATTTTTTTTTGAGTTTTCGTTTGTTTGTATTAGATAGGCCTCGAAACTACTAAGATGAGACGCAGACGAAGTTGCGCTGATCAGCTTTTTTTATTTATTTAATGAAAATATGAATTTATAAACCAAGTCAGCGATTGATCTTATATATTTAAAGAAGTAATATTCATAATAGAATTTATTTCAATATCATCAGTCTTTCATAGCATCGTATGAATTGAATAGTGAATTAATATGTCTACTTGAACGCGCAAAAATAATATTGCGACTCCACAGTGTCAATAGCATACATTTCACACAATAAAATCGGAACTTTCATTTGAAATTGCAGTCACGAAGGTTAAATGTTAACATAACACTATTTAAAAAACTGTTTAGAAATCTTATTAAATACTAGTGCCTCCCTCGGTTTCACTCGCGTACTAGGAATTGATACATGCGCAGTATGATCTTAACTAATATTATAAATGCAAAAGTAACTCTGTCTGTTTGTCTCGCTTTCACGCTAAAACTATCGAACCGATTTAAATGAAATTAGGTACACATATAGTCTAGAGCCTAAGAAAGGACATAGGCAACTTTTTAACCCGGAATAATGGAAGATCTCCCGGGTACGCGGGTGAAACAGCGTAGAGGCACTAGTTTAAAATAATTGTTTTATACCTAGGAATCCTAACAGACATACAGTTATAATGTACTCAGTAATTATCGTCAAGTTACGGCCGGAGCGGAATCCATTGCATATTTAGCAACTAGTGGCTCCCTGCGGTTTCACCCGCTTACCAAGGAGATCTTCCATTTTCCCGTGATAAAAAGTAGCTTATGTCCTTTCTCAGAGTCTAGACTATCTGTGTACCAAATTTCATTTTAGTACCAAAGTTCAGTAGTTTTAGCGTGAAAACGCGACAAACAGACAGAGTTACTTTCGCATTAATATTAGTTAGGATCATACTGCGCATGTATCAATTCCTAACATGATATATTAATATTCACTTGACGCGCTAACATTCCAACCATGAGTGCCATGACGCATGCTACCTATTAAGTTCCAACTTGTAAAGTTAGTAGCTTCCGCTGGTTTCACTTGCGTTCCCGGGGGACCTTTAATCTCCTAGGTATCCTATGTCCTTTCCCAGGGTCTACCCTATGTCTGTTCAGTAATATCAGCTAAAATACATAAGTACTTACCTACTACAAATATATTGTATTTTTCTTTGACAGCCCGGTTGGCTTTGTGGTTTATGACCCTGACTCTCAAGCCGCGGGTCGTGGGTTCGAATTTTGTATGCATGAATATGTCTGTTTGTCCTATGTCTGGATGTAAATATCTATATAAGTATGTATTAAAGTAGTATATGTAGTATATCAACTGTCTGGTTACCATATCACAAGCTCTGCTTACTTTGGAATCAGATTGGCCGTGTGTGAAAAATGTTCCAGGATATTTATTTATATAACTTGGTAAAAAAATGGTAACACGTCTAAAACTATTATTAAACATATTTGTCTTGGTTATTTATTAGTGTTTTTGTAAAATTAACAAAAACAATACTATTTCATGGAGAGCCCACCTAGTATCTGATCTTTGGTCAAACTCTAAGTATACACTACCTACTCTAGTTATGAAAATGAAAAATGTTTTTTATTCAATTTGGCCTTCACAGACACTTAAGAATAGTCAGACTCTAACGCTCGGTTAAGTGAAAATATCAATGAACTCAATTTAAAGAATTTCGTGATACGGAAGGGCCTCCCTCAACTCGAGTGAAACCGCGGGAAGCCACTATACCATAAGGAAGAATATTTTACGAATTGAATGTGATATGATAAATCATCCGTTTGTCCCAACAGCAGTCCGAGTCACTGACACAATAATCTTGTAAAAAATAGCTCTCCTGTAATCCCCGTTGACAACTCTGACCCCGGGTTCTCCCGGGTCAGGAAGGGGATGCCTCCAAGTTACATATAATCTATAGTAACTTATAACTTCTACTATATTGTGAAAATTTGTTTTTCATTGCAATGTAAAGAAACTCTAGTCTTTTAACAGTTAGAGAACTATATGTTATTGGAATTTAAGTGATTTCCAGAATAGTATTTCCGAGCCTAAAAACATCTTAAATCTGTTCAGCCTTTTTCGATCCCAAAAATCATCCAAAATTACTACTCCCAACACATCTATATATATATATATATATATATAAAACAAAGTCCCCGTCCCCGCCGCCTCTGTCTGTCTGTCTGAATGCGAGGAACATAAAAACTACTGATTAGATTTTCATGCGGTTTTCACCGTTTTCACCAAATTACGGGGTATTTCATGGGGAAGGTTTATGTATAATACATCAATTTGGACCCGGTAGGTGGCGCTGGTGGGCAGAACGAAGTCTGCCGGGTCCACCAGTAGAGTATGTTTAAGTTCTGATTCAAGTGCCAATTACAGCTGTACACAACATTTGGCATTTATTTATACCTCTAAATAAAGGTCCGTCAACGTTTGAACTATTAGTTCGGTTTGAGATTAAATTAAGCTTTTTAAAACTCACAGAAAAGCAGAAACAATTCTCATTTTCCATCTACCCACAGGCATCCCGGTTGCGGGTTGGGAACACAACCCATTCATCATCCCGGTAACCAGCCAACGGCTCCCATGGGTGGCTTATACTTATTACTATGCGACGCATCACAAGGAAATATTGCTATAAAATAGACGGTGAGCAGGAAAAATGGCGAGAAAGCACCTTGGTGTTGGAAAATGGTGTTTGGAATTTGTTTTATATTACCCCAGTGTACAATTCTGTAATGCTATTTTAAGGTTATGGAATGGCTTAAAAAGTCTTATAGGTACATAATACCGACGGATATTAGTTGAATAACTCGGGTTAAAACATAGATCCACCATTTGAAATTCAAAATTCTAAGCGATTTATTCAGTTTAGGCCCATAAAGGCCACTTATGAATGTTGAAACTGCAGAAGCTACGGTTCGGAAGTCGGCCTTCAACTCAGAAGAACCAACATGAAACTCACTTTTAATGAAAGTTACAAACAATTACCTGTCCAATCTATCTTCTATACTTATAATAAATCTGTAGAGAGGTCAATTCTGTACATGAAATACATTTTCAAAATAACTATCAGGAGGTGATTAGTGATCGATACTGATGCCAAAAATGCAATCAGTAAAATTTTTGTCCGTCTGTCTGTCTGTCGGTCTGTATGTTCCTTATAGAAACAAAAACTACTGGACGGATTTTCACGAAACTTGGTACAATTATTCTTCATACTCCTGGGCAGGTTATAGGATACTTTTCATCACGCTACAATTAATAGGAGCAGAGTAGTGAAGGGAAATTTTGGGAAAACGGGAGAAGTTACTCCATTTTTTAAGCTTCCGTCGCGTGTGCAGCCTTAATGGTTAAAGTTACATAGAAATTATGTATGACGGAAATATTCTACATAAAATTTTCTAAAAAATATCCCGCAACAGCATATGTGTATCTTTTATAGTTGACTCAGAAAAACACGTGTAACTCCTGATAGCTTAGCAGTTCGGAGCATTCTGATTATATTTGTTTACTCTTGCGTTTATAATGCTCTCACTAATCCCTAATTTAAAAAAGTTAACATTATTACCTATTCAATAAAAAAGAATCATAGAAATCGGTATAGAAACACCAAAATTATAGAAGAAATAAGCCATCGCGTCGTCACACGTGAATACTAAATCATGCTATAAGTAAGGATTATTTTTAAACGACTTAAAAAAAAGGAGGAGGTTCGAGGAACGAAGTCACGGGTTAATGTTAGAGCTAGCCCAAAGAAACTATTCCACGCGAACGAAGTCGCTGGCAGAAGCTAGTACAAACTAAAATTCAAATCGTTTAGTTTTATTACTTTTATAGTGTAGATTCTTTATCTTTTTATTTTATCCTGTTCATGTATTTTGCAATACTCCACGCTATGACCTTCAAAACCCAGTCGTTGGTGATCAAGGCTACACATGAGCAAATATCTACTTCATTAACAATGCTTATCATTTATTTACCAGTTTTCCTTAAGTCACCAACGTAAGTGGAAACTTCTCAAAGAAAATACGTTCAAGATTGGTTGGCTGGAGTCACTAATGGTTAGTACAACATTGGCTCAAGCTAAAATGAAGCCTGTATTTAGGTTAATGTGGTTGAATTTATTTTTAATGACCACGACTTTTGGAGCAGGAAATTGCCTTGTACTTAGCAAACGCAATCTAACTGTTCAAAACTCAGTCTATCCCTCTCTTTTTTGGAACGCTTCTATGCAATTTAATGAAATAGAAAAACATGACAGCTACCCTTCCCGATAGCCTGAAATCCTTCAACCCCATTCAATTTAAACTCAACCGTACCCCTTAAACTTAAGACACACATTACAAAACCGCTGAGAAATGATGATATATCACGTCTTGACATCAGAAACAGATCATGCTACTTTACTGGAATATATTGCTTATGTCTCGAGGACAAAGTTCACATTGGATTGCAGGCAGTTGAGATCTTGATCACTTAGTGCTCTGCTAACTACAGAACCAGTTTCCATACACACATTCCAGTACAAACAAACGTACAGAAACGGTACTTATTACATTATGTCTATGTTCTACGGAAGTGTTTGTTCTGACTTTTACTCCAGCATGTTGACTAGAAGATGGATTGCTTTAGTTTGTGGTAAATGCATTTAAATTTACGATATATTTTATATCAGCTGTTTCACGGGGGACCTTCAGTTTTTCCGGGATAAAAAGTAGCCTATGTCCTTTCTCAGGCTGTTTGCGTACCAAATTTCATTTCAATCGGTTCAGAAGTTTTAGCGTGAAAGCGAGACTAGACAGACAGACCAAGTTACTTTCGCATTTTTATATTAGCATAGATTAGCTTCCACTTCTTGGTTTCACGGGGGACCTTCAGTTTTCCGCGATAAAAGGTAGCCCATAACCTTTCCCAAGTTCTAGTCTATCTCCGTACCAATTATTCATCAAAGTCGGTGGAGTAGTCTAGGCGTGAAAGCGTAACAGACAGAGCTACTTTCGTATTTATTACTAGTGGCTCCCCGCGGTTTCACCCGCGTTCCCGGGATAAAAAGTAGCCTATGTGTTATTCCAGAACATATTATAGCTCTGTGCCAAATTTCAAGCAGATCCCTTCAGCCGTTGGAGCGTGAAAGAGTAACAAACATCCATACATACAAACTTTCGCATTTATAATATTAGTAGGATAATAGTAGGGATCCACAATCCTTTAAACCATATCAAATTATACACCTAAGGTATCCCATTCTCTTGCATAGCTAATATTGTATGCACAGTCATCTAGATTCTAGCCAAGTTCGCAGGAATGAGGAAATTCGACCCAGAATGCAGTGCAAGCAGACATGAGACACGCCACGAGAAATGGCAATGGGCCGGTCTCATCTGTACCACAAATTCCATGTGATACGATCGAGTTCTCCGGTAGAAAGCTAAGCTATGACAAGCATGGTATATTGTACAAAGCATAGGCTTTATATAAAAATTTACAAGCTGATTGCCTTTGTGGTTTGTGACCCTGACTTACAAGCCGCGGGTAGAGGGTTCGAAAGCAACCCAAGACAAACATTTGTATCCATAAATTTGTCTGTTTGTACTGTGTCTGGATGCAATTTTACTACATAAATATTTAAAATATTTAAAATTAGTTTTTATGTTACTAAAGTTTTTGACGCTTGATGCGTAAAAGTTAATTCTGCTAATGTTTTCTATTTTCTTTCCCTTTTCCTAAAATATTTTACCGATTTAGCACATGAAGTGACGCCCTAAAAGGTGTGGGCATTCACATCTAAATATTTGTGATCTTATTTGTAATAATCATATAAATAAATTAGGAATCATCACAGCAAACTATCATATTGTAGCAACCAATGTCACACTAAAGTTTTGTATCACCACGTCATATCTATTCATTGTCAAGTGTTGAAATATTTGGACGTTACTTGTGATTCCTCTGAGGGACAGAGGGAGGGAAGAACGGAGGGACGGAGGGAGAATAGTAATCGTATTCTGTCGGAGTGTTTCGAAAGCGAATTGTGCGCACAGATGAATGGGGTGTACCTAAATTGTTGCCATGCTGATGTATGACTGCATTGAATTATGTGGTGTGTTAAAAACCTTTTTTGTTCTCACTAAGGTAACACTACAGACTAGGTGTCTACGCTAGAGAATACAGTTCAAAGGATTTACTTGCAATTTTATTTTAAACTAGCTTCCGCCTTGCGGTTTCACCCGTTTGTTTTTTTTTTCTTTTTTTTATACCACAAGGGTGGCAAACAGGCATACGGTCCCACCTGATGGGAAGCGGTTACCGTAGCCTATGGACGCTTGCAACACCAGAGGCGTCACTCACGCGTTGCCGACCCTAAAAAAAGGAGCAACTGTATAGGCAGTGAAAGGGACAAAGCGATCAAAATTGAAGATCCCCGTTCCCGAATCTTCAATTTTGCCTCCTCTTTAAGTAGCATATTTGTTAATCCAGGGTGTCAGCTAACTCCATATCAAATTAGATTCAAATCGCTCCAGCCGTTTAGACGTGAAGAAGTAACAAACAAACACACTCACATACTTTCGCCTTTATAATAAGTATGATATAAATATTTCAATTAAGATACCAAGTTACTAGCTTTACCAACGGACCAGCTTAACGCTTTGCTTAAAGTGGTAAGACCATGCATACCGATGCATCGAAGATAGTAATATGACGAAGCATTAAGGCGATAATTTTAAAAGAATGAAGCCATGTGGCTAACTTGTATACTATCGTTAGATCTGGAGAAATCACGTACAGTGCTATCTCATGTATTTCATATGGTATGTGCAACCGTAGGAAAGAATGCCTGTTGTTGCTGTTGAAGCTTGATTTAACTAGATTATAATTAATCTAAATTCTATTTACATAATTTATATTATAAAAGCTTGTCTGTAAGTTACATTGTATATGATGAAATTTGATAAGGGACATAGCCGTGGTGGCTCAGTTGGGAACGCACCGACTCACGATCATGAGAGTGCTTGTTCAAACCCCTGGTCCGTACCGATGAGTTTATAAAAGCTTATGTACGGATTCACACCACTGGCTTTTCGGTGAAGGAAACTTGCATGCCCGAGATGTCACAATTAAAGGCATGTGAAGTCTGCCATACCGCACTAGGCCCGCGTGGTGAACTGTCTAAGCCCGCTCTATGTTAGGGAGGCTCGAGATCCTTGGTGGAGACGTATAAGAGCTGATGATGATGATATTTTCCGGAAAAGTTGAAGTTCCTCCGGGTGAAGCCGCGGGGAGCCACCAGTTCTATATTCTCATGTTTTGTTTTTCCATGTACCTTACTGAATCTTTTTGCCACAAATAAATGTATTTTCCTTCTTTATTTCTTTATGTAAAGTAGAACTCATATAATCGGCCTTGAGTCGTGTCACGAGCATTAATGTTCTTTTCAATTAGGTGCTGGAGTTGCTTCATCATTAGGTTTTAGTGATACAATAACTTGCCAATCAAGTTGGACCTGTGACGAGTCGAGTTTGAAAGTAAATTTACTAGTTATTTTGTAAATAGGTAGTATAAGTATTTGATTTATTTTACCAGTGTTAGCCATTGGATAACTCCAGAAGCAGTAATTTTATATTTTAAATATGACTTTATTGTGATAGAGCACTGAGATATGTGGTAAAGATCTTATTAAACATTTCAAAATAGTAAACCAAAATTGTATGCCATTTCTTCAGTTGAAGACCCAAAAGGGTAGGGAAAATTTAAGAAAAAATTACGACTATATTTACTTTTGCAATACAAGTTAATGATGGTTTAATTCAATAAGATTCATACAGTATAGACAGTCTCGTTAAGACAAGACGTCTGTCGGGTCAACTAATATCTTATAAGTTTTGAGCCATGAATTAATCAAATAGTTAATTTATATAAGCCTCTCTACGTCTGTCTCAAAACTCTCAAATTGCAGTGTTGCGTCCGCGGCTCGGCGACTCCTGCGCACGTTAGGCTGACTCACGACTCACGGCTGACGTAACGAGATGTTTTAATCACGCTCAACTGCGTGCTATTGTCATTATTCGCGGATTTTACACGTAACTGTTGAATCAAAGACGTTGTTTTTACATAACAATTGAAAGACCGTCGCTATGTACCTACGTGAAAGAATTTCGACTAGCCGTATGAAATCTGTTCATATGCATATTAGTTAACTGTTTTTTAAATGGATATTCTGAAGTGAAAATACATGTAGAACTATGGACATGTTAACTGTTTAATGGTTAAATAGTACCATATCATAGAAACAATAGTCATCATATACCTATCTGATAGTCAAAGAGTTTATTTGCAACTCATGGATGATGAAGGAAAATTCTCTGGGGTTTAAAATATTAGTAATTTTATATGTTAGGTCTTCATAGAGCAGATAAGAGACTTTAAAAGTTACGAGTTACCGGTCCTCGATTTAACTGGGGAATAGACAAAATATGTAGTCTATGACCCTCAAATGGTAGAGCTATCGATGGACATATTTTTTCTTACGTTAGTAAATATTAAAGAAAAGTGCGGCGATAAAACGACCGCATATGTATTGAAATATAAACTAAACATTCATATAGTTTTCCTACCACTTGATCAAACAGTTTTCCTCCAGATTGTGGTTATCAAAATATTTAAACTTATAAGCAATATTTACGCGAGACAATCACGGGCATCTATAAATAACTTTGTAACAAAAGATAGGATCAATTCAATGGTGCCTTATACATGTATGTTTCAAATAATAATGTGTTATGACGTGTACTACAAGTTGGAATCTTCAGCCAAGGTTGTCCGGTTTTTGCAGTTTTTTTATTATACCATGTCGGTTGCGATGGTTGTATGGTAACGTGACTTTTGCCTACAGATCGTTTGAGTCTATATAAGTTTATGATCAAAAACACTGAATGAAAATAAGTTTGAGAAGTTCTCTATGTAATTTTATGTAACGATTTAAAGAGTATTTTTCGTCTCTTGGTATCATTAAAAATAAAAACGTACTGATATAGACATAAAAATGCAATTGTGTTTTATTGAGTCACAATTTTCCAAGAAAATCGCACACGTAATACCTACCTATTCTGTCTGCGTTCGAAATATGAAAAACCGGTGTAACACCAAATGACAAAAAACGAGTACAGTTTCCAGCAGTCACAGATCACACAATCGGGATCCAGAGCAAGTCCAGACAGTGGAAAAGGGCAAAAGCCTCGTCTCAAACGGGCCAAGTTCACTAACCTCTGAGCTGCCAGAAAGAACGTACTGACCAATCACTTTCTACACACAAAACTACACTTTAACACTGACTGCGACGTTCAATCGAACATTCAACGTGTCCTTTGTTGTTTAAACATCACATTCGTAGTGCAAAACACGGGTAAATGTTGTTAAATAATATTTGAAGTAGATGAAAACAGTCCAACAAGTACGAAGGTTCGCGGCGACTCGCAAACCTGTTTTCCCTCTCTCTCACTCTGTGTTTTACACTGGCGGTGTTGCCATGTGTCGATTGTTATTTTGCTCATAATGTTTTTGCAATCTACCACTTTTATAAAATATCAATTTTATGAAATAATTTTAAATAACAAATAAATATATTGTTGAGTAACAACGCCAAACTGAAATAACTACCACAACTAAAAAACAGTTATTCTGAAGTTTCCAGATTTTGAACTAGGAAAATATAGAATTATCATAACAATAATTTTAAAAACCCCTTTACATATTTATAATTAACTTTAAAGAAGAAAATATCATGTTGTGATACTTTAGTTACATCTAAGTTGAAGTTGATTTTTTTTTTATTTGTGTGAAATAAATAACTGAAACACATGCCTATTACGAAGTTTCATTTTCTCCCTTTGGTACAAAAATCTAAAAAGTTACTGATGTATATGATGAATTGAAGCAATCAACGAAACATACATTATTTTCTCCATTCGAAATCCCTGCATATTGAGATTTCTCAAAGTTTGACACAAACATATATAAAAGTTGGTGAAAGTTTCGTTTGGAAGTCTTATATCTTTTTTATTTATTCACATTACTATAAATGTAGCACGATGTATAGAGACATTATTCAAATTAGAATCACATCTAATTAGATTCTTATTAGAAATGATAATTCAAAAAAAAAAAACTACGTTAAAAAAAACCGACTTCCAACAATACTAAAAAGCAAAAAATAACTAACGCAATTTATAACACTTTCCTCTACTTAACTACTGACTACTTATTCTCTCCGCTTACTGCTTGGTTTAAAGTTGGTGCCAAGCCACAGCATAATTAGCAAACCTACAGTAAACAATATACAAAAGATCTTTGTTAAGATTCTCCATAATTTAATAAGGTCAACAAAAACTTTGGCACCGTTTGCATTTAAAATTCTAAATTTTAGACGCATGCTCTTGGTTTGTGAGTTATTAATATTAGAAATAAACGGTCCTTTACAGGACCACTATAGTTGTATAAAGTAAATTACATTTATTTCATCGTCGTTTTCATTTGTTTCTCATTGTCATTTATCGTCATTTCTGTATTTATTTACGTAGGTTAGTAGTTAGTAGGTTAGCGTGTAGAAATTTATTTGTTACACCATTTCTTTAAGTAATTTTATTCATATATGGCTTGGCACCGACTTCAAACCAAGCAGCAAGCGGAAAGAATAAGTAGTCAGTAGTTAAGTAGAGGAAAGTGTTATAAATTGCGTTAGTTATTTTTTGCTTTTTAGTATTGTTGGAAGTCGGTTTTTTTTAACGTAGTTTTTTTTTTTTTTTTGCTTTTTAGTTATTTAAGTATGGGTAGGCTTATTATTTATTTAACAATCACAGAACACTATTAAACCTAAGCGTTAATGAGATTAACCTTCAAGGTCAACCTAATAGCCTCAAGGAATACTATTCTCTATCCATATGTACGTATAATTTTGAAAGAATTTTCTCTAAACTCCTATCCTTTGAGGAGTTGTACCTTCCATCATCAGCTCATCCATAGGAAATCATCATCAAACGCAAATTATTGAACAAATTGTATGATATTGACTGAAACGTGACAGTTATATGCTTGTAATTTGAGTGTTCTTCTCGATTTCCTTGGGATCCCATCATTATATGCTTACTAGATGACCAGGGTACCAACTTGAATGTGTACCCTAACGAACAAAAAAAGAATTACGCAAATCGGATTAGAAATGTTAAAGTTATCGACATACTAATATACAAAGTATCGTCAAAATGACATCGTCCAAATAACAATAATGCTTATAAAATAAAAACTACTAAACCAAACTGAAAGAAATTTTTATGGGACCATCTGGCAGCTATTTCGCGTCGAACAAAAAAAGAATCACGCGAATCGGTCCATTAACCGCGACGTAATCGATGTACATACATAGAAAAAAAAAAAAAAAAAAAACATACCGGCCGAATTGAGAACCTCCTCCTTCTTTTTGGGAAGTCGGTTAAAAATACTTTTTGTTCCAAAAACTTGGTAAATCAAAGAAAACATGGCAACACCCAATAATATAACCTCAAAGGCTGTAGTGTCCGAGCGAAAATGTTGTGCGGGTGCGCTCAATAGGACGAACGTGCATCAATGCACTGACCACTTAATATCACAGAGTACCATCACGAGTGTTTCTCAACGAGTTTACAACCATATCGCAATAACTTACATTGGTTATTTTACGAGCGCACAGAGCAACGTACTGAAATTTATTTGCTGTTGGCTTATAAAAGTACCAACGTAAATTGAACTTTAATGGTCAGAACATACGTGCTAAATGAGTTTTTTCTGGTGTTTTAAGTTTGTTGGGCGAGGAAGCCAAGGCTTTGCTACTTCAGTAATGGTATTACAGCAAAGCGGTGCAATCGTGTTAACGTTGTACGGAATAAATTAGGACTATAGTTTCGCTTTCTAGAAAGGATTTTGAATGGAAACTTTGAAGAGTAGGTGTCTTTTAACACTTAGTATGTAGGCTGGTTAGTAAGTACAGTTAGGGGCACATTAGTCGTAAATGGTAATCGAATGACATAAAGTCAAATACTTGATCAATCGATGAAACTTGTATGAAAATAAGATAGTTTAGTTAGCTTATGTTCTGCAGTTTTATCCGCGTGGCATAGATCTAGGTACTTAAGTAGGTACTTAAACTTAGAATTTTGACCTGATTTGGATCATTATGACCTCATATTTATGACCATAAATAGTCAAATCGTTTCTCGAGCCATTAATTTTTATCCATAGCCCATAGGTATATATATATGTACTAGTTATTTTCTACCGATCTCTATATATCTTCACGCTACTACCAATAGGAGAAGAGAATCAATGAAAAATGTTGCAAAAACTGGGAAAATTCCTTGTGAAACTCCGACAAAGTTGCGCGGTCAGCTAGTTTAAAAATATAGGGATTAATGTGGATTACAATCAACATGGCTTCGAAGTAGATAAACTATAACATTGATCCTCAATGGTTTCTTTAACTTGAGGTTAAAACTTAGGTTTGATACCGGAAACCGAACGGTCAGAAGTAGGTAAGCTTTAGGTAAGGTACTTACCTAGATACTTGAGTGGATAATCAAACTTGAGAATTTTAAAATATCAACATGGTAGGTACAAAAAGTTCCCATAATCTAAAAGGTAAGAGGAATAATGCACTTATAAATTAACTCAATTACTCAACTGCGAAATAATCCACCAATGTTATGATAGTGCGATTCTAATCCCAACTCTCGTTCTTTTAGAAAATTAAGGAAGGTCGACTTTTGCTATTTATTATGAAAATATAAATAACTTACTTGGCTGTAATGATAACTGTAAGTTTTATAAATAAGTAAATAATAACTTTAATTAGGAATACTTACGAAGTTTGGTTTCACTCCGTCTCTTCACTCTCAACTTGATGACACACGAAGAAATGCACTGTAAGAAAAAATTATAGTAATTTTCGAAATACTTATTATATATTAATCGACTAAAATACATAATAGACTAGAAGGGCGTCTCTATTTGTCGATCTATTTGTCTCTTTTTACCTATGGACATGGGAGACTCTATGTCTCTTTCAATCTCTTATGGTCCGCGTAAGGGTGTAACAGCCATCAGAGGCTACCACCTACTACTCCAATAAAAAAAAAAGGAGAAATAGAGGTTGAGATTCTTTTTTTTTATTGGATCAAAGTCTCAATCTCTTATTTTTTTTATATTGTTTTATAGGTATTATTAACATTTAAATTAATTTATTGCATTAATGTGGTTATTAAAAGATGACATTACTTTACAGTAGATATTACAGGTCCAACACATTACCGATTTCGGCATGCAAAAGTCATACATTTTTGTGAAATGAAAATAGGTGGAATGTCAGATCTCATGTCAAATATTTAGTAGGTATGTAATAGTATTGTCGATCTATTTATATTTAACTTACTAAGGTAACTTAGTATATTTTATTGTAACTATATGTGCCAACGGATAACATAAAATATCCATACTGAACATATTTAAAAAAAAATTCTTCAATAAAAAAAAACAAATAAACCTACTGAACCCCAAAAAGAAGGTTCTAAGCAGTTCTCACCTCATGTATGTGACCTAAAACCTCAGTCCTGGACATGTCCTCGAGCCTCGTCTCGTTGACGTCCATGATCTCGTCTGCCAGCTCCAAGTTGTCCCAGTTCCCGGCAGACGGTGACCCTGGGTAAGTACAATTTACCATCAGACCAGTGACTGGTATTCCACAGGAGAGTTTGATTTGCTGTACAGCAATAGTCTAGATATCCTTCTTAATATTATAAATGCGAAAGTTTTTAAGAATGAATGGATATAATGTTTGTTAGTTTGTCACGCCTCGGTATCGCGAAGAAATTTAGCACAGGAGAATATGTTCTGGAATGACACATTGGCTTACTACTTTATACTTTTATCCCGGGAAAATTTTAGATCCTCTGGGAGCGCGGGTGAAACCGCCGGGAGGTAATATTGGTGTTTAGGTAATATTTGTTTTAATCAAATCTAATATTATTAAAAAAAATATATAAATAATTACAAGTTATATCATTCATCTTACGAGTTCACTTAGCAAGAAACTAAAGAGGTATAGGAATTACATATACATAGATAATAATTTATGTTTTATTAATGAGCCTAGAAAAGGCGCAAAATTTACTTTAAGTAATTTTCAGCTGCAAACCAAAATTAAAAAAACTGAAAATAAATATAGCTGAGGAAATAATGACAGACGTACGTATACTATGGCCTTAATCCCTCGTAAGGGGAGGCTCGTGCCCCTAGAGTGGGGACGTATATGAACTGAGAAAACTCAAAGTTAAATCCCTTAAATAAAACCTCATTGATATTATCATCATTAATAGGCAAAGACAATATACATAGTTTAGTGATAAATTTGTTATAGTTTTTTAGTTCGCTAAAATCAGAAATGAGGTTATATTTTTTTTTAAATACCTATATGTCAAAATAGGTTGAATTTCGACACTAGGCGTCCACAAATACTAATTGTATTAATAAATATCCTGGGACAGTTTCACACACGGCCAATCTGATTCCAAACATCTAAGCAGAGCTTGTGATATGGTAACCAGATAGCTGATATACAACATATACCTACTACTTTTAAATACATACTTATATAGGTATTTACATCCAGACACAGGACAAACAGCCATAAAATAAGATAATAATAAATAAATGACTCACCGTACAATTTCACCTTGTTATCTTTAGTCTGCACAACTATTATAACATATCCCTCCAAATCGACAGATTTACATTTAACAGTAGTCATTTTATCTATAGCGTTTATTTGTGTAGTTGGCGCGTTGAACGAATTCATTTTGAGTATTATATTAATTTACTTTTTATTCACAACACGAGAAATGGCTACGATATCGAGCCTTTCCCCTTTATACACGAGTTATTGGTGATTTTCTTTATTTTCGGCCAGCGTTTGCGCCAGCACCACTTCAGACAAAAATCACGCTTGAATGTATTATTCATTTTTTTATTGTTACACATAATTAAGTCAACCGGGGGATAATAAATCAGCCATTATAAGAGGCTACACAAAATAAAATCAACACAAACTGCACATGAGTAATATTATCACAATTTAATTTGGCTTACTAATGCGATTTTAAATTGTTTAAAAGCGTATTTGGAGGTAACGATGGGTTTTTGCCGTGTTCACTATTACATGTCACGCACGTTATGGTGTTTGGTGTTAGCACGTTCGTTTTGTCACTTTATTTTGCTGTTTATTACATGTTTCTCGTGTTTATTTGTTCGCGGACGCGTCATTGGGGACTTTTATGTGCATTTTTGGTTTATTAATCTAATGTTTAAGGCGTAAAAGCGTGTTTTTGAGGTTGAAAAGCGGTCCCACGTCCGCGGGCTGGGTGGTCGCCGCGAATGGATACGACCATCCCATTTTCGCGCGATCAATAATGCTCCCTACCCAGCATCCCTTCAGACTCCCACAGACTATCGCTACGTATTTTTCTTTGATACGGGTAAAAACTCGCATCAAGTTTTTTTGTGTTTGTACCCAAAACGAATAGTGATAAAGAAATAGACTAGATCTTAATTAAAAAAAAATTGCGAAAAATCAAAAGAGAAATTGGAAGGTCCCACCGAGATTTGAACTCGGATCGCTGGATTCAAAGTCCAGAGTGCTAACCATTACACCATGGGACCTCTTGCTAAAAGCGTCGAAATTTTGGTTGACATAATATTGAGGAGTACGTCATTTTAATTTAAAAAAATAAATACTAGTTTGACCTTGATCACAATTTTTTTTTAAATTATTTATTCAATTTTACATTACGTTTTATTGGAACAAGTCGCTGCGTCTCTAACGTATGATGTATAATAAATCCTCTATGAAATTAAGGGCTAGATGACGCCACATGTCTTGCTCAAAGCAGCTGAGCAGTTCCCGAATTTTACTATTTTATACACAACTAGTGCCATCTCTGTGTGCAAAGTAGAAACGGACTTACAGAATATATCGGACTCAAATGTTTATAATATTTTGGCATATACATTTATTATGTAAAACAAGACAAACAAAGTTATTCACTCATAAATCATTACCATTAATGAATGCCACATTAATTTAGAAATTGTTATTTAGATATTGAAAGTGAATGTCAGTCTTTATTTACAGTAATGACAACACAAATAAAACCTTGATTTCTCGACTTGCAACACCACATGTCAGTTTGTCACTGACTTCGCTACGGTATGGTTGTCATTTCGTCCGTCTATCAATTATCGTGATAGATGAATGGAAAATAATTAACTTTATCGCCGCGAAGTCGTCCCTCGTATCACCTCGAAAAGTATAGTCGCGCGTGCTCTCGTTTTTAAGTGGTTATTCCTCGGTGTACACTCGCATACAACACCGCCATGATCGATGTAAGAAACAAAGATGGCGGAATAATACGGTGATCATAATCAAACGCGTTGTTTTGTCGTGTGTAGCGTTATGTGCGGTGGTGGGTGGCGGCTGCAGCAGTGTCGGGGCGCGTGAGAGAGGAGGAGAGGCGCGATGGTGGCGCGGCCGGGGTGATGCCGCCGCGGCCTGCGGCCGGCCGCGCGGCCATGGCGGCCGACGAGCGCCCGCCGTTCGCTCTCTTCACCGCCGTCTACGACTACACGGCGCAGGGGGAAGACGAGTTATCCCTGCGTCGCGGGGAAATCGTCGAGGTGCTTTCTAAAGACGCCAACATATCCGGCGACGATGGCTGGTGGACGGGCAAGATCGGCGACCGCGTCGGCATATTCCCCGCGGTGTACGTGACCGAGGAGGACC
Organism: Thyatira batis; assembly: GCA_905147785.2. Taxonomy (NCBI): domain Eukaryota; kingdom Metazoa; phylum Arthropoda; class Insecta; order Lepidoptera; family Drepanidae; genus Thyatira; species Thyatira batis. Next base: position 963,926 of record LR990499.1, read on the forward strand.
CGCTCGCCGTGGAGCCTCCGTGCGTGTCCTTCTCCGAGCTGAAGCTGGAGGAGGTGATAGGCGTCGGTGGCTTCGGGAAAGTGTACCGCGGCTACTGGAACGATGAGGTGGTGGCGGTGAAGGCGGCGCGCCAGGACGCGAACGAGGACATCGATGTGATCAAAGAGAGCGTGCTGCAGGAGGCGCGCCTGTTCTGGGTGCTGCAGCACGAGAATATAGTGTCTTTGAAGGGTGTGTGCTTGGAGGAGCCAAACCTGTGCTTAGTGATGGAGTATGCGCGCGGCGGGCCGCTGAACCGGGTGCTGTCGGGGCGCAAGATCCGGCCCAGCATCTTGGTGGACTGGGCGATCCAGGTGGCGCAGGGCATGGCCTACCTGCACGTCGGTGCCCCCATGTCCCTCATACACAGGGACCTCAAGAGCTCAAACGGTTAGTTTAATTTATTACTTACCTACACACTTTACAGTTACATTAATATAGATGGGTATTGAAAACTACTAAATAGAATAAGTAGGAGTACTTTGAATTAGGAATTGTGATAATGTAACTGTCATAATTTGAATAAAGAATAGGTACATGAGATTTATTATGTACCTATTGCTCTGTAAATTGAAATTGTTGAAAAACCAGGCAATTTAACTTGATTTCAATAATTTATAAACCATTATTAATACTTATGTACCTATTGTAAGACACAAAGGAACTTGATATTTATTTCCTTGTTTGTTTGGAAATTTAACCAATATTAATTAAGCCTTTCCCACAATTATTCAGATTTCCACAACAATGCAATGACCCTAAAACCACAATAATAATGCCGAAATAATCTAAGTGCCAAGGTCAGATCCTATTTACACTGTTATCATGGGGAACTTAACATTCCTGTGTGATAAGGCCATAGATTGTACAATCAACATATTTGGCCCCAAAATGAACTGACATTACTACTACTATGTATTACTACTTATCTATATAAACATTGGAATGCTTTTTACTCCAGGTATTTCCGGCGTCCATCTTTATTATACAAATGTTTTTACTTTAACAACTCATTTACCCCTATCTAGTTATGATTGAAAATGAGATTTAAGTGCTCTTAGGACAGCAGGGTGGTGTATACCTTTATATTTTTAAACCAAGGGTTGAAGCAATGAAACTTGTAGTAATTGACTTGTGCAAATGATTACTATCATCGAGACATCCATGGCAAGCTAATTTCTACATATTATGTACTAGTTGACACGCACAACATTGTTAGTGTGTATATTCTGTACAACCTACCTAACCTACATCATCCAATTGGAGATGTTTTTACAGAAATTGTGGCAGTTTTAATGTCCTTCTATTTTACCACCAAAAAAATAATAAGATTATACATACCTAAGTAAATATTGTTGACATAAACTTTATTACTTTTTCTTTCCAATTGGAATAATTTATTTTATTACAATAAGGAAAATCAAAGTCATGCAGTAAGTACACATTTATTAATAAATAAAATAAAATACCTACTCTGACATCAGCTGTGATAAACAACAGTTATTTAAATCATATTACTTGCTAAATTAATTGCAATAAAAACATATATATTATGAACCTATTCATCGTTGGGTAGTTTCACGGTTGGTCACGTTATCATTTCGTCTGTGTTAAAAAATCAAAAACAGTGAATAATAACAATATAGTCGAAAAAGCAGTACATTATTTTAAACCTTAGATCTGTGCTCAACTGATAACATAAACAAACACTGTGTTAAACTCTTTAGTGTTCGTATATTTTACAATATGTTGTGACTCGGTTGAATTGTGAGTGGTTAAATCTGTGCGCCATATTCGAAAGAAGTTTGCAACAACCCTCTTTCGACAAAAACATAAACAAGTTTCGCAGATACTGTTGACTATTTTCGCCGATAACCGTAGTAACTTGCTGGTGTAGGGCGTCTCTGCGTTATCTTTTGAGTACTTGAATGTACGGCCCGTGAGGCCGAGGTTCGAGTCCGGTAAAAAATCTTGCAAAAAGACGTTGATTGCCGCAACCATCATTCACATCTATATACTTCGTACAGTTGAATCAACGTTCTAGTGTAACATAGATGGCGTCTAAAGCAACTTTAATTTGTGACGGATGTCGAAACCCAATAAATTGTGGAAGTTACCTAAAATGCTATTTATGTCAACAAGCTTATGATCTAATTTGTGCAAAAATTACTGATAGGCGATTCAGTACGATGAGCAAAGAAAACAAGAGTACTTGGAAGTGTCATGCATGTAAGAGTAAGCAGCCCAAGAGTGATAATACAAATACGCCGGTAATTAACCGTTATGAGAAGTCTGAGAATGACGACGATTCTGGACTAAATAACGTCACACAACGTAGAGGCAAGGGGGCAAGCTCATGTGGCGATCTTGCTGTACCTTTTATGTCATCATCGGGGGATTCTGTCAAGCAAATGAGCGAGGATATTGTTGCCGTTATCCGCGAACAGGTGACTGATGCAATCAGAGTTGAGCTACCAACAATTATATCAAAGATAATTAAAACTGAAATTGGGCCCGTTATGAAAACTCTTCAAGAATTACGTGAGTCCATGGATTTTCTCAGTAATATGCATGATGAAATGAAAAAATCAATAGATTTATTATCAAACGAAAATAAACAGCTTAAAAATGATAACAGCACACTCATGACCTCGGTTTCTACGTTATCTAGTCGCCTTAACAATCTCGAACAGCATCTCCGTGAGAACAACTTAGAAATTCATGGTGTTCCAGAGCATCGTGCGGAAAGTCTTCCTAGCTTATTGAGGCAGTGTGCTAATAGCGTTGGGCTCAAGCTTGACGATACGGATGTTGTGAACTGCACTAGAGTGGCGAAGCAAAACAAGGAGAGCAAGCTGCCCCGTACAATCGTGGTCAAATTCAAAAACACTCGATGTCGGGATGAATTTTACTCAGCGGTTTATAGATACAACAAGGCCAACCCCAATGAAAAACTGAATACGGCTGTACTGGGTATAGCAGGGGAGAAAAAGCCTATATTCGTATCTGAACACCTATCTCCTTCGAATAAGTCCTTACATGCAGCGGCTAGGAAAAAGGCTAAGGAAATGAAGTACATGTTCGTTTGGATACGCAATGGCCGCATTTACGTCAGAAAGGATCCTGATTCTCAGTATATTCTTATCAAGGACGACAAAAGTTTGGACTCTATTAAGTAAACTAAGGTTATGCTAAATTATTTTTATGGTATTTTATTTATATTAATGGCTTTCTTTATTTATTATCAAAACATACGTGGTATGAAAAGTAAGACTTGCGAAATTTATAGCTCAATACTTTGTCATAACTATGATATTATATGTCTGAGTGAAACCTGGCTTAATGATTCGGTTAATTCTTCTGAAATATTTGATGACAGATACTTAGTTGTCCGTAGAGATAGAGATAAAAGCTTTTGTGAAAGATATAAGAAACGTCATGGCGGTGGAGTACTCATAGCACTATCCAAAAACATGGACTTCACCGTTAGATTTGATTGGCAATCTGATGAATTAGAAGACTTATGGATACAAATTAAAATAAATAGCAACTTGACTCTAAATTTATGTACTGTTTATCTTCCAGATTACTTAAATGATGGTTGTTTTGTGAATTTTACCCAAAAATGTCAGAAAATTATGAACGATAGTCCTAGATGTATAACCTGTGTTATTGGAGATTTTAACCTTGGTGACCTTACTTGGTCGAGTGATCTGACCTGTCCTTTAAATTCAACGAGCGAAAAATCTAACGCTCTGTGTGACCTAATATGTACTGAAGGGCTAAAGCAAATAAATAGTATAAGAAACCATAACCAAAGAATTTTAGATCTAGTTCTCACAAATAACTCGGAATTGTTTACTTTATCGCAAGCTTCACCAATCAGTCGTCTTGATATTCATCATCCGCCATTCGAACTTTTATTTCGCAGTAAGTTTCGCCTTTTAATGGAAAATTCCCATATTGAGCGCTTTTGTTTTTATAAAACTGATTATATTGGCTGCCGAAAAGATCTGGAACAGTTTGACTGGGATCAAGCTTCAGTCAACCTCAATTCCGATGACTTTGTTCATATGTTTTATGATCAACTCTACTTGATAATTGAGAAGTACACACCTAAGTCTAAATGTAATAAAAATAAATATCCTATTTGGTTTTCCTCATCAGTCAAAAAGCTTTTTAAGAGTAAAGACAAATACCATTCCCGATATAAACTGTACGGTAACCCGCGTGATTACGACACCTACTGTTTACTCAGGTCCAGAGCAAAAACATTAAGCTCTAATTGTTTCAAATCTTACATTAATAGTCTAGAAAATGATTTGGTTTCCAACATAAAATCCTTTTGGCGATATGCAAAAAGTAAAAAAATAACGAATGATATTCCCAATCACATGCACTATAAAGCTCGGACTGCAGATACCGGTAAAGATATTGTCAATTTATTCGCCGACTATTTCTCGTCAGTTTATGAGACGCATTCAACTGTTAGTTACACGCCTAAATTTTCTCCTTCTAATTATACCCTATGTCATTTAAACATGGATTTGAATGCCGTTTTGAACCGTTTACAGAGAGTGGATGTTTCCAAAGGCCCTGGTCCCGACGGAATACACCCAATGTTTGTTAGTTTATGTGCCTCTGTATTATCGAAACCACTACATATTATATTTAATAAATCATTAAATGAAGGAGTTTTCCCATCTCTATGGAAAATAGCTAGAATAGTCCCTATTTACAAATCTGGTGATAAAAGTGATGTTACAAACTATCGCCCGGTGAGTATTTTGAGCTGTTTCGCCAAGGTATTTGAAAGTATGGTATACGATCACATTTATAGCCAATTGCTACATAGGCTTAGTAACAAGCAACATGGATTTATATCAGGGCGATCAACAAATACGAATCTCCTTAAATACACAAATTACCTGTGTGAATATTTTAACGTTAAAATTCAAATCGATTCTGTGTATACAGATTTTTCAAAGGCCTTTGACCGGGTGAATCATTCCATTCTACTAAAAAAAGTTCATCATTTAGGAATCCATGGTAATCTTCATCGGTGGTTGAGGTCTTATCTTCTTAATAGGTCGCAATTGGTGGCTTTATATGGATTTGATTCTGCCCCATTCCTAGCCCACTCTGGCGTACCGCAGGGTTCAAACCTGGGCCCACTTCTATTTCTGGCTTTCATTAATGACCTTCTGGAAGTAATCACAAGTGAATTTTTGGCGTACGCTGATGATATCAAAATCTTTCGTAAAATTCAGAGCATTAATGATTGCATGCTTTTACAAAGAGACGTCGATACAATAAACAAGTGGTGCACTCATAATTATATGACTCTTAATATAAAAAAGTGTCAAGTGATCTCATTCACAAAAGCGAGAAATCCTATAGCATTTCACTATAATATTCAGGGAGTCAGCCTTGAAAGGGTCGACGTCGTTCGGGACTTAGGGGTTATGTTTGATTCATCTTTATCTTTTAGGAAACATTACGACTATATCGTGAACAAGGCCATTAGAAGTCTTGGTTTCATTTTTCGTATCGGTAAACCTTTCAACAAACCGAATTCATTGATTGCACTTTACATGTCCCTCACTCGAAGTATATTGGAATATTGCTCTTCTGTATGGTCTCCTATATACAACATACACACAGATAGAATCGAATCGATTCAAAGGCGATTCATGAGAATGCTGTGCTCAAAGTTTGGATTGCGTCGTAAGATTAATGGCTACGATGAAAGATTGACAAGGTTTGGTATGGTGAGTCTCGCAAATCGAAGACAGTTATCAGATATGTGTATTCTCCATAAAATAGCCAATGGTGTATTTGACAGTGAATTACTGGCAAAATTAGATTTTAAAATCGCTACACGCTCTGTTCGGGATCCAAAACTGTTTAGTATACCGATGGCTCGTAACAACGTATCACAAAACGATCCTATAATTCGGATGTGTAAAGCGTATAATTGCGCTACGTTTAATAATGTTCCTGATTTATTTCATGGTAGTTTTAGATGGTTCAAAAGCGAATACATAAAAAATTGTATAAAAGATTAGCAAATATCTACATATCTTTGTGTTATTGCTTTTATTTGTGTTATTACTTTTATTTTATTCTATGTTTGTATTATCCGTTATTTTTATATTATTACTTACTACATTTATTATCGTATTGTGTATTGTGTTTGTGTATGTTTACTATGTAGGTAGTTTATAATTTAGTTCCAGCTGTGAAATATGTAATTAGTGTAAGTTGTGTACAGTTATTATTGGATAGCAGATTTATGTAATATTTTTTTTTCTTCTCTGTTTTATGTGTGTTTTTAATCTGTTATCTGTTACTGTGCCTTTCAATAAAAATAAAATAAAATAAAAATATAGAAGCCAAAAAAATAACATTTTCCCATTTTGTGCAGTAATTAAATATATAATTTGCTAAATAAGAAGTACTGGCAAAGTCATATTTTTTTCACTGTTTATCTTTGGTGTGATTAATATAATCAGAATCACATTGTAATTATTCAGGCCAAGCTTACCTCCCATTTCCAAAACTCCAATGACCCTTATGCAACAGTCAGATTGTTCCGCCCACACCGTGTTTTGTTATAATGCATCCCACATTATGAGTTCTGATCGGAATTGACAAACAACATGCCTGTTTCTACATAAGTATGTGTTAATTTACTCATTTGCTGTTCAATTTATTAAACAGTACCTACTTGCGATGCCAAGAAGTATTTAGTCTTGAAAAAATAAGAGTTATGTCATAAAATTAAGTATAATACAAAGTGGAGATGGAATTAAGCTACTTCGTATCCTAGCCACACTGGTGAACCTCCGATAAAAAATATGATGATATTTAAAAGGCCTTCCATATTTATTCACCACTAGCTTCTGCCCCTCAGTTTACCCACATTCTCTTTTTGACTTTTTCATTCTTGTCTCATAAGAACATCTATTAGACTATTACGAACTTTTTAACACCAAAGGTGGCCAAATTGTTCTAGCCATTTTCTAGGCTTTTATCACATTTCCCCGTGAATAAATAAAAAAAAAATATATATATTTTATTTATTTTTAAATATCGAGCTATAACTAAGAGCACTCTTGATCAAGTCTCCTTTAAAAATACCTGAGTAAATCGAAATCCATCCGGATGCCACAGATACACTAACTTATATCCTCATTGTTTGTCTGGGGTTAAAATAACATTTACATTGGACATACAAACAAACTTTCACAATTATAATATTAGTACCTACAGCTACATAAGGAATACCTTAAGTAGGTCATAACTTGTATATGGTGTGAGACCCCTTATTTTGTTTACAATGCGAATTTACGCAGTTTTAGTATTGTGCAACATAGCACTATCTATAAAATAACTTTAGGTATTAAAAGGCCTAGATACTAGGCACATAACATTGTACTAGAAAATGTTGTCAACATGAGGTTAAATGAATTAAATACTTATAATAATGTACCTACATTAAATTTGTATAATATGGTATTTATGGTGTAGGATATTATTTCGTAGTATATCAGTTATGTGGTTACTATAAAACTGTTTAGTTTGGATTAGATTTGACGACTGAAGATATTGTTTATTGTATGTAAAAATTTTGAGACTAGTATAGCTGATTCATTCGTTTTCATGCAATGAAAAGAAAAGCTATCTGGTTACCATAGTACTTGCTTTGCTTTGTTTGGAATTAGGCTGGCCATGAGTGAAATATGTTTCAAGATATTTTCTTCTTTATTTATAGTGTAGGTATATTTAAAAAACATTTTTGAAAGCTGCTAAACTTGTTATTTTATAAAATAGCCAAACAATGAGGGTAGAATCGATGCGGTAACGTGGTGGAATTTCGACACCCCAATCCTTTTATCTGTAATCCCCTCGCGCTCATCGGCCCCTGAATGCCTCCGATGCCCCATTACTCGGGGCACTCGGGGCACTAACCCTTTGGTGGCAATCAGCTGAAAGCTTCCTGTCATCTTGACGCATTTCCTCCATAATTGGATCAGTCTACGCGTTAACGATTTACCGAAGGATTCGCTATTGGAACGATTTAGAATGTGAATCTCGTTGAAATTATTAGAATTCATTTTTTAGAAACATTATTTTTGTCTTAGATATATAGAATAGTTTATCCAGGCAGGCTATAGACTATATATCATCACACTTAATACTTAGTCTACATAATATATCTATCATACTTAAGTTAGCCAAAAATGTGTTTTGGGTTTAAATTTAAAGAACTTACTTTTTCTATAATTTTGATTATCTGCTATTCAGGTGCTGCCAAGTAATATATCGAAAGATCATTCAAGTTTTGCACAATATGCATGTTCCATACATACATAATGTTATTGCAACATTTAATAACAAATTCTCGTATCGTTATCCGATACGCTACTCAAAAGATATTTTTGTTAAATTAACAACAATTTGCGATGCCCTTTTTTGGATGTTTTGACGTTGATCACGAAACTTGACGATTCAGCCGTTTTTCGACATCTGACCTTTTAAACCCGAACTCCAGTGATGAGCTGAGCGGATTAACAGCTGAATATTGCGTAACGGACAGACAGACAGGTCTTTATTACTAGATAGAAATATTATGGTGTACTAGCTTCCCACTATCTCCCGGGTACCTATGTTTAATTTCCCCGGATAAAAGGTTGCCTATGTCCTTTCCCAATCTCTAGTATCTGTATCAAACTTCATCAAAATCGATTCTGTAGTTTAGGCGTAATAGACACAGACAGAGTTACTTTCGCACTTATATTATTTATTAGTTATGGGCTATAATGCTAATTTATCGTGTAATTTCAATTTTATATAAATTCCCAAGGGAATCGTAAATAACCCTCAGTAATCAAAAAGATAATGTTTTGTTACTGCAAACAAAACATTATCTTTTTGTCGTATTTCAATCGCTTTCCTTCATTTGTTAACACCAGCCCGTAATGGCCTCCGATTTTGTGTTAAAATTACAAATGTGTCTCGGTCGATCATTAACCGTCTTTTTACTTCATTTTTAAACTCGAGAATGTCTGCTAAAGGGTAAATTGATACTTTTTTATATTCTGTAATTGAAGTGCAGTCGGATTGGATGTGGGACCTACCTACGGATCGCATACACACTGATTATGTAAAGAGTAATTTAGATTAAATTGTAAGCAAGTAAATGAATACCTATTTGGACATGTCGAACTGGTTTGTTTACTTCGCATTGTACCTCGGAGTAATCCCATTGATCGCCCAAACAGGAAAACACAACTTCAGCACTAAGTAAATATAATATAATTAATTTCCATTTAAGTAAATCCGGTAAATCACCCGTTAGTGTTTGAAGTGAACCATTAAAATCTCGTCGGTTGGTTGTCTCCTTAACTAAGTTCGTTAACCTCCACAGATCGCATCTCGGCTAAATAACCTTATATGTCTGCGAATTCCGTTTGACGGATATAAACTGGACGGTCGATCAACTTTCGTTTTTCCCGTGTGAAAACCTTTTGTGACATTTCTACTTTTTCTGTCTGGTTATCTTATGTGTCTTTTATTGCCTTTTTGCATTCTATTTCCATAGTTAGAGGATGATTTGCACGATTGGGTTAGAATTTAATTTTTTGAAAGCTATTTGAATTTATGATTTGTATAGGTGGATGATTCGCGAGTAGATCAAAGTAGGTACCTATAATATTAACTAACTGACTGATCTCGGCGTTTCGATCAAGTTGCATTGATCATGGTCACAAATCGTGCCGATATATATTAAAATGTCTTGAAAATATTGAAATAAATAATGAGGTTGAATGAAAGCATTTGTTTTAAAATCATCAATTTATTTCGCGACAGTTTAACATTTAAAGCTTCAAGTTTTGAGAGTCACAGAAATAGATTGTTGGGGGATAGTAATATTCCACATTTTGTTATCGAATCATCGATGCGTTCTTATCGTCATAAATCATCGTTATAATTACAACAAACACACAAATGAAGGGATCAAGCCCTCTGATTAGAGATTGTTTGATAAATGGGTAGGTAATTAGTGAAATTAAAAATTCCATCATTGCAGATGTTCGCTAGTTATTATTACAGTTTTATATAACATATGTAGACAATGTACACACAAATATACGTGAAAAATAATAACATTCGAAATTTCACATCTGGTTATTAACATCTCTCTCAGCTCTCTGTCAAGTTGTCGAGGTTGTTTTCGATTAAATCTGATCTTTGTAACTGTAAAAATATATTCTCTCAATTGTATGCAATAGATACTATTTGGTTCTACCGTCAAATCTAACGCGTCTTTTAGATCTTCATTCCTTTATTCTCTTAAAAGGCGGACCCTCGACCAAGTGATCAAAGAATACAGGGTTGGCTTCTACCAAATCTTGAAATATGTAATGCTCTGAATGGACAAAAAGCATTCCTATTGCGTCGACCCCAAATTATCATTATCGGGGTCAAACGCAGACAGATGATGTTGAAACGAACAGCTGTTTCTCTGTTTAGGGTCTGTCCGATCGAATTGGAATCTTTTGGGAGTAAATATTGTTTAATCAACTGAGATACATAGATGATAATGGAGTTTTAATATGCCAATGCCAAATAAACACAAAAAATTGTAAATCTATATCATTAAATGCTTTTGAATCATTACATTACGGGACATTGTTAAAAAATTCATGCTTGAAATTCAGGATAACTCATAAAATACAGGACATCTGCTCATCCTAGGCAGAACGCAGTAACAATAAACATGATCTATGGTGTCTGTCTAAAGTAATAAACTATCTCTACGAAAGATAAATAGCTGTAAAGTTGGCAAGGACTAGTTCCCTAGTTACTGAAACAATACTCGCTCGGATATTCAGTCAATACATGAACCGTTTCTATGTATTCGATGGGGTTCGATCCCATTAAACATTCAGCTGTTTCGGCCTGCCTTAGTGACGTAATGACTTTGCCTCAGGGTACACTGCAATGCGGTGGTTTTGTTGCTATTCGATTAAAAAATAAATATGATTTGTCATTTTTTACTGAAGTCTATTGCAACTGGGGACTTTACTTTCCCGGGATGATAAGCCTTTCCCAAGCTCTAATCTATCACCACCATATTTATAAATATCGGTCCAGTGATTAAGGTGTGAACGCGTAACAGACAGAGCTACTTTCGCATTTATAATATTAAATAGAGATCAACTTCCAACAAGTTCTTTGTCTAGAAAGTTTTGCACACAATTTTACGTTGGTATAGGTAAAAAATTAAACATGAGATCGTATAACCTTCCAAGAATCAACAATATGGAGCCCCGCCCGTTATTGCCGTGCAGAATCGATTAAAGCGTTAAATATTATACAGTGCCCTGCCAAACGACACGTAGGTATGCGTATGCGCACGCGACTCTGTTGACACATGTCAGCCGGGCGGCGGCGGGTCTTATAACATGCGCCGATGTCCCAAAATGGGGGGAAACCGACACAATTTAATACAAATGTGAATGAACTGTTATATTTAGGGTTACATTGGGACGAGATGTCTTTTTGTCGCTCTTTTTAACATGTGCCAGACAGAGCTGTAATACCTAATTTATTTTTCGAATTTTGAAAGCTGTCACATTCGTTTATTGGGATTTTTTTGTGTTCTTCAATGAGCTTGATGTTTAGGTAAGTAAAAATCTCGTGGAACTCCCTTATCCTTTTTTGAAGTCGGTTAAAATAGGATCCAGCCTGCTTAAGACAATTTCTAACTCATTAATTGATAGTAGTCAAGGATACTAAACCTAGATGGAGTCACTTTTAAAAGCTAAACTAACCTATATAACATTGTACGTAATGTAATGTAATGTGGCATGTTTCGTCACTTTCTAAAATGCTTTGTCTCAAATAACTTACCCATACAATAACTTACACACTTTAGAACCGAAAATCTGATTCGAAAATATTTCTTTGTTATTTCTAGTTTTATTTATGTTAGGAACTATCGATCGCCAATCGAAAGACAAATCGGTCAGTGTACTGTTACCGAGAAAAAACAATGCAGTACCGAGAATGGTCGTGAATTCCCACGGCCCTAAGACTAAAGTGCGAATTTATGTTATAATAGCCATTGGCGACTCAAACCTACCTTCGTTGAAGGACACCACATAATAGGTGTTTATTTATATTCTAATGTTTTCATCTGAGTGGTCTTACCATGTCTGAATGAGTTACGCTAATTTGATCTGCTTTTAGCCCTTATTGTAGAGTATGAATTTCTCACAATGTTAATTTATTTAGCTAACTTAGGTTATACTTTGTCCTAGTATATATTCACCATTTTGTAGGAAAGTTCTACTGGCTAACTGGCTAGCGATGCTGGTAGCATGTGGTATATCCCATACCTGGCTTTCATAGTAGGATCAGCATAGGTGTGTATACCAGTACCAGCTGATTCTTCAAAGTTCATAGTCCTTGGCCGTGCTTTCGAATGTTTACTCCAGTCATCATTAAAGCAAGGTGCTCTCTGGGCCAAAGTTAACGACGACATAAATAACACCAATTTAAACATACACGTTAAGTGTTTAACAGATAAATAAGAGGATATTAAGTAACTTAAGTAGTTTAAAATGTACTTTTTTCCGTTTTTTACGAGCTATTGGCTAAGTTTGGCTTTGGTTACGCAAGTTTGAAATTTGTAGAACAACTTTATCTTGTTGTCAAATAAATCAAGGTATGGTTACAGTGATCATAGTTTGGTAGCATGAGAACATAACATTAATAAAAACACTAGTGGCTCTCCGCGGTTTCGCCCTCGATCCCTGGGACTTTCAACTTTCCGAGATGAAAGCCTATGTCCTTTCCCATACTCCAGATATCAATACCAGATTACATTAAAATCGGTTCAGTGGTTTAGGTTAGTTAAGTAGACAGACAGAGTTACTTTGCATTTATAATATTAGTAGGGATTCTTATCTAACACTTGTTGTTGTCTAGTGTTGTTCTACAATCGGATGAGTTCCGAGAATCGTCTCGTCTCGATAGCCGTGTTGTCGCCGTGTGTGAAGGTCAGCACTACTATGGCACGATAGTAGCATCCTAGTCTTCCCTTTGTGCTACTAAGTTACCAACTACATCCTACTAATATTATAAATGCGAAAGTTTGTGAGGATGGATGGGATTTGGATGAAATTTGGAACACAGACAGATTATAACCTGGATAATACATAGGCAAATTTTTACCCCGTGTAAATTGAAAATCTCTCGGGAAAGCCAGTGAAACCGCGGAGAGCTCCTAGTATGTAGTATGTTCCATTCTCGCGAGACAATAATTTACTTTAAAACAAATTTATGGATATAAAAATATATCCTTATTTTCGAAGGAATAAGGAGATAGAATATAGTATAGATAGGTCAAGGTTAGGTAAGTAATTTCACATTTCTGCGCTAATATAATAATATGTTTTCTTAAATATTATCTAAGCTTTGACCGAACTTCACTGTTTATCACATACATCGAAGCTTTCCCACTTATAATGTTCGATATAATAGACCAAGGACTATCAATGGTTTCTATAGAAAACGTTGAATGAAGAATGTCCCAGGGCATAAATAATCATTTGTTATTTTTTTTATTCAAAGTGCCGATGACCTTAATTTAATTACATCCTGATTTACGACTTATTTCGTAAACAATACCCTCCCTGATTACGTACTATTCAAGCAGTTGTTTAATGGTTATCTATCTACACATGGTAGCAAATAAATTGCGCTATGTTTTCTATACTTATATTATGAAGAGGAAAGATTAGATTTTTTGTTGTTTGAATAATTCTGTCACCAATAGAATGCTTCAGTGACATTGGCTATATTTTGTCCCTGTATAAGGGGAACTACGCGGATCAAACCGCAGGACGGAAGGAATATTTTTTAAAGTGACTTGTTAATTAAAAAAAAATATATGCACAATTCATGACTTAAGTAATTCACTTCAGTTTTAAGTATCTATGTAAACGTTTTTCAAAATGATAATATTACAAAATTGTTTTGATTGGCACCAACGTTTCTAATTATGTATAACGTACCATCAATTTTTTTTTGGCTACAGAGAATTTTTCACCGTGCAGTTTATTTTACCATCCAGTGTATAACGAATGGCGTGCCTATGCCGGCTAGTGAAGTGAATATCTAACATCGAACATTGACAGTTATTCGTCGGCTTATCAACACACTTCCTCGTGACGGCCATGCTGATGGCATTATGCAAAATGACCGATTGTGGGCAAAACCCGTACTGTCCATTGTTGAGGTTAGGGATGACGCTTGGTATCTATTTATATATAGCAGATGGTCAGGTGCAATTTATGATATAAATGTCAGAGGTTATTTCTATTTAAAATTGCATTAAGTGCTAATTTGATAAATTTAAGGTGAAAAAATGTGAACGGAAAGATCAAAAGGGGTTTATTAATTTTAAAACGTACGGAATCACTGTGTACGGAATTGGTAACTGTGTGTAGAAAAAAGCTTTAAATAATATTTTATTGTTTACATTTTCAGTCAAATTAGAATGGATTGGGTGATAGTATTATAATTGTTGGCTGTCGGATTTAAGTCTACCTCATTTTCAAACTCCTTACTACATTTCCTCTTCCATTTCCTAATCTAAGTCTGAAGAATACCTGTATTGTAAATTGCGAGAAGCAATCGCCTACTATTTAAATTTATCTCTCGCATAAATTGTCAAGTAACATACGAACTATATTGACGTGTGACAGCCCTAACATAGATGAATGATTGGCACAACCTTGACTGCACAATGCGACATAGGAGGTGGCCGATGGCGCCACAGTACCATAGACTACCAACTAGTATGTGGTGTGGTAGGACAATTAGGTCACTACTAGGATGTAACTAACCAGGGTCGGAATTATCTAGGCGCCCCGGGCGGCATTTTTTTTAAGGTCATTAAACCGACTGAAAAAAAATTTAAGGTCTTAAAAGTAAGGTTTAAATACTTATTACTTACGATTTTTTTATCCTTGCCGTTGAAGATACCTAATAATGGAATGTCCCATATAATTATTAAATAACCTGGAACATTTTTCATACACGGCCAATCTGATTCCAAACCAAGCAGACCTTGTGCAATGGTAACACAAGCATCTTTTGATATAATATTTACATCTCTACATCCATTATGACTGTGTTGTAGTCTATTCTAGTTCTAGTATCGATATTAGTTAGTACTGAAATTAAGTGTTAAAGTGGTGCCCCTGTACATATACGCCCCGGCTGCCTTCAGTCACCAGTGCCCCGGGCGACCGCCTTTATCGCCCACACCTAAAGCCGCCACTGACTAAAACTAGGAACTTGGATAAAATATTTATATGTGACAACTTACAAGGTTTCAATTCAGTGTGTCAAAATTGCGGTATCAGCTCTTTATGTGTCTCTTTCTTTAACTACGCCATCACGTGAGACAGAGCATTGCGTTCTCACTGACGGAATATACCAGAAACAAAACAGAATCAATAAGTTAGAAGATACCTGCAGAATAGACTGCTTGTAACGAAACTAGACTAAGTAGAAAGGATATCCCATTTCAAAATAAATTCCATTTAGTTTAGCTACTTGCTAACTAACCTACTTTTATTTTTTTATGACATCATTACGCATTTAAAAGAAAAATTGCCGCCTTTCCTCCCACGCAAGTTTTTGACCGCCAAATAGATTTTCGATCAATTATTCACTTAATTGCTTAAGCGATAACGTTTAATTTAGATCGCCTCGTTTCGATTTTGCCACTTTCTAGTTTTATATTTAAAAAAAACGGTTACCGACTTTTTATTTTTTAATGTCACTAGAATTCAAAGTTTAATCTAATTTAATCATATACGTTTAAAATTATATATCTTTTTATCACCTAAAAAATATCCAGTTTTCATAAGATCAGTCATTCATTTATATTTATTTGGGGAAAATTTCATACTTACGTTAGGTTTCTATCATATCCTTGCACAGAAACCTTGTCTTGACAACTTATTATCGCAACGAAAAAAGCCACATCGTTCAAGTGATGATATATGTATAGAGATTAATATATATATATATGCCAATGATACTACCTACTCAAACGTAAGGGATAAGGGACAAAACCCATTCAATAAATAAACACATACGCTATATCGTGTCGTGCTAAAAATAAAACAATCCTTACTATATTATTACATACGAAAGTATCTCTGTCTGTCTCGCTTTCACGCTTAAAGAACCGATTTAAATGAAATTTAGTACACAGAGTAGTCTAGAGCCTGAGAAAGGATATTGGCTACTTTAATCCCGGGAAAATGGAAGATCTCCCGGGTACGCGGGTGAAACCGCGGGGAGCCACTAGTAATAAAATAAATGTAAAACAAAAAATTATAGACGTCCCGCTCTGGCAAAAAAAAAATATGGTCACGTTAGCCATATCGTGTGCTAAAAATAAAACGATGCCTAATAAAATAACCGACTGTTCCCGAAAGTAGGTACAGTTTAACATTCGCCCGAATGATGTCCATTATGTGAGTCACTGGGAAGAGCTATTTTACAATCTGTGAATGATAAGTGATTCACCTTCGAAGAAAACTTTTGGTTAAACAACTACCGGTTAGGAAAAACGGCGTCATTCCTCTAGTCAAGAATCCTGTTGATTTTAAATGCAGAAAAACTGTGAGGTTTGTGGATGGATGAATGTTTGGTACTCTTCCATGCTGAAGAGGTCTGGATGAAATTTACCACTCTTAGAGTATGCTTTGAAATGGCACATTGATTTCTTATCCCGAGAAAATTAAAGATTTTCCGGATAAGAGGTTGAAATCGCGGGGCGGAATGTAGAATATACATACTACTTACATCATAATGTAGGGCCATTTCAAGATTCTAAGATCCATTATTTTGAAAATATGTATACTTATACCCATATTTGATGTGAGAAATGAATTAGATTAGCTTTTGAATCATATATATTTTGAATCACACAAATAAATAATAATCAGTCTCACTTGCGTTTGAACTGGCCATAATTTTAGTAGGTATTTAGTTATCTCAAAAAATATATATTTTATATTAGGTATGATATAATATAGTAATAATGTTAGAATACCTAACAAGTGATCATAAAATAAACCAGTTCACAGAAAACAAGTTTAACAAAAACAAAATAGAATAAATTGAACTTTGTATTTTGTTAAATTTGCCAGGCTTGCTATTTAATTATTGTGCAATTATATCAATAACATAACAATTATACCTACCTACGTTATTTAATGCCTAATTTTAATAATATTATGAAATACCTATACATAAAATTATACATGACAAAATATTGAAACACGTTTTGTAGTAGGTAATATTTTTACGATAAAAGTTGAGGAAACTATATAAGATTAATAATATATATATATATATATATTATGCATCTACCTAATGTTTACCGAATTAAAACTAAAACTAAGTATTTAAATATGCGTTAGAAAATTATTAAAATATTATTTTCCTCAATCCCTTCTCTCACATTGAGAAACCGTCTATCCACATCTTTACAAATGAAAATATATTTTTATTCAAATAGGCCATTACAATCACTTATTATTATTAATAACTAGCTGCCTCCGCGCGGTTTTACCCGCGTAGTTCCCGTTCCCGTGGGAATACAGGGATAAAATATAGCCTATGTTACTCGGTGATAATGTAGCTTTCTAAAGAAAAAATAATTATTAAAATCGTTCCAGTACTTTTTGAGTTTATTCGTTACATACAAAATCTTTACTCTTTATAATATTAGTGTAGATAATGCTCGGTTCTGAAAGTTGTTTGTACCTATAGCACTTGGTTACTTACTAGTCGTCGGTTTGAAAACAATTTTTGCTGTAAAATGGAATGAAATTTATTGTATGAACATAATTCGGGGATATATGTAAACTCCTGATCAACCGACTAAGATTAAACTTGTGTTCTGGGGGTCAGTGCTATGTGCATGAACACGACTGATAAGTATTTGTTGTGAAAAAAAAAAGTACTAGGTATATCATCTATCTGGTTATAGTAAAAGCTCTACTTAGTTTGGAATCATATGGCAGTGTGTAAATGTCTCATGATATGTATCAACATCCTACATCAATGGATCAACCTACATGCTTTTTGATACTCAACAAAATCGATTGCCTTGAATATTTGAAGAACCCTTGAGGTCAGCCTTGTAGCATAGTCGCCGGGCAAAGTCAAGTATCGTGAGACGATATTATGTTTGTTTATGATTTTATTATACAGTTTAGCGAGACGATATTAGTAGGGAAAGCGTATTCAACATGGCAGACGCATAATTTGTTGTAAATATTGTTTTCATTTAAGCTTGATGCCATATATTTACTAACAGAGTTATATTCTAAGACTGGTTCATAAACTGGTGTTATTTTCACTATATGACCTTTGAAATACCCTTTTACGACTGAAACTGATTATATATGCTATTGAGATATTTACGACTTTTTATATAGGTAATTATAACTACTGGATAGTTTCTTCACGTATTTCGTTAAGATTATTCACATAGAGATGACACATGATCTTCGTAAAGCAGCAGTTGGATACTGCGTGCTTAACAATCAATATCCCTCCATCCTGAACTTCTAATATTAGCAAAATTCGTTAATCAATGTTAAGATTGATTAAAAATAAGCATATATGGTTTCATTCGCGTTCCTAAGGAACTTCAATGTTTCCAGAATTAAAATAGCCTATGTATCAAATTTAATATCGATCCCTTCAGCCCTTTGAGCGTGAAAGAGTAACAAAATTACATACGTTCTTACAAACTTCTTTTTAATATAAGTAGGATTAACTCTCTCAGATAGATACCTAACAAAAACCATTATGATCGAAGGATACCTAAAATAGGTTTTATGCTTGTCAGGTGTTAATCAGTGTGTCACGGTGACTCTTAGTTTTGTGACACCGTTCGTGGTCAACGACCTCACCATCCGAAACTGTACATAGGTTTTATTAGCAAACACTGTTATCAGATGTTTACGTGACGTCTAATTGCATTCGTATTACATCAGTGTTTGCAGTTTATAAAACGCAATTTCTATCGTACTAGATCAAGATCATATAATATAAGAGTTATACCAGCTATTCTACTAATATAAATGCGAAAGTTCGTGAGTATGGATGGATGGATGTTTGTTACCCTTTCACGCAAAAACTATTGAAAGGATTTGGATGAAATTTGGAACACAGATAGTTAATAACCTGGATTAGCACACAGGCTACTTTTTAACACGGGAAAATTGAAGATCCCCCGGGAACGCGGGGAGCCACTAGTAAATCATAAATGAAAATCATAAGGTCCTTCTGGTGCAAAAGATTTTTGTTTTCAAAGTTAAGTATTAAAAAACAAAATTGAGTATATCCAGGTTTCTTCATTGATGCGACTTCTGCACGTCCCTTTTTTGCACAAAACACCTTTACATAATCTAGTATCCTTATACAACTGTGATGGGAGTTTTATTATGCATGACCTTAAAAAACCGGCTATAAAACGAAAGGTATCTTGAACCGTATGTTTTTGATAAATAAACCTATAAATGGTTTTATGATCTACTAAAATGTGTGCATAAAATTGATGGACTCACGAGAGGACTTTATTTATTTATTTAATTGGTCTAACAGATGTTCTATAATACATTAAACATAAATCAATAACAAATACCTAGATTCTAACTTGCATGTCATTGTTGTGATACCTAAAGTTAAGTTAGAAAAACAACTATTATATTAACTTTCAAACATCATTAATATTGCCAGATTTCTAATTACTCGATAAAATCATTCACACTAGGTCTCCCTATGCCCAGATCTGAGCTTTTCAGTTTCAGTTCAACACTTTCACTAAAGTTCTTAGTGTAAAATTTCTGTAAATAGATTTTGATTCACACTAAAATATTTCATGTCTGTTATTTGTTTATTTTAAAAGAAACTTGTTTAGTCTATGTTTAAATCTAAATAAAATTCTCTCAAAAGTTTCAAGAATCGATTATATTTATAACTGGATTCAACTCTGGATGACACCGGAAAAGCACCACTCGCATATCAGGATCTATCTAACGATCATCCAGCGACCGGCCGCAGCCGAAGTGCGCTATAGCGTAACCTTGGAAACTCGTGCCTGCCTCGGCCAGGTACAGTCGCAGGTATCGCCTCGCTGGTGCCGGTGCCGTGTGAAAATGTCACGGAGACGAGACAGTCGAATAATGTACAATTGCACCTGTCAAATAGTTTGCTAATCAATAGAAAGGTCATGAGTATCGTTAACGTCTTTAAGGAATATCGTGGGACCTTATGTTCTTCCCTGGAGCATCCTCAATGTAGCCATCAAAAATGCTATATTATTCCAGTTGTAGGTTCTAGGTTGTATTCGTATTTTATCGAGGACACAAAATTGTCGTTTAAAAAGTAAATGTCTAAAATTACTGTCGAACAGAAAGTCACCTTCACCTTTAAATAGGCACGCGAGCATGGCAATACCAGATTGCACATAAAGAAAAAGAAAGTTTATTAATATCTAACCCTCAGAATCGTAGTACAATTTACAGAAGGCTAGGAAAACTGAAAATATTTCCCATTAAGGAAATCATTTTCATAAAGTATCCGCTCGTAAGTACACTTCAGGAGGAATATTATCTGCCACAGGAAATTGTTAATGGCGGATATCTCGGAGGCCTTACATATTCTTTTATCTATAACATATGAATATTGTGACGTCACGTCGTTCAATATGTCAGACATCATACGAAAGACTATAGCCCTCTCTTTTCCACGAGATCAAAATAGTGAAGAGGCTTTTTCAAATTGATCGTCATTCGCTAGTATATAAGAATTAGAGCTTTTAGAATGAATACGCTCTGATATGGCACGATATCGTAAGATAAAGGCTAATTTTGTTTATTATATTGTCATGTTTTTATTAAATACTATGTAATTAGTGTTACTAGCAAAAGCCGTTCATATTATAAGTAAATAATTATATGTTAATGTAATTCAATGGCTGCAAAAGCGATAACTTGATGTTTTGGAAAAGTTTAACCTTTTGATAGCCGCTGTAATTGTTATTACTCCCATTTTATACAATTTTATAGTTGTTTAATTAATTTAAATATAAATAAAGTACTTATTTTAAATGTTATTTGTTTCAGGTAAGACCAACGATTTTTCTACTGGAAACGTAAGATCTACGTAGTTTGCTATAATAAAGTTATACTAACTTCATCTCACATGTGGATTTCATTAAGTATTTCGTACTTATATCGGCCTTCAATTTACGCTTACGTAATTGTAGGTACTTCCGGACCAGAAAGACTGTATCATTCTCTTAAAAATTCGGGCGTTGTTCCTAATGGACAGAATGAAAGCTTTTACTATACGCATATCTTGTTCATTGATAAATCAAAGGTACTTTCTTGAGCAACGTCTAAACCTTGCCCCACTAATTAGAAGACAATCCTCAACATTCTGACGAGCCTCAGAAGTCTGGACCGTACGGAATGCACGTTATTTCGTCACACGTGCTAACACCACAACATAATATATACTCTAAAATTACCACACAAAGTTGTTTATCAATTGACAGTGGATTTTGTTTACGTCGAAAGCTGACGAAATATTTCGAGTGCCCCATAAGGTATGTGGGAGAAGCACCACTTGGCCGCTTGTAAAGAGCACACCGATGATACTAGTTTCGCTCAGCGGTAGGTAAATTAGCCTGTTTTGCCTTTAAAAGTATGTATTCGTATTGAAATTATAGTTTTATTGACATAGTGACAGTTAAGCTTGCACATGCATGGACATTCTTGATTGGGCGATGAGTAATTTGAAACTGAACATGTCTTTATGCTCGCTTCTTAAATGTCGCCTCGGAATGGTAAAAAAAACGCAAGTGCGACTGCTTTCTAAATAGCGATATGCTTATTCAATACGAACCTTTAACCTTTTAATTTAAGTATGAATAAATTAACGGCGAGATTTATTGCGAGATACCTCCTCAAATTGAGATAAGAAACTGTATAAGGTTTAATCGGTGCTGCGCCCGCGCAACTGTAAGGCGATTGTTGCAGATCGATGATTTATCGACCGATATTAACGGAGGTCTTAATTGCCCGTGCCTGATGAGGTATTGAGTAATGATTACTGACTCCTGAACCACGTATCTGTTGGAAATTGAACACGATGCCGTTTGAATGTTTCTTGAAATGATACAACAATCAATTGCTGGTTTGTCCGAGCTTAAGCTTGAAACACACTGACATTTGCTGATAAAATCAAGTAATTTAAAGTTCTTAGAGTTATATAATCATGATATTAATTACCCTGTGATATTTTTCGGCCATTCTGATTCCAAACTAAGCTGCAACATGTCTGTCAAAGTTAGGCTTTTGGTAAACTGTTTTTAAAATAGCACCAGATAACTAGTTTAGATTGTCTCCTTCAATAAGTTGCATTTAAAATTAAATCTGTCATGAATATGTCGTACCGTATCCCCCCCACTCAAAAATGTTCAACAATGTTGATATGAGCTAATTGAAAGTACTAGGCTCCCTGCGGTTTCACCCTCGTACCCGGGAGATCTTCCATTTCCCGGGATAATAGTGGCTCCCTGCGGTTTCACCCTCGTACCTGGGACATTTCCCATTTTCCCGGGATAAAAACAACCCTATGACTATCTGTGTATCCAATTTCAATTTAATCGCTTCAGTAGCGTGAAAGGGTGACAGTCATAATTACTTTCGCATTTATAATATTAGTATAGATTTTTCGCAGAATTTCGCTCGTGTGACATTGGATGAAAATATCGTATGTCATAGAGCCTCGTGGAGAGTTCATTGCCCCCGTGATATGTTCGCAGAACTATGTTGCCATCTCGAATTATGCGAGTAAACAGCATTTTTTACATGCATTAGTCTATTTTGGTACACTTGTTTGTGACTTGAGTGAGGACCGTAATTGTACGGAATTTTAATAGGGGTATGTAGGTATATAAAATCAGTAAAAACATTTTTTTAATGAGTGTTGCTTGTCAAAAATTTGCAATTTGAATGAGATTTTTTTGGAGTTTTACTTTTTCAATAAACATACAAGCTATAGGATACTATATATTTATATTTCTTTAATATAATAAATATGATGAATATTACTGACGAGTCATTTTATATCATCACATAATAATTTGTTGCGTATTACTATAATAACTTGTAAAATTTGAACCTTGTACTGAGAATAGTTACATCCCTATTTCCCTACTAATATTATAAATGCGAAAGTAACTCTGTTTGTCTGTTACGCTTTCACGCCTAAATAGTTGCACTGATTTTTATAAAATTTCGCACAAAAATAGACTTTTGAAAGGACATGGCTACTTTATATCCCGGGAAAATTTTAGGTCCTACAGCCACGCGGGTGAAACGGCAGAGCGGAATCTAGTCTATATATTTTTAATCCTAAAGTAAATACGTTAGATACGTTCCCCTATGTTTATTTTCATGTATAATAAATAAACTTTCTTTATAGTACCTACCGATGCGGTTGAAAGTTGTTTATGTTTGTCGGACATGTCTAGTTGTTTACGTTTTGAGAGACGAGTGAACCCGACGTACTTAATCATATTTTTAATAGAATATGTTAACAGAATGTATGTGATAGGTAAGTTTTGACTTGTACTGTGTATCCAATTTCTATATATATAATACTATATATATATATACTATATATATAATTTAGTGGCTCCTAAATTCTAAATTCTTTGGGGAAGTTCGACTTTCCCGGAATAAAAGGAAGCCCTTTCGCAAGTAGGTACATACCTACCTGTGAAAGGACATCCTTTCACAAGATCTTGTTTATCTCTATACCAAGTCTCATCAAAATTGGTTTACCTAGGTGTAAAAGAGCAACAGACAGAGTTACTTTCGCATTTATAATATTAGCAGAATATCAACTAACATGTTAATTCCTCATTCATGTAAAAAATACTACTCGTAACCGTTAAATGAGTAACTGTCTAATCTATACTAATATTAAAATGATAAGATTTTTTGTTTGTTTGTTAATAACAGGCTCCAAAACTACCTACAGGACCAATCTAAATAATTCTTTCATCAATAGAATGTTACATTATTTAATTTTGTGAGTGTCATAGGCTATTTTATCCCTGTAGGTATTCCTACAGAAACTCGAACTACGCGGGTGAAACCGCGTGGCGGAAGCTAGCCATTATTATGTGACGAACCGGGCGCCCGCGGTCTCGGCTATCTATAACTTTGGCGCCACACTACCATCTACCACTTTATTTTAATTCAATAATAACCTACGTAGATTATCTGAGTAGACTTTTGTCTATTGGACCTCTTTGTCGCGAGAATAATTTATATAATACCTACATGTTACTTTAGAATAGTGTTGCCAGATCTAAAAATTCAATCAATCATTTCAAAATACAACGTCGGAATTTTAGGGTTGTTGTCTGGAGAAATAAAAAATTGTATGTAACTATATTTTTATGATAAACAGCTATTAAATTATTATTGCGGTAGAAATAATATAATAATAAGATGCGTATATTTGTCGGGAGATTTTGTTATTTGTCGGGAGTCTGGACATCACATGAAATGTCGGGAGAATCCAGACGATTCCCCACCATCTGGCATGGTCATTTATTTAGGCTGTGTCTTAAGACTTAAGATTCCGATATGGCACCTATGGCTTGGCTTTATCGCTTATTATCTAGATTGATCCAGATCTAACCACTAAACTTTTAATATTCCGTTACGCTTTCAACCTTTTATAGAAAGAATATATCGAGAACATCCCACACACCTATTCAATGTTCGTATCATAATGGATTCTATAAAAACCTTACTAAAAATCATATAAAAGGACTACGTACAGACGGCATAACGTCTTTATTGCTATTAGTACTATACTGCTTACCAGTCGGCGTGTGGGTGGGCGGGCGATTACCTACAGCTATTATCATACAGAATTCACGCACGCGACTATAGTCTGTCCCTTTCTTGAACCCCGCACCTGATGAGAGGCCTATACACGTGCATTCGTCTGAGATGTCGCAGAATACGGTTTGTGAATAGCACGCAGGCGCCGGCGCAACCGCAGAATAAATAAATCGTTTATACTTTAGGGATTGATCATTTCACATGGCAACAGTCTTCTAAAGTGTGAGATCTTGTTCTTAACTTGAGAACTGAATTAAATATACTAAAATAGTTTCTTATACACAGTTTAGCTTGGGATTTTATTGACCGTGTATAAAGAACGTCCAAATATATTGATTAATTAACAGAATTAAATTGTCTTTGTCTTCTTGCCCTTGATTTTGTAAGCTCATTAGTCAATCCTTCCCATATTGTGACGCTTCAAGTTACAATTCATTGTATTTCCCTATAGCCTTTAATTTACAAGCGACATATCCCAAGCATCTAAACCTGCCTGCGTTAAAAAAAGAAAATACGAGGAAAGAGGACTTTTTTTCAAATGGAGGGCACTTACCTCCCCACACCCGAGTGAATTGCGGACCAAGTACTCTGTCGCATACATTTTTAACAATACCTGTGCCGTACCCCCTTGTCTCCCGGTCCTCGTTAATTATACGAAGCGCGCAAGAGGGAAAAATGAAACCTTCATTATTCTATGCCCCTCTAAACTACCTGCGAATCTATGTAAGTATGTAATGAAGATATGTTAACGCATTCGGATGCGTCTCAAGTAGATAGATAGATAGATAGTTATCTATCTACTTTATTGTTACACCACATATAAAACATAAAAATACAAGAAACATAAAAGACAAGAGTGTTACAATGGGCGGCCTTATCACTTATAGTGATCTCTTCCAGGCAACCTTAGGATGGAGAGGATCTAAAAAAATTGAGAACGGGGGTGTAAACAGGAGAGGAAATAAAAACAAAAAAAAAATATCACTAAATGAAACTAAATCAATCAATCTAAACTAAATCAACTAGGTATATTTGAAGAAAAGTGTGGTGACTTTTTGGGGAAACTTTTACATATTTGCAAATCATAAGATCCATTTCACATCAGTGAATGAGCGAAAATAATGTATCAAATTTACTCTAAGTGCTGAGTTTTCACTAGGTAGCAATAGCCATATAATATACAAATTACAGGAATATAAATCTTATTAACAAATCTCAGGGTCGAAACACTTCATTTAGCGATCCCTATTTTACCAATTGGTATTTACTGATATGCTCATTAACCATTTATTAATATTTGTAAAGAAATAACTACAGTTTTGGACGTTAATATCTTCCCAGATAGTTCCCCACTGTCATAAGTACCGTGGCTTGGGGAAGCCTGAAAGTGAAAATATTAAAAAGTGAAACAAACAACTATTGTGTCTGCTTAGCGGAAAGTGACATTGTTATGTCTACCATATTGTTTTCGGTTAATCATGAGCCGCTCCAGACATAATTGCTTCTGTTGATGTGGTCTCTAGGGGTAATTAACGTAGATTTATGCCCTATTAACATTGCTTTATGGTACTCTCTAGACACTAATACCTATGGACTAACCCGGTGGAGAAACTGCTGACATTCTCATGAAAATCTCAAACTAAACATAGTTAAAGAAACGATACAGCGGGTACAGAGTGCTAGATAGTTTCCTATATTCTTTATTTTAAGATAGAAACCAAAGAGTCTGGACTGTTGTATAAACTATTTGGAAGTTTAAATCGTTTTGTTATTGCCAGCTAGAAAAGTGTACATAAAGAATTCTCGCTTTGCCTCAGACAGACAAAGTATCCTCACAGGCATAGTTCCTCCATCCGGTTCTATTAAGAATTTAAGTGGATTCTAGGTGCATTCCCTCTTTGTGGGGAATGCATTATTAAACACTTAAATAGAAGAGCTTTTAAACTTTTTTCTGGGAAATAGACAAATTGCTGAGCGGTTAAAAAATATACGCGGCGAATATAACCATGGGCACATTTTAAAACGTCAAATTAAGAATATGTACGAATATATCAAGACCGTTATAAAAAATCTTGAAGTATGCACTGGCTAACATAAAGCGTAGCCACACGCACATATGAAAATATTCCAACAAGTTCATAATAAATTTGGGAGCAAGCTGAAAAATGAACGCGGTAAACCAACAGGAATGTTAATACGTAGTAAAACAAACGTGAAAGTCTGCCGCAGTAAAGTCTGCAATAAAATCGACCTAGGCGATACGGTAATACTAGATGTGTTGGGGTGTAGCTCTCCTTATAATACGTGCACGTGGCGATTTGCGTCGTTTGGATCGATCTGTCTTCATGGTTAAGGTGAAGTCTTACTACTTGTTCGAAAGCTTGAACTTAACTCTGCATCTTGCTAAAACTCTTGCCAAAAATTTGCTCATGGAATATGCGTGCCATTAAAATATAATTTGGTTATTTTTATGAATAAAATGTTTGTTAATATAGATATTTTTCTGGGGATTTGAGATGAATAACGAGCCCCTTAAATAAATTTAAATATTATCCCAGAGAGTGTTTACGTCTCCAACTTTGAATATTTGCGAGTATATCTCCATACCCGCCTTCCAGACGGCACTCATAGCTGATAACTTTCCCTCAATGTTAGGAAACCTTGCCAAACGAGGGCTGTCGCAACTTTTGTGGAATAGTAGAGAAAAAAAGCGAAAGGGTTGAAGGGGAATATGAGAGGCTTACTTGGAAAATCACTTTCCTTTGACGACGTTTTTATGGGCTCTTGTTATTTTTAGAACTGAACTTAGCTTTATGTAAAACCGCACATTGTTGAATATTCTTATACGATCGTATATTATTAGGTCTTAGTTTAATGAAACTAAATATGCATTTAATAAATTTTATATACTTATTATCCAATGGCACGCCAGAGATACATTTTGTACCCATAAGCTCTTTAGCTAGAACTAAATATCCAAAACTTATTATTGTTTGCATCAAACTACCTATAGGGACTCGTTTTTTTTTAATTCATTTATGGCCATTGACGACAGATTGCGTTTTAAGCAAAGATAAACAAACAAAGGGCGCTTACAGAAGCTCCACTTAGCTAAACACTTTTCGTCCATAACATTACCATCCAATTTCGCCACAAATGTAACAATAACAGTAACGGTACCACACTTTCCATATAATCTGCCCTTTTGACGCACAAAATTTCCTCCGCGTACATAATAAACAAGACTTGATAACAATGTGCCCGCAGCCGCACGCTCCCCATTCTCCCCTTACAAGCGTCCATTTACACTCGATCCCAATAACATTATACTATCGTCGAAGCATTTTCTCGTAAGTAATGTACTGTAGCACACTTTATTTTTTAGACTTGTTTACTTACCTATTTGGACACCAGTGGTTTTGATCTAGAACTCTGATTTCTTTGTAAACTGCCTCGAAGGACCAAATGATCCGGTTCGGAGGACCACTTTCATTATATAGAATAAACTTAATGCTAGTGTATTATATGTATAACATGCATATTTTCTTAACAATATAAATATCTTAGCCACGTGCACTGCAGATGTTTTGCTTTATTGGATTTATGTTAAAGAAAACATGATATTGTATGGCTTTGCAGGACAATAGGAGATGTGTATTTTAAATTAAATATACTTATTTTATTAGATTAACGTAAGTATAAGGATTTTTTTTATATTTTAGGTTTGTTTATTTAAATAGATTTTAGACAGCTCAGGGATGTTTATATATATAGAATCGTTTCAGGAGAAATAGGAAATAATAATGATAAATAGGATAATAGTTAGCTAACAAAACGTTACGTGGGTTTTACCAATTTTCATAATTCGTATACACAGCAATTTGCATACAATTTGTCTAACACGACTATTCCTAGAAATATTTTCATGTTTCTAAACGAGTAATTTTAACACAATGGCCTAACGAAATTAGATAACAATAGCTTTTTCTTTTTTTTACAATTTTATTGTTATATCTGTGGTAAAGGCGGTATGGCAATGAGGAGTTATGACATAATTTATAAAATTATACCATTTCCGACACCCAACAGTTAACTGACCCAGATATAGGTGTAGTATCAAATTTTAATTCAATTAGAACCAACCAAAACTTCCTTGATACTTTATTCATCGACTTGCTAATGTATTCACATACAGCGACCAAGATGATTATGTATTCACAGAGATGCCGTTTTCCACGTGCCGACGAATCAATAATATTCTATTATTACGGTATGATACAAAAATATAGCCCAATTTAGATATGTGAGCTGGACCGATGCCGTATGATAATGAGCTCGTGGTGGACGCCGGTCGTTTTTCTATGTTGTAATTGATTCGTTTGTTTTTTAACCTTCATCCGGGTCTAATGGATTGATTTATTTCTCTAATTCTTTGTTTGACTATGGTTATATTAAAAAAAAGGTCTATGGAGAATCGTGAATTATAAAATACCGGTGTATTTTTCGACTTCGTAAGGTAAAGGTTTAAGCAGAATAAACGGTCGGTCTCGAAGGACCTTGTTGCGGGAATTTTATTTTCGCGATAAATCAAATTATGTTTTTGCTACATTATGGTTTTTTTCTTAGTATATATACCTATTTAAAAGTAAAGGTGTTTTATCACAGACAGATGTGACACTACATAAGCTATTCCCCTGGCATCGCAATCTCCTTAGGCGGCAATGAATAGTCTGACAAACTACACATAAAATTAAAAATACTCCTATCTATAATCATTAATCAGAGGATCAATATATAGGTATGACACTATGCCGCTAAAGCTAGAGGAACCGGATCTATATCCTGTTCCTTTATTCCCCGCGCATTCATCCGTCTGAATTATTCATGACTGCGATGCGTGTGCGCAGCCTTCAGCGCCGACTGTGACAATTTGGTGAAATTATTTCGTGGGATTTTGGGTTGACGTCACGCCATGTAGTGTAGTGAGTATTGTATTTACGTGTTTTGATGCGTAACGAGAATTTGCATTTATATTATATTTACTGACTGGCAAACATTGACGCTTTACTCTGTGTGAAAAGCAATTAACAAATTATAAGGTTAGATACTACTGTATTTCGTCATTTGGAGATTTCAAAAGATTTATACATGTTGCCGCATCTATCTATCTATCACCAGCGTCCCGGGGATAAAAGTAACCTATGTACCTACTATTCCAGAACAAATTGAAACCATGTGATAGATGTCACTCAGATCAGATCCCATCACGATACCTTGTTCCGACGTAAACTTCACATTTATAATATTCTAGGATAATGGCTGGTATACCCATGTATATAATAGCTTTAGATTATTAATACTATTATTATGAACAATTCTCAGCTCCCACGAGAACAATTAGAAACATCGCTTTCTAGTTTTTGCAACATTTTTGCGCTCCTATTGGTCCCTTCGTCGATAAATAGGCTATCTACCACTAATAATTTTTCCGAATTGAAAAATTATTAGTAGTAGCAGTAGTTCCTCACATTAGCGCCTTCAGAAAAACTCTTCGACTTTATATATTAGTAAGATAACAAATTGTCGATGACTTGCCGCCATATAATTCACGGCGCGTATCACGAGCTGTCATGTCAGTCCGATGGGTGACAGCGACACGTGACGTGTCTCTGAGCTTAATGATCGACACATGAATCGATGACGACACGTGCCCGTTTTGGATACCCAATGTGTTAGAACGAACCTCGAAATCATTGGATTGGCTTTGTGGTTGGTAACCCTGCTTCTCGAGCCGCTAGTCGTGGGTTCTGATCCCACATGGGCCAAATAAAATTCTTGTGTCGTTTGGTTTTTTTGTGTAAATTTCAAGTTCCTGGATAAATTGAAAACTCAATTGGACCCGGTAAGTGTAGCTGCTGGACAGAACATAGTTCCACGGGTCCGCTAGAATCTATAAAATAAATATAAATATCCTGGGACATTTTTCACACACGGCCAATCTGATTCCAAACTAAGCAGAGCTTGTAATATGGTAACCAGATAGCTGATATACTACATATACTACTTTTAAAAACATACTTATATAGATATCTACATCCAGACACAGGACAAACAGACATATTCATGCATACAAATGATCTATATAAATATATATAGTATATCAGCTATCTGTTTACCTTAGTACAAGCTCTGCTTAGTTTGGAATCAGATTGGGCGTGTGTGAAAATTTTCCCAGAAAATGTATTTAATGCCTACCTTGTAAGGGGGTAAATACATGGGGGGGTAAATAGTCGATAAATTGTGCTATTATGGTCGGCCTTTCTGTTTAATCATTATTGGTAATTTGCGACATAAATAAGCGAACTTAGACCTAACGTTTCCAAGAGAAAGCATGCAATTATAACTACGACATGCAATAAGTTTGATGCGGCCATTGATTTAATATTCATTGAATGTCGAAGGCGGTGGAGATCCAAGACAGGCGTGTCCTATAATAACTCATATTTTATCGATAAATGCTGTAACTGACACGACTTTGTTTTATATATACTTATATAGAGTAGTGGACCCGGCGTAGGTACTTCGTACCGCATAACAGCTGTATACTGCACTATTTATCCTTAAATGATTTTCGGAAATATATAAACTTTTTTACGTCTGATATTTGTCTGACTGAACCTGTCAAACATTTTGATGTTCATACTATTTTTCTTTCATATTTTTTTGTAAATTTTTAAAGTTAAGTCCTTTTCCGTACGAAGACTAATCTAAAACCACAAAAATCTTAAAAATTGGTCCAACCGTTTTTGAGTTATAACTCACACGACTTTCTTTGAAACATAACTAGATATCAGAGCTTGTATCTCAAATTGTTTTATACTCGACGTAAAAAGAGCTTTCAACAACATTTTATGTATCTCATCCAATAAGGTTTTCACACTCGCTCCTCCAAACAAAAGAAGGTCTTATTCGGTCCAGAAATTCCCCTTTAAGAAACCCAATTTGGTGCGTATTCAAGTAACCCACATACGAAGTTATTGTGGCCACATGCTCCGTGGGTTGACCTTACAGTTTACAATGAACTGCCATTTTGTGGCTGGACGGACGGACGGACAGACAGTAAAACTGTTTATGTGGGCCTGTCACGTAATCTTACAATATAAGATGGGAAGTACGCTACGGGGTTTTCAGAAGGCCGTTGGGTCTTTACGATTTGGTTGCGTTATATGTGTTTGGCTTTTCATTCATTGTTGCATCTACATAATTAGTGTTATTATAACTTATTTATTTTAACGGACCATGTCCAAATTAAGCATAACTAGTGCCTCTTAGTAATTTCACCCGCGTAGCCTATGTGTTAATCCAGGGTGTCAGCTAAATCTATACCAAATTTAATTAAAGCTCCGGCCGCTTAGACCTGAATTAGTGACCAACATACACACTCACAAACTTTCGCCTTTATAATATTAGTGTGATTTACATGCAGACAAAATAATGGTGCAGCAAAACTCGGGAATGAGAAGAGTGGAGAAGATTGGGAAAAACCTATACCGTAGCATAAACTGATAAAAATAAGAATCTAAATATAGATAGACAGATACCTACTTGGAACCTACCTCAAAATGCATGATAATTTGCTAACGATTTGATCGCTCTACGTATTGAGTGCTCAAATAGATAAAAAAACAACGCAGTCAGGGTCCGCTCCACGCGACCAACCGTAAAAGCTTAGTAAAAAGACGAAGGATATTTCGTAGGCCATAAAACTGAGAAGCAAACTTGCACTTTAACTATTGTCTATAGAAAGACCCCAAAAGATTAACATTTGCACCCTATATTGAACTTTCCATGCCCCATCTATTTTCGACATTATGTCGCCAAACATAGAGCTGACCCGGATAACAAAATCGATTATAAAGTGAATGTACGTCGCGTCGTCGTTTGGATAACTGAATTGTAGCAGCGTATAAGGAGCAGGCTTCCGATAGATGGATTAACATATTCATATATTTTGGGCCATAGAGAACCTTTGATCCGTCCGTATCCGCTATCAATCATATTATTTTAGGATCGGAATCTTTAACACTAGCCTACTGCCTAGCGGTGTTACTCGCGAGGGAATTTAATGTTGCTAGGATTGAAAATTGTTTATGTGTTGGCTTAAAGACATTTACATCCAGACACAGAACAAACAGACATATTCATGCATACAAATGTTTGTCCTGGGTGGGATTGGAACCCACGACTGGTGGTTTGAGCTAAGTCACTAAAACTGATAATGTCAACACAGACAAACAAATCGATTTATTCTGTTACTGGATTCGGTTAAATGACCTCATTGATCATCCTTGTGTACAAACTGAAAGTCTAGATCTGCCCACGCGCATGCTAACTGCAAATTAAGTTCAAATTACGCTCGGGTTCTTTATAATTTGTTTTTTTTAAGCCATATCCGAAACTAAACATTTCGTAAGATTGGACAAATATTAGTTGGACCGTCCATTATGTTACCTGTAATGATTTATGATATAATATTATATTGAAATTTCTATTAATTTTTTCATCGATATATTTGAAGATTAATGTCATAATTATATGCGTCTGCGTCACATGTTCCCCGTGTTTAAATATATTCTATTAATACTCCGCTCCTAATGGTCGTAGCGTGATGATATATAGCATCTAGCCGTCCTTGATAAATGGGCTATCCAACACTAAAATATTTTTAAGTAGAAGTTCCTGAGATTAACGCGTTAAACAAAAAATACTCTTCAGCTTTATAATATAGTTCCAACATTGAAATAAGCGTTTTGTCGTACTGACCACTTTGATCTGTATTATCTCCTCCTTGGTTAAGAATTCCAAATTCTCATTTATAAATTCATTTAGCTGGTACATTTGAGTTTTGAAAACAATCATTCTTTTTTCACATCCATCCATCCATACTCTTAAACTGTCGCATTTATCCCTTTCCAACTCATATATCAATGGATACCACAATGCTATTTCTGATGTTTATTTATATGATACTAGCTGCCTCCGCGCGGCTTTACCCGCGTAGTTCCCGTTCCCGTGGGAATACAGGGATAAAATAAAGCCTATGTTACTCAGTCATAATGTAGCTTTCTAATGAAAAAAGAATTATTAAAATCTGTCCAGTACTTTTGAGTTTATACGTTACATACAAAAATACAAATCTTTCCTCTTTATAATATTAGTGTAGATGTAGACTAGTATAGAGTATATCTATACTAATATTATAAAGAGGAAAGATTTGTTTGTTTGTTTGTAACGAATAGGCTCCGAAACTACTGGACCGATTTCAAAAATTCTTTCACCTTTGGAAAGCTACATTATCCCCGAGTAACATAGGCTATATTTTATCCCTGTATTCCCACGGGAACGGGAACTACGCGGGTAAAACCGCGGGGAGGCTGCTAGTCTATAATTAATCGGATCAAACCTTTACTATTGCTTTACTGTTTCGATTGCATAAGATGTAGACTCGTTATATGGACAAATCTCAGTATGATTTTACAGATAAATCGATAAATTAATATTATGTCTCATTCATGTGACAAATCGTTATTTATCGATTAAGCTCGACGATTGAGAATGGGAATACTGATTTAATATAAAAAGCATGTTCTTATAATCAACAGTTGTTAAGTTTTTTTATACATGTGTAGGTAAAGACGGATCTTTCAAAGATTTTCAACAAAAGGATTCTCGAAGAAGGAAAAAACTTTAAAAACTCCCAAAAGTAAAAATATGTGGGAGACTAATGATGACTATGTAGTCTCAAATTTGTATAGATAACGGGACTATTATTGAAATATTTATTAATCAAAATACCACCTCGACGCTTCGATCAAGTTGCGTTGTCCGTGGTCAAGAGAAGAC
Organism: Thyatira batis; assembly: GCA_905147785.2. NCBI lineage: Eukaryota > Metazoa > Arthropoda > Insecta > Lepidoptera > Drepanidae > Thyatira > Thyatira batis. Next base: position 998,917 of record LR990499.1, read on the forward strand.
TAGAACAGCGGGCGAATTCACGTTTGAAGGAACACTGCTTGTTCTAAACAAAATAATTATTTAAATATTATGGAGTTTTTTTAAAGGTTTAATATTCTCTTTTTGTTCTGATTCCAGTACTGCTGAGTGAGGCTATACTATCAGATGACACATTGGAGGACAAGACGCTCAAGATCACCGATTTCGGCCTGGCCAGGGAAGTCTACAAGACCACAAGAATGTCCGCGGCGGGTACATACGCATGGATGCCACCTGAAGTAAGTTATTTGCTCCATGTGTTATTATGTAGCTATACCTCTTTGTTGTTTTGTTATATGTAACCTAATGATTTTAGGGGAAATCGCGTCATCATTAAAATACTAGTGTAAATATTACCAAATATCGGAAATATTCTCAAATACTTGAACTATCATCATATAAAAATATCATCAATTTTCCCAGGATAAACAGTAGCCTATGTTTTAATGCAATCTGTCAGCTAACTCCATACCAAATTTAATTAAAATCGCCCCTGCCCTTAGATCTGAAGAAGTAACAAACATACACACTCACAGTTTTCGCCTTTATAATATTAGTGGGATTAACATATCTCGACGTTTCTGATTCATATGACATTTTCTTTGTAAAAGTAATAGGTAGATTTTTTTGTTTTTATAAGTTGTGTAGGTAGGTATCTATTGTATTTACATTTGTCGCCCTCGTCTGAAACCAATATGCTTCAACCAGCAATTACCACCGTCTAACGTTATGTTCAAGCAACTGTACTGCCCTCCCCTTGTAAACAAAATTAATGTACACAAAATTATTTATAATAGACAATTAATTCATTATGCTAATATACAGTTTAGTTCAAGAACGTCTCGCGGCGTGTGGGCATAGATTAAGAGCTGATAGAATGTGATTATATGAACTTAGTGCCTTCGCCTCCGTACTGGCCATGTAGGAGGAACCGACTTTACTCCTTAGGTATATTTGACACCGTAAAATTGTAAAACCGTATAACACAGCTCTATAAAAATATTTTTTTTTGTTGCCCAGGAAATCATTGCAATTTTGAGCATTAATAAATCCAAAAATTATCTTAAATCAAAAGCAACAAAGCATCTGTTGACAAGTGATCTACCTCGCGAGTTGGTAAACTGTCGAAAAGTTGTGAATCGTAACATTCTGTTTTTTAAAGCTATGGAGAGATTCATTAAATAACAAGAACAGTGTCTCGAGAAATAAATCTTTATTTGCTAAAGATTTAGCCTCGATCCACATTGAGAGCACTAATAATAGCCTATAATATTTATTGGTGAAAACTGAAAACCGTAAAAAAACTGTAGTCGTTTCTAAGATTATCACGAAAAAACCCACAAGCACGACTGGTACTTACCTATGTGTTACACCTTAGACTCCAATTCAATTTTGTAGTTACCACATTCAATTAACAGCTAGACATTGATTGGCTATTCGACCAGCGATAGCACAGTCAAATCAATACTAGGTACCTACTCTATTTTAATGCAATTTGTAAAGTATAGCAGTCTTGAATTCCATCGCTATTCGCTCTAAAACCTATATATAGTACTGGCTGACAACAACTTCGTCAGTGTAACGTTCCCCGTTTTCGCAACATTTATTGATGCTCCGCTCCTATTGATCGTAGCGTGATGTTATATAGCCTATGGCTTTCCTCGATAAATAAGCTACCCAAAACTGAAAGATTTATTTTATTCGATCCAGTAACTCCTGAGATAAGCGCGTTAAAACAAACTCAGCAGCTTTATTATATTTGTATAGATTCAAGTTAAGAAAGTATGGATGGATTGTGTGAAAGGCGATATGTGTAAGAGGGGAGTGATGACTGAAGTGATGGCTGACAGAGAGGAATGGAAGAAAAACACATGATGTGCCGACCCTGCTTAGGCGGGATAAGGGCAGGAAGAAGAAGAAGAGATTCAAGTTTATATTGAGGAAAGCTCCAGTACTTTCGGAGACTATCCGTTCAAACAAACATTAAAAAATCTTTATAATAGATCTAATCTAATATTATAGATTCACTATAGTTTTCTACCCCTTTGTACCAAACAAATTTACTGCCTCATTATGTTTGTAGGACCACAAAGGGCATTAACCATTTGATAACAATCGAATTATCCACATGCTGTCATTACCTCACAATTCGAATCGAATAGAAATCTTATCGAATCGAGTTAATCGATATAATATGTCCATTATTGATATAACATAATAAGTTATAGTAGGTTTGCTTAAGTGTGGGTTTCGCTAGATTGACCCCCCACTTGTGTATGTGTGTAGGTTTGACATAGTATTATTAATTATTTGCTACGGTTACGTTGGACTCGTGTTTTGTTGACCTGCTGAGTGTATGAATTTGTCTATCCATGTTCTTTCTATGTTTTAAAGTATAAATACTAGTGGTTCCATGCCATTTTATTTCACCCCCGTAGTTTCTGTTCTCGTAGGAATACAGAGATAAATATAGCCTGTGACACTTATAAATAACGTAGTTTTTTTATTGATGAAATTATATTCATTACTGTTCACTAGATTCGGAGTATTCATAAAAAACAAACAAAAATCTTTAGTCTTTATAATATTAGTAAAGATAAATAAAGTTACTGGCTGGCTGCTTTGTTTTAATACATACCATTTTTCAAGTTCTGTTTTTATTATCAAAAACTGACTAACAATGCCTTTATAAGATTTATTTTCATGAATATACAACAAAATTAAATCGTGAAGGTGCATTCGCATTTATAATATTAGTTAGCACTCACATGCAGATACAGAACAAACATAGCACACCAATGTTTGTCCTGGGACTCCTGGATACGGTCATTAACAGCCTCCTAACCCACTAACCCACCATCATCTGTTCCAGGTTATAAAACACTCGACGTTCTCCCACGCCTCAGACGTGTGGTCCTACGGTGTGCTCCTATGGGAACTCCTCACTGGTGAGACTCCGTACAAGGGGATCGATGCCCTAGCAGTCGCGTATGGAGTGGCGGTGAACAAGCTGACGCTGCCCATACCGAGCACGTGTCCCGAGTCGTGGAGGGTGCTTATGGAAGGTTAGTTGGAACCCTGCTAGAAAGAGAGAGCCCCCTTGTCAGCAAAAGTAAGCAAAGCTCTTACCCCCTCCCCCCATGCTTACATAAACATTATCAATTACTGTTCTAAGCTAGTGCCTAAACGTATGCATTATTTTTGGGAATCCTCGAAAATGCGATTCGTTTTCAAGCAAAGACAATGTGTGGGTTGCCATATGTGTAAAAAAGTAAATAAGTACCGATGACGTAATCATTATCTAGACCCTAGGATCACTAGGATAAAAACATGTCCTTTCTCAGGCTCTGGATTATCTGTGTACCAAATTTCATCTAAATCGGTTCAGAAGTTTTAGCGTGAAAGCGTAACAGACAGACAGACAGAGTTACTTTCGCATTTATAATATTAGTATGGATTGAATAAACATGACAAATTATGTCGGAAATTCATTGTTTTTGCGACATGTTCGATGCGCGTACGCATTAGGTGTGCCGTCCCTTTGTTCGATTCGAACAAAGACATGTTGCGTGTGGTGATATTTGAAATTGAAACTTTCATTATGACGCCAATGATATCTTGTTTATTTTTATGTATATTTGAGTTGTATAAGAGACAGAATTAAGTGTACATTTTGCTGGTTGTAGGGTTAAAATGTAATCTATCTACTTGAACCGGCAATAAACACACATTACTCGTTAAAACAAGTGTCAATATTATAAGTTTTAATGTAGATTTAAGTTTATTTATTTCTGAAAATTCTAGTAGACACAACATCTCGTGATGCATTTTATGCAACATATTAAACTATGATTACTCATAAAATTATGTCATTAATAACGTGACGTTTCTATGATTTAGAAGAAAGTGGTTCACATTATTTGTATAGATAATTCTCATTATGATAATTTCTCTTTAGATAAACGATACGATTTATTATTCGTAAAAGCTATAATAATTAATTTACACTGTATATAACAGTTCTGATAATCTATTTTGTTATATATACCGTCATTTATCTATACTAATGTATATGCTAAAGTAACTGTCTGTCTGTCTCGCTTCCACGCAAAAACTACTTCACCGATTTTAATTAAATTTGTTACATAAATAGTCTAGGGTCTGAGAAAGGACATAGGATCTTTTTAATCCCGGGAAAATTGAAGATCTCCCGGCCACGCGGTAACACATTATGTATAATAGAGTATAATTATATTTAATCATGTCTATAAGAATACTTTTATTCCGAGTAACTTTAAGATCCAATTTGATCACAAGTATGTAAATAACATCCCAGAATCTTCATGAAAAGTCTCCATCGGATATGTAGTTTATATATATTTTCTCCCCATCAGCATGCTGGCGCTCGAACCCCCGGGAGAGGCCCCTGTTCCCCGAGATCCTCGACCAGCTCGAGAGGATCCGCCAGTCAGAGTTCACGCGCGCGCCCCACGAGTCCTTCCACACCATGCAGGATGGATGGCGGCTGGAGATCGAGGAGGTGCTGCGGGACTTGCGCAGGAAGGAGAAGGTATGAGTTAGAGGGAGACAACTATAACTAACTATTTTCTAAGACATATCCATCTGTTCACAATTTTGCAAGTTCCATAACAAATAAAATAAATTAATAACTCTGTTCGATAACATGGCCTTATACGACCGGATAGTCTGATTTTAAGTCCAAAAGCATGGAAGTGCAAAGATAAATTCATTAACCCATTACAAAATGTGTATATAGTACTGAAAGGGTAATTTAACTAGAAAAAATTAAAAAGGCATCGCCATGTTGCGGCGGAATTTGGAACTAAAATGCTACAAGTACTTAATTACGAGCGATTATAATTGTACAAGTGGCGCCCTCCTTTCATGCTTTCCCTGATCAGGTTTACGTATATTACAAATCAGTCTATCAGAATAAGACTGATGAGCCATATGAATTATAATTTAAGAATGCACATCTTTTTATAGAGTGAGAGAATTAAATAACAATCAAATATAGACTTTGTGTAAATAATGAGTAATTAGTTTTCAATAGATATCAATCCTACATAATGCTTATTTTAGTATTCATTGTATTGTACATAATTATCAACATTACTATAACTAATAAATGTATATTTCTCGCATGTAATACCATCAAAATAGGAATGCAAAACTATCGAGGAGGTTAGTGATGTGTTTGATCTTCATTCGTGTCATTTTCATTTTTGTCGTATTATTTCTTTATAGCTTCTTTATTATGTGCTAGCTGTTATTTTTGCTTCGATTATTTTATGCAAATTTAGTTGATGTATTTGTCCTTGTGTATATCATAATAAAAAAAGGAAATATGTTATTAATAAAATTAAAATAAATCAGGAATCATCATCATCATAATTTTTGGAATAATATAGGAAACTTTAACCGGCTAATAGTATTTCTATCAAGATGGCCGAATCCAAAACGCGACAGCAAAAATTTTTCTACATAGATTTTTTTTTTGCTAATTTATAAAAATCTAACCACAATCAATATGGTACCCAAACCCAACATGACATTTAGAATTTGCCCCTTATTTTACCAGTAATTTTTCCTAGTTATCCTCCCATAGTTAATTTATTTTATCGCTCTAACGACTCCATCCCCAGGAGCTCCCAATTTAAAATTAGCCCCATTTTATTTTTCAAGTTATCCTCCCATATTATATTTAAATTCATATTCTCTAATCATCCTCCCCCAGGAGCTCCGTTGTCGTGAAGAGGAACTCTCCCGCGCTCAACTGCAGCAGCGGCTCGAGGAGCAGCGGCTGGCGCGGCGCGAGCGGGAACTGGAGATGCGCGAGATCGACCTGGTGGCGCGGGAACTGCACATACTCATCTTCGCCAGCAACATGTCGCAGGCGCCCTCGGGGCATGCTGCTTCCCAGGGTAGCCAGCCACCCCAGCCTAACAAGCGGAAAGGTGACCACTTTACTTACTTTACTGAGTCATGGTGGAACGCATCAGTCCTGGTGGCCTTCTACATATTGGAGAATCCAAGTCTAGGTCCATGAGTTTTAAATCTGATTACGTACAGATTCGCACCAAAAGATTTCGTTAAAAAAAAATTTACAAGATACCTGCATGCCTGAGATATCACTTTTTTTTTGTGGTATACCACTAAGATGGTATACAGTCCCACCTGATGGCGCGCGGTCTCCGTAGCCTATGGACGCTAGGGGTGGCACACACGCGTTGCTGACCCTGTAAAAACGAGCAACGGTATAGGCAGTGAGTAGGTATCACTCCTGCACACCCCTACGACGCTACTCCACCCCTGGTCCCCCCACTGCCGCTACAGCGTCTCCTCATGGAGCTCTGGCTACCTTAGGCACACTGTCCACGGAGGCGTAGCTTCATAGACGCTTCAAAATACGCCGTGCAGCTTAAGCAGCCCAGCGTACTGATCTCTATCCATGAGGCGTATTGCAAGCGTACATTGTCAATCATTTGTGAGAATGCAGTCGGACGACGAAGACGTTATTTTGGCTTATCACTACATTCGAAGTCGACGAAAACGACGATTATATTGGACCCATCCATATATAGAAAGAAATATCAACTGTAGATTGTTCATAGCGGCAAGAGAATTATTAGAAGATGACAGTGTATTTCACTCATTCTATTCTCATTCAGTTAAATCTTTTCTAGCATATTCAGCAAGATTATTGTTATACAAACACGGATATTTTTCTATTATCTGAACAAATTTGGCAGCCGTTCCCGCCATTTTTTACAATAAAAAACACGTGCGTTCACTCCATGTACGCCCCGGCGTATGACAGCAAGTACGGCAGGCGTCATGAAGCTTGCGTGCAGCGACGTGAGCGCGACGTTGCCGCTCCGTCGACGGAGTTACATTGTTTTGTATGTAAGCTGCAAGCAAGCGTACACCAAGCGTATAATGACGAATACGCGTCTATGAAGCTACGCCTCCGTGGACAGTGTGCCTTACTCACCGCAGGAACACAACACTACATGTAGTGTTATTTGGCTGCGATCTTCTGTAAGGTGCGGGGTACTACCCCAGTCGGGCTGCTCCAAATTCCGAACGGACGAATCCAATGCGCCCTACCTCCACTTATGAAACGTCGACTCTAATGCTCGGTTAGGAAGGTTGTTTACTGTAGCCTTAATGATGAGGTTAACAACCAGACAAACAGTCCCAACAGATAAGCGTCTCTAACATCTATACGCTAATGTTTCCAGGCAAATTCAGCAAGATAAAGCTGTTGAAGAAGGACACTATATCGTCCCCGCTGGACTTCAGGCACACGCTGACGGTGCGGCCGTCGGACGACGAGTCCAGCGTGAAGCAGCTCGTGGCCGTCGCTAAGGACACGCCCCCGGGTTCTCCTGCCATCATGAGGGCCATTGCACGTTAGTACACTGTAACTTGTTTTCTACTAGTTGCTCCCCGCGACTTCGCTCGCGTTCCCGGGGTACCACAATTTTTCCGGGATAAAAAGTAGCCTATGTCCTTTCTCAGGCTCTGGATTATCTGTGTACCAAATTACATTTACGATTTAAATTGTACTTAGATTGGTATTTTTGGTTCATTAGTTTTTCCGTGAAAGCGTAACAGACAGACAGAGTTACTTTCGCATTTATAGTATTATAGTATGGATATAAGAATCGTGGTGTCTCACTTGAGAACGCACTGACTCACGGTCATGAGGTTGCAAGTTCAAACCCCTGGCTCGTACCTCTGAGTTTAAAAACGCACGGATTCGCACCACTGGCTTTTGGGTGAAGGAAAACATTATAAGGAAGCCTGCATGTCCGAGATGTCACTATTATAGGCATGTAAAGTTCGCCAATCCGCACTAGACCCGCATGGTCGATTATGGCCTTGACCCCTCGTTGTTAACGGAATGAATTTCATAAAATAACCTGTGTCTCTATCGTTTAGCAACGAGTATTAAACACTTTAAGACTATACCAATAATAATATTGGTTATGACGTTCCAGTGCCAGCGGACGGCGTGAAGGGCAAGACGTGGGGTCCTTCCACGGTGCACCAGCGCTCGCGGACCCAGCTGCTCGCCGGTGGCCCCTCGCTTGGCCCCCCGTTGGCCCCGCGCCCCCGAGCGCCCCGCTTCAGCCTCTCCGCGCCCGACCTGCCCCCCGCCATGCGGCCCCCAGGTAACCCCGACCCCCCTGACCCCCCCGACCCCGCCACGGAACCCCGCCGCCACCGCTTCCTCTGCCCCATGTTCTCCAGCGAACCCCCCCGCTACTACGACACGGTGTTCGAGCGCCGGCGACCCTCCCCCGCTCGGAGGGAGCGAGACGGGGAGAGGGAGAGGGAGAGGGACACGAAGCGCGGGTTCCTCCGCAGCATCAGGTCGAACAGCCGCGCCGGTCTGCTAGCGGTGGCTGGGACGCTCACATCCGAAACGACTGAGTTGTTGCACGATGACTAGTTTGGGTGAAGGTTTTGGTGGTTTTGATGAGTCACTATTTTATTCTAACCTATTTTTATATGAATTAGGTAAAGTTAGTAAAGTTTACGCATACAAAAATTGATTCTTTCAACGTATAATACATGTTACAATTTGGGTGAAGTAACAGATGTATGGGCTTTTTTAATTCAAATACAAACAATAAAAGAGAGAAAGCTAAAAAAGTTATATAGCTTTCTCACTCTATCAGATGTCCCTTTGCAAGAAAAATATGATCTATAGTTTAATTCATCGTGAATGAAATTATTCTTAAATGATCATAGTAAATACCTTCAATAGAACAAAATGTGACTCATCAAAACCAAAACAGATTTTTTCAATGTTCAAAATACCCAATCGTCAACAGGTTACCCTCCTCCTGTGGACGACGTACAAAAGTGTTGCCATATCGATACATATCACATTCTACTAACAAAACATTCCCTCTGCATTTTAATTTTGAACTTGAAAAAAAAGCAAAATTTTAACCCAAACTGCGTTTAATACGAATTTCGACTTTAAATTAAGATTTAATATATCCATCAGAATATTTTGTATAAAATGTGTTCTCACGTTTAAAGGACTATACGAAATCGAAGCTAATTTGTCTAAATCTTATGTTTATCTGTAAATACGCTACTTATGACTTAAATGTTCCATAGATATGATAGTTAAGACTAGTGTAATAAGAATTTAAAAAGACTTATTCTAAGTTAAGCATAACGATAAACCAGTGTCTATCCGATTTTCTAACTGAGAACTAGTGTCATTTTCACTTTTTAACTTGAGTAAAAGGATAGTAAAGTGATGCAGGAAAAGTTGCTCGTCCGAGAAAGAAGCTCTTTTAATATTAAACGAATACATGCGTAGTATTTAAATAAACCATAATTTTTTCATAAGCATTACCTGTGAGTGTTGCCCAATACATGAACCATATAAAAATGTAGGATCTAGGTCATATTTTTGACGTGACAACGTGTCTTATAAATTGGTTTGCCGGGTGACACTTCAAGAAACTGCGTTACGCTCCGCTCACGTTACGTCACGTTATGTTTTAAATTGTTACTATTATTTCATCCTTCTTCCTACTATACGAATGAATATTCACATTAAAATTATTTTACCACTCAAAGTCGTTGTCACGTAAAACTTTCGCCCGTATACCGACTTTACAGGCAACCAATTTTTTGTCCAGTAAGAGAAATAAGGTCTTCCCATCACCCTTCAACGTTCATAGGTAATGTAGGAACATTATATAAGCATTTACATCAATTTCTAAACAGAATACGATGGACAAGTAATTAATTTAGTTTTAATTAGTAAAATGTTAGATATTATAATAAAAAAAGACTTCCTTATAATGTAAATTCTGCATTCGACTGACGAAAAAATGTTTTAGGTTCTTGCCAAATTGTATTATTGACAATAGACAAGTCACAGTGATTTTTTTAAACGTGCAAGAAAAAAATTACAAAAATAACAAAAATAAATTGCAGTTTTTTAGCAATGTGATTTGTTTATTGTTAAACTGATGGAATAAAGAATGTGTGTAAATTATATTTGTGATTTACGGTTGAATTACTGTCTAATGTCGGCCATTTTGTTTTCTTATTGCTGCGTTTAAAGGAACGTCCCAGGACAACTTGCTATATCCTTGTGAGTATGAACATTATTAATATTAATTGAGAACACGTTTTTGAACATGAGCGTCATATGCAGTTTTTTAGAAGCTATTTAAAAATGAACTTTTAAATTCATTCCATAAAGCATAAATAAATCAGATCTCAAAATGCATTTAGGATTTTCAAAAATAAAATATCGCAGTATGGCTCTTCAAGAAGGGAGTGAAGAGATTTTTACAGGCTCGGCAACGCGTGAGTAACGCCCCTAGTGTTGCAAGCGTCCATAGGCTGCGGTAACCGCTTCCCATCAGGCGGACTGTATGCCTGTTTGCCACCTTTGTGGTATAAAAAAAAAATCGCGACTGCTTTTTTTTTAATGTACATCTTGGCTACAGTAATTGAGAAGTTGCCAGTAAATTAAATGTTGCCATCTTCAAAACGTGTTCGAAATAATTCCACTGTCACAAACGCCCCCTTTTATATTGCATTTGTTTTATACCTATATAGTGTGGCAGAGAACATTTTCTAGTTAAGATAGGTGTTATAGTTTTTGTAGATTATTAAATGGAATTGATTTTTTTTGTATAAAAAATGTGTAATGTCGTGTGATACTCAGGTATATTGTGCGCGTTAAAGTAAGACGTAGATATGTTAGTGTTATTTTTGTAACGTAATTATTATTTTCTAGTGACCGTTTTTTGACATGATTTATTTCCACGTATTTCGTATTTTTTTTTGTAAATTGTAAGCATTTGTTTGCTTTCCGCCAGGATGTTGTTTTTAAAGTTACGCTATGCATGCTTAGCAGTTCATAGTATATGCTATATACCGTACATTTTAAGTGATATTATATATGTATTTGTTGTACTTACCTATTTGTTAGTTTGTATAATCTTTGCTTTGTTTTTTTTTCCTTCACCATGTCATTATGGCACGCTTTCAAATGTTTACAATGACAGATCAATCTAATAACAAATCTTGTTTGGAGGTCTATGCGATTACTTTTATACCACTTTTGTCATATGAATCATTCTCATATAGTACACAATCAAATATATATTTTTACTGTAATATTTTGTCATAAATAGGTAAGTTGTTAATTTTTATCTGATTAATGATTTCTAATGATGATAAATACCAAAATCACACAGACCTTCAATACAAGTGGTAGTAAAACAAGTTTTGTATAGTACAAAAATACGACAAACCCGCTGTAACTTGGCAATAACATGTTCCTGCAGTGGTGGTGGATTAGTATTACGATAATTACATAACTAGAGGCTCACATGGAAAAATGTTATTTAGAAAAATATTAGTTTACAAGAGCGCACACATCATACAAAATCTCGGCTCGCTCTCAATTCGTTTTGTTCAAAAAAACAAGTAATAGAAGTACCTCCGGTGATCTGGCACTCTCATAGATTATGTAGATCCTTTTTTTTATATATATATCAAATAAACCTTTTCCATAAAATCGATGCTGGTGTATTTTTTTAACATGGGAATACTAATCAATTAGCTACTAACATATACCCTTTTGTGACAAAAAAATAATAAAAGAGCCATAGAGTGACATTCAAAGAGTAGACATAAAAATTATGGTGAAGGTGGAATTAAAAAGAAAATCGCTTCAGCTTATTCACTCTGGCTATTAATTCGGGTAACGGTGTAAAAGTTTAAATAATCGATATTTTATTAACAATATGGAAAAAATTTAAAACGTTAAAGTGCCTCTCAAGTTATTATTTGCACCATGTAAGTATTATAGTTTTTATTAATCACTTTTTGTTTGCTTTTTTTATTGAATTTAGAATGAACTGTTTGGCATGCGTAGATTTGAACAAATGCATGTAAATGTAGGATTTTATACTTAAAGTGTAGCAGAAAAATGTTCTATTTTGTAAATATGTAATGTCAACTTAATTATCTCAAAACAGCTTATTTATATACCATGTGTCTTAAACAGTGTACATAATACATGTTTTATTTTTAGTTTATAATCTAGTTTTTATGACTGGTAGTTTCCATGATAATTATGAATCCAAATGTAAGATGACAGATTTTTAACAGAATTTAGCATTTCAAAACTTATAGATATCTAAATCAGTAATTCCCGCCAGTTCCTTTCTGAGGACTTCATTAACTTTTGATCCTTAAAAAGCCCTTTCTTTCTCTACAAAGAGCTTAACTGGATTTTATGTATGTATGTATTGGTATCCATTGCTATTGTCCATTATTTAACTTGTATATTCTAAATAGTCAATCATAGTTTATATATAACTTTTATAGCGCAATTTTTTTACTTAACTAAATCTGCAGTAAATATTAGCTACTAGCTTACCACCATTATTCCCGGGATAAGAGAAAATATAACCTATGTCCTTCTTAAAGCTATTGTCAATCTTTGTACCAAATTTCATCCTATCAGTTTACGGATTTAACAGACAGACGAGTAAATTTATAATATTACTAGCGGACCCGGCAGACTTCGTTCTGCCCACCTTCCGGGTCCAAATTGATGTATTATACATAAAAACCTTCCCCATGAAATACTCCTTAACTTGGTGAAAACCGAATGGAAATCTGTTTAGTAGTTTTTGTGTTCATCGCGTTCAGACAGACAAAACGGTTATGATTTATATATACCTATAGCTGACCCGGCAGACGTTGTTTTGCCATGTATATTATTTGTAGGAAACATTTTTTTAGTTCAGTAAAAATATAAATAAATAAAAATAATAATCGAAAGCGTTATAAATAATAAAATAATGCTTTATGTAGGTTAATAAGTTAATGTTTATTAATGTAGAGAATATATTTTTAATTACAATTCTTGCTAGTTATCTTAATATCAAAAATAATTATCTATTCATATTGTAACTATCAGTTTATTAAAAAAAAAGAAATTATTAAAAATAAAAATCGCGATGGTAAAATAGGGGTTGATTGTAAAGGGTTGAAAATTCAGGGTTTACTTATGCTGTATCATAAAAAAAAATAAAAAAAAACAAAAATTGAAAAAAAAAAAATTTGGGGTGGCTTACCCTTAACATTTAAGGGGATGAAAAATAGATGTTGTCCGATTCTCAGACCTACCGAATATGGATACAAAATTTCATGAGAATCGGTCAAGCCGTTTCGGAGGAGTTTTACCACAAACTTCGCGACGCTAGAATTTTATATATAAGATTAGGGATTTTAAAGTTATCTTAATTGATCGTATCATGGAAACTACAAGTCCCTACATATGCACGCTCACATAAACACTAATTACCCTATGTTTTCTATTCACATAGGTTGTTTTCTTCCTTACACAGACTTCAGTCCGGATGAGTGGGGTCCGGAGTTCCCCCTGAGCTCCTCCTCGAGGTTCAGCGTACCGATGCCCACCCTGTATAGTACTGAAGGTAATATTATACTTACTAGTTACTGCCTGTGGTTTTAGTTCGGTTTCCAAGTTATATTAGTGGGATAAGAGAAAATATATATTTGAGCAGATTTATATTTTGTTCAGTGGTTGTTGTCCATCCATACATCCTCACAAAATTTCATCCAAATCCCTTCAGTAGTTTTTGCGTGTAAGAATAACATACATCCATACTCACAAAGTTTCGCATTTACATGTATTAAGAATTTCTCTGAATATGACTAGTATAATAATAAAATAAATTAGTATAAATATAAAATAAATTAAATTTTTATTTAAATCTAGTGGCTCCCCGCGGCTTCGCTCGCGTTCCCGGGGGATCTTCAATTGTCCCGGGATAAAAAGGTGCCTATGTCCTTTCTCAGGCTCTGGATTATCTGTGTACCGAATTTCATTTAAATCGGTTCAGTAGTTTTAGCGTGAAAGAGTAACAGACAGAGTTACTTTCGCATTTATAATATTAGTATGGATTCATCAAATATTTCCCATTTAAAAACTACCCTACATGAATATGCATTGTTATTTGAACCGTAACCATCCTATAAATAAGCACTGTTTGTTTTTAGGTTACAAATACAAAAAGCCTAGTATAATAGAACTGGTTTTGTACAACATGGCCGCGTTGTTAGGTGGCGTCGCAGCCGGATACGACGTGCGCATGTCTAACGTCAGTCCGCTGCATCCGACGCTGCAGCCTCATAGGTAAGAATTAATAAATATCCTGGAACATTTTTCACACACGGCCAATCTGATTCCAAACTAAGCAGAGCTTGTAATATGGTTACCAGATAGCTGATATACTACTTTTAAATACATACTTATATAGATATTTACATCCAGACACAGAACAGACATATTCATGCATACAAATGTTTGTCCTGGGTGCGATTTGAACCCACGAACCGCGGCTCAAGACCTGAGTCAAGGTCACTAACCACAGAGCCAACCGGGCTGTCAAATGTGAATTAATTAATACCACGTGAATTCCCAGGAATCTTCAATTTTCCCCGGATAAAAAGTACCCTACATGTTAACCCACTAGATGCCTTCACGTGGTTGCACGTAGTACCCGTTGCCGTGGGAATGCAGTGATAAAAAATAGCCTATGTTACTCTCTGATAATGTAGCTTTCTAATTGTGGAAGAATTTTTGAAATTGTCACAGTAGATTTTGAATTTATTCATTTGTAACATACACACACAAAAATACATTTTTTTCCTTTTAGGTTAGTTTTCCATTTTTTTTTGACATTCGTATTTTTTGCGTGAGAGTAACAAACATTCAAACATAGGTACTCACAGTATTAGTACTAGCTTGTTCATTCAGAATTTGTTTTCCTTGATATAATGCATGGCTTTATATAGCAGTTCCATAAGCATAATAAGCCTACTGATTTGCCAATTATGGCGGTGGTGACCACTTCATCTTCATCAGCTCATATACGTCTCCACGCTCGGAGCTCGAGCCTCCCCTAACATCAAGGGGATTTTAGGCCGTAGTCCACCACGCGGGCCTAGTGCGGATTAGCGGACTTCACATGCCTTTAATAGTGACATCTCGGGCATGCAGGTTTCCTCACGATGTTTTCCTTCACTAAACCACTTACTATCAGCTATATCTATTACTCTTAATGACATGATAAAATATACATTTCAGGACGGAAGTGGAGCCCGAGCCCAGCCTAAGTTCAGTATACGAAGGCTTCGGATTCGCTCACAACACTTACCACGGTCCCACGAGACACCTGCGTGCACCTCTCAACGCCATCACTGGATCTCCTGTTAGTAGCCTATTGATTTAGCTTGATTTTATCATTTTTAATTTATTTATGAGACAGTTTGACAAGTCACTTTTGGAAAAAATATAATTAAAGTGTCGTGTCAAACAAGTTTTTTTTATCTCAATAACATGATAACTTGAACTCTAGTAACATTTCTTATGTTTATTTTGCCGGATCTTTAATTTTTCCGGGATTAAAAGTAGCCTATGTGTTAATCCAGGTTATGAACTATCTGTGTTCCAAATCCGTTCAGTAGTTTTTACGTGAAAGAGTTACAAATATCCATCCATTTATACTCACAAACTTTAGCTTTTATAATATTAGTAGAAAGTATGGAATTCAAAATTTTACCTAAATTAACCTTAACATTGTCTAAAATATGCCTAAGTATTACCATAGTCTCATCAAAGATTCACTATGAATTTTAAATAATAACGATTCCTTTCATTTATAGGTGTCCAGCCTCCAAGCAGAAGAGCAGAAGCCCATCCGGTTCACGGACTCGCCGACGCAGTACGGGCTCGCGTCCTCCTCCTCCGCGCCGCCGCACTCCGCCACCTCCGGCCTCGGCACCTCGCCCTCCCCGCGCCGCACCTCCTCCTCCACCTCCGACCATCTCGCCGACCTCTACCACAACTACCGGGAAAACTTCCAACCCTCCCCTTCCCAGGACAGAGATTACTACTACAGACCCGAACCCTACGCCTACGACCGAACAGCCGATTACGTCGTCAAACACCCCTACTATGGCTACGACGAGTGCTCCTACGATTATCGCGAGCCGGATTACAGGCCCTCCCAGTATATGACCCACAGGAGGACCCCCTCCAACTCCTCGGCGACCAACTCCCATCCCGAAGAGTTTTCCCCGTCGAGAACGTACAGAACTGAGAAGTTTAACAAGGAGAGGCGGGAGGAATACCGCCCGAAGACGGAGTACCCGAGGAAGTCGAACGATTACTCCCTCCCGCGAGACTTCTACCGGCAGGACTCCCAAGAAAAAGTAGACGTGGAGAGACCCGCGAATCTAGGCTTAGAATTGGCGTCGACGAAACTAAGATCTAGTTTGAAGAAGTACAACAAGAAGTCTAGTGCGTCTGGGGGCAGTTCCGGGGGGGGCACGCCGACTAATCCGACCCCGCCGGAGAGTTTGACCAGCGAGACTGATAGTTCGTATGTCTCAGCCAGGGACGCCTCCAGCGGCTCCCAGTCCAGGGTCCGCTTCAGCCCGGAGACCATGGAGACCCCCAACCCCGAGCGGAGACCCTCGCGTCAGACGTAGCGAAGGCTGAAGAAGTTCGACGACTACCTTGTTTGATTATACGAGCGGACTGTACATAGCTTGCGGGTAGTGCGTGGAACGCTTGGCTTTGTTCGTCAGTTGAGTGTCGATGTATCGTTTTGTAACATTCCCCAATTAGGTTGTCGATGTCGTGCATATAATTGTAATGTATTTATTGAATTGCGTTTGGCGTTGCGTGTCGAGATCCCGATAATAAATTGTCCATAACGTGGAATTTGTAGGTCGGAACTGATATGTTTTGGAGTTGCATATATTTCTACGCAAACATATCGGTTTCGACTTGTGAATTTATTCTGATGTCATGCAACAGACACGCGACATGCTGAATATGTAAAAAGACGCGAATTGTGTTCATTATTTAATATTATGCGTAGTCCCGATGTACATTTTGTATGATATTCGTGTGAGATATTAAAACTCGATATATTAAAGTATCTGTAGCGATACATAGCTATAACAGACAATACAGTGCCTATGATGTGTGGCTATCACACTACTCTTGTGTAAAAGAACAAAAAAGGTCATTTTCATTATGTAGTATTAAAAATATGTATCAGATTTAAGTTCTGTGAGGCATTTTCAAAACATGTGGTAGTAATTTCTTGCATGCCTCGTTTAACGTGACATATACTTTATAAATGTAATATTGTATGATTATTTATTGATAAAACAAAGAGGAACATGTAGGCACATAGCAAAGATAAATAACACTTGTACAAATTGTAAATAAAACAGAACATTGTAGACGCTTGTTCACAAGACATCCGACTCGGCATTTATATTTGTTGGTTTGCGAATTCATTTTTGTTAAATTATAAATAGTACAAATGTATTTTTAAGACGTTTACTTTTTGAAACGAAAAATTATTTTAACTATACCCACGTGTATATTTTGAAACTAACGATTTAATAATGTTAATGTAATGTATTATGTATAAAAGCTGGTGTGAAAAATGTATGCATTTGTACAAAGGAGATGTTTCATATTTTTTACTTGAAAATATCAGTAAGTATAGATTGTAGAGTGTAGTGTGCAGCTTTTGTATCCCACGATGAGATAATATGTAAAATTAGTTAAAAATTACTTACTAGTCGGAGTATTGCAACTAAAAATCATAAGTATTGCATATCCAGATGAAAAATATGATATTCTACTCGATATTATGGCTTCTTTACATTAAACGAACACTGGATCGCCTAGAGCTTGAACCAATGTGTGAATCGATTCTTTTTATATTAAAACATGGGCCTATATAATTCGGGAACGCTTGAAATTTATCATTATATATATAAAATTAGCTTAAAAAATTAAATTTAAGATGTATATCGGAAAATCGAATATTAATTATTGTAATGAATTAGCTTTGATATTATAGTAGCCCGAATCCAGTGCCTAAAGTATGCAAGGACGGTTCATTGAGATTATGCCATGGAAATGTGAGGAAAAATGTGTACAGGCTTTGTGTAGGCGGTATTGAGGTGGTGACCGCTTACCATCAGGTCTATCTGCTTGTCAAGTGACATGAAGGTGAAGGTAAATGAGTATAAGGGTGGCATTTTCTAATAATTACCCACCCTATAATGTTACATTGCACAGCCTGTATGAAGTAATTTATGTATTGTACCATTGGCGGCCAGTACGGGAAGCTTAGATAAAGGCACTTCTAAATGTTGTCATACTCTATTTATGATTTTGTTTACATTTTTTTTTATTTCGTGCAATATGTGAAATTATTTTGCGTCCATTTTTCTTTTCCTATTTTTTATTTTAATGTTATTTGAGAGATATCGTCGTGAATTTGTAAAAGGAAACAGTATTCTGTATACAGTATTGTTTATTCGAAAAATGTGTACGGTTGGTTATTTATATTTTATTTATAATTTATTTTTGTATTCACTATGGATTTTGTGCAAACGTTGTCCAGTGTTTTATAAATATAATTTTGTGACTTGTATATTAGTACAAACTTAAACCCAACTAAATTATTTAGGAATCTCTCGATTGATGTGTCAGTGATAGTCACAAATAATTTTAAAACATTTCACATCCATAAATAAATAATAAGGTTCACGGCGCAACTACTTAAAAAAAATATCTAGTCCTGATTTTGTTTAATTTAATTTAATCTGACTAGTATTCGAGTATTATCGAGTGTTTGACGAACGACATGTGAAGTAACGACGATTGTTAATGTAAAATTAATACAATTTGGGCATTCCACTGTTCCATACATTCCAGATAATTATGTTCAGAGGTGATATTGTGCTCAGTAAAGCGTTGTGTAGTCGAATTTGAAGGTTTTGTGTGCCAATAACATGAGGTGGAAGGATGCCTTACGTCTGTACGTTGAAATCGACAAATAAAAAAATTAGAATAAGCTTTTAATGATGTCTTTTTATTCCATTACCCTTGTATACCTATATGCACCAGTTATTAAGTGTATCTCAGAAAGGATTTTTTCATATGAAACTACTTCATAATGATCTTAAATCGATAATAATACATAACTGAAGCGACTGAACTGATTTGGATGGAAATCGGTAACAAAGAAATTTTTCATAGGTCAAGTACATAATCATTCTGGCTATAGTTACAAATAAGTTACTAAATACCTTTATTGGATGATGGGAAAGTTTCATTAACTGTCCAACAGCATAACAGTGTTGCAAGAAATATCTTGGTCTCGATTTTATTGTGGTATCCGTAAATTAAAATGGCAACACTAAACGTGGCAACGAACTTTCCCATGACTCATTACAGTTGAGCCAACTCTCATGAGATTTGACCTGACTGCCCCTCGATTCTCACTAATATTGGAACAATAGCTTTCAGTTAATTAACGATCACAGGAAACCCTGTGCATCAGACATTTGTGTCAACAGCAATTAAATGTTCATTACACTCTTTATCGCACTAACTTCCACACGTATCAGTTGAAGGAAAACAACAAGTTTCAATAAAAAAAAACGATTTATTCAATACTGCATAACTTAAATACTCAGTGCCATGTAAAAATATAATAAAATTGAAACAGTAAACTGTGCTCTTAAACGCTAATGTATTTACAAAATATAAAATAGGTGGACAAGAGGCTGCGACGAATTGAACGCGTCATTCCTACAACAAATTATAGTTAGGTAGGTAGAACAGCTCTCAATATTTGAGCTAAGCTCAGTACATGTTATTTTTTTGCCTTAACGCATTATTGTAACGCTTACATTAAGGATATTTTTAGTGCTCTTACGTCATTTTAATCTTAAGAGAACGAGACATTGTATATCTTAAAACTTCATTTCTACTGGTTTCTTCATTGCGACACACTTCATCAACTGGTTACGTGTAGGTAATTCTTAAAAAAATATTAGGTTTAGAGTTTAGACATTCCAAACTATGTTCTATATTCACCACAAATACACAGGTTACAAAATACTCCATGAAAATGCTGTCAAAAAGATAGTATATCAAATTCACCCTGTGATCTTAGAGTACTTTCAAAAAATTTTGGTTCTCAACCAATGCGCTTACATCTATGTACTGGGAATCACCAGAAATATCACAATCAAATGTCTCTACGTCCATCTAATCTCTATTTTTTTTTTTTCTTATTTCTATATTTTGAGTCTAAATGACTAGTGGAATAGTTTACTAAATGCAACATTTCCTACAAATTTCGATAAACCAACGTGTCCTTCAGAAATCAGTCGAATGTACTCCTTTAAAAGGTTCTAATTTTCTCAAATGTACATAGAAATTATTGGAAGATGGGTCCGAAATACAAAGTAGTGAGCAATTACTATGTTTACGTAACATACACCTAAGTATCTATCAACTTTACGAAGATAAACGAGAATACCTAGGCCAAATAGCTCATTAGCAAAGTAGATACGGCTAAAATCGACAATAGGTACTTTTGGCTTTTGTTCATTACGTTTTATGACGGTAGAACGACATAGCTTAACTACCTGTTTTGTGAGTATCTTATAAATATATAGATAAGATATAATAATTATATTTAAGAATATTCATAATAAAGCAATACTTAGATAGGATATAAAAAAAGGCATAACAAAGCATAGCAAAAACAGTAATTACATTTTCATTTCGTGTAACAATCCCAAGCAGATTTCAATTACCTATGTATAAATTGATCAACAGTCTATAGACGATGGTCATCACTTACCATGAGGTGGACTGTGTCTGCTTGCGAGAATTCCCATAGGAAATCATGCACAAGACTGCCAAATCATGCCATTTCGCGACAACCTAAAATGGGTCTCCTGCTCATAGCTGTTCGTAAGGGCGATCAAGTTTAAGTAATATTTCAAAGTTTTTAATAATCTAGTATTTTATTAATAATACCTACGTTGGTTGCTACAAATTCATTTATTAAAAATTAGTTTCCCGATCACATATTTGACATCGCAAAACTTCGCATCCGTGGCCTCGAACGGCGTATAAGCGTATCTCATGTTTAGCACGAGTAATTAGGAAGTAATAATGTTTTATAATAATTACATTAATGTTTAACGAGGCAGTCAAAAATCTTAATGTAGATTTTACTGCACGTAATCTTTACGTCTGGAAGATCTTACGGGAATTTTGGCATAACCTTAGGTCCTAGATGATAAGACTATGGAAGAATTTGTGGAAATATTGTTAAGTAAAGAGATACCAAAAATCAAAGATTATCCTAGTCCATGCAAAGCAACAAACAAGATAACTGACATGCCACAAGTACCTACTACACAAAGACACCCGACAAAGGACAAACCAATAACTTCTCATCCAAATCAGGGTACGCAACCTTGAAATATTCTACCTACAAATTATTTATCAATCAATATTGTTTCTACCAAAACCAGCCAGCCAATTTCATCTCGACGACAGCCACAAAACAACGCACGCATTGAGATGGCATCGGGCCAAACGAATGATACTCCGTTTAATGATTTTTCGCCGATGACCGGAAAACAAAATACAACACCATATGTCCATTTAACATATTTGAACCAGTGAGGTTTTCCTCCTTTCACATTATAACTAATTATTTCATGCGAACACTAGAGTAACCGTATGTCTATGTTTGAAAATATCCCTTTCTAAATAACATTTTAGTAACATAGGTTCCTCAATTGTATTAATTTTTATTCGGTGTAAGATTAGTAAAAAGACTGCGTCATCTATTCACGTTTTGCGAAATCTACCATGTTATTGTAACAGCTAACATTCAAAATTCCATTTTCTTTGCCGTAGCCGTAGATACAAAAGAGCGTGCACCTAAACAAATATTAAAATTACATTTCGATATACCTATCGCACCGTGGCTCGTTCACGCCAACATTTTCAGCTTTTGAATATCAATGAGGGAGTTTATCTTTACTACGTCTAAACTCGTTTTAATGTTTTTCGCGTCTTAAATCTGCTCATCTCGTAACATTGGATCACAAGTCACAGAATAACGTTAATAAATTCGTATAACTTTCGTAGCTCGCGACGTAACAGCCTTGACCTTTAAGGATTGTTCCGATTCATTTTGATAATGCCGTCTGTTTTTTTCCAGGACATTTACGAGACATCTTTATATTCCTACCAGAGATTGGATAATGTTATGTAATACAGACAGAGTGTCGTCAATATAAATTTGACTATATATATCCTATTTGCCTTCGTTTAAAACTGGAAAGTTCGTACACGAATTAGCCCTACACATTTAGTGTAGGTACCTACTGTAAATCAGAACGTTTCAACAACTAGGTATTTCTGTCCCACGCGTGATTCATTTGATGTTGCTTGTTATACTTTTTCTATCGTCGTTAATTTCGGATTGAAGCCGGCATCCCGTATAACATGTTGATCAGGAAATTCTCTAACTATCGATTCCTATACCAACTTACAATTATCGGTTCGTTTATTAAGCTGATTATCGCTAATTGGATTGTTAGAATGCGCATGCGTTATTAAAATCGAGAATTTTCGGGGTAAATACTTTAGCGAAAAATCTTATTTGACCTCCAGAGCACGTGTGGGCTGAAACGTGACGAAATTTTGTGGCTTTAGTCTTTACCGAGAGAAATGAAACTCAATCACAGGGAAACCGTGCTACGCTATAGCATGTCGGAATGTTGGCTATGGGAGGCTACAGAACGATTGTGATTTTATTATGTACGTGTAATAATATATAATCATTAGCTGACAACTGTAGATCGTTTTGGAATGTAATCCAGATCGTTTGCTGGATAAAATTTTGTTAGTCTCAAAAAATATTTGACCGTTCTATGGACCCCATTTCTTTGCGAGCAATTGAAACATTTAGTGCTGAGTTATTGCAACCCTCAACCGAATTATATGAATTTATTGCGGCTTCAATGTGAGACGACGGTCAGAGGTCAATAATCTACTCTTGAACGGTCACACAAACGAAAAATATGAAAAGCGGTATATCATCAAAGTATAACCTTACGGGCGCCATCTTCTTAAACTACCGAAATACTTTACATCTATCGAGCCGGTTCACAGATTAGTGGTTTGACTGTGGCAAAAAAAAGAAACCTGTCTGAGAGCAGACGAGTCGTTAACATCACCTGTTTCGTTCATAAAACCTAGAAAAACTCGATAAATGTTGAACATTTCAAAGGCAAACCTTGGGAAACAAAAGTTTAGTATTGGAAGGTTTTATAAAAATATACTATTGTGACTTATGTGAGGTCATAAACTCGTTTGGGGTTAGATTAGAGACGAAATTAATGGAAAATGGACGCCGCGCACTAAATTATGTTAGCTCTGTAATTACATTTGCAATTTGGAAACGTTTTATTGAGATTTCAGATAAGATATTTGTATGTTTTAAACATTTTCCTACGGTTACGTATATAAAATTTGTGAGTACATTGCTGACTAGAGATTTCAGATCTAAAAAATCATTTACAGTTACATATTCAACGTCGAAAGGCATCATTTATCGATCACTATAAAACACTGAATGTAAATTCGTGCACCGTGTAGCATGAGAATTAAGAACGTTCATAATTTACATTTCAATCTCACTAAAGCTGTTTAGAATCAATATTTCATGAAGAATATCTTTTAGTGACATCATTTTCCATCCGACATTATAAGAAGCTAGACTAGCAACCAGACAGGATGAGAAAGGTCGACGAATTCAAAGTACATACATAAATATTTATAGACATTGCCCTTGAAAAGGACAAGCGCGTCTCGCTGAGCGTTTTGTCCGGGGAATGTCATTTGCAGTTACTCATTTCGTAGTATCTAAGATAATATTACTTGTTGTGGATTCTTTGTTATTATAAACATGTTTTTGACATACAATTCAAGTCATATGGATGAATGAAGCGTTAAAAAGCATTAAATGTTACAATTTAACCGCTGTAGGATTTACCCGGCTTTAATTTATCAGTGCAATGGACAGTTATTACAAAACCCATACATACAAGCGCGTTTTACATATATACGTTAGTTGCTACACGCCTGTACTTCTATATAATTTTTTGTTACGTTTTATCGCCATATGAAACGGCACGAAACATAAAACTATGGATTACTTCACCCCACTAAAATCTGATAACACAAATTTATGTTCGACAATCTCATATTATTATTCGGTCGTACATAATAATCGAATAAACGGCATAGGTATATACAATACACGACTAGATTTGTTAAGACAACCATGCGTTATTATTATAAATAATAACATTAATTTTGTTACTTACCATCTAGACGTCACGGGCTCAATACTTACTTTCTACTTTCACTGTTTTTAAAACTGTTGTTTGTTATAATTGTTCATGTTCTAGCGGAGGGTTCGGCTCGGTGGTTTACGCTATTTGTGGCAGCCTCATGTTCTAATGAGCTCGTATTATGCGTTTCGGCCCAACGAGGTAGCAGGTTCTATTATCTTATCGGCTCCCTATGGTCCACGGACGTCAGCGAGATAATGCCTCTCCTACTCATTAACGTACGACATATCAGCTACACCTACAACGCTGGCACGAAGCCTTAAAAACGCATCAGATTAAAGCTTTCCGTATGGTGACCCTTACTAAACGATTTAACAAAATGCGAGACTTTGTTTATTAGTAG
Source organism: Thyatira batis (assembly GCA_905147785.2). Classification (NCBI taxonomy): domain Eukaryota; kingdom Metazoa; phylum Arthropoda; class Insecta; order Lepidoptera; family Drepanidae; genus Thyatira; species Thyatira batis. Next base: position 1,023,671 of record LR990499.1, read on the forward strand.
GCCTGACTTGCCAGAAATAATAAATGTATAAGTAACTAATGACGGGATAAAAACAATAACTAGAGCTATAAACCTGAGGTAGCATAAACAAATAAAAAAAATGTATTTTCGCTCTGACTACACAACATGCAATAATGAAGCGGTAAAACACAGCTGACCTGCCGCCAACACGATACACACAAATATAATTATGTACATGTTAAAAAAAAAAACTACTGCCACAAATAATATATTATGGATTATTATGTATACTTATGTAAGTAAATAAGGACACGACAGGGTGGGGGATTAAGTTGTATATAGAAAAAAAATATATACAATAAACTCTATTTAAACATGAAATTTATTAAAGATTAAAAACATACAATGGTTTGTTTTACACAAAATAAAATACCTGGAGGGTTAAGGCGGGCGCCGAGGCAGGCGGGCCTCCGCCGCGGTCAGATATACATAATGCGACAGGTCCATACATAGTTTAATAATATAATACCATATCATATGATAAAAGTGGGTACACATATACGATACTGTCAAGCCAACTAAACTCACAGGTAGTCATGTCGCGCTCTCGCGAATATAAAACTATTTAAATCTTACAAAAATACTTATGCGACTAATCTGAAATGCACATAGAGGATCTCGCTTCTCCGCTACAAAAATATTTTGAGATTGGAATGAAAAATTCTTTCTTAAGCTTTCGGCCCGGGAACGATCACATAGGAGACGGCGTTTATAACGTCCGTTCACATATTAAATATTTCTCTTCTGAGTCTTAAAGCTAACCGATAGAACCTGTCCATTGAGCGTGTACCCGTTGAGCGCTTGGATTGCCATAGCGGCCTCATCGTACTCCCTCATGTTGACAAATGCAAAACCTTTATTTTTCTTCGTTTCAGGATCTTTAATAACTTTAATAGAATCAATGGCACCGTAGGGGCCGAAGAGTTGCCATAGGGCCAGTTCCTCGGTGTCCTCACCGATGTTGTATACATACACAGTGGTTTGGTGCGGAGCGGGCGGCGCGCCGAGCAGCGGCACGGGGCTGGCGGGCGCGCCCAGCAGCGGCAGCGGCGAGTGGTTGGTGGCCGCCATGGGGTTGAAGCGCTGCTGGCCCTTGTTGATGAAGGGCAGCGCCTTGCCCGGCGAGGGCAGCAGCGGCGGCGGCGAGGCCTGCGGGAAGCCGGGCGCGAACGCGGCGGGCCGGGCGCCGAACGCCGCGCTCAGGTTGGTCCCGTTGAAGGCGGCCGGCGGGGTCCCGTTGAACACGCCCGCCGCGCCGTTGTACGCCAGCGGCGCGGCGCCCACCCCGACCCGCGGGGAAGGCCGAGGCGCGTTCTTGTTGGCGTTCGGCTTATTCGCAAACTTCACCACGATGGCGCCAGCGCCGGGTATCGGCGTTTGCCCGTTCATGAGCTTGATGGCCTCCTCCGCCTGCGGCCGGTTGTCGAAGCACACGAAACCTATGCCTTGCGACACGCGACTGTTCGTTATACTACCGAATTGACTGAATAAACTATTTAGACGTTCTAACGTCATGTCTGGAGGTAGATTGCTTATGTATAGGTTGGATTCGGTGTCGGGCTTGTGGCTGACCTTGTTCTCGGGGTTGAGGAGCGCGAATGACACTTTGAGAGTCTTGCCTTGCATGAGGAGGCCGTTGAACGCGGCGCGCGCCTTCTCTGCATCCTCGTGTTTTTCGTATTCCACGAAACCGTAACCTCTGTTCGCGATGAGCTTGCAGCTTTCGATCTTGCCCATTGCAGAGAACAGCGCGTACATCATGTCCCGCGTCATCAACTCCGGTATATAATTGACCATGAGTTTGGTCGGTGACACATTGGTAGGATTGGCGTCGCCGCCGCCATTCTCCATTTCGATATTTATCATTGTTCTTTTACAGTAAAACTACACTACAGAAAACAAAATGCTAATAAAACTCACACTAGTGGCAGTGGATTATTTCATTTGTGAAATATAAAACGAACAAAGAACACAAAAAGTTCAAGTCACACGAAAACGCCAGCGACGCCGGGCCACAAGTTCATCATCACACGAACAAGTTTGTTTTTAGAATGTTACCAGGATTAATTAGCCTTTTGTTTGTCAGGCGAGTTGGTAAATTTACATTTCACATAAACTTATAGTAATTCCACCACTAAGTGGAAATGCTAAAATTGTTCCGCACGTGTTTCAATATTTGGTTAAAATGTCAAATAATTATTTTTTGGAAATATATGTTTGCGTGGCATAATATTCTAACATTGTCTATGATAAAAACTAGTGATGGGCAACTCGAGTAGCTAACTCGGGTTAGCTCGAGTTAGGCGTAATTTGAACCCACTCGAGTTGAATTCTCTCTGACTCGAGTTCGTAATGAATGAATGAATGAACACCAATGTTTGTTTTGAATGAATTTCATTCAGTGTGTGTTCAACAAGTTTCAAACATAGTCACACTGTTACATTATATGTAGATTTGAGGTTAATTTTAAAGTGTCGGTTAATTTAATTGTTGAAGGTGTTCTGTTTTTGAAAAATGTCGGGTCCTAAAAGAAATTCTTTAGTTTGAGACGTATTCGAATCGCTAGTGAGTGGACGTCTTGCGTGTAAACAGTGTTCAGATTCATTCATAAAAAAATATCATTTGTCTGGTCCGATTTTTTTTTAAACTATTAATGCGAAGGTGAGGGAATAAACTGAACTGACTGATACAAATTCAAAAAAGCATTCACTTGTCCATCCAGTTAACTCGAGTTCAACCCGAGTTATGTAGATTTTAACACGGGTTAAATCGAGTTTCGTTTATCCCGAGTTGGCCCATCACTAATAAAAACTGCTAGAACCAGTGCTGCCAACTCTGTATTGAAAATCAAGCTGAATTTCACCATGATAATAATATGCTGAATGCACGGACCCTTTAGGGTTAGGCTTTTATTCAAAATCTGTTATATAATTTGCAAATTAGGACGATATGATACCACTGTTTAGTATATTTTTTTATTCCTTTTAGATTTTTTAAAACTCTTTTGCCAGTGTCAAATTATAACCAAGATATTTTTTAGCTTTATTTACTGAAAAGCCATAATAAAACAACAGTACCTTCCAAAAATAAGGCAGATAATGCTATAACTACTACAGTCGTTGTTATGATCAGCTCGTGATGAAAATATTATATTGTTGTAAATACCTATAATATCCATGATAACAGCAACAGACATGAGTTTCAAAAGTAGTTGACTATATTTAGCTCAACCTAAGTTTGCCATGCTCAAGCTATTTTTTTTAGGAATAACATATTACTTAGCTACATTTCGTAGCATACTCTAAGGTGTTGATCACCATGTCTTAAGCAGATGAAAAATATATTTTAGTAAAAACATGCATCACTTAGTTTCCGTATATACATCGTTAGTATCTTTTATGTAATTTGATTAAACGTGGATCCCTAACGTAGACAGAGAAACTAATAGACTAAGGTACCCTGTAACCACGACTGAAACACAGATAGTGTAAGCGTGTGTTGCCACAGTGCCCGACTTTCCCATTTTGGAAGGGAGTTCCTTATCCCGCGTTGCGAAAGGGAAACATTAAATTAAAATTTAATCCCAAACATGTGTCCTACTTCAGTTACCACAAGCTAATTATTACTAAAATTAAGCCTACTGATTAAGTTAATACTACATTATATTTGTTAATAATAAAAAAATATTATTATAAGGGCATTTCAAATTACAATTCTTGCTAGTTATCTAAATATAAAAAATAATTATTCATATTGTAACTATCAGTTTATTAAATACGATTTATTTAATGTTACATTAACTATCAATAAATATTTATTGAATGTAAAAAAATATTTATTAAAGTTGTCTTCAAAGAAATTAAAATATTAATCTATACTAATATTATAAAGAGGAAAGATTTGTTTGTTTGTTTGTTTGTAATGAATAGGCTCCGAAACTACTGGACCGATTTCAAAAATTCTTTCACCTTTGGAAAGCTACATTATCCCCGAGTAACATAGGCTATATTTTATCCCTGTATTCCCACGGGAACGGGAACTACGCGGGTAAAACCGCGGGGAGGCAGCTAGTAGTTAATAAATCCTTCCATCAGTGTATTGGTAAAAAACAGTAACTTAATATATGTATGATAAGATATGTATTTTCAAAATATCTTTTTTTTTTATTGAACTAAATAATATTTAATTATTTTAATTATAACTGATCGATTGATCGTTGGTCGGTTATCGACCGGTGAAGGCGGAAGATCAAATTGAATTGAGAAAATTATTAAAAATAAAAATCACGATGGTAAAATAGGGGTTGATTGTAAAGGGTTGAAAATTCAGGGTTATATGTATTTACTAATGTTGTATCATAAAGAAATAAAAAAAAAAAATTATTTATAAAATTAAAAAAAAAATTTTGGGGTGGATTACCCTTAACATTTAAGGGGATGAAAAATAGCTGTTGTCCGATTCTCAGGCCTACCAAATATGGATACAAAATTTCATGAGAATCGGTCAAGCCGTTTCGGAGGAGTTTTACCACAAACACCGCGACGCTAGAATTTTATATATTAGAAGATAAAAATACCGGGGCTGTTGCTAGAAAACACTGTGATAATTGGATTCCATGTTAATTCGCTTTCTTTTAATACACATTCTCAAGAGAATATTTTACAATAAAAATGGGAGATTTTTACCGGACGCTGGCAACACTTCCACAATAATGTTTTTATAGGTTATTTTGATTCAAACTCGATATTACGCTTTAATTTTCATAATTTAACGCAATATTTTGCTAATTTATACTATAAAATAAGTTATCAACCCTGAAAACACATATTTGTGGTCAATAAACTACAAAAACTGTCGTACTTACGCGTGAAAAGAGACACCGGCAATTTTCTGCTCACTATCGCTTCCACATGAAATTACACGACAACGCAACATTGTATAACCTTTGGCGTTATAATAGTATACATTTCTCAGTCTTTTCACTATATTAGAATCGTTTTAACACACTAAAACATATAAAATTCGCAGATCCAACACAATGTAAACACGAACTGTCAGGTTTGTTTCGCAATTAAAGTTGCTAACCTTGAAAAAACTGGCTTCCCACGATGAGACAGAAAATGTACTAGTTGCATCTTTGTCTTACGCATTCGTATTAAAATGTTCGCTCCCTTTCTTGTGTGAGTGAGAAAGAATCGTCACTTAGTCTATTAGTTTCTCTGTCTACGATCCCTAATGACAAGTTTAAAATAACTTCATTCAATCAATTGTTCAGTTCAGTTTTCAGTCAGTAGATTAACTCATTCACTCATTCGTTGACCGATATTATTGTTGTTGTCGAAGTGTACCCATTTTATTTAATAATTTGTTTGAATAAATTTATGTGACATTGATTAAGTGGCTTTAATACAATGTTTTTAACAAATTTATTATTTAAAAAAGCCAAGAGCAAGTATGTATCTGTTCTCTTTTTAATATTTATTTCGTTAGGTTATGTATTAAATTGTGATTTTCTTTTAGATATATTATGGTGCTGATGGAAAGTGTTGTATCTGGTCACAAAGTATCAAGGACGCGGGAACGTTTGGCTGATAAATTGGAGTTTGTTTGGTATGATCCATACCGTAAGTGTTACATTAATAACCTCAATTTTTCTTTTTTTATATTCAAAAAGCACTGTAGAATAAAAATGATAAACAGATAATATTCAGAACTAACGTACATATAATTTATGTGGCAAGTATTTTTCCGTGCCAAAAATCCAAAATTATCATGTCCATAGGAGATTAATAGTATTTTAGCTTATTTAACCTCCTCTAATTAAATTAGATAACAGCCGTGGTGGCTCAGTTAGGAACGCACCAACTCACGATCATGAGGGTGCTGGTTCAAATCCCTGGCCCGTACCGTCAGTATCATCAGTTTAAAAAAAACATACGTACGGATTCACAACACTGGCTTTCGGTGAAGGGAAACATTGTGAGGTAACCTGCATGCCCGAGATGTCGCAATTAAAGGCATGTGAAGTCCGACAACCCGCATTACGAGGGTGAACCATGGCCTAAACCTCGATGTTAGGGTTGGTTTGAGCTCCTCAGTGGAGTCATATATGAGCCGATGATGATTGAATTTAATTTGATATTACAGTATGGTGACAACTTCTTTACTTTATATCAGAAAGCCAGGGACTAACTTGACTTGATACTACTTGAATAAGCATTTTTATCAGATGGAACTGGGAAACTGGTCCTTAATTTAAAGTTAGGAATTTTCCACAACTTTGTGAATTAAGCCCTAATAGAAACATGATAATACATTGATTTTTAATGTGAATTTATTCTTTTTATTTCAGTTCAACAGGAGAGCTTATACAAGGAAAAGAAAAAAGTGAAAAGTTTGAAGTAAGACTTTAGTTTTATTTATTTAATATTGTTGTAAATGTAGAATAGGTCTGAAATAATACAAATAATTTATCTTTTAAAATGTTATAATTTAATTATTGTACTTTAAACAATAAACAAATCTTTGGATACATTTTGTTTCACTATAGTAATTAGCAAAAATTTTGAAATTTGGTTTCTTTACGTACAGTTTTTATATGCTACCAAATTTCATTGTATATAAAGAGAATGATTCTAAAATATATCCAATATTAATGAGTTTAGAATATATGCTTTACGTTTCACCTTATACATAAACCCTCGAGAAAACTGTATGCAATTTATATAATTTTCCATAATAATAATGAAGTGCCTTTATATATTTTTTTTTTCATTCAAAATGTGCTTTATTAAAATTACTAGTGCTAGTGAAAAATTATATTTAAACAGATTATTATTATTGTAGGATTCTTAGAATTTGGTTAGAATTTATTGGCAATTGATTTTCCAGCATGTCTAGTAAATAGGCCAAATCTTTAATAACACTTATATCTCGTACTACTTATCACAATCGGAAAAAAGCTAGTAATATTATGATTTCGATCCATTAACTAACAGAATAATAATAGATATACTATTAGTTATGTTCTTACTACATTTTTTGGTAGAGCTTTGTTTTAGTGGTATAGTTTTATTCTAAAATAAGGCTTCAACCATTCCTAGAGGTAACAATAAAATTTTATAATTTGAATAGTGTTCGATTAAAATGATAATTAGTTACATTAATAATAATATTTTATAATATTCAATAAAGTGCAATGCCTATCTTAATGTCCGCCAACATTCCAATTTCAATAAATGTAAATATTTCTTTGAAATACAATAAACATTATGGAACACTTACGATTTATTCTCACTAATAATTTTATCATTCTAACACTAAATACACTTACACTAAACGATTATACCATTAGGACTTATCCTAAATTTCAGTAAAGGCGTTATAGACTAAGATACTCTAATACTGTGGCCGCACAAGGCCTTGCAACATTTAAATAAATAAAATATTATTTGAATTAAATTGACTAGAATGTAACATGTAAAGTACTTAGGCACCTAAAATAATTAATTAAGAGTGATCCGTAAATGTCACATTTTTTTTAAAGTGACAACTCTTAGTCAACCCCAATAAATACTATATAAATTTAATTAGTAATTAATGTTATATAAATTGGGAATAATTCCAATAAATTTCAAATACAATCAAACTATCTAATAAAGAATTTTTAAAATTATACCTTATTTTTAATATATTTATTGACACCAAAAAGAGTTGTACCTATAGTTGATTTAAAATCATACAACGTCAATATAAACAGTTATACATTTTGAAAATGTAAGATTACTCTTTGGTTTACGATTTATACTCTGTAGTAAGACAAGAGTTAGAAATAATAGGATGCTTGGTCCACTTACAACGAGATGCGTATGATATAAGTATAGGTTTCAAATGGAATGATATAATTATCATAAATTTGAATTATATTATGTATCGAAAAAGGCTCTAATACGCCAAGTCCATAGTTTCAACAAAAGAAAAACATTTGCATTTAATATAGATTGTATCTTTGTATTGTATATACATAACTATTGTAAGAAATGTTGCAAGAATTAAAATTGATCCCTTACCCACCCGTTACAATTTTGCTATTCAAATTTAAAACTTACATTGGTATACATAAGTACCTAAATACAGCGTCATGGAAATACATTCAGCGACGATGAAATATAGAGAAAATTACACGTAGAAAATAAGTAAAACGACAATATTTTTTTGATAGTGTAACATCTTTTACAATTGAATAATTCTTAAATATAAATACATGTAGTAGAATCCCGTTAAATCTTCAACTTTCTACAATGTTACTTAAACATTTACCCGTAGTGTAATAATCAAATTTTAATAACCATTTTTTAATTACGTATTCTCTAAATATTAACGATTAAATTTTAATTCCGAAGGCCGAAAAATCACTTTAAATTTTCCTCGATAATTTTCTCGTTCCAATATTTCGATACAATATCGATTTCGATTTTTTTCCACTTATTATTATTAAAACTCAGCTGCCTGTCTGTCGGCATAACTATATCACTGAAGTTTTAAAAGATTTAAAAGGAAATTTTAACTAAAATAAAATGCAGCTACCCCATACTTATAGACGTATGGTTAAATCAATAGATTTGATAATATCTCCTCTTTAAATACTTAAATAGGTATTATTTAGTAATTATTTTAAGGGTGACACTGAATTAAGGTCATATTTGCACCATACTCTGATGCTCTGATGACAATTAATTTATAATATAATTTATATCATCATAATATTAATTACAGAATATTCTTATAGTACTTAGATATTATAATTATTTTCTTTAAACACGTATAATATTATTTAACAATATTTTCGGAAGAATTCCCATCAGATCTAATTATTAAAACACTGGTAACATTTCATTGAATAAAACGTAATACTATTAAAACTAGACTAATTTAGCATTTTAAAATTAAAACTATTTGATTGACATCTATGTATTTTTGTCATTTTTATACAAATCACCAAAACATGTGTCTCGATAATATTCTGATAATCAGATTTTTAATCTGGATAATTTTGCAACTCTACTTCAAATGTCAAAAATACATTACCATAGAGCTGCGTAAGAAGAATGCAACGATTTATCATTCAATAAAACTTTTTTTTAATGACCTACCCATATAGGGTTGCCATTATTTAAACTAACCTCCTTACATCTCGCGAAAGAAATTTCAGCCAAATTCAATGAATTTTCTTACGCAACTCCCCGTCGATTTTATAGGTCTATATTATAAGTATATACTAATATAAATATCTGGAGATCACTTAACCACTCACTTCTCAAGTCATTTGCTCAAACAGAGGAGCTATGTCGGGATACTTTCATGCAAAGAATTCCATTTTACTCCCCATGTCGAACTCGGATTCCTCCATCTTGTACATCTCGATCAGCTGGGAACGGAAATAAAAATTGTAACTGACTGATTCGGACGTACATACTAATTTAAATGAAATGCAATATATTTATTAATTCAAATAGGCCTTCACAGGCACTTATGAAACGTCGACTCTAATGTTCGGTTCGGAAAGTTGCTTTTGCTGTGAAGAGCCGGTAATAAACTCAGCAATTACTTTGTGGTTAGTGACCCTGACCTTCAAGCCGCCGGTCAGAAGTTTGAATCCCACCCAGGACAAACATTTGTAATGCATGAATATGTCTGTTTGTTCTGTGTCTGGATGTAATAAGTACCTAGGCGAGGGGAAACTATTTCCACTACCTTCATGGTTCTAACCCATAAGGGTCTGAATTGTAAGTTTTTGGGCTTCAGCCAAGAACAGGCATGAGATTGAATTTAAATTTATAAAGTTTCAGTATATATATATTTTTTTGTAATAAGTATTAATATGACTTTTAAAATAATACATACTGAAGGCTAGAAGGTATGTTAAAATCAATATTAGCTTACATTATCGACATCCTTGGAGAGTTCTTCCATCTGCTTGTCATGAGTCACCTTCAGCTTTTCCTTCTCGCGGTTCTGTTTGATTGTCTGAGTCTGATAACATCAGGAACATTAGTATCATGTATATTAAGTTGATACCCACCAATAGATTTCAGTTATTGAGCTGCTGCTTAGAATCCTCTATGATCAGGTGAAGATCTTCATATATACTTCTATTCTATATATAAAGCTGAAGAGTTACGAGTTACGCGCAAATTTCAGAAACTACTGGTCTGATTTGAAAAAATATTTCAGAATTAGATAGCCCATTTGTCGAGGTAGGTTGTGGGGTAAATAACATCACGCTACGACAAATAAGAGGGGAGTATCAATAAAAAATGTTGCAAAATGGGACATGTGATACTAACGAAGTTGCGTGGGTCAACTAGTGCACTATAGAAAACTTTTACCTTGCGTTCATCCATAAACTTCTTAGTGTTGTTCTGCTTCTTCTCTCGCAGTCTTCTGTCCTTCTCTTGCTTTGTCTTGAGGGTCTTATCGTTGGCCACCTCCTTGCTCGTCTCCAAGCTGATCTTCGTCTGACGGGCGTTCATCTCCTTCAATTCCCTGTGAGTAAGGATATTTTTTTAGTAACTCTTGAATCTTAAAAATCAACGCTTTTAATATCAGGAGCTGGGCTATCTTTTGATAGTACTTTTTCCAATCGTTCTTCTTTATTGCTCTGTGCACTTAAAAAGTGGAATGAAAATTGGTTTACATACTTAGTTGTATATCATTGGTTATTATCCATCATCATCATCATTCATTATAAAATTCTTTAAATCTTTTGTTTATGTACCTTCCGTTAACTTAGTTCTAAGTATGAAATGTTTTAGAAGAGCGGGATCTCCTAACACAAGCAAATCTTTGCTTAAAAGGAGATCCCAAAACCCCATGTTACCTAAACAAAGTTACTGAAAAAATTTTACTTATATTTATATCCCCAAAGTAGATATAGCCAACATACGTTATTTATATTGAAACATAAAGTGCACAGTTTACGTGAGTCTTTCTTACTGAAACTCCACCGTGCCCACCCTTTCCTTATCAACTAAATAGACCCGAAAGATACCTATATATCCCTCACCTCTCATGCTTCCCCTCCAACTGCTTCATCTGCGCGAGCTGGGTCTGCTCCATCATCTTCCGCAGCAGGTCGCGTTGCTCGTGGAGTCTTGCTCGTGCTGAAGCCCACTCCTCGGTGCGCTGCCGCCCCGCCAGCTCGCTCCAGCGGGCGGACTGCTCGCTGACTAGCTGACGGAACCCGCTGTCTGTGCTTAGCTGTTCCTTACTGGTAAGGAAGGGGGGATGAGTTTTAATGTCATTTGAACTTTTGGGCTAGTGGATTTAATGATCGTTACTGAGTTTGTATGCAAATGCAGCTTAGTTAAGAAAAATTAGAACTTGCTGGGTTTTCCGGGCTGGCTGAAGGCTGACTTTCGAACCGGGTAGCTTTGATCTCCATATGTGACCTTTTAAATTACTAATCTGAATGGATTGCTTTGAAATTTTTTTAATGTCTTTTAATTTCACTTCTACATTTGATTGATAGTAGATGGTCAAACAGATGATCTAAATGCACGATTTATTTAAAATATGAGAGCATGAAAACTATTAGGTATATATAATATAACAAAATCAAAATAGTTAAAGGATCTAACGTGGTATGATAGTGAGAAACTACTTGTGGCGTCATCACTATAGGTACCTACTACAATCACATAAAACAGATAAATGATTTCACAAGACACGAAAGAATAACTCTATCTATCTAGTCAGCCCGTATTAAACCCATTATTCAAAAAGAGATAAATCTAAATATCCTCTACATCTAAATATCCTGGAAAAAACCTCAAACTTACTTCTTCCCCTTGATCATTTTCTCCAAGGCGCTGCACTGCTGTTTCTGCAGTGTCATCTTCTCTTTTGCGTGGCGCTTGCGCATCGCCTCCAACTCCTTCTGCTGCTTCCTGCCGGTCTTCAAGAAGCCCTTCTCCTGACGGAGTGACTCCACTGTTATGGGTTCGAACACTAGAGGAGGTTCTGTAGGAGAGAGATATCAAACTATAAATATCCTAAATAGAAAATTGACCACCAAAGAAACGTAATCGAATGCATGAAAGAAGGTTTGCTGGTCTTCGGGTGATCACTTAATTTGTTCAGAACTGTCGCAGCACTTTGGGTAATTAGCCAAAGTTTACAATGTTAAATCTAAAAAAATCTCTTATAGAGTAAGGCAGGTCCTCACAGCATCAGCACAAGCGTGGACTAAAACCGTTATGATAAAGGAATAGATCTGAATAATGAACAAACAAGCTCACAGGAACAGCAAATACATAATTTATAATACATTACTTCTCAAATAAACCATGATATTATTCTGACGTTTCAACATAATCACAACACACAAATAACTGAAAACTTTACCAAAAGAAACTCTAGCGGACACTGAAGACTCCTCCATCAGAAATATTATGTTTATTTAATATTATTAATAAAGTTTTTATAACACGGATTAACTTGTCGGTTAGCGGTTTAACGCAGGATTGTTGTATGCGCGCGCGCACCCGGCACGTTAGGACGTACACGTAGGCGAATGATTTCAGGAATGATTTGTGGGCGGCGCGAGTTACAAGCGGTCGGACTAACTCGTCTTATTTTTATGGTATCTATGTACATAATTTTATAAACCTAAGATAAAGATATGAAGCGAGAAAAACTGCAATTTTTTTAAAATTTATTGTACTTTTTTGACTAATTTGATTAATGCATTGTGGTGAATGATTTTCTAGGTAGAATCAAATAACAAACAGGTCAAGAATGTTATCAATCCTTACCTAGTAAGTCGAATCCTGGGTTGTGAGTCAATAGCAAACTTTCGAGATTCTAACTAAAGTGGTTTAGTGAGACTAGTATCTTTGTTTAACAAAAGGAAAGACATGTAACTTTAGAAGATGAAGTCTGTACTTTCATAAACACTCCTTTATCATTTTCTAACTTTAATACGCTAAAAGTTAACATCTCAAACCGTCATATTAATAAGAAGGATGGCTCCAAAAATACTCCTGCTGTCATACAGCGTGCGCCCGCGCATCTCAGTCGGTTTACGTATTTAGTGTAAATACTCTGTTGAAAATTATGATTCCGTCTATTTGCAGCCAAGTGTACTGGCTACGTAAACACTGGCTTAAAATGAACACCGAATATTTTGGAAGAGAGTTGTGTGATGTGAGATTGTTGCGTTATGGTTTTACTGAGTTCTGAAGGTTGTTGTCGATGTTTGTACCGATGGAAAATTTAATAAAATATATGACCAAAGCATATAAAGCGATAATGTATTAATAAATACTAGTGTGCGCACTTCGTTAGCGTCACTTGCCCGATTTGCAACAGTCTTGATTGATGCTCCGCTCCTATTCATCACAGCGTGATGATTTATACATAAAAACCTTCCTTAAGAATCACTCTATCTATTAAAAAAAACCGCATCAAAATCCGTTGCGTAGTTAGATCTAAGCATACATAGGGACAGACAGACGGCGGATAGCGACATTGTTTTATACTATGTAGTGATAATTAAACCACCATAAAAATATTAAACACAGAAATATTATCATTACTAAAGATTTGATTGGCTCACCTTCAATTTTTCGGGAATAAAGGGTAGCCTATATCTTTCCCAAGCTCTAGTCTTAACTGTTCCAAAATCTGTTCAGTGGTTTAGTTGTGAAAGCGTATTAGACAGACAGCGTTACTTTCGCATTTATTATAAACTAGTGGCTTCCCGCGGTTTCACCCGCGTACCTGGGAGATCTTTCATTTTCCCGGAAAAAAAGTAGCCTACATCCTTTCTCAGGCAGGCATGCAGTGCCACCTGATGGGAAGCGGTTACCGTAGCCTATGGACGCTTGCAACACTAGGGGCGTCACTAACGCGTTGCCGACTCTAAAAGAGCCTTTGTACCAAATTTCATTTAAATCGCTTCAGTAGTTTTAACGTGAAACCGAGACAGACAGACAGAGTTACTTTCGCATTTATAATATTAGTACCTATAGATAGAGATTGGATTTTCGACCTCACTAAATAATTAAATAAATAAATATCCTGGGACATTTTTCACTCACGGCCAATCTGATTCCAAATTAAGCATCAAAGTGAGCTTGTGTTATGGTAACCAGATAGCTGATATACTACATATACTACTTTTAAATACATCCTTATATAGATATTTACATCCAGAGACAGGACAAACAGACATATTCATGCACACAAATGTTTGTCCTGGGTGGGATTCGAACCCACGACCGGCGGCTTCAAAGTCAGGGTCACTAACCACAAAGCCAACCGGGCTGTTAAACTAATATACATATAACATACTAATAACTACCATCATCTAATAAATAAGATACTAGTACCTTCTTTTTTCTCCTCAATCTGCACCTTCTTCTCAGGCCCACTCTCCTCGATGCCCATCTGCTTCATGTTATCAGTCCTTTCTTTAGCAGCCCCCATGAAGGCACGGGGGTCCGACAGGGCTGCCATGAAATCTGCAACAATGTAAACAGTTAATTTAATTGTTATTATAATATTTTTTTAATTGGGATACAAAAAACCAAAGGTAAAGGTTTGACTAGTTATATTTGATAAGTAAATTTAATTGACTCAGTCATTAATGTATTTGTACACTATGTACTAGATATATTAGAAAAAAAGTAAGTCTTCAACTATTATGTAAAGCAAATAAAGTATAAGGATGACTGACTTTACTTAAAAAGAATACTATAATTTATGCAGAACTGTATATGGAGAAAAACATATATATATATAGTGTATGTTTCAGTTTAGTATTTACTATAGGCTACCTAAAGACTTGAACTAAATAATACAATTAACCTGTTATCTAGATATGTACGTCAAGACTACCTTACCTTACAAATTAAAACTATACTCAAAATTAACAACCTTCAGTTAATGCCATAAATGTCCTAATAAGTCAAAATCAAAAAATAATCTAATCAAATTATTTTTTCACTTATGGACAGTTACTCTTAATACTCGGTTCTTAGTCTCTTATAAAGATCAAAGCTGTTCCACCGATTCAAAACCTAACCTTCAACCAAGTAAAACCAGTCATACCTTCAAAACCATCAGGCACGTAGATCTTCAGCTCGATGTTACAGAACAGCATGGGCAGTGACATGGGGAAGTTGGCTTCAGTCCTCAGGGAGATGTGGCGGTATCCAGCCTGAAGGCCGTCGAGGGGTAGGATCCTCTGCCCGAGGAGTTTACCATTCTCATCGTATACTCCCAGCCTGAGCACCGCCAGGTCCGGCAGTACCACCTGAGGATTATCAGCTGGTTAAACCTCATAAAAACGTCCACGTCGGGTCGTTAGATGGTCCTAAATGTGGGTAACTGTTTTTAGGGAAATAAGAATTATTAAAAAAAAGAAGAAGAATATTTTAATTTAATTTAGAACTTAATTATTCCATTTGAAGTTCTGGGGTAACAGAGTAACAAACATTAAATTTTTTTTGGCATTTATGATATTAGTAGTATTTTACTGATAATCATTGGTGTAGCTAGGTAAGATACGAAATTGCTGACATTATTTATAAATAACAGGGAGTGTGTGAATCTCGTTAATCCATTCATGCGCGACACAAATTAGATGACGAGGCATTTGGCTACCTTAAGAGAGTCAGAGTTACGTTACGAATTTTCTTTAAGTTTCTCAATACTCACTTTACGGAACAGAAAAGGCTCTTCATTGTAGACCGGATTGAGACCGTTGGCGGGTACCATCCGTGTCCGGAACTCCTTCCGGATGGTGTCCGACGGTAGTCCGTACATGTCCACTTCGACGTATGTGCCGATCTTTTTGTCCGACAAGAACTGTCCGGCTATCACCTGTAATATAATTTATTGTTTTAGTGTCTACTTGTTTAAAATCTAATTTTTTTTTATCTTTCGACCTTTCTGTTATAGGTTTTTTGATTATTTATATGTCACTTGATATTTGCCTATATTCTCTTCCTGCCCTCAACCCAAAGACCTAAGCTGGGTCGGCACAACATGTGTTTTTCTTCCATTCTTCGCTGTCAGCCCTCATTTCAGTCATCACTATTTTTTTTAGGTACATATCAGCCTATATATACATTAGTATTATACTGTATATTGTCCATTTTGTTAATACTGGGATGGGGGAAGAGGGTGAAGTCCCCAAAAAGCCCAATAGGTGTCCTTAAACAATCATGATTATCTGGCAACACAAAGTCAAGTTACCTGTACAGAACACTGTGCGGCGATGACACCATCTACCGGCGCGTCGGCGAACGGGTCGAAGCTGCGGTCCGCGCGCCGCATGAAGTCTGGTTTTAGCAAGTACCCGCAATTACCATTATATTCAAACTTGCCCTGGTTCAGTTGCATGGGGAGGTCTGACGTTTGGAAGTTTAGAGACACCATTTGGCAGCCGGCGTTCCAGAACACCTGGATAGATTTACTTACATTAATAAGGTTACATGATGATAAAAGATAAATATGGAGCGAACAAAAATTACATATGGATGCTATAAAATTGCAAAAAGGAATTACAAGAAATCGTAAACCTTTACCTTAAAACTAAGAACTGGTTTTATAGTTGAACCGCGTCACATTTTCTTTGACGGCGTAAAAAACGGACAATTTTGCTACATTTTGTGATGAGAAGTATACATTAGCCACGTCTAGTTAGATTAGACTACAAGATGTATTTTCTTACCTGAGGCATGTAATTAGAGGAATCAGCTCGGGTGCCCTTGGGATATATCCTAGACATCTGTCTCTTGTTGTAGTTGACGAAGTCTATAGCCTGCTGCTTCAGGTAGTTCATGCCGGTGGTCTCCGCGAATGAGGACATGTTGTGGTATACGTTCTTCTCTGGAATATTGAAAGTTTTATTATAAATGAGTAGTCTTGAAGTGTGTTTGATGTCAGTTATCGGGCTCTGATAAACTTTGATAGATTGGACAATTAGAATCCAGAATCAGAATAGGATCTCTAGGATCAAATCTTAGCAACCTCTCTATCCCAGGATTATCAGCCCAAGTCAGTACTTACTCTCAGCCTCCTCGAAGCCCTGGAACTTGATGGGCTGCGCGTAGTTGACCATGGAGGAGAGCCAGGGGTGCACGTTGGTGGTGGAGCCGGTGTTAGCAATCCCTCTAGATCAGCTCAAGTCAGTACTTACTCTCAGCCTCCTCGAAGCCCTGGAACTTGATGGGCTGCGCGTAGTTGACCATGGAGGAGAGCCAGGGGTGCACGTTGGTGGTGGAGCCGGTGTTAGCAATCCCTCTAGATCAGCTCAAGTCAGTACTTACTCTCAGCCTCCTCGAAGCCCTGGAACTTGATGGGCTGCGCGTAGTTGACCATGGAGGAGAGCCAGGGGTGCACGTTGGTGGTGGAGCCGGTGTTAGCAATCCCTCTAGATCAGCTCAAGTCAGTACTTACTCTCGGCCTCCTCGAAGCCCTGGAACTTGATGGGCTGCGCGTAGTTGACCATGGAGGAGAGCCAGGGGTGCACGTTGGTGGTGGAGCCGGTGTTAGCAATCCCTCTAGATCAGCTCAAGTCAGTACTTACTCTCGGCCTCCTCGAAGCCCTGGAACTTGATGGGCTGCGCGTAGTTGACCATGGAGGAGAGCCAGGGGTGCACGTTGGTGGTGGAGCCGGTGTTAGCAATCCCTCTAGATCAGCTCAAGTCAGTACTTACTCTCGGCCTCCTCGAAGCCCTGGAACTTGATGGGCTGCGCGTAGTTGACCATGGAGGAGAGCCAGGGGTGCACGTTGGTGGTGGAGCCGGTGTTAGCAATCCCTCTAGATCAGCTCAAGTCAGTACTTACTCTCGGCCTCCTCGAAGCCCTGGAACTTGATGGGCTGCGCGTAGTTGACCATGGAGGAGAGCCAGGGGTGCACGTTGGTGGTGGAGCCGGTGTTAGCAAACCCTCTAGATCAGCTCAAGTCAGTACTTACTCTCGGCCTCCTCGAAGCCCTGGAACTTGATGGGCTGCGCGTAGTTGACCATGGAGGAGAGCCAGGGGTGCACGTTGGTGGTGGAGCCGGTGTTAGCAATCCCTCTAGATCAGCTCAAGTCAGTACTTACTCTCGGCCTCCTCGAAGCCCTGGAACTTGATGGGCTGCGCGTAGTTGACCATGGAGGAGAGCCAGGGGTGCACGTTGGTGGTGGAGCCGGTGTTAGCAATCCCTCTAGATCAGCTCAAGTCAGTACTTACTCTCGGCCTCCTCGAAGCCCTGGAACTTGATGGGCTGCGCGTAGTTGACCATGGAGGAGAGCCAGGGGTGCACGTTGGTGGTGGAGCCGGTGTTAGCAATCCCTCTAGATCAGCTCAAGTCAGTACTTACTCTCGGCCTCCTCGAAGCCCTGGAACTTGATGGGCTGCGCGTAGTTGACCTTGGAGGAGAGCCAGGGGTGCACGTTGGTGGTGGAGCCGGTGTTAGCAATCCCTCTAGATCAGCTCAAGTCAGTACTTACTCTCGGCCTCCTCGAAGCCCTGGAACTTGATGGGCTGCGCGTAGTTGACCATGGAGGAGAGCCAGGGGTGCACGTTGGTGGTGGAGCCGGTGTAGGCCACGGGGGGCGGGGCGTCGTCCCCGGCCGTGGCCGCTTCGGCTACTATCTCTTCCGGCTGGGGGTAGGTTGCATTTTATTTCCACTTTTTTTGTCTCTAACACGAATATTGGTAGTGTGATGAGTAATTGTCGACTTTCTTCGAGAAGACAGCTTGTAGAGTTAGTCACAAGTGCTTTTACAAGCACAACATATAGTGATATAGTGTCATATAGTGTCATTGGCCTTTACAGGCCAATTTGAATAAGAAAATAATTTTGTACTTATGACCACGCTTTTATTGTAAAGATCAGAGAAGGGCAATTAACATTTTTGATTAGATCGAGATACGGAATAAACCTTAGAATCAAACCCCACCTTTTTATCCAAGATGGCAACAGCAGACGCGTCTTCCTTCTCCTCATCCTCAATGACGAACTGTCCCTGACGGAACAGCTCCAACTCCTGCTTCTCCACTTCAGGCTTCAGCCGCTTGTTCTTGATCATGATCTTGCGTTTGAGAGACGATGGGGGAGGTAACGGCTGGCCTGGTTCCAACTGCATAGAAAATTATTACTTAAAAGAAGTTTTTTAGTTCTGGAACAGAGTACTACCACTAAAAGTTTTGATAAAGGAACATCCTACGAATTCTTTCAAACTAAAGCTTTGACAATTATAATATTAGTTATCTTACCGGATGTTCTGCCAAAGGTTCCTTCAGGAGTAGATCCCCAAGGATCTCATCACAGTACTTGGCCAGTTTGTACTGCTGGGCCTTACAGCAGTGGTTCTCAAACGAGAGTATCACTGGGTAGTCTGAAGTCACGAAGGCTGTGTCTCTTAGGGCATATATGACATCTTTAAAAAGGATGTCTGTGCACATAGCCATGCCGTGGGTGATGATCGGCTCTTCATCTTCACCTTTGCCGTCCCAGCAATCGAGCTCTACGCATCTGGAATGGTGGAGCACATTTGTTTTCAAATAATAGCCGATTTAATATGGCTGAAGATTTGATGTTACTTCTTTCTTATGTTTTTCTTTAAGTATTTGATTTTTTTGGATCTAAATGAAATGGCGCAATGTCATGATCACCTTTTACAGATATTTTTTATATCTATTTGATCTCTTATTTTAGTGGCTTAACCACTTACATAACAAAGTCAAAACTGCAACAACTATGCACTCTTATGTCGCCAGAACTATTTCTTCTAGAAATATTTTATTTAAAGAAACATATTCACCTGCAACCAGCCAGCAGCACCTGCCGGTACATCTCCACGGAACTCTTCCCTCCGAACTGCCTTCCCGATAAGTAAGTGTTATGTGAGGAGTTGATGTAGTAGTGAGCTAGGGGCTGGTCCATATCCATATAGAAGTCCAGCCGGTCCAGGAACACTGGGGCATTCTCGTCTGACATCAGGTAGCGGATCAGACCGTCTTTTGTAAGGCATTCTGAGGGTTACAAATGATTTGATATGTAATAATACTGGGAGAAGGCATAGTTTTTAAAAGAAGTAGGTATATGTATTGAATCAGCTATCTGGTGACGGTTTAAGCCTTGCTTAGTTTGACATCTGATTCCCCGTATGTGAACGGCTTTCATGGATATTTTCTAAAACCGTACTTATCCGGCTCGAAGGACCATATATGTAGATAGAGTTCAATAATAATGAATAATTTATGGGTTATTTTTTACCATTAAGTATTAATTGGCAAAACTGACAAATGTTTCCGTACCCTGATTGTACATGCATACTATTTGACTTAAAAATAAATATACATATAAATACACGAAAAATATAACCCTCCTTCTAGTGCGGTCGGGTAATAGACACTTACTAGCATTCTTAGCCTCCTCATTCTGCTCATAAGTGGTGATGATCTCAGCAGCTCTCTTCTCATCATACAAGGGGTACAGGATCTCGTTTAGTCTTGGGTCTCTCTGCTTCTCGTTCATGAAATTTACAAACTGGTCCAAGTTAATCCGATCTGATTTGCCTTGGGTACTGGAAGTAAGAGATAACTTATGAAGATCAAAGAAGTTGAAGTAACTTAGAAGAGGATAATTTTAATCAGAGAAACCGGTAAAAGGCATTTCAAGATTACGCGTCAAAACTTTTTTGATTCTTAAATGTAGGTATATATATTTACCCCAAGCAATAGATATGTATACCTACGTGAAGATTTCAATTTTAACAAAAAATTACTACCTTACTAATAAAAAAAAAATGTAGCTACATCAACAAAAAAGCACAAGACTTTTTGGAACTAAAAATACCTAATACCTACACTAGCCTTTTACATGACTAAAAACATTAAAATACAAAAAGCCTAATCAAGAAATCATAATATTCATTATTTAGATTTACAAAACCAACTTACATAGATCTAAACAGCTCCTCAATATCATTCCTCGGACATATCTTGTGGTAAAGCGCGTAGAACTTGTCGAATGTGAAAGCCTCGCGGTCCATGGCGTCGTTCTTCCCTGATGGTAGACCCAGCTCTGAGAGGCACTGGTAGACCAGCTTCTCAGTCTTGCCAGAGGCGAAGGTCCTTGCTACCACCTTCACGGGCACTTTGCCTCTGGGGTCCGTGAGGAAGCAGAGTCGCATCCAACTGGAAATATGTAGTGATTAGTGTGTGCTAGGGGTTAGATCTTGGGTGGGATATATTTTGCGTGTTACTTGTTAAAATGGATGGATACTTAACTAAATAAGTGCATAGATTAAGTTACAACGAGTTATAGAGTAAAGGATCTGATTAGTTAGGTACCTATACTTAATTACGTAGCCAAGTGTAATTTAAAGCAATTTTAATGCAAATTATTTGCGTTTAGTAAACATAATAAATGATTTGTGAGACATTGAATAGTCACAAATAGCAATAGGGTAGACATTAAATGAAAAAAATTACGTTGTGTATCAATAATAAATAAATAACTATAAAAGTAAATTGAACATTCGACCAACAGTAAATTGAACTGGAATCTTTAAACGACTGGAATGTGCTTCTAGCTATCGATCAAGGTAAAAAAAAATATTTCAATTTAAATATATTCTGTGGTAAGCATCCATAGATATCAGAAAAAGAGACTACAATATCTACATCTGTTTACACTTGACTGAATGTGAAACTTGTTGACCAAAATAGACGTATTTCTTTGAAGTGACCTAAAAATAGTCGACCTTTTTAACAAGGGGTGATCCAAATACGTCATTCGAGACAACCCAGCCGATATGTATTATTTACTGTCCACTTTATCTTGTCACAATAGTGCGTTGTTCACTTTGTCATCCCTTTCTATTTTAATATAATAGAATGGGATAGAAAGTCAAGTGAGTTTACGGTGTATCACATTTAGGAGTTCTTATTCGGTTTTGTGAAAAGACTATTATGTGTTATATGTATAACCGAAGATGTTAATCTAAGAACTAGTTTTTTTTCAGCATTCGTTATAATGGTACAGAAGTGAAAAGGTGTAACGAAAAATAACATAAGTGTACCTACATTTTCATTTATTAGCTATTCAAAGCTTTTGGGTATAAAAACACACACCAAACCGTAAAGGTGAGTCTGAGTTCTCCCGTAATTTTTGGTGTCCTTCTTCTTCCTGCCCTTATCCCGCCTAAGCAGGGTCGGCACAACATGTGTTTCTCTTCCATTCCTCTCTGTCAGCCGTCATTTCAGTCATCACCCCCCTCTTACACATATCGCCTTTCACACAATCCATCCATACTTTCTTCGGTCCTCCTCTACTGTACCTACTTACTAGTGTCCATCTTACTAAAACTAGGGTTAGTTTTAAGGGTATTTGGGGTAACGCAGTCTCAAACCAAACCTCGAATACGTTACTATCTAAATGTTAGTGTACACAAATTAGTACAAGCATTATAATACAACAAAATTATCAAGGATATATGACTAACACTAATATTAAACATTACAATCATGCATAAATAAGATAAAGGAAAGCAGATTAAAGCAAGCGTACGACTTCACAATTAGGTTCAAACTCACCAAATAAATAATAAAAATTAAAGCATATTTTAAAATAGAGATCTGTGTAACGAATGGCCCTATTTTTTTATCATTTAATAATTACTTTTTGGTAAAAATTATCTAAGTACAAAATCAAAGTAACTAGGTACAAATAATTATAATAATTTTAGGCACAATAAAAAAATGACAATCAATTTTTAGAGGCCATTTTGGACTTGCCGAAACAACCTACATAAACTACCTATCAGCCGTACGTCATCTTCAAGAGAATAGTTCAAATTGAGTTGTATAAACAATAACTATATTCAATTTTAAAGTTGAACATGTAACTTAGGGACTGTCTTCCAACTTTGTTAATTAAATGTGCTATTGCGAGCCATCCGCCAACACGACTGACGGCTCAATTACTCTTGCTTTCTTGACATACATTCTAACTTGAACGTTGCATAACTTATAAGTTTCATCGACATCAATTCAATATTGATTAGTTGGCTGACTTTCTAGTTACAAGTCGTGGGTTTGTATCAGGGCAATCTTTAATGTGCATAAACTTTCAACTCTTCCAAGATGAAAAGCAGCCTAAATCGGGTTTTCATTCTATAGTCTAATTCTATTATAATCTGTTCAGTGGATCAGTTCTTCTCAGCGAAAGCAACCTTCCGAACCGAGCATTAGAGTCGATGTTTTATAAGTGCCTGTGAAGGTCTATTTGAATGAATAAAATTATTTTTTTTCATTTCGTGGTTTAGCGAAAAGGCGTAACGGACAAACAAAGTTATATTTGTATTAACTAAGATATTTATTTAGTTTTAAATCTAATGAAAACTTACTATTCGTTCGTTCCGATGTCATTTAGACTCAACTAGAATGCACCGTAATTTTTTACCGTAGTTAAAGTTACATAGTTCAGCGTAAATTCCAAAATAAATTCAAAGTTGAATTACTGACTACGTTATACTGTGGTACTACTTAGGAACATGACCGTCTACAGGTTAGATTTAATTTGGTAAATGGATCGTACAGTAAAAACATAAGCTAATATTATAAGAAGCACTTAGAGACCCATGACCTCGGGAATATTGCTAAATTTCATTTTTGCGTGCGAGTTTTTGTAAATATATTGTGTTATTTTTTTCGTATTATTAGATTTATAGTAAAACTTCGTCTTTCCCGTTTTTACAATATTATTCATTGCTCCGCTGCTATTGGTTGTAGCGTGATGTTATATAGCCTATAGCCATACTCAATAAGAGCTATCCAAAACTAAAATAAGTTTTACGTGCGCGTTCAAACAATAAAACAAAATTGATGCTCCGCTCCTATTGGTCGTATCGTGATGTTATATAGCCTATTGCCCTCCTCGATAAATGAACTATCTAGCACTAAAATAATTTTCAATTCAAACCAATAATTTCTGAGATCAGCGCGTTCAAATCAACAAACTTTTTAGCTTTTTAATATTTAGGATTTATAGATAAAGGCTTAGTTACTCACGTGTATTCAATTTGCGACTAAAACACGTTTTAATTTTTGCCCTAAAACAATTTCAAAAGCCCATTTCTCTTCTAATTTTCCTAGATAAATTTAAACTTTAGCTTAAATCTCATTTCCAGTTATTTCAAATATTTATAAAAGCTTAAAGTTATCTATAATTAAATCGGGTTTAAAGACAAAAATGCAATTACCCTGAGATGATATTGTCAAAGGGATATTTTACCCTTTGTCCGTCTACGGTGCTACGACGTAGCAGTTTCGTAGCCGTAGCCCGTAGGCGGGCTAATTTTTCTAACTAAACAATCATGTAATCTGTAAACAATAGGCTCAAAAGGAAAAATCCTACAACTTTGATACTGTTTTTTTAAACTTTCTATTTTACTTTGTAATATGATTTTTGATGTTTTAATTTCAAATTATAATACTTAATTATTATTGAAAAAAAATATGTATTCACAAACGCTACTGTATTGTGATTATATCACATACTGACTTCATATATATTTTACCCAATTAATTGTATTATGCCAATACCTCCTGTTATATTCGATGACTATATTAGACTATATTATATTTTATCATCATCATAATATCATAAGTATGTTTAGGAAATTTAATAATTTATACATTAATTAGCTATATCGTAAGTGTACCAGTCGTGGCCACGGTACCAGTAATGGCCAAAAATTAAAACAAACATCTAGAATTCGGACATGAGCGAATGTTTTTACATTGAGATCACTGTAACATAGACTTTAGACATCGAACTATCTAAGTTTAACGTTTTATTGAATTCAGTCAGTTACATGTACAAATATGCGCGAATACAAAGTGTAAGGTGATTTGAAATTGACAACGACGGCTTTTCTTAAGGAAATCGATCTTTAATATTCTTTAGAACATATTCTAACTCTGTGCCAATTTTAATTATGATCCCTTCAGCCGTTTTAGCGTGAATGACTAACATACATCCATCCATTCATCATCATCAGCTCATATACGTCTCCACCGAAGAGCTCGAGCCTCCTCTAACATCGAGGGGGTGTAGGCCATAGTCCACCACGCGGGCCTAGGGCGGATTGTCAGACTTCACATGCCTTTAATTGTGACATCTCGGGCATGGAGGTTTCCTCACGATGTTTTCCTTCACCGAAAGCCAGTGGTGTGAATCCGTACATAAGTTTTAATAAACTCAAAGGTACGGGCCAGGGATTACCTGCACCCTCATGATCGTGAGTCGATGCGTTCCCAACTGAGCTACCACGGCTATTCATCCAATCATACTAACAAACCTTTGCATTTATAATATTAGTAGCATAATCAAGATGGGATTATATATAGTAGGTTAACAAAATAAATCGAATAGCCATCAATCATTAGCTCCTAAAATAATTCAAAAGGGCACTTTCTATTTATTATTCTTCAGATCAAAAGGAAATCTTTTAAGAAAAACGCTGGGTTTTACGGCCCTTTGTTTTGGGTCCGATTGATCACAACCGTGACGTCAGAATGTAAAAAAAACCTTTTGTCTCAATGAACAAAAGTCCAAAAGAAATCACGCAGATGCTTCAAAATAAACTGAAGGTAAAGACTGTCCTAGTTAGTATTTAAGATGAATATTTTGATGATAGAATATACCTACTAATATTATAAATAATTAGCTGCCGCCCCGCGGTTTCACCCGCGTAGTTCTCGTTCCATTTAGGAGTATGAAAAATATATAGTAGCCGATTCTCAGACCTACTGAATATGCATTTAAAATTTCATAAAAATCGGTCAAACCATTTCGGAGGAGTATGGTAACTAACATTGTGACACGAGAGTTTTATATATAACAGAAAAAAATATATTTTTTATTCAAATAGGCATTTACAAGCACTTATGAACGTTCACTTTAATGCTCGGTTCAGAAAGTTGGTTTAAGTGAGAAGAGCCGACAATAAACTCAGCAATTATGTATTAGACTACAATTTTGGAAATATCATTAGGCTACCTTTTATCCCGGGATGATAGCAGAGCGGAAGCTACATCACGCTACGTCCAATAGGTTCGGAATGACATTAAAAATGTTGTGTAAATGACGTAACTTTTTTGTATTTTAAATTTTTCCGGTGTGAAACGTACCTACCCTGTGTGTTATTTCAGAAGATATTTTATCACAAATGCCAAATTTCATCGTGATCCTTCCGCCTTTATACTGTCACACGTATTATTAATATCAGCTGGGTGTTATATAGAAACTGTAAAGAGTCAACCCTACTCTCTACAATGAACACACTTCTCACAAGTTACCTTCAAGTAAAACAAAACAAACTTGATTGGAGTTTATTGATTGATTTCCAATTAATTAACGACCACCCTCCTTGGAGGAGCAATTGCGCCGTGAGATTTATTTGTTTAACTTTCCCTTTCTTTCTATGAAACACTAGCTAGTTAATTACTTAGGGCGAGTGAGAGGGAAAGTAACTTTGTTATGTGGATTTGTTTTCAATCAATACTGTGTGTAAAAATTAAAGTAGGTATAGTATAAACATTTCTTATTTTATAAGAGGAAATATTAGCTTTTTTATTTGTACTTAGTTAGGCTTCAAAATGACTGGTTTTTATGAAAAATATATTTTAGTATTAGATAGCCCATTTATCGAGGAAAGCTTTAGGTTGTGTAAATAGCACCAATAGGAGCAAAGCATCATTGATAAATATTGCAAAAACTGGGAATATGTGACATAGAGTGTCAGCTGTATTTCACTATCCTTGTTCCTGTTCCCGTTCGAATTCGGGGATAAAATATTGCCTATATTACTCTCTGATAATGTAGCTTTCCATTGGTGAAAGAATTATTCTGATCTGTCTAACAATTTCGATGCTTATTCAATACAAGAAATCAAATCTTTCTTTATAATATTAGGGTAGAAATACATTACTACATTAAACTACATTTAAAAGCTAGCAAAATTACAATAAGCATTTAGAACAATATTGAATCAAATATCTCTGTGACTAGCTTACGTAACTCGCAAATTCAATTTACATAAAACAAACAGAAAACAACTCTACGTACTGTTTCATAAGGTTCGTTCTAATACAGACGTTGTTGATTTTGCTATTGTGAGTGATCTCCCTGAGGGACTCCTTCCATACCTTCAGCAGAAAGCAAATAAACATGCATTTGTACGTGTAAAATCACTTGTGAACCATTATTTAGATATTTTACTTGGAAAAGGTCATTGACACATTCATAATGAATAAACAGAGGTAATCAACATTTTTATAATCACTAACACTGCTATTAATAAACGTAGATTAAAGCAGGAGTATCTCCATTAGGGTATTACTCCAAGTATTAAGACTGAAGTAACTAATTTCATTATTAATAAACATAGAGTAAGGAATACGCTACTTCGACTCTACTCTAACTACTCCGAGTGTAAATGTGGGTTAAACCAGGAAAAGACAATTTTTATTAATAACAGTGTACAAGTTTAAAATCGATTTAATTACGAAATTGTTTTTCATAAATTTCCTTATTCAAAAAGTTCACAAGTCATTAACCGCAACGGAAAAACATTAAAGCGTTCACAAACATTTGATCAAATACAGACAACAAACAGCAAATGTTTGATCAAATGTAACCATGCACCGGAGGAAGCATGCTTGGTCCAATATTGGCCGACTTACTGTTTCTTCAGACAGGTCATTGGACAAACGTTGTTGGCTTTAACATTGTGCGTAATCCTCCTGAGTTCTTGCAACCACACCTAATGGATTACATGAATAACTGTAAATATGAGTCACAAAACAGCTATTTTCGATGTACTATTTTTTATATGTATTGTAGGCCACTATAACTATGTATCAAGTGTCTATAATATACACTTTTTTGACAATTAACGAGTGTATTAAGATTAAACCACCACAGTGACAATAAAACTTACAATTTGGGATTATTACTAGATTTTAATATTCCTTTCCTACTAAAGTGACACAACTAAACTTTAATTAAATAAATAAATTGAGGTCTATATAATAAAAAACATGTTTTTAACCACTGTCATACCCTAAGTACATATGAAATGGGTTTACTACAGTATGGGTTACTATAGAACGGTTTAGAGCCATTAGCAGATAGTTTTTGATTGACTAAATTTAAGTCATAAATTGGTAGAGAATTCGACTAGAGTATTTATTACATTGAGTCATTCTGGTTAATATTATTTACATTAGCACTATCTAATCGGTAAGATATATTTGATAAATTCGCGGCGGGTGAGTATTAAATTTCCTATATAGATAAAAGATAAGAAGTGATTTAAACCGTATCAGTCTGGACTTAAGGTATTTTTTGGTTAAATGACTCATAATCCTAATTGGATGCTGATAAGTAATAATGTGTTAACCCTCATAAACTTGATTTTGAGAAAATGACGTTTACAGATTACAATGTCTATGCGATTTACGACTTTTTGTTTGTTGTAAATCCATTTTTTATTTTGATGTTTTAGATGACTTGAAACGCTTTTGTAGAATGTTAAATACGCTATGCATTAAAAAATATATAAAAACTTTTGTTTGCGACTTATGTGGGTTGACACATTATTGCTTATCAGCATCAAATTGAGGTGTCAATAGTTCCTATGATTAATTGATTGATAAATGTAGATTTGTCGTAATAAAGATATGTTTTGCTGGATACAAGAATCTTCCAATCGGATTTGCATTGAGATTGATGGGCTTATGTTTACCAGTGGACGTTTTATGATTTGTTATGATGTTTGCAATTTACCAAAATGAAATTAAAATTTAAAATATTTAAAAAGCATCCTGTATTTCTTATTGCCTACACTACAGGATGTCTTAATAATTCCCCTATTTTATGATGTTTTATGATATTTATCTTTTTCTATGTAATAATATTATTAAAATAACAACATACTAGGGATAAATTCGTCACTTAAACACAAAAATAACAGACAAGAAAACTCATTTAAATACAATTTTGAAACCTAATTACCTAAGGGTTTATTTACCATCAAATTTTCACACAAATAATTTTCAGTTCCAATGGTAAAGTATTTGAATCCTCATCACTGACCTTAGCAGTAGCAGCATCTGGGCACACCACGTGTTGATAGTTGATATTGATGTAGTCTGTCCCGCTGCATATCGTAAGGGATTTGTCCTCCAGGGTGTCGCCATGTTTGTTCAGCAGATTGGAGCTTAGTTTAGAATCCTGCGGGTGGATTGTTAGATTGAGAAATTTTTATCTAGATTGCAAATTTTCTCTTAA
The DNA here is from genome assembly GCA_905147785.2 of Thyatira batis. Taxonomy (NCBI): domain Eukaryota; kingdom Metazoa; phylum Arthropoda; class Insecta; order Lepidoptera; family Drepanidae; genus Thyatira; species Thyatira batis. The sequence goes on from LR990499.1 coordinate 1,053,060, forward strand.
CGTTAAGTAGCTGTGGTATTATTTTATATAATGCCTTTAAGTCGGTTTTGCGGTTTCGGAGATATATCAGACAGACAAAAAATAAATTCCGTTAAAAGTATATAATTATGGTATAATCATATGCATTTAGTAAAAAGCTGTTATTTTGATATTACAAACAGGCACAAAGACTTTATTTATTTAAATTAGGTATTATACCAATCTAAATATGTAGTTCAATACGAACCGAGTTTAACTATTTTTAAGTACATATTTTATGACGACGTCTTATTAATTTTATATTTTAACTAATATTATAATTGCGAAAGTAACTCTGTCTGACTGTCTCGCTTTCACGCTAAAGCTACTGAACCGATTTATATGATATTTGGTACACATATAGCCTAAGGCCCGAGAAAGGACATAGGCTACTTTATATCCCGGTAAAATGGAAGATCTCCCGGGAATGCGGGTGGAACCGCGGCGAGCAAGTAATAAAATCACTTTATAAAATGAGCAAAATTTTAATTAATTTTTTTATAAAGGTATATAGAAACGTGACTATATAATGAAAGATTTCATCCGATAGAGAATAAGTATGTTAAATATCTACTAGTATACTATAATCTAGACCAGTTCCCGTAATACTCATGCAAACACATTTCAAGTCAAATATTTACGTTGCGGCCATGTTGGAAACTGTGACGTCATACCGGCCAGCGTTTGACGTAATATACGCCACGCCATCTGATAATATTTTATTCGGGAGTTACGACCTTATATAAATAGTTAAAGGGTTTAAAATCCATCATTCAAGACTTATTATTTAAGGCTATTATTATGTTTTTGATTTTAAATTAATTTTTAGTAAAAGGGTTTAAAATCCATCATTCAATACAGTTGTTGGTAGCGATGTGCCGAGTACGGTTTGACTCGAGTCAGACTCGATTCCTGCTTTGGACTCGCCTACTCGAATACCAATTTATTTTGATTCGAGTACGCCAGACTCGATTCCGGTACTCGAGTCAGGAAGAATCGATTCGTACTTGCTAACTCGATTCTATTTATGCGAGTTCAATTGACTCGAGTCTAGTAGGTATACGAGTTTTGTTACGCTCTATGTTTTTAATTATCTTTCATAGCTTCTGCCCGCGACTTGTGCTAACGCTAACTTTCAACACGCGACTTCATTTACGTAGAAGGATGGACTCGCAGAGCCAACTGATGACTGCCCGTGTACGCCGGCCCAGCGCTTAAAGGCGCGCATAGTACTCGATCATTATTTTGCGGCGATGTAATTTTAAACTTGCGATATCTCCTAAGATATTCATTGAAATCGAATGATGTAAATGGCAATTTTGTTTTAAATTAAATACTTGTTATAAATAACGTATTTATTTGGATAAGGATTAATATCATCTTTATAAAAACACCTTCACAAACAATGCTTTATTTTAGAACAAATTTGGTTAGTATAAAAATGGTTATAGTGAGCCAACCTTAACAGATAGGCATATGCTGTCGCGGACTTTTTTTTAGAATTTTTAAAGGGAAACAATTCTGTCATACATCATTTTAGGGAAACTTTAACCGTTTACGCAGCGTACGCAGCGGAAGCTCTCAAAAGGAAATAGAAACTCCCGATTTTGAAGCATTCTTCATTGGTGCTTCGCTCCTATTGGTCGTAGCGTGATGATATATAGCCTATAGCCTTCCTCGATAAATGGAATATCTAATACTGAAAGAATTTTTCAAATCGGACCAGTACTTTCTGAGATTAGCGCGTTCAAGCAAACAAACAAACACACTCTACTCCTTTATAATATTAGTATACATATAAGTAGTATAGATTAAAAAGTAATTTAAACAACATTTACCGGAATTTAAAACAAAAAAAGAATAACTGAAAAGTAATAACTTTGATACCTGATGAATAATAATAACTTGAATGAAGCGTCTTCATAATCGGATATGAGCAATATTACTTTTGAGGTCGATGTCAACCGCAACATTAAGAAAAAAGGAATCGGTAATGAGGGTTGATTCGAGTCTAGCCCGAATTCAAATACTGACTCGAGTCCAGCCGGACTCGAGTCCACCCGGACTCGAGTCAGTATTCGAATACCAAACATAGAATTCGAGTAGAGGGAATCGAGTCATGATTCGAATACCGTATAAACTGATTCGAGTCGACTCGATCCACCAAAACAGCGACTCGGCACATCACTAGTTGTTGGTCTTATTTTTTTGATATTAAATTAGTTTTGGCTTGAAATAAAATATATATAAAAGAAATTAATAAGAACTAAAAAAAATATTAGGTAACCGTAAAATTTTTACTACCTACTAAGTCTATTAATCTTCTCTTTAGATAACTAGCTAGATATATAGATAACTAGCTTCCGCCCCGTGGTTTTACCCGTGTTCTCGGGTTCTAGGTAGTTCGGTACCAAATTTCATCAAAGTGGTTGTGACATGAAAAGGACAGACAGAGTTACATTCGCATTTATAATATTAGTAGGGATCTAACTAAGGTTAAATGCTTTTTTCCAACCGTTTAACAATTCAGAGTAAGCACAAACAGCTATGTCTGGCATAAAGAATTGCTATTTGTCGGATAAACAATGCTTAGGGAAAAACACGTGCCGAAACGACTGTCTGGGAGTAAAAGAAAAAATATTTGAGTTGTAATGTTGACAAAGTTTTTTTCTATTGGGCAATGAAGTGAAAGTTGTTGGACTTTTGGAGCATTATTTTACTGATTTTAAACCATAGACTGTCTATTGTTTTTTTGAAAACTCTTGGCTTGGAGAAAATGCACGTGTCTATGGTAATATAAGTTATTTTTGATGCTAATATAAGTACTTTAATAATCTAGGTATACCTATATCTAAATAATAATGCATGGCTTAGTTAGGCTTATTTTCCAGTTTTTTACCTAACTACACATAGGAACAAAACTAGAAAACGGCCGGACTGAATCAGCAATTTATGCTCTTAAAACGTTTCCAATAGTCCAAAGGTCTTATGAAGTCAATGGAAAGTTAAACCAAGCCCCCGGGTATGTGGCAGAAGCAAGTACATTATTCTAAGCTTCTTCAAAATATTCCACAACACAAAAAGGACACTTAAAAACCGTCAAACTGTGATCCCTCAAAAATATACACCTCTTCTTCTCCCCTGACCACAAAACCACGAATGATTGCAACATGTGCATGAATTGATATAAAAATGATTTAACGAGGGCATAAAAAACCGCAATTACCTTTGGCACTCCTCCAGATCTCACGTCACTGACTTGGCACAATTCTATGACGTCACCGTCCTGAAACAAAACGCACATCTGTTAGATATTGATGAGTAAAGTAACAACTGGCTTATTTATTTCTCACTAGCTTCCGCCTCGCGGTTTCATCTGCCTTCAATTTTCCCGGGATAAAAAGTAGCCTGTGTCCTTTTCTTAAGAAAGAAGAAAAGATAAGTTTTTATGCTCTCCCATAATACGTACAAATATATAATATTAGAAATTTCAATTGCAATATTAATAATATAAAAAATAAGTACAAATGTCATCATCTAAATTATAATATCAATGGTATTTATGTTTTGCAAGTAAAAAGTCTTAAATAGAATAAAAATTATTTTTATGCAACCATGTCTTGACGAATTTCATCAAAGTCGGTTCGGTGGTTAAGGGGTTAAAGCGTAACAGACAGACAGAGTTACTTACGCATTATAATATCTGTTAGCACAAAATAGTGACCCGCCCCAGTTCGCACAGTAAGCAGAACTTTGGTTTTATAATTAACACAAAGCGTACATATAAACTTTCCTCCATCTATTGATTAAACAGCATTAAAATCCGTTGCGTAGTCTAAAAGATCTAAGCGTACAAACAGCAGTAAGACTTTGTTTATAACGTAAAGATTTACATCCAAGCCAAAACCAGCGTACACCTAACAGAGAAATATTCGCTTCAATACAGACAAGGCTTTGCAAGAAAACATCCATATCCCGGATTAAAATCAAATCCGGTGACCTTTGCGAGGTACAATATGCAATTCAAGAAGGAAATTAAACCATAGTACTTGTAAGTTCTCAGCAAGGATGCGAAGCTAACTGGATATTACCAGCTTTGTCGCGGGCACGTGCCATATTGTACGGGGAAATTGTGTGCACGTGTCTCAATTGCGGTGGTTTATTTATAATGCTACCTGCTTCGTGGTTTTACTCGTTATTTTCATAATAATACCTTCGTTAAAGTCTAGAAGCCTAGAAGAGTTTTTATTTTATTTGGTTTACGTCTATGTGTGAGACTTGCTATTTTTGTCTAAAATTGTTTTAAAATTCATTCAAATAGGCATTCACATGCACTTATGAACCGTCAACTGACCGTACCGAGCATTAGGCTCGGTACGGTCAGTCCTTTGTTGAGGAGAGCCGGCAACAAACGCAGCAATTGCTAAGTCATTAACAATATTTTACTTTCTCAGTTAAAGAACAATATAAAGTTCATTAAAATTTAACCCCGGAATACACTTCCCAAAATAATATATAGGATATAAGGGTGAAACTATAGCTTTAAGTTGCACTTCAAAATTGATATATCACCGGTAATAAAGTCGAAAATCAATAAAACAAGCTATTCCCCATTATTATAATCCACGAGGAAGTTCATCAAAATATATCTCTCTGAAATTGTCCGAAAGATTTATACCCCAAGCTACAATGTACAAAAAATCCTTTCTACTCATTTGATATTTATTGCCTATCTCTTCACAAAAACTCGTGTTCCAGAAAATTAAACCTCAACGTATCGTAAAGTGTACCATGCTTCACACATTGAATACATGTTACACTATATCCTCAGGCCAAATGAAACTTTATTTTAAGGTTTTAAGGTGCAAATTGCACTAGGTTTTTAGAAGCAAGGTCGCGAGACCTGAGGGCTGTAGAGTGCGGTTTTTATAATGACCAGAGACATTCTGAAATGATGTATTCATTAAACTGGAGTTTATGAACGAGATGGATTCATATGTTACGAAGCTCTTTTGGTGAGAGATAAATTGAAACTGCACGTGGTGTTTAGGTGTATTTCTATTCTATATATTAGCTAAAGAAGATTCAATATCGATAGGTACCCTAATTTGCCTTTTTTAAATTTAATTTTAATACCAGATGATTCTAGATCTCATCCAGATTTTGCCGGTATCAAAAAAGTGGAGTTATTAGGCTTGCAAATTAAAATCGATATATGATTTGGGTGCCTCCGATGATTTTTTGGGCAAAAAATGAACTAATGCGATGATATATTTTTACTAACGGTAAGGTTGGTTTTGCTGAGACGAGCTGGCAATAAACTCAGTATTAACGATTTTAGGTAATAAATTATTATACTAATATAATTTGGCATAAGTATTGAGCATCCCAAAAACCCTACATACATGTTTTTTATTTACCGTTCTCGCGTTTAAATTCTTCATGTCAAGTAAACTTAAGTTTCATTGATAACGCAAACATTATTTCTAGTTTATAAAGCACTAGCTGCCTCCGCGCGGTTTCACCCACGTAGTCCACGTTCTCGTTGGAATATAGGGATAAAATATAGCCTATGTTACTCGTGAATAATGTAGTTTTCGAATGGTGAAAGAATTTTTAATAACAGTCTAGTCGTTTTTGAGCCAAACAAAGTTTTCCTCTTTATAATATTAGTATAGAAAAGAGAATGCCTTTCATGTCATTTCATCCAAACAAAACTATGCGAAGTGGAACGCTGTTAAAGTTCCATGCATCTGCGGAGTGCATTTGACGGGCATATCTAGAATTTCTAGATATAATCTGTGTCTGGATGTACGCCTGTCAGAATCTAGGGCAGTCTGCTATTGAACGCCAGTGGGGGGCTGTCACCGTGGCGGACAGTGCGTGGGCACAGTCCACTGTATATTGGTCATAATAGGAATTGTTTGTTTGTTCACACTAATATTATAAAGACGTAAAAAAAAATTGTGTGTGTCTGAAACGAATAAACTCAAAAACGAATGTGATGATTTAAAAAAATCTACCACCATTGGAAAGCTGCGTTATTAGAGAGTAACATAGGCTATATTTTATCCTCGTATATATATTACTAACCACCGTCACGTGGTTTTACGTGACGGCGTTCCCGTAGGAATACGGAGATGAAATATAGCCTATGTTATTTATGAGTAACGTAGCTTTCTATTAGTGTAAGAATCGTGCAGATCGGTCCGGTAGTTTCGGAGCCTATTCGTTGCAAACAAACAAATCTTTCCTCTTTATAATATTAGTATAGATACATTATTTTAGTGTTAGTATCATTCTAGATTTGGATTCAATGTAAATTAGCTATAATTAATTTGATATATATAAATGGAAATAAACAATATTTTGACTTTAAAAAATGTATGAAAAGCACAGAAAGAAAAGTAGTTAATATTCTAAAAGTGCACTCTAAAGTGCTACGGCCGTCGTAGCACGTACCGTCTACGACGTAGCGCTAGTATTTATAGTTTTGAAAATTGTTTCAGAATTTCTTATGTTCTACTATACTACTACGCATATTACTTGTAGAGCTTACCGTGCCGTGGGAAACTAACATACCTAAAGACCACGCAATAAAACAAAATAAATATTATGACCTCGTAAACGAATTAACATTATCTGGGAGTAACATAAACTATATTTTATCCCCGTATTCCTGCAAGAACTACACAGGTGAAACCACGAGATGAAAGCTAGTTATATATATAAACAAAACAATAGGTACAATATAAATATAATATCACCATTCGAGCATACAATAGAAAATATTGTTAGCAACAAGTTCCTAACAATAGGCCATCCGGAATGAACCCGGTTCAATTCTCTAAGGTAAATGACATTAAGTCTTTTCTTTCCCATTCTCCATCCCTTTCATTACCAACGCAAACGAGCGAGACGACGAAGTTTCTATAGAATTGCGTGAAGCGTTTCCTTTACCTACATGTATCCGGTGATGTGAAGGGTCTATTCTGCGATTGTGTTTTATATAAACATATATTGTCTGGGGGAAAAGGTCGTTGGGTATCTGAAGGGTGCTTTAATACTTAGTATATAAATAAGTGTTTATGTAATATTTTTGCTAGGATAGCTTAGCTCTCGGTGTAAAAAAGTTGGTCACAAAATTAGGTAGTAATAACTCAAAATTGCGAAGTTTTTTGTGAAGTAATCTTTCCCTTACTAAAAATCATGCAAAATTACATAAAAACTACCTATATCTTCTTTTTTAGGGATTCTATTAAAAGTTATATATTTTCCAAACTCTCTCAGCGGTCATTGCGTGAAAGACTGACAGGCATCTACCCATCATTCCAAAGACGATCAGTAATTTTGGGCCCTAAAACTTTGGCCAAAAAAAAAACAGAATAATAGTTGCAAACTATTTGGTTGGGATGTCCTAAGCATTTTTGCCTATGATACCAAATCTCTAGGATTATATTAGCAGAGGTAGACCAAAGAAAAGATGGATGGACTGTGTGAAAGATGATATGAGTAAGAAAGGAGTGAGTGCTGAGATGACGACTGACAGAGGAGAATGGAAGAAGAAGACATGTTGTGCCGACCCCACGTAAGGTGGGATAAGGGCAAGACGATGATGACCAAATCTCTAGGACCATTCCTTTAGGTGTTAGAAGACAATTTTAGTTTCGTAATTGAACCAAAACTCAAAATGCCGGCAAGTTAAAATTAGGTATCGATCTTTTTTATTCTCAATGAGGTGAAATAGTTGTATAAAACATCAAGCACCTTTTCAAAATACTATTAGTACAGACCCATAAAACTAAATCCCTGAAAACGTATATAAAGCTGATATTCGATATGAACGATACTTAGAAGCATTAGGCACCTGTCATGTGAAATACTAACATGTCCATTAATAGATAGTACTTTGATCAGACTATAAGACGAAAACACCATTGATATAAGACATGTGGTTTATTGATGTTCTATTTATTTAACATCCACATGTATTCAAAGATGGCCGTTTACAGTGACGGATTAAGACTTCTTGATGCCCTAAACAATCCACGCCCCCTATCCTTATGTCAACTAGGATCGGTCTTTAAACCATTTTTGGTGCGGTTTTTGGTGACGTTATAATGAGACATGATGCCATAAGGATTGATTTTTTTGTACTTCTTATGGTGCCCCCCCAGACGTGATGCCCTAGGCCATCGCTCAATTTGTTTAAGGGTTAATTCGTCACTGGCCGTTTACATAATGTTTATGCAGATCACAAATAACATCACCTGACTACTGAAACGTGGATCACGAAGCTGTAAATCCGATGGAATGTTACGATATATCAACAATACTAGTGATGGGCGGTTGTCGATAGTTTATTTATCAATAGAAATTACGATGTTCGTAAATTTAAATCTGACAGTACAGCCTACATGACAGTACCAAGAAACGGTAAAAACAATTGAAGCTAAACGATCAGACATTTTATGTACAGTTTCGATATTTAAAAAAAAATTGTTATGCTTATGGATAGTTAAAAAATACATAATATATCTTTGACAAATATATCAAAATTGAATGTTTCATGTCAATAACGCACATTTCTTTAAAAGTATTATGTTTATTTATTGATTAATGATTGTAATGTAGTATTTGTCAAGTAAGTGTCGTTGTCAAGGATCATTTATGTGATTGTTATGATCGAAAATAACTAAGTTACCTATGACTGACAAAACAATCTATTGTTATGTGACTTCTTTGACATTTAAATAACATAAAACTAAAAAAAAAAACAAAAAAACAGTTATTTACACCCAAACACAGTACAAAGCATGTAAACGCCAGTCATAAGTAAAAAAATCATTAAAAATATATATTTAATAAAATCATCGACAACATATAACAGCACTATCGAGGTCGTTCAATAAGTAATATATCTGCCTCTATCATCGAATGAGAGAAAGAGATACAAAATCCGAGGATTGTTTTGACAGGTCATCGGCACCGCTAGATGTATGCCACTTTAGAAACGTATCAAGAGAATTATAGGCTAAATAAAATTAGATTTTATCGACCATTACAGTTGTTTATAACGTACGCTTTTAGTTTTTTTTTTCGAGAAGGTGCTCGATGTTTTTGTCAGATTAGAAAAAGCTTCTAGAAATCTAAAAGTAAATAGAGATTGGTTAAGGAGATACTTTGGGTAAATAAATATATATCCTGGCTTGTGATATGGTAACTAGATCACTTTGAAATGGATCTTATATATACAATTCTCGTGTCTTACCGATTTTTATGAAATTTAATCGTCGACGTAGGTCTGAGAATCGACTAAGTACTATCTATTTTTCATAAACCTAAGTGATCATGGGAACGGGAACTACGCGGGTGAAACCGGCAGCTAGTACTCATATATATTAATAACCAGACACCGAACAAACATTGCAATTTATTGTTATGTTAATGTTTCAAATTTTATCGAAATCCGTTCATTAGTTTTTGCATGTTAGAGTATCAGACATCTATCTATATTCCATACCTACTCACGAACTTTCGCATTTATAATATTAGTAGGATGTTTATATGAGTATTTTTAAATGTTTGTAGTTTCCTCACATTGTTTTATTTCTATGGGCACCTATTTAATTTATTAGGTACTAGGTACGTACGTACGTATGTATCACTACAAAGTATAAAACAAAGTCGCTATCCGCCGTCTGTCTGTCCCTATGTATGCTTAGATCTTTAAAACTACGAAACGGATTTTGATGCGGCTTTTTTTAATAGATAGAGTGATTCTTAAGGAAGGTTTTATTTATTTATTTATTTATTTATTTATTATAACATACACCAACAGTACACATATTGAAAATATTAAATAGGTTTTTTTTGGTATGATTTACAATGTTCACTGATATGTGCACCTATTATAGGTGTACACAACATTTATAAAAAAGAAAAAAGCAAAAGAACTAGTGTAATACAGCATACAAACTAACATAAAACTAACATAATATAATATGGAACTAACAATAAAATTGTGACCAGAACATTAAAATTTTTAAATATTAAATAAAAGCCAAAATGTAATTATGATCAATGAATAATTTTGATAAAAATATGAAATAAAATATGACGTTATTCTTCAAAAAACTTTTTGAGTTTATTTTTAAAATTATGAAGTGAATCCGAAAAAATATCTAGATCGCTTATGAGACCGCTTGATTCATTGTAAGTCCTAGACATCCGTGTAAATGGTGCGTTTTGTCCAAGATTGGTTCTAAAATATGGCACACTAAGAATGTTGGAAATTCTGTGTCGTGGATAATTACAAGGGATATGTAAGTTAATATTCTGTAAGGCAGAGGAGCAGTCAAATGTGCCACGTATGATTTTATGTAGATAACATAAGTCCCTAATTTTTCTAATGTTCCGAAGAGTCAACATTTTAAAATGAGCCAGGCGACCATTATACGAAGTTCTATGTGATATGCCTGGCAATGAAAATGCTAATGACCTGGTGAACGATCGTTGAATGTTTTCCACTCTTTGTGAATGAATGCTGTAAAAAGGGCTCCAAACAACACTCGCATACTCAAGGTTGCTTCTTACTAGCATGTTATATAGTAGAATCTTGGTGTCGGTAGATTTGAAATTTTTTGTGTTTCGCCTTATAAATCCAAGCATTTGGGCAGATTTCTTAACTATAGCGTCAATATGAGGTTTAAAAGTTAGTTTTTGGTCAATAATCACACCCAAATCCCTTATCTCACCGACCTCTTCTAAGGTTGTTCCATCTAATTTATATTTAGAATTTAAAGTAGCTTTCTTTCTTGTGTACTTAATATGAAAGCATTTACGAACATTAAGAGTCATTATATTCTCATCGCACCACTGCTTAATGTTGTTAATATCATTCTGTACGTGATTTATGTCTTGATTGGAACTGACTACTTTGTATAATTTAAGGTCATCGGCAAACAGCAAAAATTTACAGTACTTTATGCGATAAGTCAAGTCGTTAATAAAAATGGAGAAAAGTACTGGTCCCAAGTGGGATCCTTGTGGAACTCCAGACTCGGCAACATATACATCTGATTCGAAGCCGTTAATGGCCACGACTTGAGGACGGCTCTTTAGATAAGAGTTAAACCAGCATAGAGTTGATCCGTGAATGCCAACCCGCTCAAGTTTATTCAAAAGGAGTTGATGGTTTACTTTGTCAAATGCGCTACTGAAATCGGTGTATATTGTGTCAATTTGTAAACCTTTATCCACCAGTTGTGAAATCTCGGAGACAAAAGACACTAGATTAGTTTCTGTAGAGCGACCTCTCTTGAAACCATGTTGATATTCGGATAAAAGATGATCTACATTTTGCGTAAGAATAGGACAAATGAGCGACTCGAACAACTTAGAAAAACATGAGAGCATTGAAATAGGTCGATAATTCTGTACACTGCTCAGATCTCCCTTTTTATAAAGTGGCACGATTCGGGCTTTTTTCCATTCCTCTGGGAATTTTCCAAGTAGAAGCGAACGATTCATAATGGTTGTCAAGGGAAGAGTAAGAACAGAACAGCAACGCTTAACAAACAATGGTGGGATGCCATCTGGTCCTGGACCCTTTAAAATATCTAATTGTTTGATTTTTTTAGAAACTTCTTTCTCAGTAAATGAAAGCGATCCCATACAATTAAAACCGTTATTACTGTGACCCTGACCACCGACCAGAGGTTCATCCAACCGCTGCCCTGAAGTGGATAATCCATTGGATGCAAATACGGAATAGAAATTTTTTGCAAAAAGATTAGCTATCCCAGGACCAGTATCTGCTATGGCGTCTTCTAGCTGCATCTTTGCTGGTAACGAAGACCGGTTTTGTCGTTTGCTTTTGATAAATTGCCAAAAAGCCCTTGGGTTCTTAGTTATGTGCTCTTCTGTTTTACCAACATAATCAGAGTAAAGGCTTTTTAATAACTTATGACAACGCTCGCGCATTATTTCATATTCAATCTTGTCGCGTGGATTAACGAACTTACGGTACTTTTTCCGCAATTTTTCCTTTTCAGCAAGCATTTTGGTAAGTGATTTATTAAACCAAGGCGGAAGATTGGATTTATTGCTTCTACGCTTTGGAACATATCGCTCCATGACAATTTTGATCTTGTTATAAAGCTTAGAAGTCATCTCATCCACATCATGGCATTGGCCAAAAACCGCATCCCAGTCAACCCCACCCAACTCTTCATTAATACTTGTATAGTCAGCTTTATAAAAATTAAAACATTCGTTGTTTGATGGACGGAGATATTTACAATGGCTGTGCACCAGGGTACATAATAAGGGAGGATGTTTTGGATCAAGTTTACTCAAGCGATCTAGTGGTTCGGTAACTATAACATTATTAAACGTGCTAAGAAGAAGATCTAATGTTCTGTCGTCTGCGTTACGAATATTATTAAATTGGTTCATGTTGACAATAGACATGAAATCCACTAAAGCGTTTCCCATTGTATTATTAAAGTTAGATGGCTTTAAGTTTTAATGTATAAATCATTACGCTATGACGAATAAGAGCGGAGCATCAATCAAAACTGTTGCAAACGGGCAAGTGACGCTAACGAAGTTGGGCGGGTCAACTAGTATATAGTATAACAATGTTATGTTATGTTATGTACCATTATTCGTTTATGACGTATATTTTGGCAGAGAATTATTTTAAACTAACAAACAAGACTAATTTCTACTAATATTATAAATGCGAAAGTAACCCTGTCTGTCTGTTACGCTTTTACATCAAGACCACTGAACTGGTTTTGATGAACTTTGGCAGAGATATTGACTAGAGCTTGGCTGACAGAGGCTACCTTATGTCTCGGGAAAGTTACAGGTTCCCGGGGAACGGAGGTGAAAACTCAGGGCGGAAGGTAGTTATCTATATATATAAAAACAATCCCTATTATCCCAATTTCCTTTAATCACGTCATAACTTGGTTGGTAATAATTTTGAAAAGTTCAAGTCTATCCCCGGGTGAAACCGCGGGGTAGATAGCTAGTTTATTTAGGAATCCGATTCTAGTCTCAGGGGAAATATAGTCAGTCTAACACAAACAGTTATTATCTTTTATGATTACTGTTCCGACATGGTATTAGTTTTGAATTTGCAATGTTTACGCATCTCTGGTTCTGTTCTCGTTATGATTTGTCTACATCTATACTAATAATCATCACTACATTATAGAACAAAGTCGCTTTCCGCTGTCTGTCCATAGGTATTCTCAAAATCTTTAAAACTACAGATTTTGATGCAGATTTTTTTAATAGATAGAGGGATTCAAGACGAAGGTTTTTATATACAATACATGCATAACATGTTAGAGAAACACTGTCAATTTTGGAGGTTTCTAATCTGATGAATAAGCATTACACCCGTGCGAAGCTGGGCGGGTCGCTAGTAATATATAAAGAGAAAAGAGTTGGTTTTTTGTTTGTCATAATATGCTCTGAATTCCTGGACCGATAAAAAAATATTTTGCCGTCAGAATGCTACATTATCACGGAGTATTGTAGGATATATTTATCCCCGTAGGTACACAGATAGTCTAGAGCCGGAGAAAGGACATAAGCTTCTTTTATCCTGGGAAAATGGAAGATTTCCCGGGAATGTGGGTGAAACCGCTGGGAGCCACTAGTGTTTCATAAGTGCATGTGAAGTCCCAAATTAATTTAATTTTAACCTTTAAATAATTGATTTAAGGTACTTACCCTTCCGTCGCTTTTCCAATATATAAAGAACCCATACTCGTCGACTTTAAAAGTGCAGTTCTGCTCAAGCTCTGTGTTGTCCTTCTCTTCAGTCCATCTGTCGAAGACAGCACCCTGCGATAGAAAGAGACCACAAATATTAATCACTATTATACAGAAAGGGACACACACACGGTGGTTGCTTCTTCTATAATAGGTAAAGAGGAAAGATTTGTTTTTTGTCTATACTTTTATACCAATACTAGTGGCTCCCCGCGGTTTCACCCGCGTTCCCGGGATAAAAAGTAGCCTATGTGTTATTCCAGAACATATTCTAGCTCTGTGCCAAATTTCAAGCAGATCCCTTCAGCCGTTGGAGCGTGAAAGAGTAACAAACATCCATACATACATCCATACTTACAAACTTTCGCCTTTATAATAGTAGTAGGATTATAAAGTGGAAAGATTTGTTTGTTTGTAACGAATAGGCTCCGAAACTATTGGACCGAATTGCACAATTCTTTCACCAATAGAAAGCTCAGTTATTCATCAGTAACATAGGCTATATTTTATCCCCGTATTCCTACGGGAACGGGAACTACGCGGGTAAAACCGCACTTCGGCGGCTAGTCCTACTAATATTATAAAGGCGAAAGTTTGTAAGTATGGATGTATGGATGTTTGTTACTCTTTCACGTAAAAACTACTGAATGGATTTGAATGAAATTTGGAATAAAGATAGCTTATAACCTGGATTAACATATAGGCTACTTTTTATCCCGGGAAAATGGAAGACCTCCCGGGTACGCGGGTGAAACCGCGGGGAGCCACTAGTATATTATAAAGGCGAAAGTTTGTATGTATGTATGGATGTTTGTTACTCTTTCACGTAAAAACTACTGAATGGATTTGAATGAAATTTGGAATAAAGATAGCTTATAACCTGGATTAACATATAGGCTACTTTTTATCCCGGGAAAATGGAAGACCTCCCGGGTACGCGGGTGAAACCGCGGGGAGCCACTAGTATTTAATATGTTTCAAAACTACTGGACTCATCTATATAATCCCCAATGGAAAGCTATTTTATCAGGAACGTAGGCTATATTCCATCCTCATAAACTTACGGAAACTTGAACTACGCGGGTGAAACTGCGGGGCTGCAGCTATTAATATTATAGAGGATATTTTGTTTTTTTTTGTTGGTTTGTTGCTTCGAAACTACTCGTTGAGGTCGTTCTCGGCCTAAACTAGTCCTTTGGACGTAGGCCTCCCCTAATTCCTGCCACAGGTTGCAGGGAGGGGCTGGATAAGGAGAGCGGAGGACAGAATAGAACAAAATAGGATTTATTTATAGAAAATGGACGTACACTTGAGAAAAAATTAAACAATGACAAAGAACATAATAAGAACATTTGGAATCAGATTGGCCGAGTGTGAAAAATGTCCCAGGATATTTTTTATTAACATAAGAAATAAAACAAATTTAATGAAGGAAAGGGATAAGTGGCACGAAACTACTGGACCAATCTAAATCATTCTTTCACTAATCAAAAGCTACATTATCAAGGAATAATATTAGGAATACTTTATCCCCATATACCTACGGAAACAGGAACTGCGCGGGTGTAAACGTGAGATGCTAGCAAGGAATATAGAAGTGTATAGAAAACAACAAAAAATTAATTCCTTTTTAGTAAGTCGGTTAATAACATAAACAACACGCTTGAACGAATGGTTGGTTGTTTGTCAGATATTGTAAGATAAAGATTACCGTTCCGAGCGATTGCTTCGCGGCAGGGGTACGAGGTCGGAAGGTGGGGTATGGGGTTCGAGTGCCAGCGGGAGTATGATGTACAAAACATGTAGGAAAAGAGATATACTCCTTCTGAAAAGAGTAATTGCTATTTGCAGCTCTAACTAACAAACTCTAAGTAACTATTTAGCCGTCGGTCAGGGATTCGAATTGCACTTGAGACAAATATTTCATTATCTTTCCACACATTTAACGTAGAAAATCTTAATAATTCCCGTGATAAAAAGGCCTATGTTCTATTATAGATCATTATCTAATCTAGTAGGTAGTTATTATATGATATATGTATAGCAAACCATTGCATTTATAATATTAGTAAAATTTAAAACTAGATACAACATAATTAATTATCTTTTTGCATTTATCCAAATCTCGCTATCAAAGGCGCCGCACACACCGCCGGCGGGAATGAATACCTTCGATAAACATCAGCGATCAGCTTTGATTTACGACGTGTTCACTGCCTTAGCTGATATATACATATACAGCTTCCACCCTACGGTTTCACTCAAGCATCTTAATTTTTCGCGAGATAAAAAGTATAGAATGCTATTTCAGAACATTTTAACTATCTGACAATTATCATACAGATTTCATCAGACTGTGCCCATGAATATGTCTGTTTGTTTGTGTCTGAATTTAAATCCTACTTCCTACTAATATTATAAAGGCGAAAGTTTGTAAGTATGGATGTATGGATGTATGGATGTTTGTTACTCTTTCACGTAAAAACTACTGAATGGATTTGAATGAAATTTGGAATAAAGATAGCTTATAACCTGGATTAACATATAGGCTACTTTTTATCCCGGGAAAATGGAAGACCTCCCGGGTACGCGGGTGAAACCGCGGGGAGCCACTAGTATATATATATATATATATATATATATACAAATATCCTAACTAATATTATAAATCCGAAAGTAACTCTGTATGTCGGTTTGTGTGTCTGTCTGTCTATCGCTTTCACGCTAAAACTACTGAACCGATTTAAATAAATAAAATAAACAAATGAAATTTGGTACACAGATAGTTTAGAGCCTGAGAAAGGACATAGGCTACTTTTTATCTCGGGAAAATTGTGAACCCCCGGGAACGCGGGTGAAACTTCGGGGAGCCACTAGTAGTATATATATATATATATATAAGTACTAGCTAACCCGACAAACGTTCTGCAATAAGAATGAAATGTCAAAGTGACGCGACACTTCATGTAAATGACTCCAAGTCAATGACCGATTAAATTATTTGGATATGCTTCATACAAACATTTATTTTTTATTCATACAGACTGTATGCCTGTTTGCCACCTTTGTGGTATAATGAAAAACAAACCAAAATCGCGGGTGTGGAGTAGGGGGGTGAAATAGTATATTTCGTTACAAGTGCGGAAAGGCTGTCATTGCGAAAGAGTTCCGACGAATGTCTACCCGAGCCGCGGCGCAGCCGAAGGCGAGGGTTGGCAGTCGGAACAAGTTGCAATGACGGTTCCGCAAGTGTACTGAACGACTATTTTTAATACAGTTGCGAAAAAATAAAGCAATTTAATAAAACAATAAAAACACAATAAACTAGGTAAACACGCAATGAAAATTTCTGGAAAATGGCGCCTACGGTTGGCGCCATTTTATAAGCAGAGTTTTTTTTTCTTCGCCCATTTTGGTAGGCAAAGGGAACTATCTATACAGCTTAGTCTTCAGTATATTTTTTTTATTGATATGAAATGAAAATGATATTTAATGAGATGAAATGAAACCTAAGCTAAATCATTAAATCTGATATTGAGATAAATTACAAGCTTTTTTTTAAAAATATACGTATCTGTATTAATCATAAAAACTCTTTAGTAAAACTTTCATGGTTGGTTTTTCTTTTTAATAGTCATTATTTTGACAGTTGGGAAAGATGCACGCACGAGTTCGGGAAAGGTAAAAAAAAAGCACTAGTGTGTAATAAATAGCCCACTTTCCGAACGCTATACGTCCCTGCAATACACCACTTTTTGAGCAACTGTATTAAAAAATACTTAACGAGTTATTATTCTCAGGTCAACCAAAATACACAAAAGAGTTCTATAACAAACAATGTGACACGAGAATTAAATATATCCTACTTATATTACAAACGTGAGTGAGTGAACTGATTTTTGATGATATTTTTAAAAACACATAAATTATAACCTAGATAAACACATAGACTACTTTTTATCCCGAGAAAATTAAGGATCCACCACTAACGCAAGTGAAACCGCGGAGAGTCACTAGTTAAGATAAAATTTACAGTCTGTTTTCCAAAGTGTAAGCTCTGCTAAGTTTAAAATACTTCATAAAGGATGTCTAAGGATATTTATTTAAGTCTCGTATTACTTACCTAAGTACCTAACAAAGTTATTTATTTCAACGAGGTAATGTAGAAGTTAATTCAATTCTTACCTGCAGCAACGGTTCCGGTACGGGGATCTGCCAGTTAAATTCGAACTTTTTTGTCATGGTGTAAGGTCTTTATTAGCACCGCACACCGACTTAGAACCACTTCAGCAAGCAACCATCCTTGACGATAGCCTGTGGACGAAAGAAAAATTAATATTTTTAGTATATTTAGTTACTATTGCTGAGTTAGAATATATTCTTACATATTACATAGGCCAATTTTTATCCCGGGACAATTGAAGATGCTCTGGGAACGCGGGTAAAACCGCGAGGTGGAAGCTAGTGCGATAATAACTTGTTTTAGATTCTTATTTTATATCATCTAAATAAATATTCAGCCTCAAATCAAATTATAATAAACTCTTCCCAAAAGACAAAAGGGTAATATGAAAAGGCAAACGCAACACTTTCAAAAATATCTACCCAAGAAAATCCACGTAAACTCAAATAAAACCAGGATAGGTACAGTAGCTAGTCTAGAAACCGATCTTTTACCATCCGGTTCCTTGACATTACGTGAGAAGATGTTCTTACATACATAAGGATATGAGACAGTAAGGAAGACTGTCTCCATATCAGACAATTAGGGTTCATCCTTAGCTCGTTGGTCCTTATCTGAGGTCTTTGACCCTGGGGTCAAGGCGTGACCTCACCAAGCTCAGGGTTGTCACTTTTTGTTTACCACACAATCATACATTCATGGTGACATTAATAGTTGAGTGGTGGGTAACCCTGGCTTTTAAGCCGCTGGTAGTTCGAATCCTATCTAACAAACTTTTGTGTGGACATGTCTGTTTGTTTTGTGTCTGGATGTAAAGATCTGTATAAGTGTACATTTTTAAGTAAAAATGAAAGATATTTGAATTAGACGCTCATTCACGTAATCACTTAGGTTTAAATTATTGAAATATACCTAAGCTTTTATTTTTATGATTAGTTTTAAGTCTTTGCCTTGTATTAGTATTATTATTTGAATTATTAGCTATGTTACTTTTTATATTTTTTTTCTTTATACAACTTGTGGTTAATGGTGTTGGTTACATAATTAATTATGTTAGTGTAATTATTGTTTAGTATAAATATTCCATTATGTAACTGTTTGTTTGACCTCAATAAACAAAAAAAAAAAAGTAGTATATGTAATCAGTTAACACAAACTCTGCTTAGTATTGAATCAGATTGACCACGGCCAATCTGATAACTCTGACAACTGATGATCAACACGTGTGTTACAGTGTCTCAGGATATTAACATAATAATTTAATAGAAATATTGTTGTTACTAAGTACTACGTACTACTAAGTATTTCAGTATTTTTGGTGTAGATATATTTTTTCCACAGCATAGGTATGCTAACTCGCCAAATTTCCAGACTTTTGATTGACTAGGTTCGAATTTATTATAATAGTTATTACAGAAATATATGAATAAAATATGTTTTTAATTATTCACTTATATGCCCATTCAATATATTTCTATAATGCTGGGGATACCAGCAGGCAGCAACATATCATATCAAGTCGAGTCGGGTCAAGCAGATCAAAGCGGCGGCAGCGGCGATGCGCAGAAAATAATTGCGCATCCTGCTTTGTTATAACACCAGATAAGCTCGTTTTATGGGTATACAATCTTATGGGTATAGCTTGAGGGTTCCTTATGCTTTGTAGAGGGGCAGAGGTCAGGAATCAGTGGTATAAGTGATCACTTGAGACAAACGTTGGCCAATCTTCTTGCCAATCCAGGAAGATGTCTCGCAAAGGGAATAAGTGGTTCACAGGATCACTTAATATCAGGAACATGCTAATCATATCTCCCGTATGACATCCAATGCTGAACATAGGCCTCTCCCATCGACTTCCATAACAAAGCGAAAGTTGTTGTATTTTAAATAGCAAAAAATATCCAAAACCAAAAATATTAAATTTTTTTACATTCTAAATATTACAATAGACTCAGAAGCTTAAGTTGCATAAAGTATTTGATTTCACGCAATAACACCAAACGTAATTTACAAGAAACTTACTGATATAAACTATTTTACTTATTTCTTTATCATCATCATCATCAGCTCATATACGTCTCCACCGAGGAGCTCGAGCCTCCCCTAACAATTTGCCATTACTTTAAACCTTATTAAAAAAAAACACCCTTGCAGGAAAAGCCGGGAGGCAGAAGGCTAGCTATATTCAATCGTATCATTCCAACGTTAACAGATAAGTATAAAAGGCCTAACTAAGTTACGGACTAAGTGCTAAGTAGGGGTACAATAGAAACTTCGTGTAACTTCGTGAAACTTCGGTTGAGTTCGTGAAACTTCGGTTGAGTTCGTACTTCGGCCATCTTTGATTCGGATATCATGGCGGCTGGGTAGACAAACGTATTAATGCATCTGGTTTTTATATAGTACTACTATTGTATATAGTTCCTTGCAGTGGTTTTTCTTGTCAACCCGGGAGGAAATATTGCGAGGATAAAAAATAACCTATGTATTAATTAATCTAGAAAGTGCCTTTTCTAACTAATTTTCATTCGAATTTCTTCAGCGGTTCGGACGTAAAAGAGTAACAATCTTCCGCATTCATAAATATTAGTGGAATTAGCAATGATTTTTTTTCTTTTTAGGAAATATGTAGATATATCAAAGAAGAAAAATTGGGCGTCAAAAGAATATTAAAATCTCATATAAATTTATTCAAAGAGCTTTGATAGCGCGATGTAGGTTTGTTGCATAATGCCTCCAACGTAAGCTTTCATTGGAAATATTAATATTCCATATTCATATAGTTACATATGTTTATGAAGCTTTGACAAGCTTTATATTAGAATTTCAATTTACTGACTCAATTAAACTACGCTTACATTAAAATTATACTAGGAATAGAAAAACAGAGTGGTAGTTTTGCATAACTCATAACAACCTATTAGAAAGAAGCCTCACAAAGGCGTCGCGCGGTCACGCGGCGATACATTCTACCTTCAAGAAAACTTGGTTATTTTATAAACACGTTACGAATATGTCTGTTTGTTCTGTGTCTGGATGTAAATATGTATAATATGTATGTATTTAAAAGTATTATATGTAGTATATCAGCTATCTGGTTACCATAACACAAGCTCACTTCATAGCTTCATATTGGCGAGAAATGTCCGAGGATTTTTACTTAAGTATTTATCTTTACTAATATTATTGTAAATTAATTAAATTTATTGCCGGCTTTTAAGTAAAGCAACCTTCCGAACCGAGCATTAGAATCGACGTTTCATATGAACTTGTAAGCCTACTTGAATGAAATAATATATGTATTTCATTTACAATTTACGTCTATAACGAAATAATTAAGTGAGAGCTAAGTTTACACGCACACTGATCACCTACTTAAAATAGGTCGGAAGTGGCTGGTTATCTATACCACAGGCTCCGGCTTAGCTTGGAGATCAGTCTCTCCTACAAACTTTTGACGTGACAACGTCTTATAAATTGGTTTGCCGGGTGACACTTCAAGAAACTGCGTTACGCTCCGCTCACGTTATGCGCTCACAATGAGAGCGAGTGAGAGGCACGCGTCCCTTCCACTCGGGCATGGTTAGCCCGCCTAATGGTTGTCACGTAAAACTTTCGCCCGTATACCGACTTTACAGGCAACCATTTTTTTTTAATTATATACTTACTACTTATGTCTATTATTTTAAGTCTAATTCGTTTGTAAGTTGAGAAAATAAAAATTTGTTATTATTATAATTAAGTTTAAGATATTACCAACCAACAGTCATCTATTTAAGCAAATGAACATTTTTCGCTGTCATGTTCAGAACATTTATTCATTAAATTAATCATGAAATCAGATACATTATATACATCGTGTTCGTGACTGTGCATTAATAAAAGAATAAGTTGATTTATCATAACTATAGTAATTAGTAGTACGATAACTATCAAACACTGACGTACTCATGACAAGAAATCTAGTCACCGTGATGTCATTAAAAGATCTATATATATAAAACACAATATATATATAATTCCTTGGCCACATCTCTAGAAACGAGGGCTCAATAGAACGATTAGTGGTACAAGGTCAGGTGGAAGGGAAGAGGTCCAGAGGGCTATCACCTATCCGATGGACTGATCTCATAAAATCAGTGACCCAGACCTCTATGGTTACATGTTCACGCAACGCCTTACATCGTGGCAGGTGGAGAGGCATCGCAAGAGAGGTGGTGAACAAAAAATGACACGCAGCCATTATACAACCACGACCACTCTGTCAAGAGTGTATGACTAAGAAGATATATAATACAAAGTCCCCGCCGCCTCCTTCTTTCTGAACGCGATCAACACAAAAACTACTGAACAGATTTTCACGCGGTATTCACAAAATTACGGAGTATTACATGGGGAAAGTTTTTATGTATAATACATCAATTTGGACCCGGTAGGTAGCGCTGGTGGGCAGAACGAAGTCTGCCGGGTCCGTAGTTTATTATAAACTAGTGGCAAATATTCGCATCCAAACATAATATTATAAATGCGAAAGTAACTCTGTCTGTCTGTCTCACTTTCACGCTAAACCTACTGAACCGATATAAATTAAGTTTGGTAGACAGATAGTCTAGAGCCTGAGAAAGGACATAGGATACTTTGGGAGTATGGTAAATGACCCAATGGTGGCCAGTTTAAGAAAAAAAAACAGGTTTTTGTGAAATATTACCAAAATTATGAAAGTTTCAGCACTGAATATAGTGAAACTGTAAAGTCAAGTCCTTATTTAATATTTGTAATGTGTTGCGCGTGAGATACGGCAAAGCTGGATTCAATTAATTTAACAAATAAAAGTTGTAGTTTTGTGACCCAGTCTTGGACAGGGAAAATTCATTGATGGATACCCCAGTCTTAGTCTAAGTTTATCTTTATTTTATGGTTAAAACATGAAACAAAACTAATTTTGATTTTAATTAAGCAATACTATTTTACAAATGAAACTTTCTGCTCACCGCCTTAACGATTTCCTTAAGAAAAGCCGTCGTTGTCAATTTCAAATCACCTTACACTTTGTATTCGCGCATATTTGTACATGTAACTGACTGAATTCAATAAAACGTTTAACTTAGATAGTTCGATGTCTAAAGTCTATGTCACAGTGATCCCAATGTAAAAACATTCGCTCATGTCCGAATTCTAGATGTTTCTTTTAATTTTTGGCCATTACTGGTACCGTGGCCACGACTGGTACACTTACGATACTTCTACTTTATTACTACCGGGAAAATGGAAGATCTTCCGGGTGCGCGTGTGAAACCGCAGGGAGCCACTAGCTTATAATATTAGTGTCAAAGAATGAAGGTTATACAAAACATTAGGGTGATAAATTTATGACAAAATTAGGTATTACAAATGCCAAACCCACAATAGGTATGCCAATAATCACGAAACATATTAGTAGATATCTATTTTTATCGCTGTTTAAATGACCAATTACTTATGTTCTAGGCATTTACTTTCACATCTAAACCACTATATTATGATGACAAATGATATAGAAATTTGACTGAGGAATTCCCGTTTTAGTAAGTGACGTACGACGTTCTGATTGGTCAGTTTCCAGCTCTCCACCAATCAGCGCATTCAAGGGATACCAGGGTATTGTTTGATTATATTATTAAATTTTCTCTTTTCAAATCAAATCAAATCAAAAATATTTTTATTCAAATAGGCCAATATGCAAAGCACTTATGAATAGTCAGACTCTAACGCTCGGTTCGGAAGGTTAGTTTTGCTGAGAAGAGCAATCTGGCAATAAACTCAGCAATAATTTTTTTTTTGCTTTCGTATCTTCACAAAACATTTATACTATTAAGTAGGATAGGAATTATATAATACTAACTAGTCTTCAAGTATGAAACCTTATTTCAACAATGATATTAGAAGCCCGTGGGGCCTCGTAATGCGATTATAGGCCACGGCTTGAGGCCGACTTACGAGGGCCCGAGGCCTCGACCCTAATGAGATTTATTATATTTTATTAGAAGCACTGCAATTTTACTTTTCTTTTTAATTTAATTCATTTCTATTATGCTGTATGGACGTTTTATAGAATAGTTTTGGAAGTCAATGATATCATAAGAGCAAAGATTATATGGATAAGTGTAAGTCATTTAATGCATGGTATATCAAAGCAGAGTAAGTAACTTAGTTATCAAAATAAATAGAAAACATATGTTACAACTATTATAAATGCGAATATATTAATGGTTGTTTGTTATAATTAAGTTAAAACGACTGAAGGGATGTTATTGAACAACTAACGACTGAACATTTTTTTCAGTAAATTAATATACCTTTGTTTACGATCTTATAATTTTTTTATATTTTTATACTAATATTATAAATGCAAAAGTAACTCTGTCTGTCTGTCGGTCTATCTATCTCTCACGCTAAAACTACTAAACCGATTTACTGAACCTGAGAAAGGACATAACATAGCTAACTTATTATTTCGGGAATATTAAAGTTCCCTGCTTACTCTGAGCTTACATTCACGCGTTCCAAGGATATTTACTTCATTTTATATTATCGTAGTATTTAAAGGAAGGAAACGGTCCATTTGTTTATAAACTTGCCTCCGATACAACATTAACATAAGAGTTATAATAGGACGTTAAAAACTGAGACAATAACCGATAGCACACCGTGGCAAGGTTACACTGGGAGTCATAAATAATGTGTTACCAACATAATAATACTATAGACTTCTTAATAAACGCCTAGGAACGTGAGAAAAGAGGTTTCTACATAAAATATTGCATCTCACTCTTAATCTAACGTCAGACAGAGATAGATATATATTTGAATGGTATGCATGTTATGTCATTATTTTTGGAATACTGTAATTATTTAGAAGGTTAATAAGTAATTGGATGCCGATAAGCAATAATGTGTTAACCCTCATAAACATAGTTTTGGAGAAAATGACGTTTAAAGATAATGTGATGTGTGATTTACGACTTTTCGTATACCGTATACAGTATTCGTATACAGCAACCAATTTAGAATATCATTCATAAATCTGAATCGTGTCTTAAAATTCGATAGAGTTGATGGTATCCAGACCAATGAAGAGTTTGTTTGTTTGAACGCGCTAATCTCAGGAACTAATTTATAAAATAATAATTTGAAAAATTATTTCAGTGTTAGATAGCCCATTTATCGAGGAAGGCTATAGACTATATATATATCATCACGCTACGATCAATAGGAGCGGAGGATCATTGAAAAATGGGGAATACACGCTACCAAAGTAGCTCGGGTCAACTAACATATAGTTTAAAGTATATACATAACTGTTCGCTGTCCTTTAGCAAATTACCTTATAATCGAGGACAGGTCGGAGGGAGAATAACAATGCAGGTAAGATGACCCGGAACTACCTTTTGTATTCGCAACCACAAACGACCGGTACAAATCGATCGTTTATATATAGTTAGGGGACACTTTCTGATATCGTTAACGTTGTTGAGTCGATAAGAGATTTTTGTATAAAAAAAACGTTGTTTCTTAAATGAACATCTTTAGAAACTAGAAAATAACATTATGTTATTAGAAATAAAATAAATAAAACTGTTTAAAAATATCCTTAATTTATTGAGTCGTATGTTTGATATTATAGTAATTAATTTTGGAATTATATTTTATAATTTTTTATGTCTATTATTTTCAAGTATCTACTTAATTTTCTTTTTGTAGGTATTTACGTACTTATTAGTTTTTACTAAAATAATAACTCTCCTTAGTGAAAGCATACGAACGGGTGTAAAGTGATATTCTAGAGTAAATATTTATTAGGGAAAGCAAAATATGTTTCGAATTATATATTGACCATACCTAAATAATAGAAATGCCATATATTAAACTGCCCAATTTCCCGGTTCACCTGCAGCATATAATTATAACAGAACATGAATCACTGCCACATAGTTAGTGTATTTATTTACATGCGTCTCGGAAACCCAAACACCAAGCTTCTATAAGCTGCTGTGGTGCGGTGCGAAGCTCTATTTTACGATGCGGCGAGATTTTTGATCTTTTACAAGAGAATTTACATCGAACCACAAGACGCCGGGTTTTTTTAACCCTTATATTGTTGATATACCTACTGAACATACGGAGACGGTTGCTTCCATATTTATAACTAGTCGACCCGCGCAACTTTGTCAACATTACGTTCTCAGTTTTTGCAACAATTTTCATTATTGCCTCGCTCCTATTGGTCCTACCGGTTCTATAGGATCCGTTTTGTGCCATTTGCCTACGGAACCCTAAAAAACACGATAAATAAATAACCTGGGACATTTTTCACACACGGCCAATCTGGTTCCAAATTTAGCAGGCATGCCGGTTCCTGATAGGTAATATAGGTAGGTACTACTTTTAAATATAGATGTATTTATATCCAAATACCGAACCAACAGACATATTCACGCATACAAATGTTTATCCTGGGTAAAGTTCGTACCCACGACAGGCGGCTTGGAAGTCAGGGTCTCTAACAAAGCCGACCAATCATAAAATTTAAATTAACAAAATTTTTGTTTATTCTCACGTTTGAACTAATTTTATAGTATGAATGAATTGGCAGTTTTTAACACCTATAGAAGGTAAATTGACAGAGCATTGTCAAATTTAACAACCGTAGGTAGTAAATTGTTCATGGTACCTACATAATAAATTCGTTAGACCAAATTAAAATGTCATGGTGCGGATATCCGTAGATATTTCTATAGCTCCTATCGATCCTTTTACTTTGTAGTCGAATAAAATATAGCGTACTAGTGGTTCCACGCGGTTTCACCCACGTTCCCGGGGGATCTTAACTTTTCCCGGGTTAAAAAGTAGCCTATGTCCTTTCTCAGGTTTTATACTATCTGTGTACCAAATTTCATTTAAATTGGTTCACTAGTTCAGGCAGAGTTAGGTATTTTCGCATTTATAATATTAGTTCTGTAATATAGAACTATCCAGGGACATTTTTCACACACGGCCAAATGCCAATAAGACATTATTATTTTTATATTTATTTAAAAGTGTTACCAATTAGGGAGCTACAAGGCATACATAGGCTTATTAGTCCTCGTTTTTCGTCCGGTGAAAAAAATGTACTTTTTACCATAAAGACTTCCTTTGAATGTTCAAAGTTATTACCTATCTACATAAAAAATTGATAACCAAATATTTTATAGACGATTTTCGCATAAAAAGGGGATCAAAGGAAATCAGCAAAGCTCTTCGAACGACAGCAACTTTTGATTTAGCATATTTGCTCTTTTTCTTAAATTTCCAAAGGTATGGGAGGCTGGGAAATTCGGAAAAGTTTTGCAATTTCACGTCTGGGTAAAAAAAGTCGCTCAATTTTGACTAAAATATTTGTAATTAACATGAATACATTTTGATGGGACATACATACCTGTATGTTGAATTGAACTATTTTGCGGGATAGGTAGCTTAGCAATCAGCATGTCTAACACATGAGATACTTTTTCGTGCAGGAAAATTAAAGAATGAAACTGATGGTGAATACCTACCTACTTACTCATAATTGGCAAAATTATAGAAATGAGACATCAGTAGATAAATACCTATGGAACCCAACCAAAAACAAATTTTGGATAAATTACCTACTATCTATCCCGAAAAAAGCTTAGATCCCCGGGAACGCGGGCGAAGCCGCGTGGAGCCACTAGTATTATTTAAATGATTACCCAACCTTGGTTTCGCGGAAGTTCTCCCCAATAGCGAATCGGCGAAGGGAGTTACTGTAAACTCGTAAACAAACGTTGTATATTTTTTAACTCGCTATTTTTAATTAATTATATATGAAATTTATAGCTTGCTGGAAAGCGTAGGTATTTCCTGGTTTCTGTACTGAAGACTATACTTTAGGTATAAAAGCTTGTTATATAATGATCGATGTGTGCTCTGTGTTTGGCAGATCTTGATTTTGAATTATGGTTGTTCGTAAGTACTTGTTTTCGCCCTCGCTTCACTCACAGTGGCGATGAGAGATTTCGTCGATGCACGCGAGTGGGTTGGAATTCGCTTTATAATACTGCTTGTATTATGTATGTTTTTCTTTATATATTACTAACAGACCCGGCAGACTTCGTTCTGCCCACCAGCGCCACCTACCGGGTCCAAATTGATGTATTTGTAAAAAACCTTCCCCATGAAATACCACGTAATTTGGTAAAAACCGCATGAAAATCTGTTCAGTAGTTTTTGTGTTCATCACCTTCAGACAGACAGATAGAGGCGGCGGGGACTTTGTTTTATATAATATACTAGCTGCCTTCCCGCGGTTTTACCCGCGTAGTTCCCATTCCCGTGGGAATACAGAGATAAAATATATGTTACTCGGGGATAATGTAGCTTTCCAAAGGTGAAAGAATTTTTGAAATCGGTCCAGTAGTTTCGGAGCCTATTCATTACAAACAAACAAACAAACAAACAAATCTTTCCTCTTTATAATATTAGTATAGATAAACATGGTATGTATATGTCAAAATGGGATACCAAAAAATATCGTTTTCTCTAATCCTACTAACATTATAAAGGCGAAAGTTTGTGAGAATGTATGTACCTATGGATGTTTGTTACTCTTTCACTCGAGAACGGCTGTACGGAAAATGAAAATAATCGCGAGAAAATTGAAGACCCCCGGGAACGCGGGTGAAACCGCGCGGAGCCACTATAAAATTATGTCAAGTCAGTTTTTGTGTGTAACAAATATATAGGTACCTACTACTTATGAACTGGATATTGTTTAAGACTCCTTTTATCCCGGAAAAACTAGAAAATCTTGGGAAAGCGAATAAAATACGAGCTATAAGTAGTAACAGGATCACTTTTTTACAAGACTATATAAAAAATGCTTGGGTAACATTTTTCCTCACGGTTCGTCTAGCATCGACTATGACCGGACAGAGATGGATCAGAAACCCTAATTTATTTTGTGTCGTATGTAGGTCAAGAGGCCACTGGACTGGACTATCGTTGACAATACCCTTAAGGTATATATGATAAATTATGTGGGTTCTTGAGTGGTTACAGTTGAATGCATTTTAGGCCAATAACATTATCGTAAATGGCCTGTTATCTTAGAAATTGGACCTGATTCTTTAATACAAAAAGGATTAGGGTTTCTGTTAGTAAAGGTAAGTTTTCGTAATTTCTACATCACATTTCCATTGTTAAGCTAATCTGTAACAGTGCTACAGTCTTTCCTAGAAAACAACACAAAGGAAATATTTAATGCCTGGATAATATTATGAAGATAGTGAAAACAGATAAACACATAGTTATTTACACTTTTTAGTTTAAATCCGACACAGTATGCTGTTTTATTTACTTATCAATATAGTTGTTATTTGTAACTAATTAGCTGATATCAATACAGAATTTAGTCCCATTAATTAGCTCTGTATTATAGAGTGCAGCGCTATATATAACTAACAATAGAGGCCCTAGTATAGTGCCCGGTAAACTCCAACAAAATCAAAAATTTCTTTCTATTATTAATTTCAGATATTATTCTATAAAAGAGGTAATTATTAGTATATCTAGAGTTTAAGATAATTCTTCATTGCATTATGCATATACGTGTATCTTCGTCTCTCGTATTGAATGTATACAACACCATATTAAGCTACAGTAAGGATCCCATTTGCACTACAATAAACATGCATTGAATAATTTAAGCTAAGGTCAATGTTTAAGTTGAACCACAGTTAAGTTACCGTATAACAGGTATTTACTTAGGTTTATTATTTGTATTATGCACGCGAACAGCGTGGGAGTTCGCCTCATTTGTTTTATATGTTTATTTTCCATTTACACGAAGAGAAACCAGCGTTTCTGTAACTGCCATTTATTGTTTCGCGTCTGTAGTAGCTAGATCTTTTACAGGCACTTTTGGCTTTGGCACCCACGTATCAAATTCACGCTAGATCTTTTGTTATATTCTGCTTTGTCTCTGTTAATGTTTATGATTTGATACGCACTATATTTTTGTATAGATTATTTTAAGTCATCATAGTTAAAACACTTGGTTTTCAAGTTTACACCTTTATTTAAATTCAATATCCCCCCTTATCTTCCTCTATTTTTCAAACTATTTATGAAATTAACTTTTCACTGTAATATTAAGATCCATTGATGGTCATATATAAAAGTGTATTTTGTTTAACTTGAATTATTATAACTAGGCTGTCTATTTTGTTATTATTATCCACCCCACGATCATTCTTATGAATTCAATCTATAATACTATAATGGCGCTACAAAATATACCTAATGTCAATATGTATGACATCAGAGACGAGGCGGCTTCTTAGAACAGGTTTGCCCTAGATAAGATAGAAGTCCGTAATAATTTGTTATGTCGTCAAATAATATGTTCAGTTATATATCACCTAATGGTTACAAGTGAATAATTATTTATATGACAATGATATTGATGATAATTCCCCTAAACGCTATCATGCGAATCATTTTATCGTCAATCGGGGGTGCTATAAATATGCGGGTGTTTCCAGTACAATATTACGGTACATTAAATCGTTTTCTTGGGTCAGTAGTCATTTAGTTTATACACAATCACCCTTAGAGTAGATACGGGTCAAAGAATATCTGCGATATAAAAGGTGAGTTCAGATAAAAGAGGTCACAAAACAACATGTGCGACGCATCGGTACAATAGCGTTGTTATTGTAATTAACTGATATCGATACAGAATTCGGTTCGATTAATTAGCTTTGTATTTCAGAGTGCAGCGCTGTATAGAACTAAATGTTGGGGTCCTAATATAGTGCCCTGGGAACTCCGAGGAAAAATGTGTGTTTATGCATATTTTCTATACCTAAAATAAATGAAATACGTAATTAATAATGAAGCTACGATTGTACAGAATGTCCTGTTTGATAAATGTAGCAATTTTGTTGCAATTACATAAAAAAAGTGCAACAAACAACCGTAATATCGTACCTGATGAACTTTAAATGCAAATCAAACCAATTGGGGTTTTCAATCGGGGTAATTAATTAAGAAGTAATTAACTCAGATCAGATTTGTGTAAATTGAATTCGTGTTCCTTTTTAATGAACATTATTTGATTAACATAAAACGGTTATCGGAGGTTTTCTTTGGGCACATTCAACTGAATATCGAATCTGTAAATGGACACCATCTAGAAAAAATCTCTTATCTTCTCTATTAATGTATATTCTTCAAGCTCTTCTAGCGATTACTCAATTCACATACCAAGATGCATCTAGGCATACATTGAGTGGGATATAGTCCAGATCAAAACCTGTTATCCCTTTTGTAATAATCTTTTATAAACTATATTCTGTATTGTGTGCTATATATTAAATAAATAAATATTATTATTATTAAATTGATAGAGGGCCAAACATTGGAAAGTAATATTAGATAGCCTTTTGTCAGCAAACATACCGTAAAACAAACCCCTCCTGGCACAGTTGGGTAAAAAAACTTTAACAACATTAAATAACAAATACTTTGTATATCAGGAATGAAAACATGCGATTTTGTATCCGAAAATTACTTCAGAGCCGTATTAAATATAATGTTGATACGTAATCACTGCATCCGGTAGGTCGGAGCGGCTTTATTTCCGCCTACGAGCCGTTTAATATGTTATGTTTCATATCAATCGGGTATGAGATATTACATCACATTTTGATTTAAAGATTTTTCTGCCAACAACCTATTTTTGGGTAATGACGGCTGACAGAGAGGAATGGAAGAATAACACATGTTGTGCCGACCCTGCTTAGGCGGGATAAAGGCAGGAAGAACCTATTTTTCTAATAGTGGCTCCCAGCGGTTTTTCCCCGCATACCCGGGATATCTTCCCGGGATAAAAAGTTGCCTATATCCTTTCTCAGGCTCTAGACTATCTGTGTACCAAATCCGTTCAGTAGTTTTAGCGTGTTAGCCTATGTTACTCCCTGATAATGTAGCTTTCCAATCGTGAAATAATTTTTGAAATCGGCACAGTAGATTTTGTGTGTTTTGTAGTATATTAATTACAAACATACAGTCACATATAAATACAATTTTTGAATTTATCTTTTTATAATATTAGTGTAGGTAAGTAAATTTGGGATGACTCATACCCCTGCAATGGGATACATAAGCTGATGATGATGATAACAATCTCACCATAGTACAAGCTCTGCTTAGTTCTGAAACACCCAGGACTTTGAACCATATTTTGAACAGTTAAAATCAGTTTTCTAGCTTCCATATAACCATAGGGTTATGTATACTCATAGAATATTAACTGGAGGTTTGTATTTACATGGAACTAGCCCCAAGCGACTTTGTGAATTGTGACGGATGGACGGTAAGGCCCACCTATTCCCAGACATTCTCTTATTGTAGGATGACGTCATTGGCCCAACCCTGTTTACGTTCTGAAACTCAAATACCTACTACGAATTTGGAAAGAGGTTTTACTTTGCCTTTGACTTATTCTAGAGTTAGTTAATAAGTAGGCGATAGCAGTTTCTTAAGGATCCCTACTAATATTATAAATGCGGATAACTCTGTCTGTATGTTACGCTTTAACCACTGAACGTATTTTATTGACAGATAGACTAGAAAAAAGGACATAGGCTACCTTTTATCCCGGGAAAATGATAGGTCCCCTAAAACATCAGGGAAATCTAGTTTACCTATAAGTAACACACAATATCTAAGTGATTCGTAAACTATTTCATGTTTACTAAAACATGTTTACGACAAAAATTTGTGAAGCGACATAAATTCGTCTTGAAAAGGGCAAGGCGTGAGACGATGTTAAATTATTCCAAAGAAATTAATCCACCTTTGATTTTCGAAATCAATTTGACAGCTCATGTCATATTAATTTACATTAGAGCCCAGTGTTTCTCAAACGTAAGTCTCGGCCCCTTTTAACAATTTTATATTCTCTATGATCTGGATTTTCCTCTCATTTCAGTTACAGTTGAAATGATACGTTATTTCATATCCTTCAGACGGCTCGGGAGTTATTTCATTTTGTCACGTTCCTTTTCAAATTGCACAGAGAAATTCTATCTATGAAGATGAATTATTTTTCTTTTTTTAGAATCCCGATGTTGGAAATAGCTTTGCATTTTCGACGTATGACACATTGTTTTGTTTTCACATTTGAATTGGCATCGTAATGTGTGTACACTATAAACGCAGAGTATAGAGTCCAATTTGAAAGTGTGAATGAGTTTTGACACCGTTCCAATTGTGCCGGCGATAACACAGATTGTGTAAATAAATAAACATTTCATTACAATGATAACAGCTCACATAGATATGCAGTGATAAGAAACACTTAACAGCCGCATAGGTTAACTAAAAGATTAACCACAGTCCGAGCAAGATTAATATTTGCCTGTGATATGATAAGACAATGGTTTTAATATTTTTCTAGGTTATTTACCTTCAGTGTTTTATTCGTGGCTCCCCGCGGTTTTACCCGCGTGCCTGGGGGATCTCTAACTTTCCCGGTATAAAAAGTAATCTATATCCTTTCTTAAGCTCTAGTCTCTATACCCAGTTTAAATTGTTTAATTTACAATTACATAATTGTGAATATTTATCAACTTTTATCCGGAAATAGAGTTGTAAATCACTTGAAATACTATCACATAAAGCTTTATCTATATCAATTATTGTAGTAATATTTAAATAGATCAAGGTACTAACAACAATAACATTGTTATCTACATTATTATCTGCATAAAGTTTGTATCATGGCTGACCGTGTTCAATATCTGCCTCGGTTTGTTTGTTTTCACAATATTTTAGGTGTGTTTAAGGAACCAGTCTGTTGAGATAAACATTTATTAGCATATGTGTGATACTGGCCATAATTTGGCACATATGCCTGTTCCTAACAATATTGGTCTGTGGACTCAGTTTTAGCTTTTATAGTCTTTCATAGTCCTCGCTAATTAGCTAGGACCATATATATAATCATATACCTATTATAATTGAGGAAGTTTTATAGGATGTTAGTCTGTTTGTCTTTAGTCTCTTGTTAGGGATTTGGTTAAAACTTGGCACACTAATAACACAAATTGAAGATGCTTCGAGATGACGAGTAAAACCACGGGGCGGAAGCTAGTAAATAGGTTTTATAAACATGAAAGTACCGAGTAATGTCCTTCCTTGATTCATAACGGGTCATAGGATTGTCATGGTATTATGTAAAGAAATAGAGAGTATGGAGTAGACTGTAGGATAGGCAAATTTTATTTTATACCGAAAATTGTTTCAGCGAAGCAGCAAGCCGCAACCAGTACTGAATATTACTTATTTCTGACAATAAATACATTAATATCTGTATGTCTCTTTATCTGTTATACTTTCACGCCAAAACCACCGAGTTCGATTTTGATGAAATTTGGTACAGATATAAACTAGAGCTTGGGAAAGGACATGGGCTACTTAACAAACGCAAACGCGGGTGAATCCACGAGGCGGAAGCTAGTCTATCTATAATTATCTATTAATATGCCATCAAACAGTTTCATTGTTACATTCTGACTTACAATAGTTACAATTAGTATTCTGAGAAATCAATTGAATTATCATTAATTGCCACTAGCTCCGTCACTTTCTAACACTATTTAATAAACAAAGATGTAATTATTGTTAGATTTTCTATTATTTTTTATATTATTATAGATTTGTATTGAAGTCTGAGAAAATTTTTACCAAATAAGGGGCTATAACAATTTTTTTTGCCCTCTTACTAGCCCCTCATTTTACCTTACAGTTTTAGACACTGTTACCTAATTTACGTTATCCTTATTAATATTAAAAATTAAATGTATGTAGCCCTATGTAACTCTGGCCGTCTGTAACGCTTCCACGCCTAAACCAAGAATTTTGTATTATGAAATTTCGTACAGAGATTTACTAGCTTGGGAAAGGCTACCTTTTACCCCGGGAAACTTTAAGATCCCTCGGAAGAAACCGCGTGGAAGCTAGTTGTATAGAAATTAAATAAATTGATTGAGTTCAGGTAATCGAGATATAACCGAATTGTAAAATAATAGACTTTTTATATAGCTAGATAATAAAAATGGCGCTTATCAGATTACGATTCGAATTGCAAGGTAGCGTTAGACAACTTTGACTGACAATTTAATAATAAATATTTGTTCTAAAACCGGTATTGTTATGGTCGGTAATACCTATCAGTTATCATGAGGATAAACCTCAATAAGCATTATTCGCTGCCTGTTTATATATGCAAATATAGAAATGCTTTATAACCAAATAAAATATTTATGAATGAATTGTAGATTCTTACTGAGTATAATTTACAAATATATTCCTTAAATGTTTATTTCATGAGTTGTCCGAACGTCTGTAAGTAAACCCCTACTTTGTTATGCAAAATTATAAATTGCCATTACTAAAATAGGTGATTTCAAGAATACCGTATGTTAATATTGAAAATAGACCGTGTAATTTTCAGCGATAAGTGTTCAATGGAATGCGAATGCCTTTACAATATTAACAAACATTACAGCAGACTAAATAGATGTGTGTTTAGACAAAGAAATCCTTCAGTTTCAATAGCATTTCGTGTGTAACATCATCGGAGCACACTCCACCAGATACCATTTACTATTGAGCAATAAAAACTAACGATCCACACACCTATAGATCAAATAGACAGACAAAACAAACCCTGTATGGATTCAACCAATTAACAGCGAATTGAATTGTCGAAACGTGATGGCTTAAAAGATTATTGCCATTAATAACTGACCTTAAAAAAACGTGGACACACCTCGGCACGGCACGTAAACACAACCGATTTAATTTAAACGGTGGAATAGCTTATATTTTTTATTCATGTATTATGTTTTATTTGTATGTGAAGTGTCGCGCCCGCGTTTTTTTCGCGGTCAGCGAATGGAGACGCTACTCCGGTGACGCGTTGTCGCGGACTGAAACGAAAAGGTGGAAATCCGACCAATGTGTGAGGCCGGGCCGCGACGCGCGTGCGCCCCGACCAAGGTCATGCGCGAGAACACCACACTGTACACACATCACACAGATAACTACATTTCACTTACCATCACCTAAAACCTTAAGCACAGATACCTAAATGATACAACGGAACCAGCAATGTATCTGCTACTAAAAATTCAAGTCGCCAAGAAAGCATTAGATGGAGTCAGAATTTATGATGTTAATATTTTTTCAATTATCACGGAATATTTAGATGTTTATACCAAATATATTTATCCTTTCATCCATTACTATCAACGAAACTATGAATAGGTACACTATGACAGATATGTAGGGGCTATTATTGGGTTATTCCAGAATTTGCATTGTAACCATTATTTCAAAATGTTAGGTATTTCCCGATTGAATTGTATTTTTGGATGAGGAAAAATATCTATCATTGAAATCAGTTTATTTTTCACAAATAACAGTCTCTGTAAAGTACAAATTCGTTCAGGAATAAAAGCATAAACGTTAAAAAAAACTAAAAGTGAGTAATAAATAAACTTTAATATACAAAAACTAGTAATTAACCTTGAGACAAAACCTTCAATATAATTAAAAGTGAGAACATGATCATAGACCTCAAAAACAAATCAACAAAAAATAAAATAAATTAACCTATGCAACCAAGTAATCAGAGTTCTAAGTAAACAGAGATCAAATAATACTTTTCTATAATTAAAGCACCACCACCTTATTTTACTCAAAAACATAAATAATTTGTAAAAACTATACTATTATGACAAAAAGTCAAACTAAAAACTAAATCAAATCAACAAAAAAAAGAATGAGATGCACAGATCATTTTTGGCATCTTACAAAAATATGATTTAATATAAAATATATATAATTTACCTTAAGATAACTGGGATATACATAAATATGTATACTACAAAAACCTCAGTCTTATTAAATACTACATATGTTTTATGAATCAATCTTAACAATAGGTACTTTATCACATCAAACTTAGGTACTTTCCATATAAGATTTATTTAAGTATCTTTGTATAGTAAGAAACCGAGATAATTGATCTTTAAAACATTTTTAAACCAAATACTTTAACATATTTATTTTTGAATACCTTAGGAATAGGTTTTGAACTTCAGTAGGTTAGGTTAATACATAAGTAAGTTCATAATTTTATCACTAGATGGCACTGTTTCAATATAATACCTTAACAACTAAAGAGTATTTTAAAATCAGTCGTGATTAACTTAATTTGTAAAACTATTTTATAAATTAAACCTAAAGCTACAGGTTAAATTAACAATTAAAAAAATAGAACCTGCTACTTTTTTCTCCTCAAAAGCTTCTTAGCTGGGGGAATATCGAGTTTATGCTCATCAATACAATGGCGTTTAAGTTCTGAATACTTTCTAAACTTTGCCCCACATATGAGACAATCTACAATCATCTTCCTCACATTATGTACTGACCATTCATGGTCCCATTTATCTTTTAATGCTCTAAAATAACTCTGACAAAATTTACATCTAAACTTCAACAAGACATCTTTATTGTGAGTACATCTTATATGCTTATTTAACATGGATTCGAAATGGAATATCTTTTCGCAATACTGGCATTGGATGGGCGAATTATTGTTATGGTATTCAATGTGCTGTGTCAACGACTTTTTAGAGTTAAATTTCCTTTGGCACAGATCGCATTGGAAGAATGTTGTGCCGTGAATTTTTTTGTGTTTGGAAAAATTACTGGAGTCACTGAAGGATTTATCGCAGAAAGTGCATTTGTATAAGGTTAGTTTGGCGTGTTCGCGTAAATGGGCCTTGTATCTGTCGATTCTGTTAAATACTTCTATGTGACATACCTCGCATTCTATGTTGAGTGTTCCATCGATGTTCACCGGAGATTTTGATAGTGTACTCTTGATGATATGCTCGATTAAATGCCGTTTCAAGTCGCCGATGCGTTCGAACTTCTTGAAACAGACGTCGCACGCCTGAAATTACATAAACATATTTTTTATTTTATACCTTACTTATATGAGGATAAGTTAAAAATTAAGTTCATTAGACTCGGGTGTGTAATAGTTATTTGTTATACAAGAGTGCAAAGTTGCTTTTTAACCGCGTGTTCAATTTTGATGACCGAGCAAGCGAAGGATTCTAAAATTGAATCACGAGCGCAGCGAGTGATTCAAAATTAGAATCCTGAGCGTTAGCGAGGGAATCAAAAGAGCACGAGGTGAAAAATCTTTGCACTCGAGTGCAACACGTAACTCTTCATTCCACCTCAGCGAGGAAATGACTAAATGCAAAAAAAAAAAAAAGTTGTATGACATATTCGGCACCATAGAGGTAGCAGTAAATAGGTTTAATGTTTTTTTTTTAATTCACAAACTTAGTGCACACGATGTTCCAAATTCAATTTACTTTATCCTCTACAGAATAAAAACGGCTTTTCCACTCAGATATTGAAGATTAAAAATACTCTTTCCGAGATGGTGGGATGAAAATGTCATTTGTGTGTTTACTTTAATTTAAATGTATAATATAAATTTAAGTCTCTCATCAAACACCATTTATGTAGTGATATTAAATGATTATTAAAAATCATTTTTTTTTCATAAATTTTATAATAAATTCAATAATTGGAGAATAAAAGAGACAAGAAATAAAATTGGAATTATTACTGCCTGATAACCGAATGAATCCATGTTCAAATCTTGCTTCTTCAACAATTGTCTGGTTTTTATTTTAATTAATGAAAGATACGTCAAAATATATACAGAGAATCGCCCGGACTTCACACGGGTGCAATGCTTATGCGCCGACATAACATTAGAAATATTTAAAATTATCAGTGTTCCTCTAAATCCTCCCCTTAAAACACTATCTATTAAAAAACACCGTATAAAAATCCGTTGCGTAGTTTTAAAGATTTAACTTTTAAGCGTACATAGGGATATAGGGACAGAGAAAGCGACTTTGTTATACTATGTAGCGATTCTTACCTTATTCTGTCTCCTGTGTCTCTTAGTGAC
Source organism: Thyatira batis (assembly GCA_905147785.2). Lineage (NCBI taxonomy): Eukaryota > Metazoa > Arthropoda > Insecta > Lepidoptera > Drepanidae > Thyatira > Thyatira batis. The sequence goes on from LR990499.1 coordinate 1,092,173, forward strand.
CTTCTTAGCGTGAAGCAGAAATATCTTATTTGACATCACCTTCGCAATCACAGAATCAGCATCAAATATTTTCTGGAGTGAATCATTACTTTCCTCATGTTCCACCGTGGCATGCCCTTCTGGAGACGGGGTGATGATATCAGTTTCACTATCATCTATAGAACTAGAAGCATCACCTTCCAAATGAACCTCCTGATGTCTAGATATATCGGAGAACTTCTTAGCAACGAACGAACAGATATGGCATGAGAAATAGAAGTGTATCTTCTCCATATGGTTCTTCAGCTCCTCTGGGGTGGAGTATGACTTCATGCAGAGGTGGCATATGTATTTGCGGCTGTGGATTTTACGGTGAGCGCGTAAAGTGAACTTTGATGCGAATACTTTGTGACATTTGTTGCATTCTAAGTCCGGGTCACCGTGACCCATGCAGTGTATCTCAAATTTCTCCTGGTTCTTCAATGTCTTCCCGCACTCTGTGCACATATATTTTACCTCAGTTTTGGAGTGATCTTCGATTATTACAGATCTATGGGAGACCATGTGCTGTTTGAATGCAGTTATTTGATCGAATAGTTGTTTGCATTTGTCGCATTGATATTTTTTTTGGTGCGGGTTGGGTGGTGGGTCTAATTCTTCTGAAATGAGAAACAATATTGGCAATGAGTACATAACTCATAAATATATATATACATGGCAATAAGCCAAGTCTTAGTATAATCTATAAATACTATTTGTATAAATGAATTACCCAATAGAGTATAAATAAGTCAATTAATAACATATGTTTATTTAGCAAGTACAAGTAGAAAATATAAAATGACAAAAAATTCTTTTAATTTAAGAAATAAAGACTTTAGTGAGTATTCTTATGGTTTTAGAATTATTTATTAATTGAGGACATACCAAAGGATATCCAGATTAAACATAAATATCTCAAACTGTATAAATTTAAGTTAAGATTATTCCAGAATATTGTTTTAAATAAAAATTGTACTAACTTACCAATAACAACTTCATTTTCAACCTCTCCGTTACCCGAGCATTCATACATTGGGTCATTCACTAGAATATTCTGGACCGTCTGCCCAGACTGGGAATCATGACCTAAAAACAATATAGTCTTCCGTTGTTTCGACATAGACTGGATATCAGAAGACATTAGCTGTTTCAACGCCCCATTATCGCTCTGGAGCCCTATATACTTCCGTTCCTCTCTAGCTCTATTCTCCTTCTCATTCATTATCTCCTCCGGCAAATTAGACAGGAATACTCCACATTCAAACTCATCATCTTCATACGAGTTGTAGTTTGTCTCCGTATTCTGCGTCTCGTGGGTTCTACGGAACTTTTTGTGTTCAACTTCTTCAGGCACGGAGTAATGGATGCTCTCACTCTTATTATAAACATTCTGGGTTATATACGTATTGTGTTGTTCTACGGTAATATGGCCAAGAGTTGTTTGGTGGTATACTGAATAATGTTCCGCTGGATTGTAGTTATTATAGACATACGGACTCCTTGCCGGGTCTATCCACACTTGAGATTGATTATACGGCGGATAACTAACTTGGTTGCCCTCCGATATGATAACAGGCATATCATTTTCACATACATTTCCATTCTGATCATCATTGACATCAATATTATAGTTGTCTATCAACTTTACGTTACAAAATCCGGAATAAATACATGTTTCATTACCTTCAGTGTCTGGTGATGTGATATGTACATCAATGAATACGTTTTCAGATGTGTTACAGTTAGTTTCGAGGGCTGTACACTTTCTCGGTATGAGAAGGAACGGGTAAAGTTCTTCATTATCGCTCGCCGCGGCGCCCGACTCCATTTCGATATTATAAACCTGTAATAACGAAGAAAATACATGTTCAATACTAACATTTCCATGATAACATAAGGTATATACTTATCACAGTAAATGTAGGTAAGATTATAATTTTATTTTATTTAATTTCTAAGAAAAATTTTACTTACCACGTGTTGAGACGGGAACGGTAAATGAAATAATTATGTGGAGGTAATATTGGATACATTGTCGCTAAACTTTTAAAACTACCTTCAGTTTTCATTATTAAAATTCCACCCACTTTATTTTGATAAAAACTTAACTGAATACGCAACGCTTTTATTTAAAGAAATAGATGGTTTGTTTTTATCTATATCCAACCATTTTTTGTTTCAATTTGAATTTCGAACAAAGAAATACAGAAAATCTTTTTGAAGTTCGAATTTGCTCTTACTAAAAGCACAACAAACTAAAGAAAAGAAACTTAAGAAAAGGTGAATACAGTTATGCTAGCAGATATTCGACCTTAAAACAATGGCATAAGGCTAAAGCGGTGATAATTTTTTTGTACTTGGCAGGTAACAGTTGCTAGTAATTGACATAAAATATTTCGTTCTGAAATCATTCATTGTCACCTTACCACAATTGAAAAAAAAAAACAGTTAAATTGGTATTCTTGCTCGTCTTCACATTATAATGCTTCATAAATAAAAGATAGGGAATATATTACCTATATCACAATTAAATATTGCTATATAAATCACCATCAAACTAGTTGAGTTCGATGAAAATATATTGACTTATTAAACAACTTACGCCATCTACTGTTGAGTAGAGGCACCATGTTTAGTAAAAGCTAATAAAAAAATCCTTTTTTTTTCACAGGAGTTATTCATATTTAGAACTCTTACGTTACGATACTTACGATTAATATATAACTGGCATCTTACAAAAAAAAATACTCGTAATTAATCTTAGATATTTATTTACAGAGTAACTTATAGTACTAAAATCAATTTTAAATTCTCTCCTTCATGACACCTTCGAAGAAATGCTCGAATGCGCTCAAACGGGCATTCATGGCAGGTGCATTAAACATACAACCGAATCCCCAAGACAGTACACCAATCAGCTGGTTCGTCGCTTGTGATACCAGCGCACTGCCGGCATCACCCTGTTAGATAAAAAAAATACAGGTTTTTATATCCTATGGTTCCATTCACTGATTAAAATGTATCTATTATTGACGTGGTAAACACTGGCTGTCGCTAGAAAACCGTTAGAAGGGCGGCAAAATCGAAAAACAAAAATTTTGGCGGTCACTGGTGGTTGGTGGTCAGTCAGACAAATTTTTCAAGAAGTTACCTTTTACCCAGTTGCACATTACATTATCTTTAAAATCACATTTTGAAGACGTAAAATCTAGTTTTCCTATTATTAGGGATGATAATACAGTTTTATTACAGAATCTTAAAGATATATAATTCTACTTACATTACATCTGCCAACACCGTCCCAGTTGTAATTCATTGTGCATATTTCAACGTCATCATGTACGGGGGGCGCGAACGGCCCTCCAGCCGAGAACACTCTCTTCAGACACTCCTCGTGGGTTAATGTCGAGACATTCATGACCTGCAGCCTATTGGATCCCTGGAAAAAATAATAAATTGATTTTAAAATGTGTATGAAAACTTGAATTCTTTTTTTTTTACCAAAGTATTAAAAAGTAATAAACATAAAATAACATTCTGTCAAACCGCAGCAAAGGGTATATCGATCTCTAAATTAGGTGCTAGGTTTCATTTAGGTTCCCAGGGGACTTTCAACTTTCCCGGGAAAAAAGTAAGTCCGTTCCCAAGCTTTACAAAGTCTATCTTTGTAGGTAGGTAGGTAGGTACAAGATTTCATTAAAATCGGTTCTGTGATTTCGGTGTTAAACCGTAACAGACAGAATTACTTTCACATTTAAAATATCATTCGGGATTATCTACACTTATATTATAAACAGTAAAAACTTGTATTTTTGTGTATGTTTGTAATAAATAAAATCAAAAACTACTGAATCGATCTAGTACTTATTTATATTTTATCCCCGTATTCCTATGGGAACGGGAACTACGCGGGTGAAACCGCGAGGCAGCTATGCTTGATATTTAGTTAAACATATTACAAGTAAGTCAACTTGATTCCGTTTGATAGGTAGGCTACATAAGCCATCTTTGGGTGCATCAGCGCCAGTCTGACTAGGAGTCAAAGTGGTCGCCATGGCCGAAATCGGTCGGACCAATCATCATCATCATCATCAGGTCAACTTGTAGGACTAAATTGGGTATTTTTTCAGGTGTACTTATAAGGTAGATATTTGATGATATCACTTACAGCAGAACCTTGGTATCCCGTTATGTAACTGTCTGCTCCTCCGTGAATATAGTTATAGTTCATAGCAATTATTCCAATCTTTTCGTTCGGTACAATAATATCTAACAACTGTAAGAGTGCCACGTCGTTCTTAATCAGCCCGAAATCCATATCTGGGTGGAGGTAATGTTCCTTCAACCGCAGTTTTTTACCACCACTTTTCCAATCATCAGTGCCAACAATTGCTTGGGATGCTCTGGAAAAATTTTGGTTGTAAAAATAAATAAATATCCTGGTATATTTTTCACACACGGCCAATCTGATTCCAAAGTAATCAGGGCTTGTGATACGGTAAACAGATAGCTGATATACTACATATACTATTTATAAATACATACTTATATAGATAATTACACCCAGACACAGAACAAACAGACATACCTATTCATGAATACTCACGACCGACGACGGCTTGAAAGTCAGGGTCACTAAACCACAGAGCTGTCAAATATAATATTTACTTTCTTGACTCTTTCTACATATTCCTACCAATTTCCTAGTAGAAATCGTATGAACGCCTGATGGTTATCTAATAGCAAGAAGCTACTTACGGCAAAAATTTCTTGTGTAAATCGAGAAGGGGCTCGATACAGTGACCAGCAGTTAGCAAGAAGTCAGGTCTGATGATGCTTGCACCGCACACGTACCACGTCCCAACGGCCAACACAGCAGTGTGCTTTGTAGATCCTCTCGACTCATGTGGACTTTGTACGGAGTAGTATGATCCATCTATTTCTCGTTGGTATTCTAGTGGTGTTCCTGTGTATAAAAAATGATTCAGTTTTTTCATTAATAAACAATTATTTTGAATAATTACATATGTATAAAATTTCCTGGTTACTGAATCAGATTGACCAAGTAAAAAAAACGAAATACCTATCAAAGTAAATAGGTACCTACATGCTTAGTTAATGGTCAAAATGTTCTTTACACACGACTATAATTAAAACCAGGTAATAACTATACTCTGAAATACATATTTATTTGCACAGTTCCCGAGAATCGAACATCAACATGTTATATCGCGACTTTCCTTACCTAGTGATGGTCTTGGCACCACACTCAATAAAATAGCAATTAAAATATAAGCCGCCATTATAAACAACAAACTAAGTTTAAGTGATGTAGTTGAAGAAACAAATTCGCTTTAAATACTTAATTTTGATTGAAAAATTAGGTAAATACGATTATGATGCTATTGACATATATGACTTTCACATATATTTTTATTGTTTACGTGTGACTTAAATGTACACTGATAATAAAGAAACATAAGATAATGCATTTAATACAAAAATGACCGTAGATTGAAGCCCTCCATGACGAGGTATTTTTATACACATTCTAACTATCCGGGCTTTGTAGTTAGCAACCCTAACTTTTAACCCGCTGGTCGTACCTTCGATTTCCACCAGGACAAACATTTGTGGGCATGAACATGTTTATATGCTTTGTCTGTAAATATCTACATTAGTTAAATGTAATATAGCCATAAGGCGAATCCTAGAGTGTCATATATTTACCGACACATCAACACTAATATTATAAATACTGTTTACGTATTTTTGATAATTTTAAGAATCACTTTGTTAAATTTCATCTGGCGTACTATAACTTTATTTAGGCCTCATTCGCACGGGAGTTTTATTAACGGTCGTTAAAAAAGCGTTCAAATACAAAAAATTGCATTCCCAAGTATATGTTCACACGACAGCGCTTTTAAAACGCGACGCTTTTTTATCGAGTGGTGTTGCATTTTCAACTTTGGGCGTTGGAAATAGAGCATATTATGGTACTTGGGATCGTATTTGTTGTGTTTGAACGCTTTTTTAACGTCCGTTAAAAAAACTGTCGTGCGAATGAGGCTTCAGTTAGTTAAAATAAATGTAATATAGCCAGGTGTTCGAATCATAAAGCGTCATATTTGACAGCGCGGTTGGCTTTGTGGTTATAGTGACCCTGACTTTCAAGCCGCGGGTCGTGGGTTCGAATCCCACCCAGGACAAACATTTGTATGCATGAATATTGTCTGTTTGTCTTGTGTCTGGATGTAAATATCTATAATATGTATGTATTTAAAAGTATTATATGTACCTAGTATATCAGCTATCTGGTTACCATAACACAAGCTTCATTTGAAGCTTACTTTGGAATCAGATTGGCCGTGTGTGAAAAATGTCCCAGGATATTTATTTATGTCCCAAGATATTTATTCATATCTTTAACGACACATCAACACTAATATTCTAAACACTGTTTTCGTATTTTTGATAATTTCAATAATCTCCTTGTTAAATTTCATCTTGCGTACTATTACTTTTCCCTTTAAAATTCCCTAAATACCTAATCAAACCAGTGAGTCCCTCACCCCCAGCAACGCGGCAACGCCCTGAGCCGAGGCACGGTCCCGCAGGGGACACCCTCAGCGCTGATACTTAAATCTTCTACGGTTAAGGCTGCGTTTCCACCAGAGATGTGCGAGGATGCGTTGCGAGGAATGTGTTTTTAAGAACCAATAGAATCGCTTCATTGAGCTATTCTAAGCGAGGCTTGGTCAATGAAGCGATTCTATTGGTTCTTAAAAAACACATTCCTCGCAACGCATCCTCGCACATCTCTGGTGGAAACGCAGCCTAAGAGCCCTCAGCGCTCGCCGATTGTCGGCGTACGTCGCGCGGGTCAGCTAGTCCTTAGTAAAACCACAGAATAAGTAGCTTTGTACAAAAAGTAGGTTTTACTTATTGCATAATTAAACAATATTGAGGTCATTAATCTTTATAAGTACTTAATTGATATGATTGTTTTGATAGATTATGTTATTGATAAATTGACAGTAAATCCTCCTCGTATTAAAATGGTTAATGTTTGTGAGTCATCGTACTACCTATAGTCGGATTAATAATTCGAGTCAGAGAAATGACAAGTGCAACTGTCACTGATACAAAAAAGGGTGATGTTCGGCAGTTTTGTTCCTTCAGTATCCGATACATAAATCTAGTCGAAAATCCCAAAATTTCATTTTTTTTAAACTAAATTTGAATTTAATTGAAACCAAAATTAAATAAATAAAATCGAATAAATGTTATTAATTTAATTAACCTAACATAGGCTAATCATCCAATTAATGCTTAATAAAAAAAAAAATGAATAAATGTTCGAATAAATATAATTTATTTGTCCAGTACCCGTACAAATCAGTCACTTCCAAAACAAAATGGGGTCCATAGCGAGACAAGTGATGACTATAGTTCTTCCAAAAGCCCAAAACAAATAATATACATAAGAGTATTTTATGTAATATTTAATTACCTATCGTAAGTGTACCAGTGGTGGCCACGGTACCAGTAATGGCCAAAAATTGAAAGAAACATCTAGAATTCGGACATGAGCGAATGTTTTTACATTGGGATCACTGTGACATAGACTTTAGACATCGAACTATCTAAGTTTAACGTTTTATTCAATTCAGTCAATTATATGTACAAATATGCGAGATTACAAAGTGTAAAGTGATTTGATATTGACAACGACGGCTTTTCTTAAGGAAATCATTAAGGCGGTGAGTAGAAAGTTTCACTTGTAAAATAGTATTGCTTAATTAAAATCAAAATTTGTTTTGTTTGATGTGTTAGCCATAAAATATAGATAAACTAAGACTAAGACTGGGGTATCCATTAATGGATTTTCCCTGGCCAAGACTGGGTCACAAAACTACAACTTTTATTTGTTAAATTAATTGAATCCAGCTTTGCCCTATCTCACGCGTAACACATTACAAATATTAAATAAGGACTGGACTTTACAGTTTCACTATATTCAGTGCTGAAACTTTCACAATTTTGGTAATATTTCACAAAAACCAGTTTTTTTTTCTTAAACTGGCCACCTTTGGGTCATTTACCATACCGTGTATGTCTACTGTTTTATTACCATAAATTACATATTTTTATTTATATAAAAGCAATTTGACATTGAATAAAAAAAAAGGAAACTCTAGTCGAGTTTCCTTTGTCCTTAGCCGACTTTTAGTTGTAAAAATTCGAATCTACCACAACACTATTTATTTGGGACTAAAAAACTGCAACACTAGAAATGTCATTTCTCTGCCTACAATGAATAATCTGAGTATACATATTATAAAACAAAGTCGCTTTCCGCTGACTGTTCCTATGTCCTCTTAAATCTTTAAAACTACGCAACGGATTTTGATGCGGTTTTTTAATATGTAGGTAAAGTGATTCAAGAGGAAGGTTTTTATGTACATTACACGCATAATACATATGTTAGGGAAACGCTGACAATTTTGGAGGTTTCTAATGTGATGTAAAGCATTGCACCCGTGCGAAGCCGGGGCTTCGCTAGTTCACATATAAACGTACTAGTGGCTCCCCGCGGTTTAACCCGCGTACCCGGGAGGTCTTCCATTTTCCCGGGATAAAAAGTAGCCTATATGTTAATCCAGGTTATAAGCTATCTTTATTCCAAATTTCATTCAAATCCATTCAGTAGTTTTTACGTGAAAGAGTAACAAACATCCATACAAACTTTCGCCTTTATAATATTAGTAGGATTTAGAAAGAGATGTTTATAGGGAAAATTATAGGTATATTATTGGACCCCTGAAATATGAATATCTTCTTATAGAAAAGGTGCAGCTACTAGTATTAAGCCGGATAAGTGAGAGTTTACCAGCGTACCTACCACGGGTTCCGTACTCATAAATATGTAGCTATTTGATTCGTAGTAGTTAATTTTATAAGAGAGAAGTATTTCCTTTCCTAGCTATTCCTTAAATGCTTGTAAATGAAGGAAGTATCCCTTCATCCTCACAGACTTTTATAATATTATTTGTACAAAGTAAAATGAACCTTAATCACCATGTTTCAGGGCTTAAAACTCTAAAAAAATAAGTATGAAGTAGGTACTAGATTGAATATAATATTTTGTGGGTGGATGTTCAATTTGCAGCTGATTTTCTGATATATGATACATAGACATTTTAATATTAGATGTCGTTTTATCTTAATAATACAGAACCCTTAAAAAAATATCTAGTACAATTTTTATTGTATACTAGCTGCCTCCCCGCGGTTTTACCCGCGTAGTTCACGTTCCCGTGGGAATACAGGGATAAAATATAGCCTATGTTACTCGGGGATAATGTAGCTTTCCAAAGGTGAAAGAATTTTTGAAATCGGTCCAGTAGTTTCGGAGCCTATTCGTTACAAAAAAACAAACAAACAAACAAACAAACAAACAAACAAATCTTTCCTCTTTATAATATTAGTATAGATGTAGTAGTATAAAGGTTTTTTAATAACAGCCAATTTATAAATCGTAAAAATATTTATTTTAACAAACAAGATTTACAATACGAAATGCATAGTACAAAAACAACTTTATTATTTACATCTGTACATAAAACAATTTAAATGAGATATATATAACAAAAAATATATACATTATCAAAACAACTTTGACGCCGTTAAAGTGGAAATAAAGTTTCAACCATATAGCTACAAGTGCTGCAGCCTACTTCCATTGAAATTTCTCGAAAATAAGTTTGAAGAATTCCTCGTAATACGAAAGTCGTACGAACATGTCGGGATATCCCATGCCACAAGGGACTCCCCACGAAACTAATCCAATCTGTTTATTCAAGATTAAATCAACCAGTGCACTACCGGAATCACCCTGGAACAAAAATAAGTCATAAGTCAACGTTAACGCCAGAACTAATATTATTATTGCTAATGAAATTGTTTTGAAAAGAGTAATTGCTGAGTTTATTGCCGGCTGTTCTCAGCAAAAGCAACCTTCGTGTCATAAGTGCCTGTGAAGGCCTATTTGAATTAATATAAATATATTTCATTTCATTACTCTAAGATAATGATGATGATGATGTTTGTTACTCAATCACGCCAAATTGGAAAGGATTATGATGAAATCTGGCGTACAGCTAGAATATCTTATGGAATTGTGCACAGGCATTTTATACTCGGAAAGTTGAACATCCCCGAGCAACACGGGTGAAACTGCGAGACTGAAGCTGTATTAAATAAAGAAGAAATTTAAGTATTTTTGATACTAGCACAAAGCTAGCACGCCGATTCCACAAAATTCTTTCACTATTCCCCAGTTGGCAAATTCTATTCCACGGGAATCAGGAAGTACCCCCAAAAGAGATGACTTACGTAGCACATGCCGAAATCAGCTCCTTTCTTGTGGATGGCGCATAGTTCGATGTCAATGTCTATCGAAGGCATCCATAAGCCCAAAGATTCTCTGGCAGCCTCCACTGCTGCCACGCACTGGTGCGAATACAGTGTGCTCACGTTCAAACGCTGGAGTATATATGGCACTAAACCACCGAACTGTATGACAAAATAAATAAATAAATATCCTGGGACATTTTTCACAAACGGTCTTTCTGATGCCAAACTAAGCAGAGCTTAGCAGATAGCTGATATACTACATAGGTATATACTACTTAGAGCAGACTGTCTGTAACATTTTCACGCGTAAACCTGACGAAATTTGGTAGAGATACTAGAAATTAGGTTAGGTAGAGGTACTAGAGCTAAGGAAAGGACATAGGCCCACTTTTATTAAATAACTTGACTGCAAATATGTACCTACATTATGAACCTTACAATATTTTTATTGTTACATCATTAGAAAATTTTATTTCTTGATTAAAACTCATTAAATAAGTACCTGTCCAAGTCGTTTACCTTTATATCTGTTAACATTAAATTAACATATTTTTTTTGTTATTTTATTTAGTATAGGTAACTTACCTCTTGTTGTCCCCATCCGGAAACTTGACAAGGGATGACGCCATCTCTTTTCTCGAAATGCACTGAAATTGGTGCTATTTGAGCGGAAATAATAAATTTATCTGTCATCTGAAGGAAGCCCAGGTCGTGTTTGATGGTAAAGGCGTCATACTTCGGGTGAATTACGTAGTCCTTTGGGATATTGACGACACCTCCTTTATTCCACTGGCGACTTCCTGCTAACACGTGAAATGACCTGGTGGAGAAGATTTTAATTTTTATCATGTATGCTAGTTTCCGCCTCGCAGTTTAACCCGCGTAGTTCCCATTCCCGTAGGAATAGGAATCCCATAGGAATACTGGGATGAAATGTAGACAATGTTATTTTTGACAATATTTAGGCGTCAAAGCGAAACAAACAAACTCTTATTTGAAATTATATGTTAGGATATGTTATTTTTCGATATTGTACCTACTCCAGATACAATATATCTATACTTCATTTAAATACATTGGTAGTTACATCGAAAAACAGAGCAAACAGATTCAAGAACGAGATTCGCACCCACGACCTTCGTTCGGCTCGAAAGCCAAGGCCAAATCCCATATATTAGACAATAACTCACTCAATAAGGCCTGGTCTGTTCCAGCTTCTCATAGGTTCAATGCAATGTGCTGCACTCAATACAATGTGCGGTGCAATAAGGGAGCCTCCACAGATTAACGTTAAGAACAAATTCCCAAATAGCAAAGCCACCATGAATGGCACATGGGGTGAGTCAGTACCCCCCACGATCCGGGGGAAGAACCGCTCCAAGGTATCTGATGCATCTTCTAGTGGTGCCGCTGTGAATAATAAAAATGAAGCTTGATATGTGATAGGATGTGAGGATCACTCAAAAATGGTTAAGTGGATTTTGGTGAACTTTGGCACTTAGTTTTATACCAAATTTTTCTCTCAGGAAAATTTTGGTTCCTTCAAAACGGGTAAAACCTGAGATGGCAGTTAGTTTAGAAACATAGTTCTATACCTAATTTTCATCTCAGGTGATCCAGAATGGTTGGCTAAAGAATGGTGGTACCTTACTTTGGAAAAATCATCAGGTTAGTCTTGTTAACTTACCAGAAGCCAAACATCCAACCACTCCTAATAAAATTACTAATTTGAAGGTAGCCATTTTTTTACGTATTAGGCTGTGTTGATCTAAAGTTAGACTGATGTAAGTTTGCAAAAATATACCCGTTTTATACTAAAACCTTGATAAAAATTAGGCGATACAATCCTGAACTGAGGACCTGGGAAACTTTATCTATATCAGATTTGTCACTATGTTTGGGGAAATGAGTAATTAGAGGGCATTTTTAATTAATACTATATTTATTGTTGTCTCTTCCTGATAAGAAATCGTAATGATAATATTTGTAAAAAATTCTTGTTAGTGTTTACTAACAATCAGAAGTCAACGATACTTAGATTAAAAATGTAATTTCGTTAAAAAAAAGATAGAGGTCGAAATCGTCACCTCAAGCGAATTTGTAAATATTGAGGAAAATTATGGACAAAATATACAGTACAAATTATAGTAAGTAAAGGCTTACGAAAGATAGAGATACACTATGGTAAATGACCCAATGGTGGCCAGTTTAAGAAAAAAAAAACAGGTTTTTGTGAAATATTACCAAAATTGTGAAAGTTTCAGCACTGAATATAGTGAAACTGTAAAGTCCAGTCCTTATTTAATATTTGTAATGTGTTGCGCGTGAGATACGGCAAAGCTGGATTCAATTAATTTAACAAATAAAAGTTGTAGTTTTGTGACCCAGTCTTGGCCAGGGAAAATTCATTAATGGATACCCCAGTCTTAGTCTAAGTTTATCTTTATTTTATGGTTACCACATGAAACAAAACTAATTTTGATTTTAATTAAGCAATACTATTTTACAAGTGAAACTTTCTGCTCACCGCCTTAACGATTTCCTTAAGAAAAACCGTCGTTGTCAATTTCAAATCACCTTACACTTTGTATTCGCGCATATTTGTACATGTAACTGATTGAATTCAATAAAACGTTAAACTTAGATAGTTCGATGTCTAAAGTCTATGTCACAGTGATCCCAATGTAAAAACATTCGCTCATGTCCGAATTCTAGATGTTTCTTTTAATTTTTGGCCATTACTGGTACCGTGGCCACGACTGGTACACTTACGATACTACGTTACGCCAGAACTACTTAGGACCAAAAATAAGTTTCAGCATCAGCTCATATACGTATCCACCGAGGAGCTCGAGCCTCTCCTAACATCGAGGGGGTGTAGGCCATAGTCCACCACGCGGGCCTAGTGCGGATTGGCGGTCTTCACATGCCTTTAATTGTGACATCTCGGGCATGCAGGTTTCTTCAGGATGTTTTTCATCACCGAAAGCCAGTGGTGTGAATCCGTAGGCAAGTTTTTAGAAACTCAGGGATACGGGCCAGAGATTTGAGCCTGCACCCTCATGATCGTGAGTCGGTGCGTTCCCAACAAAATAAGTAATAAATAAATATCTGATTCCAAACTAAGCAGAGCTTGTCTTATAGTAACCAGATAGAATACCTCGAAACTGCGTAAAAGCATGCATTGAAGTGACACTCTATTCATTTACATTATAATGAGAAAGTATTTGTATTTTTGTTTGTTTTGAATATTTAAATTCTGGACCGATTTTATTGTAAAAAAACCTATAGCCTTTATTACTGAGTGAGAGGGGTATTACCATGGTCTAAATCTCGGTACCACCGTGTAACCTGAACTACTTTCAATTCGAATATATGGGACTAGTGACTCCCCGGGGTTTCACCCGAGCTCCCTGAGGATCTTAAATTTTCCCGGGATATAAAATAGCCTATGTGTTAAAGCAGGTCATAAACAATCTGTGTACCAAATTTCATCCAAATGCGTTTAGTAGTTTTTGCTTGAAAGAGTAACGAACATCCATTCATATATCCATACTCACACACTTTCGCATTTCTTATTTTGTAGGATGTAGTAGTTTTGACGGTGGGCAGCGCGTAGATATACCCCTGGTATTGTCGGTGTCCATGGGAGTTGGTGACCACTTTCCATCAGGTAGCCCGATGGCTCGTCTGCCTTCGTAGGCAATAAAAGAAAAAAATTGTCGTCAAGATAAACTAATTGCCTGAAAGCGCAGTTCAAGACCTATACACAGTCATCATCAGTTCATATTCGATACCACCAATAAATAGCATTTACTAATAAATCAGATATCCTCAGATGTTTATTTTATAAAAGCTATTAATTTTCCAAAATTACTGGTCTCAATTAGGTAGGTATATAGCTCAGCTAAGTTAAGCTAAGCAATCACAGCTAAGCCGTGGTGGCTCAGTTGGGAACGCACCGACTCACGATCATGAGGGTGCCGAATCCCACCCAGGACAAACATTTGTATGCAATATGTCTGTTTGTTCTGTGTCTGGATGTAAATATCTATATAAGAATGTATTTAAAAGTTGTATATGTAGTATATCAGCTATCTGGTTACCGTATCACACACAAGCTCTGCTTAGTTTGGAATCAGATTGGCCGTGTGTGAAAAATGTCCCAGGATATTTATTTATTTATTTTTACGAGTCAAAATTTATTTGCGAATTTTGACATGATTCCTTTGTGTAAAAACTCTTAGATTTTACTACACAAACATGCTACACGTAATAGAACCATTTACGGCATATTTGCCGTTAATTACACAACTAGTGACTCAACGTGGTTTCACCAACGATCGCAGGGGATTTTCAACTTTCCCGGGATAAATAGTAGCCAACTTGTTATATTACTGAGCATTAGATCCGACGTTTCATAAGTGCCTGTGAAGGCTTATATGAATTAATAAATGTTCCATTTATTTCTTCAAAAACATATAATATTCTAACGGCGCCAAATTACATTGCCACCCGTACAGACGTTTTGACGTGAAAGAGTAACAAATATCCATCCATACATACATTCTCATAAATTTCTCATTTACAACATTAGTAGGTTAAAAAAAATCAAAATAATAATATATTAATTAGTTATAATATATAGGTACCTACATAAACTCAATTCATCTTTATTATAATACCTATACTATATGTCCCAATGAACGTCTGCGTCATATTACCGTTTTCGCAACATTTTTTATATAGATTCTCCGCTCCTATTGGTCTCAGCGTGATGTTTGAAAGAAAATACATTTATTTGTGGCAAAAAGATATACAGTAGGAACATAGAAGGAAAATAAAAAAACCTTAAGTATTTACCACAAAATGTGGGATCATTTTGTGGTAAATACTTAAGTTTTTTTAACACGATGCTGATTGTAAGTCCATATATGACGACGATAATGGTTACATATATGACGATTTTTGTGACTTTTAGTTTTTTTTATGAAAATATTTTATGATAACTTCTAATCGTTTTCGACAGAACTATCAGGAACTATTAGACCAATGTAAATACGTCGGAAATCTGTTTTTAAATGAAGTTAGCTCGAAAATGATCTGCGACGGGAAGTTAGCAGAGCATTATTATTTTTTTAAATAATGGGGAAAACTGGCAGAACTATTAAAAAAAAGTATCAGGAACTATAGAACTATTCCGCATGCTGGCAGAACTCTCATTTTTTCTTGATCTTCTGGCATATGCTCTGCCAAGTTCACTGACATACTCTTCGGTTAGTTTAGTAAAGATTTGCTATAATAAACTATGTTCAATAAGGTAATTTTATTGGATAAAGATGAAATACATTATCACTATTAGTTCTAATATAAATAAAAAAAACTTTTACCACTTTCCGCAGCGATTTGGGACATATTTTCTATTAATATTTTTATTATTATTTAGTTTTAGGTGTATATAATTAAATTTAATAATGTATTTACTTATATTATTGGTTGTAAATAAAATTGTTCCAAAATAAAAATAAACAAAATAAATTCACAAATAATATTCATTTATTCAACAGGTAAAGTAGATACATAACTGTCAGTTCAAAGGCCAATAATTCAACAGCCAAGACATTCGTTTAATTTCTCAAGCAAGAAGTCCTTAATTCCGGAGACTCGAGTGAACATGTCTGGAGCCCCGAGGGCGCAAGGGAAGCCCCACGACGTGATGCCGATCTGCTTGTTAGTCTCCACCGAGACTAAGGCACTGCCGGAGTCCCCCTGGAAAGAAAAAGGGCAAGATTGAGTAATTACAGCAGACCTTTTACTACAATACTGTCAAAAAATGTATGTATGGAAACTGATTGGAGACATAATTTTAAATGTAGGCCTTCAGTTACAGTCGAAGTAATATAATAAATAATACAGAAACATTCAAAAAACAAAAGAAAACTACTCTTATTACAAAACAAAAACAGCTTTCTTCGGTCAAAATCTTTATCAAGCAGTAGCTATATACTTACATTTTATTACACGTAACAAAAAAAACAAGCTTTTAAGATCAAATAATGGCTGTTTATTAATTACATTGTCATTACCATGAAACTAAAGTGGTTTTTATATTTATTGCTGAATTAACTTACATTACATGTTCCAACGCCGAAGCTGTGCAATGTGCAGATTTCCACGTGATCATAGACTGGAGGCGCCCCGCCCCTCAAGGCACCCTGCATGGCCACCTCAAAGTCGCATATATCAAAAGGTATTGTGTTCGTTTGAATGACCTGCAGCTTTGTTGGATATCGACCACCGACCTGGAAAAAAATTGATGTTAATAGACCTTCACGTGGCTAAAAGATTGATGAGTTCAGAATAGCAAAGCTGGTCTAAAACTCACGTGAAGTAGTCCCCACCCTGCCACGTACCCCGCAACTCCAGCACCTATCCAATCGTACCCAAGTGATATAAGGCCAATTTTCTTGTTCAAAATCAACTCTTCAGTCAGTCGAAGTACCCCCACATCGTACTTGATAATAGTGGAATTCCAGTTGGGATGTATATGAGAATCCTTGAATCTAACTTCTGTGCCTTTATCCCATTCTGTTTTACCTACTATCCCATGGTATGAGCTGGAAAGAAGATTTATGAAGGTATAAGTGTTTTGACTTAGCTTTGAAGTTCCTAACAGACTATGGCACTCAAAACTTCCCCCCTCTCTCCAAAATCATCAAATTTATGTTTACTTTGATAAAATCTACCTCATCAGGGTCAAACGCCTTAAAATCCAAAACTCCTAGTGCAATCTCAACTAATTTTAGGATCCATCTTCCCTTTCGTGTTTATCATATTTATTTCTATACTTACGGCGTCATCACCCCGGTCCAAGAAACGTGGGGTTCAATGCAATGAGCTGCTGTCAGGATGCAAGACTTTGTTACTATAGACCCTCCGCAGACCAGGGTCTTGACGTGTTCCCCCACCACTATGGCTGCAGTATACTTGGATACTTCTTTCGTGGCATCCACCCCGCCTACTATGAACGGCGTGAAGTAGCGATCGATGTTCTCAGATGGAATTTCTAGTGGTACCCCTGGAATTGAATCGGAATTTATAGGAGGTAGGGCGCAACGGATTCGTCCGTTCGAAATTGGAGTAGCCCGACTGGGGTAGTACCTCCACCTTACAGAAGACCGCAGCCAAATAACACAACATGTAGTGTTGTGTTCCTGCAGTGAGTAAGGTAGCCAGAGCTCCATTAGGAGACGCTGTAGCGGCAGTGGGGGGACCAGGGATGGAGTAGCGTCGTAGGTACCCCTACGACGCTACTCCATCCCGCATCCTGCAGGAGTGATACCTGTTTAGCCTTTCGACGAAAAGTGCATTGCGCTTTGTCCCTTTCACTGCCTATACAGTTGCTCCCTTTTTTATAGGGTCGGCAACGCGTGAGTGACGCCTCTGGTGTTGCAAGCGTCCATAGGCTACGGTAACCGCTTCCCATCAGGTGGGACCGTATGCCTGTTTGCCACCCTTGTGGTATAAAAAAAAAATAAAAATTGACTGAGTTTTTTAACATGAGGTCACATATCCGTGAGAACTGACTTAGGATCTTAGGACCTTAGGAACTTAGAATCATGACAATGAGAGATCGAGGTCGAACTATGTGAAAGGCCTACCTTTAAGTACTAAAAGGAAGCAGTATGTATTATTTTACTGCTGCAATATATAACTTACCCACTGAGACATGACCAAGTGTTGCTAAAAAAATGCAAAATATAAAGAACTGCATCTTTAAAATAAAAATAAACAACTATTTTTAATGAGACCCTTTTTTGTTATGGATATAAGATAGTAGGATTACATCTTTATATATTTGAAAGATAACTTTAAGCAGACTGATAATATTAAAATAGTCGATATTGCAAATATGATAATACAATAAGGTCACGGGCATGCCTTTCCTTAGTCATACAAATTTTAAAAACTTATCTCACTAAGTATATTTCTTTATTTCATATATATCTATACTTCTATACTAATATTATAAAGAAGAAAGATTTGTTTGTTTGTAACGAATAGGCGTCGAAACTCTACCAACTCTAGTAACAGATTTTAACAAAGTTCAAATGTAAAATTTCTTATATTATTAGCTAGTATTTCCTTCAATTTTTCTTCTGAAGAGCCTTCAAGATATAATCTTCAACTCCACTGATCCGCACGTAGATGTCAGGGGCTCCACTGGCGCAAGGTAGTACCCAGGATCCGACTCCAATCTGCTGATTGGTCTCCCGGGATATGAGTGGACTACCGGAATCACCCTGGAAATTATCACATGAATAACTTGTTTCTCCACAAAATTCCACTCTATTTAGGTTCTTACACTAAGGACTTGTACACTAGAATGGGGAGCACAGTGGCGTTTTAACCGGTCGAGTCCGGCATAACCGCGCCGCCTTCCCTCGGGGCGGCATGGTATTCACGAAAAAAAGATCTTTCTACAAATAAATCAAATCTTGGGTTTCATATTATAGAGAGTAGCGAAAGCTATATGCAGTAGTTCTATTTGTCTAATCAATACATTCTTTGGAAAACCGCTTTATTGAGTTTAAGGTTCACACAATTTGCGATGATCCAACAATTAGAAATAAGAAGGAAAGTTAAAAGGATAAACGAATTAATACTTACATAGCAATTTCCATGATTAACAGAATGTATAGTGCAAATCTCTAAATTAGGATCTATCTTTGGTGGATTCCATCCTACTTGTGCAGAGATTTTCTTCATATCATGAATGCATGTTTCTGAATCCACTGTCTTAGTATTTAATAGTTGAAGCAAAAAGGGTATGAAGCCAGGCTGAAATTTCAAAATATTATTTCAAAAGGTTCGAGAAGCTTTATGATGCTTGCAAGCGTTTATATTGACTAACATAAATGTCAGTTTTAGATATTCAATGGATAATATTATAGAGAAGAGAAGAATATCATCGCCGCTAAAGTTTAGGACTAAGCATAGCTATAAATAGGTATCAACATTGATAGATAAATAACCTGGAATATCTACATTTATCTTTGTACTGTTAATAAGATATCATCATTATCTTACTCGACTGAAGCCCCATCCGGTGACATAGCAGTCCACGCCTCCTTCTACATGGTCGAAGCCCAATGGAATTGCTACCACTTTCTCGTTTAATGTCAACTTTTTCTCCAAATGCAGAACTCCAATATCGTATTTCAAAGTTCTATGATCCCATTTCGGATGGATGTGGAAGTCTTCAAAGCGCACATATAGTCCTCCTGAGTTCCAGTTGTTTGAGCCGACTACTCCGATGAATGTTCTATAAAGGATATAATGAACTTTAAGCAAAATCTACAGGGTACATTTTCCTGTACATAAATTATACTAGTGGCTCCCCGCGGTTTCACCCGCGTTCCCGGGATAAAAAGTAGCCTATGTGTTATTCCAGAACATATTCTAGCTCTGTGCCAAATTTCAAGCAGATCCCTTCAGCCGTTGGAGCGTGAAAGAGTAACAAACATCCATACATACAAACTTTCGCATTTATAATATTAGTAGGATTTAATGGCCAGATGGCTTTGTGATTACCGACACTGAGTTCCAATCTGCCGATCGTAAAGTTTTATTTACAAACATTTGTGTACAAAAACATGTCTGTATGTAAGTATGTATTTAAAAGTAGTAACTTATATGAAGTACTGTATTCAGTGTTCTGGTTACCATAGTGGAAGCTCTGCTTCATATTTTCCGTGTATAAATGTCGCAGTGTTTATCCAAGTGCCGAAAAAAGAAAAGTAAATAAATAGTGTCAAAGGACCTTGTAAAACTGGGCATCCGAAATCTCTACAACTTTACCTTCTATTTTTCAATGATTTAAGCTGATAATAGAGTTATCATTATGATCGTCCGGGAAAGTATTTTCCGGATTTTCGAACTCAAGGTTTTTAATATAATTTTAAATGATTTGGAACTAAGACTTGAATCTTTTTTCTACTAGCAGAAGGTACTTACTTCAGTAATTTTCCATCACGCTCAATAAACATATCGATGCAATGGGCTGCAGTCAACAGACGGTCTGTGCTGATTATAGAAGCTCCACAGGCCATCATTAGGAGGTCATATCCCACAACCAGACCAGCCATATGAGGGGCATAGTTTTCAGGGGCTTGTGTGCCACCCAAAATGTATGGTTCGAAGTAAATTTCAAGGTTATCTTCTGAATTCTCTAGTGGAAGTCCTGAAAATAGAAATAAGAGTTAATAACTAAGGTAAGTGATGGTGTGGCCAAAGATATTAACTAATAAAATATGTGGTAGATGTTGTAAACATTTTCAACATAATAAGGTAATTAGGCAGGTACTAAAAACCTTCACGTGGTTGTTCCTAACCAAAAGCTGAACTTTCAAAATCAGCGAGAAAGCTATTCTTTGATTATTTTGGTTTTTAATTTAGAAGTTTATTTTACTTAGTTCTTCATTTAAGCTTATGTGTCGGGAACTGTGTCTTTTGGAACTAATAATAATGATTAAAAGTTTTTAAAGTGAACAAGCAAACCTTTAGATCCATTAGAATATAAAGCTAAGAGAATAGCGAAAAGTTTTAACATCATATTGCACTAGTAAGGTAACAGACGAAGTTAAAAAACTAAAGTGTCGAGTGAAACTTCCTACTTATATGTACGAATTGTATTTATATATATTTCTTTAATCTTGTCTGCTGATAACCAGGAAGTTATTGTATTTCTGACATTCGATTTTTTTATTTATGATTGCTTGGGTACTGGTTTTCCAATAGTTTCAGTCTATTCTCTTGTATACTTTGTAAGCGGGCGGACGCTTCTTTCTTCATTGCTTTGACAAAAGGTGGCAAAGGGCATCCGGTCCCACCTGATGGGAAGCGGTTACCGTAGCCTATGGACGCTCGCAACACCAGGGGCGTCACTCACGCGTTGCCGACCCTGTATCTCTTCACTTCTTTCTTCAAGAATCCCGTGCTGTACTCATCTTCTGAAATTCTGTTAATTGCCAAAGTACCAACTAATCTTTTAACTTTATATAAAGGTAATCTTACAGAATGCTACAGGTGGTAGCCAAGAAGTCAATTAGATCACTAATTCTATAGTCTAGCATTCACAAGAGGATAGTGACAGAAGAACAAAATAAAGCGATGACAATGCACTTTGCTCAGCAGCCAGTTGAGGGACCGATTAGTCAGGCTAAATATTGTACAATCATTTCAGCAAATGATATGAAATCGGGTGTAGGAACTGCAAGGTCAAGGCTGTCATTAACCTCTTAATCTAATTAAAGTATTCTCCATAATTACAAATATTGTTTACATTTAAGACAGACATAAATCAAAGCCCGATAATAGCAATGGATAGTCATTTTGATAGTACTACACTTATCTTCCAAAGGTTACGCTAAAACGTAGGTTTTTGTTTGTTCCGTGGATCTGATTCCAGATTTCCTTTATAAAAGTGCATTTTAATTAAATTATTTATCAGTTTAATTAATTGAATGCAATATGTTGCTCGTGTCTATATTGATAATTGGGGTTCTGGGATCGTTGGAAGGTATTAAATTTTACTTTGCGTTTATTTGAACTTTCAAAACTAAAATATAAATTGTAATTAAATAACAATTTGCAATTTTTATGATAACTAAACTATCATTAAAACATTTTGGTATAAGTGGGATGGGGGACGTTAAAAAAATTAAGAGTTTTTTAAGTGAACCAAAACGGACCTCTATATGTAACTGATTTTACATTCATAACCTTCTGTATACATTGGCTCCTTACTTTAAAATTACCGTTATTAAAGTCATTATTTTCCAAAGCATCATATATATTTAGCATACTTACCTAACCCGAAGATTCACCTGATCGTGTGAAATCTCGCTCATCCCCCTTATCTATTTGTTCTCGTTAACTAAATCACTTAAACACTGGTACTACATTATGTTCTCATTTTACACCTATCACTCATTTTTTCCACAGGTTTACCTCTAGAAAACCCTACAGAAGACTACGGAAAATACTTCACTCCGTTCATCGTGGGGGGCGTGGATGCCCCTGAAGGATTCGCTATTTACATGGTGGCCCTAATCTTTGGAGAACGAGTCCACAGCTTGTGGTGTGGTGCGTCGATCGTGGCCAAGAATTATGTCCTCACTGCAGCCCACTGTATTGATACTCTTATAACGAATGATGGAAGTTTTTTGCCGTGAGTAAAGATACTGTAGCTTTGCACTTATATTTTTATGTGAAACCAATCTCTGTTTAAAGAAAATTCTTATAATGTAGGTATCTAATCATCTTAAGCCGTGAATTATCCTTCAATTACACATTTTTATGATGTATATCCAGTTTTATAGGGGGGGGGGGGGTTATTAGTTTTATAGTAAAAATTATTGATTTAATAAAACGAATGCTACAATTGAGCAAATTAAAATGCTGCAATTTTATTGCATGCTTTTAATTTGTAGGCATGTTCATTCGGGACAAATAATGCTATTGGATTTTCCCAGTGCCCTCAACCGGTTCCACTATTCTGTCTATCTAAACGTTCAGTTTGGATGAGAAAATAAATAACTTTACATTAAAGTAAATCATTCTTCTTCTTTACAGATCATTCCACGGTTCGGTCGGCTCAAATAAATGGAACTCAGGTGGAACACGTGTCAACTTTGTAAACCACCACATTCATCCTGAATGGAATAGGAGAACCATCAAAAATGATATCGCCGTTATAGGAACTGAGAGAATAGCGTTTAACGACAAAGTGGGGGTCATTGCACTGAACTTCGACTGGGTTGATGCTGGCGTTGACACTTTCGTCACAGGCTGGGGCCGAACTGGTCCAAGGTTCGACGAAAATTCTGTGGTAAGTGATTTATTTTAATCACTAATATTATAAATATCAAAAATACTGAGGATGTTTGTAACTATTTTGCGCCAGAACGGCTGGAAAAACACAGTCATGGTGTAGCACATAGGCTACATTTGTCCTGAGAAAGCTAAATCCCCCGGGAACTCGATTAAAACTTAAAAAGACAGGTCGGAGACATTCCTAAGTGCTCTTTTTGGGCCTAAACATTGACTTTAATAGGTCTAATGTATGTTTCCGAAATGTTTCTTTATGTTCTCTAATATAAAATTGGTGTTTTCCAGACTCTATCTCCGGTCCCTGACGACCTTCAACTCCTGCACAAGCAGACTATAGACGCTAATGTTTGCCGTATAGTGATGGCGAGTCACGTCGGTACATCGGTCCTAGTGGATCCAAGAATAGAAATATGCACCTTCCATTCTAGAGGTCGCGGAATGTGTAATGTAAGTTTTCATCATCATCATCATAACCTGGCACAAATAATGAATTCATTTTCTCACACAAGCTTCTACAATAAGTTTACTATTTAATTGTTAGGGATTGATAACCAGCTTTACGAGAGCTCATGGCTGATGTAGGTCATCAGTAAAACAAATATATACATAATCACAGAATAAATAAGCAGACTCTTCAATAATTTTTGCCCGGCTGGCTTGATGTTTAGTGACCCTGACTTTTGAGATGGTTGGGCATTCGATTTCCAATCAGGGCAATCAAAACGTGTGGATGAACTGTGTTTGTTCTGTATCTGGTTGCTTATATCTTAATCTGGCTATGTATTTAAATGTAGTATATAAGCTATATAGTTGAATCTTTAATTCGTTTGAGATCAGACTGTCTCTGGATATTTATTCGAGTTTATATTGCGATGCTGATCTTTATATGCTGTTATTTAACAATGTCCCGGGATATTTATTATATTACTAGCTTCTGCCCCGCGGTTTCACCTGAGTTCCCGGTGTATCTACTTAAATGTTTCCATAAGAACCTCAATTAGACTACTGCGAACATTTTAAGACCAAAAAAAGCCATTTCCGTCGACCCGTTCTCGAGTTATGCGCTTACCAACACATTTTGCGATTCATTTTTATATTATAGATTTTACCTTCCAGGGTGATTCTGGCAGTGCTCTAGTATCCGAGAAGATAAGTCAACTCATTGGAATTGTATCCTGGGGCTCCCCCTGTGCCACCGGTGCCCCGGATATCTTCACCCGGTTAAGTCCCTACTACGACTATTTGAACGGGATCTTGAGAGGATAAGCTTAATCTTATTACAATAAAATGTATACTTATAATAATAATTTGTGTACTTATTCATTAGAAGACCTAAATTCTAAAATAAATGTTATGAATCCTTTACGTATATAACACTAGTGGCTCCACGCTGCTTCACCCGCGTTCCCGGATCTTCAATTTTCCCCGGATAAAAAGTAGAGTATGTATCCAGAACATATTATAACTCTATGCCAAATTTCATCGCGATTCCTTTAGTTAGCTGTTCTGGCGTGAAAGAGTAACAAATATTAATTGGATTAAGGCTACATATGACAGCCCGGTTGGCTTTGTGGTTAGTGACCCTGACTCTCAAGCCGCGGGTCGTGGGTTCGATTCCCACCCAGGACAAAACATTTGTATGCATGAATATGTCTGTTTGTTCTGTGTCTGGATGTAAATATCTATATAAGTATGTATTTAAAAGTAGTATATGTAGTATATCAGCTATCTGGTTACCATATCACAAGCTCTGCTTAGTTTGGAATCAGATTGGCCGTGTGTGAAAAATGTCCCAGGATATTTATTTATTTATTATTTATATTACTTAGTTTATTTTACTAATAAAGTAATAAGTAATAGAGACTAGGTACTCTACTTCTAGTAGATACTATTCACTACTCTTTTGCCGTTCATATTTTAGGTTTTGTTATGGTTATTTTCACTTATCTTAAGTACCGGAAACAGTTCATATTCTTTCAGAACAGATATTCTATTAAGTAATGAAAAACAACTGCTCCTTTTCATTCGGATTTCCATAATGTTCAAATATTTACCGAGTTTTTTTTACCAAATTTATCAATTTAACAATTGGTTGTCTGGCGTTAATGAGTTATGAGGCAAAGTAAACACTCGCTTGACTTTTATTATTTTTTGGGCATTGTGTTCTAAATAATAATTAATTAAAAACAATAGGCAACAGAACTGTACGTCGCAGAGATAATTTGAAAATAGATATTTTTATGAATATTTGTGCTATGTTTTGTCTTGTCTCGTAGCTCTAAGAGTACGGTAACCGCTTCCCGTCAGGTGGGCCAGCATACCGCTTGTATGCTATATTATTGGTGTAAATAAAAATTGGGAACAGGGCAGGATAATGAGGTATCCAAAGTATGAAGTATCAGCCGTACTAGCGTGATTGAGTAACACATGCATCTATCAAAACATTCTCATGATAACCGGTTGGCTTTGTGGTTAGTGACCCTGACTCTCAAGCCGGGGGTCATGGGTAGGAATCCCATCCAGGACAAACATTTGTATGCATGAATGTCTGTTTGTCTTGTGTCTGGATGTAAATTGCTATGCTAGTGTGGGATGATGACCACCACTAATGGACTCCACTGACTGCTTTCCATCAGGCAGCGTGGAGTCAACTTGTGCGGCAGGTATATAAAAAAAAAATCTATATAAGTATGTATTTAAAAGTAGTATATCTATCAGCTATCTGGTTACCATTACAAGCTCTGCTTAGTTTGGAATCAGATTGGCAGTGTGTGAAAAATGTCCCAGGATATTTATTTATTCGTATTTATAAATTTAGTAAATTATTAAATGCAATTACTCCATAGGTACTCAAAAAATATTATGATAGATGAGATCTCGAATGATGCTAAAAACTTAAGTAATATTATTGAATAAAAAATATCATATTGACTACAACATCCCCGCGTTGATACTACAAGTACATATTACAAAGAGTATAAAAGCTGTCTTCACTTTACACTGTTCAAGCCACCTGTACCTACTTATGTGAAAACAAATTCAGTTCACCCAATTTTCACAATGTTGGCCATATTTTTTAACTCTTTTCCATTTTCGTTCTTCTCATAGAGGTAAGTACCAAATTTTTTTTAATATAACAAAATCAAAATCTTTTTTATTCAAATAGGCCTTCTCAAGCACTTATAAATATCTATTAATCATTAATACTCGGTTCTGAAAGTTGTTTTTACTAAAAAGAGCCGGCAATAAACTATATAAAAAAATTGGTTGCCTGTAAAGTCAGTATACGGGCGAAAGTTTTACGTGACAACGACTTTGAGTGGTAAAATAATTTTAATGTGAATATTCATTCATATAGTAGGAAGAATGATGAAATAATAGTAACAATTTAAAACATAACGTCACGTTACGTGAGCGGAGCGTAACGCAGTTTCTTGAAGTGTCACTCGGCAAACCAATTTATAAGACGTTGTCACGTCAAAACATAACGTCACGTTACGTGAGCGGAGCGTAACGCAGTTTCTTGAAGTGTCACCCGGCAAACCAATTTATAAGACGTTGTCACGTCAAAAGTAAAGTACATAAAAAGTAGTAGGTAAATGATCTATTCCAGGACCGTGGTATAAGTAAAGTAAATAAAACGTAGCAAATGTTCTATTCCAGTACCATTTTAAGCTCTAAGCCAAAATTGTATCCCATTCTGCAATCATTAGTTTATTAATCCACGCAAACTTTCTTTTTTTGACGTGACAACGTCTTATAAATTGGTTTGCCGGGTGACACTTCAAGAAACTGCGTTACGCTCCGCTCACGTAACGTGACGTTATGTTTTAAATTGTTACTATTATTTCATCCTTCTTCCTACTATACGAATGAATATTCACATTAAAATTATTTTACCACTCAAAGTCGTTGTCACGTTGCTTTACAGGCAACCAATTTTTTTTTTTATTAAGGATGGGCTTGCATTTGGTCTCTGACCCGTCCATACAAGACGCTGCCGAAACCTAGGATGGAGCATGCTTGCCCAGAAGAAACCTATTCACCCTAGCCTTGAAAATTACAAGATTGTAGGCGTCGGGAAACACAGACGCCGGAAGCAAATTCCACTCCCTCGCTGTCCGCATTATAAATGTGGAAGCGAACCGATGTGTCCGTATGTTCGGTATGTCGACAACGTATGGGTGGAAATTATCCCGGCGTCTTGTGGTTCGGTGTAAAAAAGGGGATGGTGGAATAAGATCGAATAGATCCTGCGCACACTCTCCAAAATATATCCTGTAGAAAACCGATAAGCAAGCGACTTTTCGTCGATGGTCTAGGCTCGTGAGCTTTGCCTTAGTAAGAGACTCATCTCCGATGAACGGCGGTAGCGACGGGCGGCAGAGGTTGTTTTCGACCGATTTGGCAAGGGACCAGAAAGCTTTACTCCCAGAAGGACAGGAGGAGAGCTTTTTTCCAATCCGACCAACATGGACGAAACGTGCCTTCTTAAGGACCTTTTTGCAGGACTTGGCAGCGATGTTGAAGGCTCTCTTCTTCAGACTCGTGTCTGGAGCTTTGCGAGTGCGAGAATCCGCCCAGATTCGGTAAGCTGACTGTTTACGGGCCTCGGCAACGGCGCATTCAGCATTGTACCACTTGGGGGATCTGTTGTCAAGTGATATGTCAGAGAATGGGATGTAATACTCCATTGCTTGACATATCACATCTGAAATCGCACTCGCACAGCTGGACGGGTCATCAGAAGAGAAGCATGTTCGCCGCCACGGATAAGATGCAAGGAAAGAACGCATCTCATCCCAGTCTGCTGACTTGTATCGCCATACTCGCCTAGTGCCTTTTGGGCAAGGATCGGGCGGAGTGTAGGACGACACAGCTTTCACCAGACAGTGGTCGGAGGTACCCAGTGGGGCATTCACCGACACCGAGTATCTGTCTGGATCGGTTGTCAGCAGGAGGTCCAAGCAGTTGGCCGTGTGGTCAGCAACATCCGGCACACGTGTAGCTTCCCGAATGAGCTGGGAAAGATTTAGCGATAGGGCCAGTTTCATCGCCTCTCTCCCGGCTAAGTCGGTCTCCCGGTATGGGTACAGCCACTCGCGATGATGAGCATTAAAGTCCCCCAGGAGGACTAACTGCGCACTAGGATATTTTCGCTGGACCACGTCTGCCGTGTCACTGAGGTATTCGAAAAGCCCGATTGTCTCCCGGTCACCGCTGTGCGATCGGTAGATACAGGCATAGAGGATTTGCTCTAAGCCTGTACCCACCAATATCCACAGGACAGAAAAACCTGGTTTTTCAAGGCCACAGAGACGCCGATAGCAGATGTCATCGCGAGCATACACGCAGACCCCAGCGCGTGGTTTGAATTTGTGCTCCAGGGTATACCCTGGGTAGCATAGGTATGCCGCGTCAGTCGGACATCCGATCTGCGTCTCCGTCAGAAAGAGTAGGTTGGGTTTTTCCGTCTCAAGATGGTGATGGACGGCGTCGATATTTGAGTGCAGTCCTCGAATGTTTGAGAGGTGCACTTTGAGTGAGAGGACGTGCTTCCGCTGTGAAACGCTACTCTTTCTTGTACCTTTTTTCATGTTGTTTGAGTGAATAGGTTTGGAGAAGGCAGTTGAGCGAGACGTTGCAAAAAGAAAACCATGGAACAGACGTAGGCATCGTGAACCATTGGAAAGCTCGGCTGGAGACTGCGGGGACGCCCGAACCCCCCCGAGAGTGGCCATCGGGTCCTCTTATCCGGTCGCCAACCGGCACGATGGAGCACCTCGGGATTTTTCGCGAGTTGGCGGGGCAGCCTTTCATAGGTGGCTGGCCTACTAGTTGGGCCCCCTACTAACTGCGGTCGGCCAGCGGAGAACCGTGCTTCGGATCCCGCTTCCCTCCAGAACGAGACTACCAGGACACAAGTCCCACGCTGTTGAGACCGGTTTCTGGATGCAACGCAACTGCTCTAACCCAACTCCACTAATGGCTTCCCCGATCTTCATGTCGGAACACGGCAGCTGCCGCTTGGCGACATGCCTTAGTTCGGAGGGTGGTGACAAGCCTCGGCCGAAGCCTACCACCAGACATCGTTGCTCGTTTAGCACCACCCAGGGATCACGTGTAGGGTCTCGAGGGTAAACCTACGGACGCGAGCAACTTCGATCCCCGAAATTTCGCATTTATATAAAAAATAAATATATTCTGGGACATTTTCACTCGTTTCTAATTAGAATTCAAACTAAGCAGAGCTTGTGCTATGATAACCAGATAGCTGATATACTACTTTTTAAATACACACTATAAATATTTACATTCAGACACAGAAAAAAGATATGTTCATGCCCATCCATTTTTGTCTTGGATAATATACCACTACCAGTTTTAGTAAGATAAGTAAGATGACTATTACATTTCAGATATCCATAAGCCACTCTTTGAAACCAGATGGGACACCTACTGGTTTAGGTGATAACGGATTGTCGAAAGGTGTAACTGATGAGGAAGTTCGTGGTGGAGTTGATGGTGACTTCTTAGGAGGAGAGGTTGGTGGTGAAGTGCCTGGAGGTGTCCATGGTGATGATGGATTACTTGGAGGTCTCCTTAGTGGTGACTTACTTGGGGGTCTACTTGGCGATGACGGGTTAATTGGAGGTCTTCTGGGTTCACTTGAAATTCTTAACCGTACTGATTTACTTTGAAGTTTCGATGGTGACATGTTAGGAGTATTATTCAGTCAGTAGCTCTAAAGCTAATGCTAATAAATAGTTCCTAAGTCGAATGACAAACAAGAAATACATGCAATTACATACATTAAAAAGGCATTTAATTTTATTACAAGCCAGATTTTCAGATTTTGTACTGTTAATAAAATTATTCAAGGAAACATTTAAATATTATACATAAACGGTTTAAATTGGGATTTAAATTTAAGGCAGATTTTCGAGCTAAAGCAAACTAAGTGTTAGTGTCTAAGTGCTTGTAAAGCTTAATAGCTTCATTTGCGATTGTAAAATAAAATAAAAAATAATGCTTCATATATTTATTTCTTTTGGAACATATAAAAAATACCTCTAATAAAATACTAATTTCTATCGATTCAAGGTGGAACTGCTGATCCTTATATACAGTTTGATATTTTTAGGTGGTTTTTGCTCTATCATATGAATACATTGAAATATCTCTACTGTATACATTTACATATAGATTGTCACCGATTCTGTTGTTCATCAATAAAACTTTATTTAAAACTATAGACCTCTCTTTATTTCCTTTAATGTTAGGAAGCGTAATAAGTAACTTTTTTACTTAATCTTAAAAACTTGCTATATAAAATGTAGGTGCTTGGTTTTAAACTCATACAAACAAAATTTACAGAACCTTAGTAAATCATTAAATATAACAAAGAGTACTCATAAAATATTAGCTCTAGCAACCCTAATTTACATGTGGCAATACAGGACAAATACCTATCCTTTCCTAATCATAAAAAAGAAAGAGACATCTATAGATTTCATAAAGTTAAACGTTATGTACAGAGGGAGATGGATAGAGGGAGACAAATATATATATCACACGACGTTCTCCGTCAGCCAGGACTCGAAGCCACTGACCCTGGTGAACATGTCCGGGGCACCGGTGGCGCAGGGAAATCCCCACGATACAATTCCTATTTGTTTACCAATGTCCGCCTGAACTAGAGCACTGCCGGAGTCACCCTGGAACATAAAAGCAAATAAGGTTTCAAACAAAGAAAACTCAAAATTAAAATATTAAAAAAAATGGTGAAATTCAATATAAAAAAATAAATATCCTGGGATATTTTTCACACACGGCCAATCGGAATCGCAAAGTGCGATTTTGTTATGGTAAACAGATAGCTGATGTATTACATACGTAGATAGATATTTACATCCTGACACAGAACACACTGGCGACCCAAACACCAAGTAGCGCAACGTTTCGACCGTCCCGCTGAATCTGCCCTTGAATGACTGACTAACTGATTGACGGACTGACTGATTGACTGACTTATGTGCGTGAGACAGCGTTTTTCATCTATTACATAGATACACAAACACTGATACTGAACTCAGTGACGGATTAACCCTTAATCAAATTAAGCAATTGCCTAAGGCATCACGTCTGGGGGGACCAAATAAATGAATGATGCTTTAGTTTTTATTGTTGTCTAAGGTACGTAAGGAGCATCCCATCATCTTAATTTACAAAAAAAGTAATTTTTTAGGCGGAAAGGTTCTAGTTGTCATAAGGATTGGAGGGCCCCCAGGCGCGGATTAGGGCATCAAGCAGTCTTAATCTGTCACTGACTGAACTGTTACTTACATTACAAACTCCATGTCCAACAGAGTGCAGAGTGCAGACCTCAACATCAGGGTTTACTGGCGGAGCATCCACACCGAAGTCTTCAGCTGCTTGTGTTATCAAACTCTTGCACTCTTCACCGTCGATAGTCGACGCAGACAGCTCTAGTAGTATAAGGGATATGGGTCCACCATTCTGAAAGGACATTGAAATGATTTATCGGGATCTTGAAATGAAATACTTATTATTTGAAAACTATAGGCTTCGTCTAATGCTCGGTTCTGAAGGTTAAGCACACCAATGACTCTTTAAATTTTTTTTTTATTTAAATTTCTATCAATCGATATCTATGCAGGTATGATACCTACTGCAGGTAAAATGATAATAATGACATTTCACAAGATATAAATAAGTACAAAAATTTTGTAAAGGATATTAATTAAAATATAACAACAAACACAAAATATCTATCTATTTATAAAATGCTTACTACCAGATATTGTTAATGCCACAGGTAACCAAGTCTCGAATTTTATCATCATTATAGTCAACCAGGTAATGCAAATTCGGTATTAGAAACCCAGGCTCAAATTAACGAAGGACTAACAAACAAACCAACCATTTCACCTTCGTATTAACAACTAGCTGCCTCCCCGCGGTTTTACCCGCGTAGTTCCCGTTCCCGTGGGAATACAGGGATAAAATATAGCCTATGTTACTCGGGGATAATGTAGCTTTCCAAAGGTGAAAGAATTTTTGAAATCGGTCCAGTAGTTTCGGAGCCTATTCATTACAATCAAACAAACAAACAAATCTTTCCTCTTTATAATATTAGTATAGATAACTAGATGTGATTGGGATATTCCTTCGAGTACTTTAGAAATCTTGAACCAATTGAAGTGTTTTGAATAAAATGTTAGTCATCATAGTGATTTGCCTCGTGGAATCACCATATTAATGATAGACATAAGTATTGATTGACTTTAAGTTTTCCATTAGAATAAGTATAATATTGAAGTGCCTCTTCTATAAAGTGCTTGTTTGTCTTGTAGTCATGACCTAATTAAAATAACTATTAGAAATAATACTTGGATGATTAGAAGGTGAAATTGCAGTTATTTATTTAAAACTAGTGGCTCTTGCGGTTCCACCCGCGTAGTTCCCGTTCCAGTGGGAATACGGGGATTAAATAGCCTATGTTACTCCCTGATAATGTAGCTTTCCAATGGTGAAAGAATTTTTGAAATCGGCACAGTAGTTTTTGAGTATAATCATTACAAACATACACAAACATTTTTTTTCTTCTTTATAATATTAGTAGGACTAAAATACAGTGAGTAAGATTTTGATACTTACAGAAATACGACCCCATCCTGCGACTTTAACATCTACATCACCAGGTACATGTTCAAAACTGAGTGCCACAGGATTGATCACCGATGATAGTGATACTGCGTCTGTGGTGATGAAGAGGCCCAGGTCATTCTTGATGGCATCCGAGTCATAATTTGGGTTTGTGATGTTGTGTGAGAACTTTATCGAGTTGCCGCCGAGAATCCAGATGTTCGAGCCGACTCTTCCGCGAAGGGACCTAAAGCAGTTAAGAGTTACTTCTCAGTAAATATGCTGGGGCATTGGCCAATTTGATACCAAACAAAGCAGGACTTATCTACTAGACGACTGTATCTATAGTAAACGAATCGCTGATAGATTTATTGCAAATGTGACTTTTGCTAATGCTAATAAGTAGTTTTTATATCCAGACACAGAACCGACGTGTTTGTGCACACAAATAAAATGTATACCCTGGGTGAGAGTCCAACCCTCTGCTATAGCAGCGGCTTGAAAGTCAGGGTTTCCAACCACAATTCTCAACATCTTCACTATAATTTTTACCCGAAATGCTTACAAAAGGATGATATATATAAAATATTATCATATTATCGAAGTACATATATCGTCTGCTCTACAATTTATTTTTTCGAAATTTCCTTAATATTTTTAGAGATTGCTAGTATTTGTACTACTTATAGGAACAGCTCTACACTCATTCATTTGTGGTACCTCAGTTCAAACTATCAAATTCAATAAGGAGTTAGTACCTACTATTACCAAAACATTGTGCCATCAATTTCTATTTATAACTCCTCATTGTACCTTTTTTTTTCTTTTTTTTCCGACAGGAAAATGCGTTACGCATACCCCCACACCTTGAAGGGACGGTGTGGGTGGTTATGTGGGACTCTCCTCTACTGAGAGAGGCATACCCACTAAAAACCTGTCGGTGATCCTCTATGCTTTTTTTTGCAGATGTCACGGGCGCACTAATGTGAACTCCTCATTGTACCTGGTCAAAGCTCCTTCATCCTCGTCATAAACAGCTTCCACGCAGTGTGCAGCTGTCAGGACAGTCCTCTGGGTGATAAGGGATGCCCCGCAGAAGAAACTCGGGATTAGGCTACCAATGGTTAGAGCCACCATGTGAGGATGGCTTCCTGAACCCGCGGGGGATCCTCCGACTACTCGAGTTGACCTTTCCACATGGTCAAAGAGATCAGGCTTCGATAATAATGGTTTTGGGAGACCTGTGTGAAGGTAATAATTTGTAAGATATATCTTAGTATATCCTTCTATAGCTATTGATATTGTAAATAGAAAAGATTTGATTTTATGTTTGTTTGTTTGTTATAAATCGCCCCCGAACTCTGAATAATTAATTCACTAATAGATAGCTACGTTATTTTTGAATGCCCTAGACTATATTTTAACCCTGTATTTCTTCGAGGAAGGGAACTACTCGAGTGACACCGCGCCGCGGTAGCTCGTCCTATACATATACCTACTTCGATTTTTATTTTTCTAAATTCTTTAAGTAGGTACTTTTGGTTATTCATTAGATTCAGTCTTTTCTACTAGTAGTAGTACTAGTTGTAATTTTATCTTTATGTTATTAGTGTACCTTACTACCTTATCATATAATTTTAGGGGGATATAATTTGGAGTACAACGTATATCAGATAGATTAACTACTTATTGTTGAAGCTAGTTCAGTAAAAGATAACATGATAGTAAATATATTAGTACCTAAGTGACTAATCTACAAACAAATATACTGAATCTGTGATTTACGTGATTAAGTAAAGTTTAAAGACTTTTATAGATGTCTTTGATAGTATCTATAGGTACGAATATGCATTATATATACCTAGGTGATTAAAATTAATTCACCCAAAACCCTAAACGTCGACAAATTACTTTGACTTGGTACGGCGATGTTTTAACAAATGACCAAAAATATGAAGACAAAGAAGATGCTCAGTCAAAATTATACTCTTAAGGTACATAAATCGTAACATTAATTAACTTTACCATGAGATTTTAGCCTTTATTCTTAATAATAATAATATAATAAATAAATATCCTGGGACATTTTTCACACACGGCCAATCTGATTCCAAATTAAGCATCAAAGTGAGCTTGTGTTATGGTAACCAGATAGCTGATATACTACATATGGGTCATTCTAAGTTAAGAGGTACTTTCCATGGCCTGGACAAAAAAATAGGTTTTTTTTATAATTACTTCCTATTTAACCTATTTATTACTTAAAACTAAATGCTTTCTACATGCTCACTTAAATTTATTACAGAAATGTGCGTAGTTTAGTCACAATAAGTTCTAATATAAGAAAATTGTCTCTACCCTGGTCTGTCCCTAAACCGACTTTATTTGTAAACCAATTATTATTAATATATTAAAATTCAATAATTACTTTATTATCGTTAATTTTATATAGATCAATAACTTAGTCACAGTGTCTTCTAAGTAAAATTACTGATATTCCAATTTTTCATAAATAATATCAACGCCGAAATTTGTCCTCCGTGTTTCGTGTCTCATCCCCTGGCTTTTTGTTTTCGTTTAAAAAACTGTTTTGTTTTGCTAGTTTGTGGAAGTTGTGACCGTGAGTGCATAGGATATAACGAGAAGCTAGTAGGAAACGGCGAATAAGCCGACTGGGCAGTCATTTTAACGGCCATTTCAGTCAACTCGCTCGCTGAGTGTAGAAGTGTTGAGTGAATGCGGTCTCTCCTCTGGTAAGTTTTATTTAGCAATTATTTGTTAAAATTCTAGTAAAGAGTTAAATATTCGCTATGAATAGTGTATACATTGTTACGTTTGATTGTGAATTGCGTACGAGAAACACTTTTACGGCTATTTTAGAAATCAATCGAAAATGTCTCTCCCCTGGCGTATTTCCCCTGGCTCTTTTGATGGCAGGGTAGATACTTAATGTCCAGGGTAGATATATTTGTATGCGTTTTCATGAATACTTCAACATTTTTATATGAACCTTTACTACAAGCAACTTTACAAGCGACTTGGCATTATGTATAACGTTGCTTTACAATTTGATATGACTTTTTTACAGAAAAAATGGCACCTATTAAAAAACTGACGCGAGAAGAACGGCTAGAAAAAAAAGGATAGCACAATGATTAAGATACCAAAGAATTAATAAATGACAAAGATATTATTTACGCTCAACAAAAATCAAGGTACCTGAGGGAAAAATATTAAAAGAAGAAAGAAAAAGGAGTTATTAAGACTGCTCAGCAAATTATTCCCAGAGAGTAGTGGAATGGACACTTAAGGTTCACCAAGTTACCGGTCGTGTACCTCTACCTAATTGCCTGACATTAATAAGTTTAAGCTGCTTCCTTGACTCAGGGGTATGTCGTCATTTTCAATTGGGTACTTTGGATTATCCACAAACACATCACACTCTGTGTTGATGATATATACAGAGCTAGCGATTCAGAAGATGAACCACTAATCAATTTCACATCTCAAGAACACAGGAAGAAGCCTCAAAGACGCTACAGCATTCTGTACTAATAGTATTAACCCAAACTGCACAAAGATGATTCAAAACCCTCAACATCTGGAAAGAAAACATTCTTCAACAGGGACTTTGTGCTGGTTAAACTTCAAGAAGAAGAAGGTGGTGAACTTGAAGTTACATTTACTCTGTGATGAAACAGGAAAAAAGTTCAGAATGAATGATGACGATATTTCTTTCATCACCTGGGATCAGGTTTAAAAAAAAACTACATTCCCCTAGCTTAAATATGAGGTATCTATTGATGTCGTTGAAAGCGGGTTTAAGAAAAATATTTTTTTTTAGTTACCTACAGCAAGAAAAATCTTATACTGTTACTCAGAGAAGTTTTTCTTTCTTTGACTTTGATTTGATTAATTATTAACTATTAATAGTAAAGTTATAAATATGTAATTTGTTTTGATGGATAGGAAAAGTATGCAGCACCTTTTTATGTTTTGCTTAAGAAATATTTATTTCTATAAACAAGGACTGCTAAGAAATGACAAGTGAGATTATAAATAATTCATAATAAAAATAAAAATATATAAATAAAGTTGATTCTCAAAAATAACTCTGTTTTAATATGTCTATCTCTCTTCCCTGTCCATAAAGTATCCTCCCCTGTGCACTTTGTCTCTACCCTGTACCGAGTATCTACCCTGATCACTTATAAAACGAGATAAAACCAACAAATTGACTGGCCACTTTGTAAACATTTTCAACATAAAAGTTTCCATAAAATAGGTGTATACTTAAGTGAAAATATAAAAAAAATGCCATGCCGTCACTTCATACAACACATTACCTCTTAACTTAGAATGACCCATATACTACTTTTAAATACATACTTATATAGATATTTACATCCAGACACAGGACAAACAGACATATTCATGCATACAAATGTTTGTCCTGGGTGGGAATCGAACCCACGACCCGCGGCTTGAAAGTCAGGGTCACTAACCACAAAGCCAACCGGGCTGTCTTAATAGTTAATGTATAAAAATAAGTAAATCCAATGCTTCGTCGATACGTGGGAATAAGTATAATAAATAAATATCCTACGACATTTTTCAGACACGGTCAATCTAACTCTAAATTAAGCAGAGCTCGTGCTATTGTAACCAGATAGCTCATATACGTACTACTTTAAATATATACCTACTTATATACCTAGATATTTACGTCCAGACTCAGAACAAAACAGACATATTCATGTTCAATGTTTGTCCTGGGTGCGAATCGAACTTAAGACTGGCGACTTGAAAGTCAGGGTCACTAACCACAAAGCCGATACTAAACAAGACAACCCTTCCTCGATACTATCTAATGAAATTTTAATTCGGACATAAAATTTCGGAGATTATCCAATACAAACAAACAAAAAATCTAATCTTTTCTCTTTATATTATACTAGTGGACCCGGCAGACTTCGTGCTGTCCACGACCGCCACCTGCCAGGTCCAAATTGATGTATTATACATAAAAACCTTCCCCATGAAATACTTCGTAATTTGGTGAAAACCGCATGAAAATCTCTTCAGTAGTTTTTGTGTTCATCGCGTTCAGACAGACAACACAGCCGGCGGGGACTTTGCTTTATATATATAGAAGTTGATATAACTTACCAAAACACCCCAACACAAGACCTAAGAATATAACTACTTTAACGACCATTTTCGAGATACGATAAATTGCAATTGATCTAAAACTATCCGTTAGTAACCTTATAAGAGACAAAATAATTGATAAATAGATAATTATCAAGTGTCTACTTACAGTAGTTAGAATTGCAACATCTTGAGTTTTGACAAATAATGTTTCGACGAATCTGCTTTGTATAAGAATATACCGCGTATTCGCTTATGGTACTTAAAAATCCTTACTAATATTATAAATGCGAAAGTACCTAACTATGTCTGCTACATGTCTAAAGCATTGAACTTATTTTAATGAATTTTCTTACAGAGAGATTAAAGCTTCTTCTATGGCGCTTAGAAATGGATCTATAAGACTAGACGAGCTAAGCCATGATATTATGTGGACTGCATAAGATGCAGCTTTTTTCTTATTGTTTTATGTTACTATTATAATAATCTTTGAAAACATTTTTATAAATTATTTTCGTTTTTATTTTACCCGACGCAAAAAGAGGAACTGTATGAATTTTTACGTCTCCGGCATTGCTCTAAAATAGAACGAAAAAT
This sequence comes from Thyatira batis, assembly GCA_905147785.2. Classification (NCBI taxonomy): domain Eukaryota; kingdom Metazoa; phylum Arthropoda; class Insecta; order Lepidoptera; family Drepanidae; genus Thyatira; species Thyatira batis. Next base: position 1,130,927 of record LR990499.1, read on the forward strand.
TTGTTCAAAAAAATAAATAAGTTGACAAACAAATTACAAATGCAATTTTTATTGTATTTAATTGGATTAGATAAGATGAAGTGATAGTTGATTGTATGATAACGAGTGTGTTATTTATAATACGATAATAATAACATTATTCACGTGCAAACTTAAATTATGCAATATATATATCACTAGCTTCTGCCCGCGACTCCGTCCGCGTGGAATAGTTACTTTGGGCTAACGCTAAGTTTCAACCCCCTTTGTTTACGTAGAAGGATGGTCTCGCAGAGCTAACTGATGACTGCAAGCGCCGGCCCGGCACATAAAGGCGCGCGCAAAACAGTACTTGATCATTATTTTACTGCAATGTTATTTTAAATTTGCGTTATCTCCTAAGATATTCATTGAAATCGAATGATGTAAACGGCAATTTTGTTCTAAATTAAACACTTGTGATGAATAACGTATTTATTTGGATAATGATTAATATCATTTTTATAAAAACACCTTCACAAATAATGCTTAATTTTCGAACAAATTTGGTTAGTAGGTATAAAAATGGTTACAGTGAGCCAACCTTAACAGATAGACATATGCTATCGCGGACTTTTTTTTAGAACTTTTGAAGGAGAACAATTCTGTTATACATCATTTTAGCGTAACTTTAACCGTTTACGCAGCGTACGCAGCGGAAGCTCTCAACTGGAAAAGAAATCTCCCGATTTTGAAACATTCTTCATTGGTGCTCCGCTCCTATTGGTCAAAGCGTGATGATATATAGCCTATAGCCTTTCTCGATAAATGGACTATCCAATGGCGAAAGAACTTTTCAAATCGGACCAGTAGATCCTGAGATTAGCGCGTTCAACCAAACAAACAATCAAACAAACAAACTCTACCGCTTTATAATATTAGTATAGATTAAAATGAGGTCAAAATAGGTAGACTGACCAATTGGCTTAGTGGATGCACCCTGAAGTTCGAGCCGCTGGTCGCAGGTTCAAGTCACACCCAATTTAATGCATTTACATTCTGCGTCAGATTTACTTAAAAACAGTAGGTAGGTATATGTAGTATATTCAGCTATCTGGATACCATAGTACAAGCTCTGCTTAGTTTTAAATTATAACGGCCGTGAGTAAAAATAAATATTAATCATCATCAGCTTATATAATGTCTCCACCGAGGAGCACGAGCCTCCCCTAACAACGAGAGGGATTAGGCCATAGTCCAGAACGCGGGCCTAGTGCGGATTGGGGACTTCACATGCCTTTGATTATGACATCTCAGACATGCAGGTATCCTCACGATGTTTTCCTTCAACGAAATCCAGTGGTGTGAATCCGTATGTAAGTGTTTTTAAGCTCAGATGTACGGGCCAGGGGTTTGAACCTGTACCCTCATGATCGTGAGTCGGTGCGTTCCCAACTGAGCCACCACGGCTACTTAAGTAGCATCCGATTCATCTTGAGTTGATATAAATATTAATAAACAACATTAATTTATGCATTACTGCAGTGTGGTATAATGAGACAAAGTAAAAAGCGTGTCTGAATTACGGGACATCTAGTCACCCCAAGATGAAGACAGATAGCGAGCTCACTTTAAACCTAACTACTTTTCAGATATTTGTCCTTGTTCAATTTTGAACACATTCGGTTTCACACAATGCCTACCACATATAAACACGGTAAACATTAGGGTTATAAAGCTGTGCAAATTTACGTCAAATTGTCTACATTTATTTGTAGCCTATTTACTTTGTATAATTAGATTTCAGCTATTATGGATTAAAAATTTACCAGAAGTTGAAAAAAGGGAGAACGGCTCACTTGCAGATCAAATTTCTATGAAATTGGCCGACAAGTTGCATACATTTCGATGGCCGCCGCGACCTGGCCGCCAGTGCGCGCTTGGGCTTAATCTATCTTCTATCTAGAATTTATATAAAAATGTTATTTTCAATAACAACAATGACTTTTAACCATAAAACCGATAATCTTTAAAAGTTTTCTTTAAAAGACGCTTGGCAGTGAAATGCTCGTTACAAGCTATTTCACACGTTTCGTTTTGAAAATAGTAATAACTGAGTTTATTGCCGTCATCTCAGTAGAAGCAACTTTCAGAACCGAACATAAGAGTGACTGTTCATAAGTGCTTGAAAAGGCATATTTTATTAAAAAAATATTTTGATTTTGATTTTTGCAATCGAAAAAAGTTTCTCTTATAAAATTGAAAAATAAATTGTTTAAACTGAAACAGATTTTTTATTGTGCCTTATTAGCTATCTGGCTATGGAATCCCTATGACCGGACTTTAGTCCCAAAATTCCAAAAAAGGTTTTTTTTTTTCCTTATTCTGACCACAAGTAATGATCCCAGCTAATATTACAATCTAGCCTTAGTATTAGGCTAATGACTAATTTAAATTTGGCTTAATCTTCTATTTCACTATAAAAACTAAGAATGTGTCCACCGTTATATTCAATATAAATAAATCAACACTTTTCTTATTGTCTCTATTAAGTGGAAGTCACTTTGTTATTAAACATTTGTATGCATGAATATGTCTGTATGTCCTGTGTCTGGATGTAAATATCTATACAAGTATGTATTTAAAAGTAGTATATGTAGTATATCAGCTATCTGGTTACCATAGCTCTGCTTAGTTTGGAATCAGATTGGCCGTGTGTGAAAAATGTCCCAGGATGTTTATTTAGTAGTAAAAACTAAATAGGTATTTAGGTTATAGGTATTGAGGTATTTGGTGAGTAAAAATTAAATAGATAATTATAAAGCATGGTTTATTAGGTTATCATACGATGGTGGCCTGCAGCCAGGCCCTGTAGGCGCTGACCCTGACGAAGACGTCCGGAGCCCCGCGGCCGCAGGGCAGCCCCCACGACACGATGCCGATCTGTTGCCGCCGGTCGCTGCGGACGAGGGCACTGCCGGAGTCACCCTGGAAATACCCATCAGTAGTTTACATCTCATAAGCTACAATTACATAAATGGTGTCCTGATTTGTCCTCAGTGCAGCGAAAATAGGATACATCAGCCACATTCGAGAACACCAAAGGCCAAACAAAAAAAATAAAGTCGATTAAATAAATAGATTAAATAATCAAAGTCAGCTTCAAAGTGAGCTTGTGCTATGGTACTCAGATAGCTGATACATATACTACTTTTAAATACATACTTATATAGATAATTACATCCAAACACAGAACAAACCGGCCTATGTTCAGCAGTGGACATCCTACGGCTGATATGATGATGATGACAGAACAAACAGACATATTCATGCATACAAATGTTTGTCCTGGGTGGGATTCGGACCCACGACCCACGGCTTGAAAGTCAGGCTGAGTTACCACAAAGCCAACTGTCTGTTTGTATGATGATAGTGATGAGAATAACTTACGTTGCAAGTAGACTGGGAGATGGCGCGGAAGGTGCAAATTTCGATATGTGGCTCGACGGGTGGGGGACGCATGTTGATCTGCTGAGCAATAATGGGGATCTGGCGGACGCAGGTCTGCTCGTCGAATACCCACGCGTCTAACTCGCGGAGAGTAGCTGAGATTGCACCGTTGGTCTGAAATAACAAGTTTATCATGACAACTATGTGAACGGAACTTCGTCTGTCACATCATGGTTCACAATTGGGGCTGATCGTGGAAGGGTGATAATTTTGGGTTGGATGTATTTTTGAAGAATGTATCATAAAAAAACTAAAAGAAAAAGATTTAAGAAATAGAAATAAGAAAGAAATAAGAAATATTTATTAATATATAGTCAAAATACAAGTTTACAATGTTTCCCTGTCTTCTAAACTAGCGTGAGCTGTGTGTCAGAAGACAGTTCCTTCCCGACAGCTTCTATATTCATTTTTGACATATGTTAAGAAAATTTTAATATGAATATAATTACAATCTGATAATTAGCTTTGTGTGTGTTTGTGGGTGTGTGCGCGTGCGTGTGTGTGTGTGTGTGTGTGTGTGTGTGTGTGTGTGTGTGTGTGTGTGTGTGTGTGTGTGTGTGTGTGTTTGTGGTGTCTGTAAATATATAGATAAATGTATATATATATAAATATATATATATAAATATATGATACATATAATAGTTGTGTGTTTATCTATTATAATATATTATTTATCATATTTTTCAATACATATGTTGTTTTATTTTGTTATGTTGCTTTATGAATATTAGTTATATTAATTAAATTAAGTTATCTTACAATACCAAGAAGGTTTTCTGTATCTATGTAGTCAAATTTTTTTAACCATAGTTTTATAATATTTTTAAGTTTATGACTGGATGCACTACTTATATTGTGTACCTTATTTAATTTGTTGTACAGTTTAGGAGCAAGGGAGCTGTATTGTTGTTGTGCAAGTTTGCTTTTGACAGTTGGGATAGGGTATAACATTCGGCGCTTATTAGACAGTTGAAGAAATTTTGTACCTTTGTGATACCTTCGAATACACTGGTAGATGAACAGTTTTCGGACGGAGAGAACATTTGCTGTTTCATAAACGTTCTGTGTTGGATGACGAAACGGTAGGTATAGCAACACCTTAAGCAACGCTCGTTGTGCCTTTTCAACTTCAAGTATAATGGTTTTAGCAGCAGCACCCCACGAACAAATACAATAAGTTATAATGCACTCGGCTAGAGCCTTATAAATCTGTATAAGGAGGACTGGATTAGAGAGTATTCGAAGATCCTTAAAAATATATATTGATTTACGCAAGCGACATGAAATTGATGATATATGTTTTTTCCAATTTAGTCTGTCATCAATAAAAACACCCAGATATTTAATAGCTGATACTCTTTCAAGTAGTGGGCAAGTGCACACATTAGTTAAGTTTAGCTGCCGGTTACACGGGAAGGAGTGAATTTTTATTTCATAGTCTGTAGGAACACCAACCCTGGTTTTGCTAAAGCAAAGGTATTTTGTTTTGCTTGTATTAAGTGTAAGTAAACTATCTTCAAGCCAAGCTGTTACTGAGCACAGACCCTTTTCTGCTAGCTGACGAACGCTATCCCACGTGGCGCCATGAAACAACAGAACTGTGTCGTCAGCAAACATTTGTATATCAGCGCCTATCAGCTTATATTTGCATAGCTCATTAATATAAATTAAAAACAGCGTTGGGCCTAGGGTGCTACCCTGTGGCACCCCGTATGTACTAAAACCATAACTACTTAACTTGTCATCAACTCTAACACATTGTCTCCTTTGAGATAGATAATCCTGGAACCACAAAAGAGCATTTCCCCTTATACCCAAGTTCGCCATACGAGTTAGAAGAATCGGTACCGAAACAGTATCAAATGCCTTCTGCAAGTCCAGGAATATACCCAGACACTTTTCATTTCTGTCAAGATAAGCAGTAATAGTCGTTGTAAGTTTAAGCACAGCATCATCCGTAGAACGATTAGCGCGAAATCCATACTGGTTTGGACCTTTTTTTTTTTTTTTTTTTATCGCTGGGAAAAATGCGTTACGCATACCCTCCCCGTCGGGGGACAGGGAGGGTTATGTGGGACTCCCCGGTTGCTAGTCAACCGGTATACCCACTAAACGACCCAGCGGCACTCCTTCCTCGCCTTTGTGGGGGGGGGGGGACTGGGAATCTGGCACAGCCCTTGCGTCCAGTCCCCCCCGGCGACCGCCCGCCCTTTCGGCGAGCCCTTCTCGTCCCCCTCCCGTGCTGGGAGGGGGATCTGGGAATGACCGCGAGTGCTCGGCCATTCCCTCCCGCTACGGTGGTGCACCGTGCAATGCGGGAGTGGGCGCCCCCGCGCCCTTTCTCCCGCTGGTCACCACCGCCTAGGGGGGGAGGTGACGGCGATCGTACTGTCGCCGCCTCCCCCCCCTCCTCCGCCGGCGGAGCTGTGACGCGAGGGGATCGTCCTCCCGCGCACGCTCCGCCGCCTCCTTCTGCGATATCACCTCTTCGCAGAAGGAGGCTACCGCCGCCCAGGCGCTCTCGCTTCCCAGCATGCCCCTAATCACGCTGGGAAGCGAGAGATCCGGCCCAACCACCGCCGTCAGACCGCGGCGCAGCTCCGACCAAGCCGGGCACACCTCGAGGGTGTGCTGCGCCGTGTCCTCTGCCGCGCCGCAGTCGTGGCACGCCGGGGATTCCTCCCTCCGAATCCGGTGCAGGTACGACCCGAAGCACCCATGCCCGGACAATACCTGCACCAGACGGAACGAGAGGAATCCGTGGGACCGCTCGAGCCACTCCCGCAGGACCGGCCCCAGCGCGTCCAGGGTCCGGCGGCCGAAGGCGGCGGTGGCGAGGTCCTCCGCCCAATGGTGGACGATGGCGTCCCCCGCCTCCCGCCGGACGGCCTCCATACTGGTTTGGACCTAAGAAATTGTTGCACTCTAGATAACTCATTAACCTAACGTTAGTAATTTTTTCTACCACTTTCGAAAGAGAACTCAAAAGTGATATGGGCCTGTAGTTTGTAGCGTTGTTCTTATCCCCAGATTTATATATAGGACAGACAATTGCAGTTTTAAATAATTTAGGAAACACACCATATTCAAAGCTAAGATTAATTAAGAATGCAATGGGTTCGGCGAGACATTCACGACAGGCTTTGAGAATTGTGGAGGTTATCTTGTCGCTGCCTGGTGCAGTATTAGATTTAAGGCTGGTTATTACATTTGCCACCTCAGAAGGATCCGTCAAATATAATGACATTGAGTTTAGTGGAGAAAAGGCCAATTTAGCTTTTTGAGACAGAGTATGCTCAGTAGTTTTGAGAAGTTGCAACGTTTTATTGGCCAAACTAGATCCCACAGATGTAAAAAACAGATTAACCTCGTCTAGGGACTCCTTATAGGATGGTTTTATGGTAAGAAGATCATTTGACGATGTTGTGCTTTTATTCAGGTTACACATTTCTTTTATAATATTCCAGGTCTTTTTTATATTTCCCTTGTTTTGTGTTAATTTATTCATGTAATATTGTTTTTTTAATGATTTTATTATTTTTTTCAGCACATTTCTATAAGCTATGTATCTACTTTTCAATTCTTCAGCATTTGTGGCTTCATTGATCTTTTTTATTGCCTTATGCATTCTATCCCTTTTCCTAATAGACTTAACTACACCAGGAGAGATCCATGGCTTAAGGGGTAATTTCCTTTTTGAAACCGTACGGAGAACTGTGTTAGCATTAATTGCTTTTTCTAGAGTTGATGTTAAAATCTGTGTTACTTCATTCACGTCATCTTTAGAGTAAAGATGACTCCATGTTTCCTCAGATAAACTCTTTTTTATGCCTTCTACGTTGACTTGAATTTGGTTATATTTTATTGTCTTTCTATCTATTTTACAATTTTCAATTTCTAGAAGAATAGGTGAGTGGTCCGTAAGCTCATCGAAAACAAAGGTTTTAATTTTAGCCGCCGATTTCACCATAAAGTGGTCTAAGCATGTGTGATATCGGGTCGGACAGTCAATTCCTTGTCGTAGACCATATGTAGCCATTAGATTCAAATAGGTAGTTGCATGTGCACATATGTTTTTCGGCATAATATCGATGTTTATATCACCTGTTAGGATTATATTGTTTTTTAATTTGCATGCATTTAAAATTGTATCTAATGAATTAATGTAGGTTGACGGATTTCTATAGGATGGAGGTCGATACGTACAGATGATAGAATATTCATCCTTGATATCAATGACAATACAATTACCCTCAGAACATAAAGGCTCATATGCAACGGCATCGATTATATCCCTAACATAGACAATAACCCCATCATTTTGATTAAGTTTGATTTTAGATGTAAATATTTTATAATTTTGTATGGGGGGTGGCTGTAGATTGTTGTTTGACCAACATTCCGTTAAGACCAATATATCTATTAGGCACTTAAAGTCTGAGAGAAAAACGACAAGGCTATCCATATTTGAGTGGATACTCCGGATATTAACAGTCATTACTGTAAATCTGTTACATGCCGCATTCGATGTCAAATTCGAGTATTCGATTGGACTTCGTACTTTCGTACACTTAATAGTTCCGGAATCATCAATTTCATTCATTATAATATTATTAGTTGCTTCGAATTTTATAAATATATGGTCCAGGGTAAAACTTCCGTGGGAAATAGGTCATAAAATTGACGTGTAATTGACCTGTTATTTTGTAAACAAGCTTAGATTTTTGTAAGTTTCGGCATTCTATTTTAAATGCTAGTAGATACAACTGATTTTTAGAGGAGTAGTGGATATTAGTCTGAGTCTGATAATATACGATTATTAAATCATTATTAATAAATAATGATAAATATACAAATTTAATAAAATAATTTAATTTTCCTAAAAATAAATTTATAAGTATATAATGACCATCTTTATAATCGAATGTATATGTATTATTGTATTGTATTATGTGTATATAAGTATAAGTGTGTAGTGTGTTTTTTAGTGCTAGATATAGCGAATAGTGATAAAATAATTTAAAATTAACAACTAATCTATAGAACATATGAAATAAGTGTAAAACCATACTGTAGCATCTCACAAGAAAATAACATAGTCATTTTTGTGCTAATATGATTGTAAGATGTTCCTCACTTTTTACTCGAATGGCTGGGCCGCTGTCCGATTGGCGCAGGTACACGTTCCCATAATTTGTCCAACAGTATTTGAACTCATTTTTTCGGGCAAAGTCCCGTACCAGATAATACAGCCTTTTCATTTTTGGCGTCAGGTTTTCAGAGATATATACCGGAGTAGGTGGGCCCGTAATGCTTAGATTTTCTGTTGTAATATTTTTATTAGCTTTTTGTATTTCTTCAGGGAAGCAATAAGATTTTCTTTTGTGTTAGTCGAAGAGAATTCGACGATTATAGGATTATGTATAGCCTTACTTTTGGTTCTGAAAATTTCCCTTACCTCTTGCGGCTCTATAGATAAGTTCAGCGTGTCACCAATTTGTTTCAGAAACTTCTTTAAGTCGTCTTTAGTTTCAACCTGCTTTTTCGGAACATTACGTATCTCAATGCTGGCAGATCTAGCATTGGCTTCCAAACTATCGATCCGTTCCTCCAAAGTCTTCACATAGTTTTGGGTTGTTTTCCGGTCAAGTTCCAGAAAATCAATTTTACCTCTCATTTCCTCATATTTACAAGACATGAATTCCAAGGACTTACACATGTCAATGTTCTGCTCCTTAATTTCTTTCATTGTAGCCTCCATTGAGCGTAATTTGGAATCCTGCTGCGTGGTACTGGTAGTGAACAGTTGCTTTAAAGAAGTTTCCATAGCGGTAAGTTTACTTTCTTGCTGAGTAACACTATTGGAAATCATATTTCTCATTTCATCCATAAACATCTTCATCTCATCTTTACATATATAATCATCACCTATTTTGCGCTTCGGTCTAAAGGTAACATTAGGCGTTTCCCCTTTAGTAAGATCTGGTTCCGAATCATATGTCTTAGGTGGAGTGCGCCTCAGTGACATACCTACGCAATCGTATACTATTTGGTATGAATATAGGTAATATACGACTTACAAGTCGTCTGTAAGTAGTCCTCTATTCTGTAGGATGGTTATTAATAATAAACTTCAATGTAGTAAATTTGGTCAGATAGGTGCTGCCCTCTATGTACTACGTGCGTAACTTATTGAGAACTTTTTTTTTTTTTTTTTTCTTTTTGTGATCTTGATGGGCTCGAACCGGCGGCGGCTGTCTCGATCTTGCTTATTCGGTGTCAAAAGGCACTGAGCTAACGCTCGATAAATCTTACTGGCGAATTTTTGCACTAATAGAAAGTTTGTTTCTACCGAAGTGCTGTGATAACCGGCAATATATTGCTGTGAGTTTTATTAACGTAGTGCAGGGTACTTGAATGTTTGTTGAACACGGAGATGTTAAAACTTATGTGAATTTCACTGTTTATCAATTGCACATTAACACTTTGTTTACATCACTCGATTGAGCAATAATTGCTGTTTATTTTGGTATACAAATTTCTATATATAATTAACTTTTAACTACCAAAATTGATATAATTAACACAGCACAAAACACACACGTCTTTCTTTAACCAAAGCAGCGGGGGGGGAGGTACGTTAAGGGGAAGCAACTTAAGATTTCGGAGGAGCAAACATTATTAGATAAGCTTCTGACCCAGGGTTTCACCCGTATAGTTCCCGTTCCTGTAATTCCTACAGGAGTTCACGAGGACAAAATATAACCTTTACGAGGATAAAATATATCCTATGACACTCAAAAATAATGTAGCTTTTCAATGGTGAAAGAATACTTGAAATCTGCACAGTAGTTTTTGATTATTACACACAAAATTTTCCTCTTCATAATATTAGTGTAGACAAAAGACTTACAGCAGTTCTACCCCAACCGGCGACCCTGGTGGGCAAACCGCTCTGGGCGTAATCGTAGGTCAAAGGCACTGTGGCAACCAGGGCATTCAGTGCCACGACGTTGGTGGTGATCAGGACACCCAAGTCGTTCTTGATGGTGGCTGATACGTAGTTGGGATGGGTGACGTTGCGGGCAATGGTGTATAGGACACCGCCGCTGTTCCAACGGTTTGTGCCTACTGTGGCGCGGAGGTTGCTAAGGTAATAAAAAAAATATAAATTTAAAAAAGGCAGTCTAATTGGGAACCACCTACTTAAATTGGAGACAGAATATTGATATTATGTAAGTATAAATTATTGTAAATAAATCCTTCTAAAATTTGAGGTTATATTGCGACTACTAGGAATGAAAGACCAAAGTGTAGGTACTAATACATATCCATCATACAAAACTATATTAAACTTCATGAAGTGCCAATAAAAATATATAGCCAACAGAACTTCAAGCCTGGTTTACCTTTTGTTTATAAATTTGCATTACCTATCCTATATAAATAGGTAAGTAAACATACTTACTACCTATAGTATTACATTGATTAATAGCTGACCAAGATTTAATACTTCTTATCGATATTGTTAGCTTCCTACACAGAGCTTTTACAAAAGGTAAGTGGAACTTTTGGTTGTGTAACTTTTGGCTCAAGTAAATAAATAAGATCATAAGTTTCTTACTTTGTAAGAGAGCCCCAGCTGAATACAGCGGCGATGCAGTGAGCGGCGGTGAGCACAGTCCTCTGGGTGACCAGCGACCCTCCGCACAGTAGACTCCTAACGATAGAACCGCTGGTCAGAGCGACCATGTGCGGATGGCTGCCGGCGAAGGCCTCGCTGCCTCCCACGATACGGGCCGTGGGGTCGACGCTGTCGAAGAACGCTGACATGTCGCTGTCATCTTCGCGCTGTGTCGGGATTGCTGTCAAATGTTTAAACTATGTTTTAGATCTTCATTTGGTAAAATTATAATGAGCTTCCGCCGCACGGTTCTACCCGATACACTATACAGGAATAAAATATATGAAATGAAACATATTAATTGAAATAGGCCTTCATAGGCACTTACGAAACGTCGACTCTAATGCTCGGTACGGAAGGTTGCTTTTGCTGAGAAGAGCTGGCAATAAACTCAGCCTATGTTACTCCCAGATAATGTAGCTTTAGAACGGTTGAAGAAATATTCAGATCGCTTCAGTAGTTTCGGAGCCCAATAGTTACCAATAATAAAAAAAAATCATTCCTCTTTATAATAGTGTAGATTGAGATGAGTTCCGCAATTCGATATCATTGAAAATATTCATTAGGTAAATGATGCTATGTTCAAAAAAGTTGATGTGTAAGCTGAAACTGCGATGTTATTCTTCGATGGTATTCTGTCAATATTTGAAAGAGCGAGATGGGCTATAATTTATTCCCGTATACCTAAGAGAAAAATACGCAGGTAAAGCCGCAACGGAAGCTCGTCAACATAAAATCAAAATATTTGTAAATTAAAAACCTGTTATCAGTTATCTAAAGCTTAAAGGAGTTGAAGGTTACAATATTATCCGATTAGTTATCAGCGACAAATGATAATACACTTATGTAAGATGACGAATCATTAATCCAATCTGATTTGAGTTATATTTCATTATCAGATATGAAATCTTATTGCAAGACAGTGATTTTCCATTGAACGCCTTCAAATTCCACGGTCTCTGATAGTAAGTCCTCTGAAACCAATGCCTTGACGATTCTTAGGTGTTGTTAGAAAGTCTGAAAGACTTTGATGAATGAATGAACTATCTGACCTGCGCAACATCTTCCCCGTTACAAAATTTTACATTGATTCTCTGCTCTTATTGGTCGTAGCGTGATGTTATGTAGCTTTTCTCAATACAAAACTTGAATATTTATTTCAATTCAAAGCAGTAGTCTCAAAGATTAACACATTCAAACAAACCCATCCAGCTTAATAATATTATAGTATCTATAGATAGGCCTCCTTTCTGACGCAAGCAACTTTCAGAATCGAGCATTAGAGTGACTGTTCAAAGTGTAAAGGCCTTTTTGAATAAAATTAATGTTTTATATGATATAAGTATACCTACTATAGTTATTGCAGGTTTGATGGTGGATTTCTAGACATAATCTGCACTAATACCTTTATTCTATAGGTTAGGAGCTAGGTACAAAGATAAAAAAACTTACCTAAGCACCCAACTAGGAGTGTTAGTAGCAGAACTCCCGATTTTATGGCCATCTTTAATCCCGTATTTCCCCAGTGTAACCGCCAAATGATTTTAAACACACTTATATAGCGTTACGTTATTTATCTTAAATCCTTTCGTATCATTGATAAACATTTGTAATTTTAATTAGTGAATGATAATTTTGTCTTGGGTTTTTCATAGCTTTGACATGTTAAATCATTTAGGTTTGATCAGTAAATAATGTTAAATAGTATATATTTTCCCACGTATAATATAATAATAGAAAAACTACACTTAAAAAAACAAAGTCATGGTCACTCAAACAGCGTCCAGAATGGGAATTCAATCTAGTTTAGGTACTACATTAAAGTTATCTAACTAGCGTAAATGATGATATATGGTGCCAGAATTAAATTCTAAATTACATGCACTATACTGTTTACGAAATTAGGAATATCCCATTTACATAATTCGAAGTTTATTCAGATTAGGCCGTTATGAAGGTCAATATGGTTAGGATGCTCAAGATGGTAGCCGGGAGGGGCTGGATGAGGAGGGCGGAGGACCGGGATAGGTGGCGCGAATTAGGGGAGGCTTACGGCCAGCAGTGGACTGATTAGGCTGACAGCGACGACGAAGGTCAAAGCTGGTGATGCTACTGCCGGTTCGGAAGTCAGCCTTCAACTGAGGAGAATTGGTAAAAAAGTCAGCAAAGTTATAATTTATGAGTATAGAAAATCTAATGTGTAACTGGAAAAATCCATCGAAATAAATAACTAAATATTAATCTCTTGTAAAAGATTTATGCAAGATTAACGCCTGAGTAAAATAGGTTTAGGCATTTTTATACGTATTTCATAATCTATGGCCATTTTTTTAACCGCTTTACATATAACTTGGTTTTAAAATTCCTTCAACAGACATACAATTTGTCTTTTTGTATTATATTATAATATAAAAGTAGGTATATTATAAAAGATTAAAACGTAATTAGTAGATACAATTAATTAACACGCGTCGAAATTAAGATTAGGAACGTGTCCTTTATTTTCATTGAAAATAACTAGTATCAAACAGATTTGGGTTCAAATTCCTTTCGAAAAGCGTTCGCCAAGGCACTAACATCGGTACGTTACTATTTCTAATCTATAAATCAAACATTATCATCCTCACCTTTTAGGGTCTGCTTTATATGACACTAGTGGCTCCCCGCGGTTTCACCCGCGTCCCCATTTACTTCCATTTTCCCGGTAAATCCTATGTCCTTTTTCAGGCTCTAGACTGTGTATCAAATTTCATTTCATTGCCACAGTTCAGTAGTTTTTGCGAAAAAGCGAAACAGTTTTTTTTTTATACTACAAAAGTGGCAAACAAGCATACAGTCCGCCTGATGGGAAGCGGTTACCGCAGCCTATGGACGCTTGCAACACTAGGGGCGTTGCTCACGCTTTGCCGACCCTGAAAAATCTCTTCACTCCCTTCTTGAAGAACCCCATACTGTACTGTACTCCATTGGGAATACCATGGCGGGGAGCTCATTCCACAACCGCTTACAAACACAAAGTTACTTTCGCATTTATAATATTAGTTAGGATGTCCCTCCATTTCATTCACCAGTCAAATAACTTACGCAAACTTTACGCAATCATACCCTTCTTTCTTTGGCTTTTCCTTTTTACGCCTGCCTTCTGCTCTTAGTTGCAATGTCTTTTTGGTAATGTGGCTTTCTTCTCTCTTCACAACACAACAAAACATAAAACGAGATTATATGGGACATAGGAGTTTAGTAGGTTGAAATATAAATGAACTAAATACATAAAAAAAACGTAACATATATTCAATATTCATCAATACTTTTTGGTAGACAAAAATAAGCTGTTAAAGATACACTTATAAAGTTGACATAACAGCTGCAATGTTATTATATGATTTTGTATCTATATAAATGTGTGAATGAATAAAATTTGAATACAGATTCTTACGTAGTAAATTACAGTAGTACGAGCAAAACCAGTAAGCAGATACTAGTTAAATTTAATAATTACATAGTTTATGAACATAAATATGTTTTTAAGAGAAAATTTCACCATAGACATAACAGACAGACATACATAATATGTTAATTGACGTCATATTATTAGTTTGTGCTTTTATATTAAAACAATCTTTAATGTAACTTAGATGATGTTCTGGAATAGGACATAACAATAATTTTATTTGTGCATTAGTTGCCTCCGCGCGGTTTTACCCGCATAGTTCCCGTTCCCGTGGGAATACAGGGATAAAATATAGCCTATGTTACTCAGTGATAATGTAGCTTTCTAATGAAAAAAAAGTATTATTAAAATCGGTCCAGTACTTTTTGAATTTATTCGTTACACACAAAAATACAAATCTTTCCTCTTTATAATATTAGTGTAGATATTTGAAGATACCGAGCGACGCGGAAGTTAGCTTTAAACAAATGCTTATGGATTAAATATAAGAATTATAAAATGTACTGAACCACATTTAATTGAAATAAAATACCTTATTTAGCTTCGCTTAATCGGGTGAAGGGTTATTTTCAGATACCAAAATCAACTTAACATATCAATTTAAATACATAAGTATTTAATACCAATCTATTAAAAATAGTATCACTTAATTTACTATTATAGTGGTGTCCATTTATCGATTAAATAATATCGATTAATTCTCGCACCAATCGTGGAAACAGTCCCCTTTACAACGCGAACGCGTCACATAACCACAAGTCATAGTCCTAAATCATCTTAGTATCGATAATATCTTACTTGTGCCATCGACACTAATATTATCGACACTTAACAACACTGATAACTCGTCGCCAGTATCGACACCTCTCAATACATTTTTCGGTATATCGTGATACAACACGAAAGAGCTGAGAATCTTTTTAACATCATCTTCGCACGTACTAATCTTTCTGCTACTAGGTAGACCTAAGTATTTTCTTAAGAATGGAGTAATTTTTAGCTCCCAACTATCGAATATGTTCGATACTTTCTGTTTGATCGCTAATGTGAACTCGCTCGATATGAACGTTTCGTTCTGTATGTCTTGGCCGTCGATTTTCATTTCTGACATCGATTCTTTGTTGAAATTATCGATTTGTGATAGTAATAATTTTATTTGCCACGTGTGGTACGATGAAGGTTCGTTTTTCATTGTTTTTATTATCTGTAAAGAAGATAAGTGGGTCGTAAGTTATGGTAAAATATGTCGAGATAAATATGAGTAGGTATTTATTTGTCGTATGTAAATATGTTTGTAGACGTATATAGTGTTCTGTGATGATCATTATATTAAATTGTCTCATTCATCAACTGCTCATATACGTCTCCACCGAGGAGCTCGAGCCTCCCCTAACATCGAGGGGTCTCATAGTTTCATATATTTTTGTAGGTTTTTAAAGCTTTTTTAAAACATAAACATTATATAGCCTTCCTCAAAAAATAGGCTACCTATCTACACCTGAAATTATTTTTCAAATCGGACCAGTAGTTCTTGAGATTAGCGCGTCCAAGCAAACAAACAAACCGTTAAACTTTACATATTAGTATAGATTCATAAACATTATAGTTCATGAGTTAAATATGAACACAAATAAACTATTTTTACTGGAGAACTGGAGTTTAACCTTCAAATTACTTTGAACAAACATTCATTTTAGGTGTATATTATTAAGTAGATGTATGACTGTGTGTGTTATTTAGTAGTTTCTTGTTGTTGTAATTTTATATCATGTTGTAATTTTATTGTTAATTGTTCCTTAAATATTGTAATTGCTGTTCAACAGTGATATTTAATATAAATCAATAAATAAGATAAGTTTTACTAACCTTCAAAAACGTAGTCCAAATGGGCAGAACACATAATATGTCCTTGACAACACACTCATAGGTGACCATACTCAAAGCCTGAACATGTTCCTGCTCCTCCTTAGTATACTTCCTGCATTGACAGTGCTTCGTCATATAAGCCTCATTCTTAACCCCTTTCCTCTTCTTACATATCACCAAACAATCTGCGCATATTTTAGTATCATTATTTCCATCTTTCGATAGATAATGTTTAACAAAATTGCGTATTTTATCATCGTTTGTGAAAAGCTCTATGTTTTCCGGCGTGACTGACCATATGTTGGCTTTGTCGAGGGTCAGTGATTGGGCTAATAGTGTGAGGAAGCCTTGCGGGTCGTCCAGGTAGGAGAGGCAGCCGGCTCGCTGTTTCACGTCCACACACCAAGTGTATTCTAAAAAGGTTCTGAAATAATGAATATAATGTTAATATACATCATATGTGCTTCTTGGGCCTCGTCATACCTTCTGTGGTCAGTGGATGGTCGAATCCAAGCCAAATAAAAGAAAATATATATACTGAGACTTTTTCAGACAGGGTCAATCTGATTCCAAACTAAGCAGAGCTAATACAAACTCATATAGATATTTACATCCAGATTCGAGCCCACGACCTACGGCCTGAAAGTCAGGGTCACGAACCACAAACACAAAAAACTAGTTTGTTGTATGGGACCCCTTCTTAAATATTTATTTAATTTGATCATTTGGGAAATTTTCAACTGTCTAGCTATCACTGTTCTTGAGATACAGCCTGGAGACAGACGGACGGACAGCGAAGTCTCAGTAATAGGGTCCAGTTTTTACTTTTTGGGTACGGAACCCTAAAAAATGATCTAAACGCGAATGAAACCGCAGCTTGCAGTTGTTTAATACATAATAATATTTATTTATCCTCTCCCAAAAATACATATTTAAATTTAAAGAAATAAAATAAACTAGTCTATAGTACAGATAAAATACGTAGCAGGAGACAGGAGTCCAAACTGAGTAGACCCCGTACTATGGACCTCCTGGTCCCCGCCTCTCAAGATTTACAGTATTTTAATCTAGGTTTATATTCTACTAGCTGCCTCCCCGCGGTTTTACCCGCGTAGTTACCGTTCCCGTGGGAATACAGGGATAAAATATAGCCTATGTTACTCGGGGATAATGTAGCTTTCCAAAGGTGAAACAATTTTTGAAATCGGTCCAGTAGTTTCGGAGCCTATTCATTACAAACAAACAAACAAATCTTTCCTCTTTATAATATTAGTATAGAAATACAAAAACGTTTAATTCATACTTGAGTTGGTCCCAATTTCGATCCCTCTGGAACGTGATGGGCCAGTACCGCGGATCGTTGATCTTCACTTCGCGGAGGGTGCTCAGTTCCGGGATAATACACGGTGCTTTCATCTCCTTGATCACACCACCTAGGTCTATTACCTGGGTAAATAAAATTTAAGGATATTGAGGTTGACAAATAATCCTGGGATATTTATTTAGACCAGGTTAACCCTTGTTGTAAATTGGTGAAGTCTGAACTTAGTCGTTCTTATGCCAAGACATCAGAGGAGAAAAATCAATTAAGGTAAAGATGAATAAATATTGATTATAGGAATTGATTTATCATCTTTTCCCAGACATCATCATCAGCTCATATACGTCTCCACGCTCGGAGCTCGAGCCTCCCCTAACATCGAGGGGGTGTAGGCCATAGTCCACCACGCGGGCCTAGTGCAGATTGGCGGACTTCACATGCCTTTAATAGTGACATCTTGGGCATGCAGGTTTCCTCACGATGTTTTCCTTCACCAAGAGCCAGTAAATAAATAAATAAATATCCTGGGACATTTTTCACACACGGCCAATCTGATTCCAAACTAAGCAGAGCTTGTGATATGGTAACCAGATAGCTGATATACTACATATAATGCTTTTAAATACATACTTATATAGATATTTACATCCAGACACAGGACAAACAGACATATTCATGCATACAAATGTTTGTCCTGGGTGGGATTCGAACCCACGACCCGCGCGGCTTGAGAGTCAGGGTCACTAACCACAAAGCCAACCGGGCTGTCAATGGTGTAAATCCGTGAGTTTTATTATAATACTCAGAGGTACGAGCCGGGGTTTGAACCTGCACCCTCATGATCGTGAGTCGGTGCGTTACCCACTGAGCCACCACAGCTTAAGAAATAATAAATACTTTTTCTATAGTGTTTATTTAATTACCTGTATATGTGCATAGCATAGCTTTCCAGTGTCGAGGTCCCGCGGTAGAATCAGCCGCGGCTCCACTGCCAACACGTAAAGATGGCGGAACGCTTGTAAATGGTATCTGAAATCAAATAAATGCATTATTGTTTACTATATCTCTAAAATAACTAATAGCGAAAATCTAATAATAAATCATTATTAAGTATGCAAACAATAAAGTTTGTTACCATAAGACAACCAAAATCGATGATACCAAAATGATAAGTTCTAAAAGCGATGAATGTATTTATAACTTACTAGCTGCCTCCGCGCGGTTTTACCCGCGTAGTTCCCGTTCCCGTGGGAATACAGGGATAAAATATAGCCTATGTTACTCGGGGATAATGTAGCTTTCCAAAGGTGAAAGAATTTTTGAAATCGGTCCAGTAGTTTCGGAGCCTATTCATTACAAACAAACAAACAAACAAATCTTTCCTCTTTATAATATTAGTATAGACTAGCTGACCCGGCGATGTTTGTTCCGCTATATTTTCCAAAATTTATTAAATTTAAAATTTTGGATATAAACCTTGCTCTAGCTATAATGAACACAAAAAAAATCCAAGTACGAAATTTCATTTAAATCGGTTCAGTACTCAGTGAAAGCGAGACAGACAGACTGACTCACAGTCAGGAGTTTCGCAATTATAATATTACTAGCTGCCTCCGCGCGGTTTTACCCGCGTAGTTCCCGTTCCCGTGGGAATACAGGGATAAAATATAGCCTATGTTACTCGGGGATAATGTAGCTTTCCAAAGGTGAAAGAATTTTTGAAATCGGTCCAGTAGTTTCGGAGCCTATTCATTACAAACAAACAAACAAATCTTTCCTCTTTATAATATTAGTATAGATTTTCTGTGCCAAATTTCTTTCCGATCCCTTCAGCTACAGCGTGATGCAGTACCGACCTGTTATCTTCACTATGGGTGGGGAACTTGGGGAAGAATGCTGCCACTAGTGCCGCGACAGCCGAGGGGCTCGTGCTCAGCGTAGCGCGGCCTCCGCCCAGGAATAATAGACCTATTGTGCTGTGGACTGCCATCTGTAATTAGTTTAATTTTAAATTTGAGGTTTTCATAAGTAACTAGTGGCTCCCCGCGGTGTCACCCTCGTTCCCGAGGGACCTTCAATTTTCTCAGGAAAAAAAGTATCCTATGTCCGCCTCCGGGTTCTAAGCCGCCCCAATATCAATTTTCAGCCAAATCAGTTCAGCCGTTCTTGAGTTATAAATAGTGAAACTAACACGACTTTCTTTTATATATTCATAGATTTATCGATTATCGAATTGCGGAATAACATTTAAATAGTTTTAAGTTAGGTAAGTATATAATTATTACGCTTTAAGTCTGGTTGTCGCTGTGAATAGAGTAAGTATAATATATAAAAAAAATTTCATCATTAGGTATACGTGCTATAATGTTATGAAAAAATATACATGCTATCAGATGATGCATTATTTTTTTAAATCTTGTTTTGACATATAAACTCTTCAGTCAATAATATCAGTTGTAAAGTCAATTATGAAACCTCAGGGACCTACTAAAATTATATTGTCGTAAATAATTGAGGTTGAATTAAGAAAAATACCTCTAAACGGATTTAAGTGCAAATTGTCAAATGTAGGACATGTAATACATTAATAATAATAATAATAAATATCCTAGGACATTTTTCACACACGGCCAATCTGATTCCAAACTAAGCAGAGCTTGTGATATGGTAACCAGATAGCTGATATACTACATATACTACTTTTAAATACTTTTAAAGCCAGAACTGCAGTAAGTTCTATACTAGAACGAGCATCTAAAGCAGCATTAGCAGGTTCATACCAGATTTGGCTGGGCAGGGAGAGAAACATGAGTAGTGAAGGTGAGTGTTGATGTACGTCGGAAAGGGGCCCCTTAAACCTACACTCGTGTCACAAGTCTTGGGATCTGCTCGTAGTTTCTCTCTCTGTCACACGATGGACCCGGCACCCGCACGGTAAATCCATGGAATGCTAAGAAGTTCGTCTCTCTATATAGATATTTACATCCAGACACAGGACAAACAGACATATTCATGCATACAAATGTTTGTCCTGGGTGGGATTCGAACCCACGACCCGCGGCTTGAGAGTCAGGGTCACTAACCACAAAGCCAACCGGGCTGTCAACATTAAGAAATATGAAACTTTTTATCCGGGGAAAAGGTGAGTCTTGGGGAATATGTACCTGTCCGGCGTGAGTGAGCGGCGGCGTACGCGCCCGCAGCCTGCGACATAACCGGAGTACTGCCACGTCGCCGCGACCGCACATTATCTGTTAATAAAACATTTAAATTTATAATCATTTCTTGAACTAACATTTTGCAAACATCTTTTGTTTTAACAACAATTTATTACTTTCAAAATGGCCGTCGCCAATATGGCGGATGATGTATATTTGTTCTCCTGAGTGCATATTAAATGATAGAGCAAATCAGTTATGGTAAGAAACAACATGCTTATTTTTTTTTTCAAATATAAACTGAAAAATCAAACGTCATTTTGAATGAATATTTGAATATTGTATATAATTATTTTTGGACATATTTAATACAAAATATTTCAAAATGGCGGATTTAGAATTAGTCTTATTTACAAGTGTACCACCTGGTATCTGGTCTGGTTTTATATCAACCTGCTGTCATAAAAAATTACATATTATTTACTTACTATCAGGTGTACTGACGACTTAAATATGAACCTGACATAAAAAAAAACATCTTTGTTAGCGTTCTCACCATCCCAGCAGCAAGCAGACAGACACACAGAAACGTCTCCTTGACAGAGAGCGTCCTTGACATTTAGAGCGACCTTGACTTCTAGAGCGACCTTAACATATAAAGCATTCTTGATATATAGAGCGTCCCTTTTTTTTCCGGCAGGAAAATGCATTACGCATACCCTCACACCTTGATTGGACGTTGCTGGTGGTTATGTGGGACTCTCCTCTGCTGAGAGAGGCATATCCACTAAAACCCTATTCCCGCCTTCTCCTTCCCACTCGTCTGCGCCGGTGCGGGAGCGCTAAGGGGTCAGACTCACGCTCCCGCTCCTTCGTCTACTTCTGCGAAATGGACGTTTCGCAGAAGGAGGCGACTGCCTCCCATGCCCTCTCACTTCCCAGCATGGCGTATATGACGCCAGGAAGTGAGTGGTCACCGCCAACCGCCGCCACCAGGGTGCGGCGCTCGGCCGACCACGCCGGGTGTGCCGCGTCACGCCGGCGCCGCACCCGTGCCACGACGTCGTCTCCTCCCTTCCGATTCGACACAGGTACCGCCCGAAGCATCCGTGGCCTGACACCTGTGTGAGCCGGAAGGTTAGGGTCCCATGGGTTCTCCCACACCATTCCTGCAGCTAGGGGCGTATGGCCTCTATCGCGCGGACGCCATATTCGGCGTCCACTAGGCCACTTGCTCAGAACTCCAGGACCTCCAGGTTCCTCCAAACCACCGCCCACCGTCGAGGATAAGGGCAAGATAACGTCCCCGTCGACCCGGAGGGCGGCCTCCGCCGGCACTCTCCACCCCTTGAAGCAAAGAGCTTCGGAGCAAAGCGCCTTCTAGGTGTTGTCCCGGACGGCTACCAATGTGTCATCTGCATAGCAGATGACTGCCTTCCAGGGCAGCACCTCCCCGCGGATGGCCTAGTCAAAGCCTCCATAGCAGGTGCCTTAGGACGGACCCCTGGGGAACACCGCAGGCTATCCGCCTTTCCCTCCGAGCACCTCCCCTCTCCATGTAGGACACTACTCGTCCTTGCAGGTAGTGTCCCACAATCCTCCGGAGGTAGAGGGGCAATCCGTGGTAACGGAGTGCCTCCTCTATTCCTTCGAAGGGGAGAGAGCCAAAGGCATTGGCGATGTCCAGTAAAATCGCCATGGCCCCCTGCCCCCGCTCGGCCGCGTCCTCCGTGAACCTTTTCAGGGCGGTCAGGGCGTCCAAAGTGGATTGCCCCGACCACAACCCAAATTGGTTCCCGGAGAGTTCCGGCCTAACTCTCGCCAGAACCTGGACAATGCGGGAAGCCACCACTCTCTGGAGTAGCTTCACGGTTTCGTCCAGCATCACCAAAGGCTGGTGCCCGGAAGGAGAGTGCAGGGCGGCCCTCCTTCCTTAACAGCACCAGCCTCCCTTCCTTCCACACCTCGGGGAAGCGTCCCACTGCCAGACAGTCGCTGAACAGGCAGCGGAGGCGGTCCCCAAGGTGCTTCAAGGCGATGCGAAGGACCTTGCAAGGCACCCCATTTGGTCCCGGAGCCGGCAGATCGCCCTATCCATTTCCTCCCCCGTTACTGGAGGAGCTTCAAGGGAGGCGTTGTCCTCGTGCTCTGGGAGAGCTTTACACGGCGGTTCGAAAGGGGGGCTGTCCGGGAACAGTCTCTGTACCCCCGCACTGAGGACAGCCGGCTCCTATATAGAGCGTCCCTGAGCCAACATAAATATAGTAACAGTTCTCACCATTCCAGCAGCAAGCAGACATACACACAGACAGGCCTCCAGCGTGGAGCGTCCCACCAGGTCGGCGAGGCGCTTGGCGGCCAGCGCGAGCAGCACGCGCACGTGGTGCAGCGCCGCGTCGCGAGCCTCCTCGTCACCAGACCCAGCGAACCGGAGGCCCATCGCGAAACAACTGCCCGCTATTATATTGCAGTACGCTTGACTGTGAGGGGAAACAGTGGTTAATTGAGAAGCTATTATGTTGCAGTACGCTTGACTGTAGAGGGAGTGGGGGGGGGGAAATTGTGAGTAATTTAAGAAGCTATTATGTTGCAGTTCGCTTGACTGTAGAGAGGGTGGGGCGGGGGAAACAACGAGTAATCGAGGAGCTATTATTATGCAGTACGCTTGACTATAGAGAGGGTGGGGAGGGGGAAATAATGAGTAATTGAGAACCTATTATGTTGCAGTACGTTTGACTGTGGGGGAGGGGGGGAAACAGTGAGTAATTGAGAAGCTATTATGTTGCAGTACGCTTGACTTGAGGGGGGGGAGTGAAATAAAATACCATTATTATGATTAATTATGCTCACAGATCCTTATAAAATAATCAAAGGAGGGGGAGAGTCGTAGTCGTCGCCGTTGTCAGCCGGTTGAGGGGAGGGGCTGGATGAGGATGACGGAGGAACGGGATAGGCTGCGCAAACTCCTAAGCTCAACTCCTAAGGGTCGTAAGCCTCCCCATCCCGTTCCAGTAGTGAACTAATTAGCGGGAGAGTGTTACTTGGTTATTTTAAAGCTATTATGTTGCAGTACGCTTGACTTTGGACAAAGGGAGTGAAAATACCTTTATGTCGCCACAGACATAATCTAAGAAAGGGGAGTGTTACTCAGTAATTAAACTAGCTACAAGATTTGAAAAGATTGATTGCAGAGTTTATTGCCGGCTCGTCTCAGCAAATACAACTTTCCGAACAGAGCTTTAAAGTCGACGATTCAGCCGTTCGAGCCTGTGAAGGCCTATTAGAATGAATGAATATATTTCAGATGCAGTACGCTTGACTGTTAGGGGTAGGGAGAAGTTAAAAATGCCTTTATTATGCCCTTTCGGTCTTAGGTCCTTAGATAATAATCAAAGGAGTGAGGAGAGGGCGGGATACTTAGTAATTAAAGAAGGTATTATGTAGCTGTTGTAACCTTGGCTTAGGAGGGGGGAATTTATTAATAATTAATGTAGCTATTATGTTGCAGTACACTTGACTTGGGATGGGATGGGGCTTCAGATAGGAGGGGGTGAAAAATACCTTTATTGTGCCCACAGTCATATAAGGAGGGAGGAGTTGCTTTGTAATTAAAGAGGCTATTATGTTGCAGCATGTTTGTCTTGAGAGGGGAGTAAGTTATTTAGTAATTAAAGTAGGTGTTATAGTGAAATACGCTTGAATTTGAACACAAAATATATGAGACGGCAGTAAAAAATACCTTCACATTCCTTAATTACATTTAAACATCTGTATATCCATCTATTTCTATCATCGTCAACAGATCATATACGTCTCCACTGTGAGACCACGAGCAAGGAGGTGGTTTGAGCTACCTATCTCTATTCTATTCTATTCTATTC
The DNA here is from genome assembly GCA_905147785.2 of Thyatira batis. Classification (NCBI taxonomy): domain Eukaryota; kingdom Metazoa; phylum Arthropoda; class Insecta; order Lepidoptera; family Drepanidae; genus Thyatira; species Thyatira batis. The sequence continues at coordinate 1,155,756 of LR990499.1, forward strand.
TATCCAGAACTCAAAAGATTATTTCAATTTGAACTAGTAGTTCCTAAAAACAACGCGTTCAACGAAACTAACTAATAAACTCAGATGATGTTCATGATAGCCCATTTATTTCATTATTACTACATAAAATCAAGATGTGAAGAAGACAAAGTTGCGTGGATCAGCTAGCTGTGATTTGTAAAATATTTGAATAGAATAATATAAGTACTCACTTCATCGCCTCATAGTCTATATTGTCTTCAGTTGGTATGACGAGACAGTGCTGTTTGATCGTCGGAGGCACCTGTTCTTCGATCCACTCTTCAGTCGCTTCTATACTGTCCCATAGCACGAGACCTTTAAACAGAACCAGATATTTAAAAAGGGTAACTAAGTCATTGACTCAGGCGTGTCGTTGCAGAAATCTATTATAGGCTTCGCCAATTATATTTTTTCCTTTTGATACTAACGTAATCCCTACGAATATTATAAATGCGAAAGTCTCGTCTATCTGTAACGCTTTACACCTAGACAACTGAACCAATTTAAATCGAATTTCTATTCCGAGAAAGTTGATGTTTTGTCGAGAACTCAGGTAAGACAGCGGAAGCTAGTAAATATGAAATAGGGGATGGGGGGACGGCTCATTCTTACATAGTTAAGGGACCCCCTTTTCTTATTTTTGCGACAGGAATGCATGCATTACGCATACTTCCAAACCTTGGAGGGACGATGCGGGTGGTTATGTGGAACTTTACCACATAACCATGTGGTACTTTTCTTATTTTTGCGACAGGAATGCATGCATTACGCATACTTCCAAACCTTGGAGGGACGATGCGGGTGGTTATGTGGAACTTTACCACATAACCATGTGGTAAAGTTCCACATAACCACCCGCATCCACTAAAAACCTGTCGGTGATCCTCTATGCTTGCCGGTGGTCCTTTATCCCTTAACTAGAAACTTACAAAACAGTCTTCACATAATAAGGGCTATTCCATGTAGGTATACCATCAGATAGAACAGCTACATCGCTAAGACATTTCGATACCCTAATTTGCAAACCTAATAAATCCACTTTTTTTAAATTTAATTTTGATACCGGCAGAATCTAGATAAAATCTAAAATCATCGGATGGATAGATCAGAGGGATAGAGACCACCGACAGGTTTTTAGTGGGTATGCCTCTCTTAGGAGAGATAAGTCCCACATAACCACTCGCATCGTACCTTAAGACAGTGAACATCATAACCTCTAGCAATAATCCTCAGCATGAGCAGATCAGTACCAAGTCGAGATCAGTCAACATCTTTACCTCTAGCAATAATCCTCAGCATGAGCAGATCAGTACAAAGTCTAGATCAGTCAACATCTTTACCTCTAGCAATAATCCTCAGCATGAGCAGATCAGTACAAAGTCTAGATCAGTTAACATAATCACCTCTAGCAATAATCCTCAGCATGAGCAGATCGGGGCGTACAAAGTCGAGATGGTAAGCTGTATCGGGCGGGGTGAGCCAGTGCGCCACGGCGGCGCTGCCGGTGCGCAGGTAGGCCAGCCCCAGCGCCAGCGTCGCGCCCGGCGCCGTCACGTCCAGGTTCGAACCTGATGCGCGTTGCTTGCTGCACCGCTGGGATGCTGGTGGGTCACACAACAATATTAAAGTTACAGAACGTTCGAAATAAGTTTTTCATTCAGTTTAGGCCCTAAAACAAACCTGTACTGTACCTACAAACACACAACATTACCTGGCAATCTTTCACGTTTAAAGATTTTGCTGAAAACCAACGCTGAGTATTTTAATGTGGATACTTATCAAATGCTGATGCTTAATCCTTTTCCTTCCATCTAATTAGTCTCAAGTAAACTTTTGTCTTAAAGAATAACTTTATTCTTATTCTAAAATGCCACTTATGAAAATCGAAACTGCTGAAGATACTACTAATTCGAAAGACGTCTTTCAAATTGAGAAGAACCAGCAAAGTTTCATTTTATTTAAATATATTTATGATCTGATCGGCTATGTTTTTCCCTTTTCCAACCATTTTACAATTCAACACATATTACAATATGAATTAAAATGATTCTAACATGAAATATAATTATGTTAACTCCTGTTAAGTCCTTGCTCATTCTAAAAGAAATATAAGGTAGACTAATATTGTTTCTACCAACTTTATTTGTAACCACCCTCACGTCTTGGAGAAAAAGACATTGTCCAGTACGTCTTCAAGATAGCTGTCTGTCAGCCTTTGGAATCCATAGAGAACACTCGTGCGCTTACATTGTTCTCCTATATTCTCCCATAACGTTTTATGGACACATATTTTACTATAATTCACCGTGTGAATTGTGATCGTGAAGATCAGCAGCTACTAAAGGTTTTGGATGAAGACAAGATCAAGAATTCATCATACCACGTTGGCACCGGAGGCAGAAGCAAATCAGGTTGGTGGTTTCATTATTAGTTTACCAAATTTCAATGAGCAAGGCTTAAAAAGAATATCTAACGGTCCTTCAAATTTAATCAGCACCTAGAATACAACGCCACATTTTTGGTCCAATCGAGCCGAATTATTCGTTAAAATCATAGTTTAATTTAATATTGAAATACCTTCATTTGCAAGCCACGTTTATATTATTTTACAAATTAATCTTTAAGTAGTTAATAAAGATGGCTTCCAAATCTGACGATAAAATTCCTTCTAGAAAAGACTTAGAGAGTATTAGATATATTAATAAAAACATTGCAGTAAAACAACGTTTGTTTTCGCAAATGCAAGATATATTTGATTTATCTAAAAGTTTAGACACTCAACCTGATCGAAAAGAAATGTTCATTTTGCGTGTCTCAGAGATTACATCAATTCGTGAAAAATATGAAAGAATTTGCATTGATATATATGAATTGCAACTTAATTTAAATCCCGATACCGTGTTTTCTGACAGTGATTTGAAAAGTTTCGATGAATTATTCTATCGCGTGAAGTTAACTGCGTCCCAGTATAGTGGTCACAAAATGGCGGATTCGCGTCACGACGACGTCACCAATAACGGCGCCGTGGATATTCAAATGAATAGACCTCGGTTACCTAAATTAGAGTTATTCACTTTTGATGGGAATATTGAAACGTTTACTACGTTTTATGAAACGTTTTGCTCTTTGGTGCATAATAAGAAATGTATTTCGGATATAGATAAATTTCATTATCTTTTATCTTGTACTAAGGGATCCGCTCTTAACATTGTGAAAAGCGTGCCCATTACTTCTAGCAATTACGAAGTTGTATGGCAGTCACTGTTAGACAAATATCACGATAGTAGAATGCTAGTAGGTAACTATTTAGATAAAATGCTTAATTTTCCTGTATTAAAATCGGAATCCTCGAATAATTTAAATCAGTTTATTGAGACATTCGATCATTCCTTTAAAGCAATTAATGCCTTAAATATTGAAAACATATCAAGTTATGTATTTTGTCACATCGCTTTAAGGGTACTTGATCCTAATACTAGAAAAACATTCGAGCAAAGCATTGATCAGAAGTCCGTCCCCACATATGAACAACTTATGTCCCATGTACATAATCAAGTTAAAATTTTAGATCATTCACAATCCTTTTCAAGTTCATTAAATCAACAACTTAAAACACCAATTAAAACAAATACATATATTAACAAAAAGGGTAATGAACAGTATATGCGTAAGAACTATTCACAAACAACTCAATCTTATAATAAAATTAATTGTATACATTGTGGTCAAAATCATATGATTTTTCGTTGTGTTCAATTCCGTGAATTGAATCCTGCGCAGCGAGTCAGCCGTGCTGACCATTTAAAATTGTGCCACAACTGTCTTAAACCTAATCATTTAGCTATAGATTGTAAAAGTGAATTTAAATGTTTTACGTGTAATAAGCGCCATCATGCATTATTGCACATAGACACCGACAGGCGGTGGACAGTCCCATACAAGCCCCCTTAAAATACTCCTTTTCAAAGAAAGTGGCGCAGCATTGTTTTCATGTCTGAAAACTTATGCTTAATATGTCAATGCATGTCAATAGATGACGCTCAAACTGAAAATTTTAGCCTTTTATTAAAAGAACTTATTTTTTATGCTGGCAATCATCTTTTTCGCCGAATGAAAATTTTGACGTTATCACACTTCACAAATTGTCATGTGTATGCGCATGTGTTGTTTTTGTTCCGTTTTGTGTTTTTTTGGTTGCTATTTCTAAAATGATTTACATATTTCTTATGCTAATGCTGTTATAATTATGTTGATCGGAATAAAATGATTGAACATTATTTATTACGTTTCTTTTGAATATGTATACCTAGTACACACTTTAATACTACATACGTCTAAGTAGGTATGTGTATATATACAAACGACAAGACATATTTTGCAGAGAGCGCTATAGTCTCAAGATGGCGTCATACGGTTAACACAAAAATGACACAAGAGGGCACTCTTCTCCTGTATAGGTCTATTATATTACTCTTTGGACACCGATAACAAACCGGTTTCACCGGGCGGTCACTCCGACACGCGTGTAGGTAGGCATAGCAATACGTCGCACTCGTCTACAGTAAGAGACAAAAACTATACGGTAATACTGGGCACTGCCATAGTGAATGTGATCGATGCCTACGGTAATGAGCAACCGTGCCGTGTGCTTATAGATTCTGGCGCTCAATCAAACTTTATAACTCTCAATTGTTTAGAACGGTTAGGGTTGTCACGTCAAAAATGCCCATTTAATATTTTTGGTTTAGCTGGGAATTCTGTCAAAACACATGGTATGACTACATGCGTAATTAAACCAAGGCATTGTGAAAATCCTACATTTAAAATTGATGCTATTGTTTTAACTAAAATAACTTCTGATTTACCTACTATGGAAATTTCCGAAAGCGTTTCAATTCAATATAAAAATTTATTATTAGCAGATCCATATTTCTTTAAAAAATCTCCCGTGGACATAATTTTGGCTGGAGATATATTTCCTGATATTTATGATGGAAATAAAATTAATCTTAATCCCACATTGCCCACGGCTTTAAGTAGTGTATTCGGGTACGTATTGTGTGGGAAACTAGAAGTTCCGTGTGCTTCTAGTGATGGTGCCAATAATATTAGCACATCATATAATATGGTGTCGTACACCACCGATGGTGAGTCCATCGATAAACAATTAAAATCCTTTTGGGAACTAGAAGAGTCGCCGTGCGACAACCCTATTAGCCCACAGGATAAGCTCGCAGAAAATATTTATTCCGAGCGACACTTCCGTACGAGTAGCGGTAGGTACGTTTCACCCATACTGCTCAACCCTAATCACACTCGTTTAGGTGAATCTTTTAATTGTGCCATGCGTAGATTTAAGCAACTGGAGCGACGTCTCGCTCAATCTCCTCAGTTGTATGAATCTTACGTTCAATTTATGCGTGAATATGAACAACTCGGACACATGCAACCCTACACCGGTTGTGAACCGAGTGAATATATAATACCTCACCACTGTGTAGTGCGCACTGCCAGTACTACCACGCCAGTTCGCGTCGTTTTTGATGGTTCTGCGGCAACATCAAACGGATTGTCATTAAATGACAATCTTTTAACGGGACAAAAATTACACCATGATATTTTAAAAATCATTTTTAACTTTCGTCTGTTTGACATTTGTTTTACCGCTGACATAGCAAAAATGTATCGGCAAATTCTTATTGATCCCGTTGACCGCTGTTACCAACATATTTTGTGGCGTGAGTCTCCAACAGAACCAGTTACAATATACGAACTTATGACAAATACCTACGGATTACGCAGTGCACCGTTTATTGCCGTCCGTACGCTTCATCAACTTGCGCACGATGAGCGAGAACGATATCCTCGCGCTGCCGATGTACTTACGTGTGGGTTCTTTGTTGATGACCTACTCTGGTCCACGCGAGATCTGGAAGAGGCTTCTGTCTTACAGGATGAGCTCGTAGCTCTATTAAAATTAGGTGGTTTCGACCTTCGTAAATGGGCAAGCAATTCTCCCGAATTACTAACTAGAGTAGAATCTGGACAAGCCATTGACATCAATTTTGATGAAGACGGTACCTCATCACTCAAGGTTTTAGGCTTAAAGTGGTCACCCACTGATGATTGTTTTTCATTTGACTATAACATGAAAGATAACACTTATACAAAAAGATCAGTACTCAAACTCTTAGCGAGCATTTTTGATCCTGTAGGTTTCTTATCTCCATGTACATTTTTGGCTAAATGCATTATGCAGGATCTGTGGAAACTCAACCTTGGGTGGGATGAACAGCTACCAGCCGACTTGCGTGAAAAATGGTTAACCTTTCTTTATTCGCTGTCAAATCTATCAAACTTACGAGTTGAACGGCATATGCTAATCACACAATTTAATGACGTTCATTTAATTGCTTTCTGTGACGCATCATCACGTGGCTATGCTGCATGCATTTATATCCGCAGTGTCAACTCTAATGGTGATGTGAAGACTAGATTGCTCGTCAGCAAAACAAAAGTTGCACCAATAAAACCCCTTTCTATTCCCAGACTTGAGTTAATGGCAGCAGTACTTTTATCAAAACTTGTAGGTTTTGTAAAACAAAATTTACGAGACATCAATTGTCACGTGACTGCACTGACTGACTCAAGTGTTGCACTTGCATGGTTGCAGACGTCACCTTATAAACTCAAAACATTTGTATCGAGTCGCGTCGCCCAGGTGGTCGATATAGTTCCGCCAAGTAACTGAGGGCTTACTCCCGACGCTTTCGAGAAACGAGTTCTAATCGAATAAATGTCATTTCATACATTTTTGATAGCGATTCTAGCGCACAATCGTGCGGTGACACTTTTTGGAACTAACTTCGATCAAGAATTTCGTTACAATCGAAACCGAATCGAAAAGTCCGTACTCCTGCCACTATATGACATTTGTGAATCGAATGGCGGGAACGACTTTAAACGTCAAAATACACGATCAGTAAAAAGGTACTTTTTCAGGATCGAGTTATCACATCTAGGATAAATTTATCTAATCTAAAAAATTACATCTAATGTACAAGATTTCGTTTTAGAAAAAAATAAGGAATTGAATATTTATTTATTTCTGTAGAAACGAACCACACACAACTTAATAGAAAATTCTGAAACGTCAAATACCGTTACCGATCGAATACATGTCAATCTTAGCGGCCATCTTAATTTTTTTTAACCAATAGGAGTTCAAATTGAAATTTTTTGGTTCGGGATTAGCCAATAGGAGTTCAAATTGAAATCAAAACAAAATCAAATTCGAATCGTTTTCGGGAGTAAGCCCTCTGGTATCATGTTAGAAGCGAACATAATGCCGCTGACATTTGTTCGCGTGGCGCTATGCCTGCTCAGCTCATATCAGATTCTAAGCGCTGGCTTCAAGGTCCAGAATGGCTTTCTTATGACGTTCATCAGTGGCCAATAAGTTCATTTTATATCACTAATGAAAATGACATTTTAGAATTAAAATCTAATGTCGATTCATTCGCCCTTGTATCTCAAGATGTCATCGAAAATAATGATGATAACGATTTATTTAATAACTTTTCTTCATTTCGCAAATTACAACGTGTTATTGCGTGGTGTTTGCGATTTATCATAAACTGTAGGAAAACTAAACAAACTCGATTACTTGGCTCACTTTCAACTAACGAATTAAATAATTCACATGACACAATTATTAAATTAACACAACAAAACCATTTCAGTAGTGAAATTAAACTTTTAAAATTAAACAAATTTGTCTTCTCCTTAAGAAAACTTGCTCCTTTTATTGACAGTCAAGGGTTTCTCAGGGTGGGGGGTAGGCTTTCGCAATCAACCCTACCTTACAATACCAAACACCCTTTACTGTTGCCTAAAAAATGTCAAGTGTCAATTTTATTAATTGAATATTTACACAAAATGTACCTTTATGTAGGACCGCGGACCTTACAAGGCATACTATGTAAAAAATACTGGATAGTTAATGCTCGAAACGTTATTCGGTCTGTCCTGTCAAAGTGCATAGTTTGTTTCAAGTGTAGTCCATCAACTGCACAGCCAGTCATGGGAACGTTACCCGCGACCCGACTGATTCCTGATAAGGTTTTCAACCACGTTGGTTGTGATATAGGCGGACCATTTTACATAAAGGACAGCTTGATTAGAAATGGAAGAATAAGAAAATGTTACATGTGTCTCTTTGTTTGTTTTTCTACTAAAGCGGTTCACATAGAAGTACTCAATGATTTAAGTTCGGATTGTTTTCTTGCGTCACTGGATAGGTTCGTAGCTCGCCGCGGTGTGTGTTCATGTTTATATTCCGACTGCGGAACTAATTTTATTGCCGCCGCAAAACACTTAAAGGACGTTTGCAAATATTTTCATGACAATAACGAGTCGATCGCGGATGGATGTACTGCCCGGCAGATAGACTGGAAATTTAACCCACCTAGCGCCCCTAGCATGGGTGGCTTATGGGAGGCTGGCATAAAATCAGCCAAACGACATCTTTATCGCGCGGTAGGTGAAAAGGCATTAACCTTCGAGGAGCTTACGACTGTTTTTTGTAAAATAGAAGCGGTGCTCAATTCACGTCCGCTTTGTCCTATATCAAACAATCCTAATGAATTTGAGGCATTAACAGCTGGTCATTTTTTAATTGGACAGAGTCTTCTAGCTGTCCCGGAGTACAGCCTATGTGACACATCTACAAATAGACTATCACGCTGGCAATTTATACAAAAAATATCACAATTATTTTGGAAAAAATGGTCAGATGACTACTTACATACCTTGCAACAAAGAGCAAAATGGTTCAAGTCCCAATTAAATATAAACATAGGTGACTTAGTGTTAATAAAATCTGACTTAAGTCGACCGCTTCAATGGCCTCTCGGCAGAGTGGAGCGTCTCCACCCCGGCCCTGACAATGTAATTCGCGTTGTAACTCTGAGAACGCGAAATGGACATTTTAAAAGACCAGTTAATAAATTATGCCCTTTACCTTATGTAAATTAGGCATTTATACTTAAATCAAATATTTCTTAGCGTTAGTTAAACTTCATATATTTAATATAAAAATAATTAATAAGAAGTAGTCAGTAATAGATGTTTATCTAAACAAGTGCTTTATTTTTTTTATACATAATATCTTGAAATCATCATATTGATTTCGGTGGGGGGTATGTTAAGTCCTTGCTCATTCTAAAAGAAATATAAGGTAGACTAATATTGTTTCTACCAACTTTATTTGTAACCACCCTCACGTCTTGGAGAAAAAGACATTGTCCAGTACGTCTTCAAGATAGCTGTCTGTCAGCCTTTGGAATCCATAGAGAACACTCGTGCGCTTACATTGTTCTCCTATATTCTCCCATAACGTTTTATGGACACATATTTTACTATAATTCACCGTGTGAATTGTGATCGTGAAGATCAGCAGCTACTAAAGGTTTTGGATGAAGACAAGATCAAGAATTCATCATACCACGTTGGCACCGGAGGCAGAAGCAAATCAGGTTGGTGGTTTCATTATTAGTTTACCAAATTTCAATGAGCAAGGCTTAAAAAGAATATCTAACGGTCCTTCAAATTTAATCAGCACCTAGAATACAACGCCACAACTCCACTAAATATTATAGACAAAAACATTGCTAAAACAAAACAAAATCTAAGCTTAAAATCTTTATAATATGGTATTATACAATACGACTTTTAAAAACGCATTCATTTCATATACTATTTTTATACTTAAACTTCTAGTTCTATAAAAGACAAGTATTAAGACTAACCTGTTAGTGGATGCTTATCACCACCCAGCATATAAGTCCTCAGGGTATTAGGTAGATGTGCTGGCAGTCCTCCGCCAGCCCCAGCACACACCATCCCTAGAGCCAGTCCCGCGGCCAAAGCATAGCCTTCCCGCTCTACGCAATTCTCCATCTCTGGTCCAGGGGGCTTACCTGATAATATTTTTTAATAAGTAATGATACTTATTAAGAATACAATTCAGTTCAAAATGAAATGAAATTATAATAGGCCTTTTGACTTTTAGTCACTCTTATGGGCACTTATGAGTGTCCAAAGTTTCCGTACCTATTCTGTCTGGGGGAATACCATAGGACAAAGCTCAGATTAAGGATCAGATGAATGTCCCAGGGTAGTTATTTATCTTAGTATAATTTTCAACCATGACCATACCACTACAAAAGATCCTCATCCGTCTCGAAACTACTCCGCTACTATTGGCCATAGCGTGATGTCATATAGTCAATATCCTTCCTCGTTTTCAGTACTTTAAAGACGTTTAAACAAACACACTCTTCGGCTTTTCAATATAAGTATAGATACATTTAAATACCCTTACCAATCTCGTTGAGTAGTACATGACAGTAGTGTGCATGCGCAGTTCCCTGGTACACCAGCCCGACTCCCAGGAGAGCTGCCACTAGGATACTCTGCTGGATATCCAGCTCCACAGACGTGGGTGGGAGAAGCGGTTCTAGATGTATACTCATCATTTTCGTTGCTTGTACGTCCATTGTACCTGGGAGAAACATTAAATTAGGCATTCTCTTATAAAATGGCATTTCAAATAATAAGGTATTTATTTACAAAGCTTAATCAATTTATAAATAACTAGCTGCCTCCCCGCGGTTTTACCCGCGTAGTTCCCGTTCCCGTGGGCATACAGGGATAAAATATAGCCTATGTTACTCGGGGATAATGTAGCTTTCCAAAGGTGTAAGAATTTTTGAAATCGGTTCAGTACTTTCGGAGCCTATTCATTACAAACAAACAAACAAATCTTTCCTCTTTATAATATTAGTATAGACTAGCGACCCGCCCCAGCTTCGCACGGGGCAATGCTTATACATCACATTAGAAACTTCCAAAATAACATATTATGCATGTATTGTATATAAAAATCTTCCTCTTGAATAACTCTATCTATTAAAACAGCGCAGCAAAATCCGTTGGGTAGTTTTAAAGATTTAAGCATACATAACAGAGAAAGCGACTTGGTTTTATACTATGGTCTTTCCTTTGCTTATTTTGAATGACATGGGGGGTAGGGGAGTCTAGATAATGATTACGTCATTGGTAATTATTTACTATTTTACATATATGGCAACCCACACATAGTCTTTACTTGAAAGTGAATCGCATTTGCAGGAATTTCCACAAATAATGCATACGTTTAGACACTCGCTTAGAACATTAATTGAAATATGTTTATGTAAGCATGGGGTGAGGGGGTAAGAGCTTTGCTTACTTTTGCTGAGAAGGGGGATGTATGTGGGTAAGTATTTGTACTAAATCTGCTTACACAATACTTGAACGGCCCCTATATAGTGATTATGTTTTAGCTTACCTCTGTAAGTAGCAGCTAGTCCCAACAGGAGCCCAACGCTGATCATCTCATGACATTTGACCAGGTACTCGTATATGTTCATGAAGGGCATGTCCCGGAGGTGGCCGTTTAGACCCAGGGCCATGAGGAAGCCGGCGTGTTCTGACGACATTTCTGCGGCGCCCTATTGCAATATATATGTTGAAAGTAATGGTAGCTAGCCAAATAGATGTTCAAATCTAGTATGATATTAATAAAAAAAAACCGACTTCCAAAAATACTAAAAAGCAAAAAATAACTAACGCAATTTATAACACTTTCCTCTACTTACCTACTGACTACTTATTCTCTCCGCTTACTGCTTGGTTTGAAGTTGGTGCCAAGCCACAGCATAATTAGTAAACAATATACAAAAGATCTTTGTTAAGATTCTCCATGATTTAATAAGGTCAACAAAAACTTTGGCACCGTTTGCATTTAAAATTCTAAATTTTAGAAATAAACGGTCCTTTACAGGACCACTATAGTTGTAGAATGTAAATTACATTTATCTCATCGTCGTTTTCATTTGTTTCTTATTGTCATTTATCGTTATTTCTGATTTATTTACGTAGGTTAGTACTTAGTAGGTTATCGTGTGGAAATTTATTTGTTACACCATTTTATTTCTTTAAGTAATTTTTTTATTTATATATGGCTTGGCACCGACTTCAAACCATGCAGCAAGCGGAAAGAATAAGTAGTCAGTAGGTAAGTAGAGGAAAGTGTTATAAATTGCGTTAGTTATTTTTTGCTTTTTAGTATTTTTGGAAGTCGGTTTTTTTTAACGTAGTTTTATTTTTATTTTTTGCTTTTTAGTGATTTAAGTATGGGTAGGCTTATTATTTATTTAACAATCACAGAACACTATTAAACCTAAACGTTAATGAGATTAACCTTCAAGGTCAACCTAATAGCCTCAAGGAATACTATTCTCTATCCATATGCACGTATAATTTTGAAAGAATTTTCTCTGAACTCCTATCCTTTGAGGAGTTGTACCTTCCATCATCAGCTCATCCATAGGAAATCATCATCAAACGCAAATAATTGAACAAACTGTATCGTATTGACTGAAACGTAACAGTTATATGCTTATAATTTGAGTGTTCTTCACGATTTCCTTGGGATCCCATCATCATATGCTGACTAGATGACCAAGATACCAACTTGAATATGTACCCTAACGAACAAAAAAAGAATTACGCAAATCGGATTAGAAATGTTAAAGTTATCGACATACTAATATACAAAGTATCGTCAAAATGACATCGTCCAAATAACAATAATGCTTATAAAATAAAAACTACTAAACCAAACTGAAAGAAATTTTTATGGGACCATCTGGCAGCTATTTCGCGTCGAACAAAAAAAGAATCACGCGAATCGGTCCATTAACCGCAACGTAATCGATTTACATACATAGAAAAAAAAAAAAAAACCGGCCGAATTGAGAACCTCCTCCTTCGTTTTGGGAAGTCGGTTAAAAATGCAAAAGTAATTATGTCTGTCTCGCTTTCACGCTAAAACTACTGAACTGATTTAAATAAAATTTGGTATACTGATCGCTCAAGTCGAAAATTGGCAGTTTCTACATTTTGATGCTATTGGATAGAGCTGATCATTGCGCGTCGAACCATGGGTCACATGATATAGATTTCAGTCAATAAGAGGCATTAATTCAAAAAGTAGTATCAGCGCGCAAGCCAACCTTTAAAATAAACAGTTTTTTTCGTCTCCTGAAAAGTTGGTAAAAATGACTTATGACGTACTAAGGGACGTATGTAGTGATAGTGATAATCAACTCACCCTTGGTTTATTGTAGACCACCCAACTAGAGTGTATAGTTGTACCGGCGGCCGGTACTAGTGCTAGTCCAGCAGCAACGCCATTGTGGAAGGTCGGCCACACCAGCGCGTGGGCGTGGGCGTGGGCGTCCCCCGCGGGGAGCGTCACCGTGGCGGCGCGGGGGGGAGGAGCTCGACCAGATACACATACCCGAGGGAGCCGGAGGGGTTCTGTACCACGCCATGGTGACGTACGGAGGGTTACCATACCCCTGAATAACATAGACGATCGTTTATTGCCTGCACTTCTTGGTAAAAACCAACTTTCAGAAGCATTAATAGTGACTATTCTTCATAAATGCTTGTATAAAAAAGATTTTGGTTTTGGTTGCTGATGATAACCTTCTAAACTTGGATTTGAGAAAATGGCGTCCTGGGACATTTTTTACACGACCAATTTGATTCCAAAGTAAGCTTCAATGTGAGCTTGTGTAATGGTAACTACATAGCTGATATATATATGTCACTGTGGCGGCGCGGGGGGGAGGAGCTCGACCCGATACACATACCCGAGGGAGCCGGAGGGGTTCTGTACCACGCCATGGTGACGTACGGAGGGTTACAATACCCCTGAATAACATATACGATCGTTTATAGCCAGCGTAATGATTTATACATAAAAACCTTCCTTAAGAATCACTCTAACTATTAATAAAAAACCCATCAATATCCGTTGCGTACTTTTAAAGATATAAGCATACATAGAGACAGACAACCGGCGGATAGTGACTTTGTTTTATACTATGTAGTGATGCTGATAAGGAAAAATGTGTTAAACTTGGTCTTGAGAAAATGGCGTCTGAAAATAAATATCCTAGGACATTTTTTACACGGCCAATCGGATTCCAAAGTAAGCTTCAATGTGAGCTTGTGTTATGGTAACCAGATAGCTGATATATATATGTCACTGTGGCGGCGCGGGGGGGAGGGGCTCGACCAGATACACATACTCGAGGGAGCCGGAGGGCTTCTGTACCACGCCATAGTGACGTGCGGAGGGTAACCATACCCCTGAATAACATATACGATCGTTTATTGCCAGCGTAATGATTTATACATAAAAACCTTCCTTAAGAATCACTCTAACTATTAATAAAAAACCCATCAATATCCGTTGCATACTTTTAAAGATCTAAGCATACATAGAGACAGACAGCCGGCGGATAGCGACTTTGTTTTATACTATGTAGTGATGCTGATAAGCAATAATGTGTTAATCCTAGGACATTTTTCACACGGCCAATCGGATTCCTAAATAAGCTTCAAACTGAGCTTGTGTTATGGTAACCAGATAGCTGAACTACATATAGGTGACCGTGGCGGGGAGGGACACCGTGGCGGCGCGGGGGGGAGGGGCTCGACCAGATACACATACCCGAGGGAGCCGTAGGGCTTCTGTGCCACGCCATGGTGACGTACGGAGGGTTACCATACCCCTGGATATTTACATCATCATCATTTTCCATGCCTTATCCTATTTTGAGTCGGCAATTGACGTAAAGCGGATTTTTACCTACTAATATTTGGAGTTTATTGGCGGTTCTTCTCAGTAAAAAACAACTTTCAGAACCGAGCATTTTTAGTGACTATTCATAAGTGCTTGTGAAGGCCTACTTGAATAAAAAAAGATTTTTAATTTGGATGTTGAAACCTTGTTAAACTTGGTTTTGAAAAAATAGCGTCTTAAGATAACGAAATAAAATAAATATCCTGGGACATTTTTCACACTCAGCCAATCGGATTTTAAAGTATATTTATAACCTGAATTAACACATATACTAGTTTTTATCCAGGGAAAATTGAAGATACTCCGGGAAAGCGGATGAAACCGCGGGGAGTGAATAGGCATTTTCTGGGCAAGCGTGTAACATCTTAGGCTTCGACGTCGCTCATACCAGAGCGTGTCTGAAGCCAAACGTAAGCTCATTTTATTTAAAAAAAAAAAAAAAAAAGCCACAAGTATCTTATATGGTCAAACATACGATACTAACATTTCAACTACAATATTTGAATTACTAATATTCAACAAACAATTTGAATTTAAACATCTTAAATTATATATAGAAGAACATCTCACCGTGCAACAGGCAAAGCCATGGTCCTAGTGCTGAGGCTGAACAGGTACTTCTCCTGCTCCTCAATGAAGTCATGGTCCGAGACCTCAGGGCGTTGGGTCAAGTTTATGGTCACTGGGATCGATGATTGGAGGAGATTTGTCACTTCTGTCATTCTGTAATTGATAAAAGGCTGTTAAATAAATATTCTATAACATTATTACATATGATGAATATGATGTACAAGTGGCTCCCCGCGGTTTCACCCGCGTACCCGGGAGACCTTCCATTGTCCCGGGATATAAAGTAGCCTATGTCCTTTCTCAGACTCTAGACTATCCGTGTACCAAATTTAAATTAAATCGATTCAGTAATTTTAGCGTGAAAGCGAGACAGACAGACAGAATTACTTTCGCATTTATAATATTAGTATAGATAGTCTATATCTTAACGGCTAAAACTCACCTATGATCCCTCGGATAAAGTAATCTCAGTAATTTAGTGTTAAGATGCTCCATTCCGGTGGTCATGTCCATTTCATCGTTTTTGGCTTGCACCGGTTCTTCAAGCACTGCATTATTGTTCATAGTGTATGCTGTCTCTTTCTCGGGCGCTTCTAACGCTAGAGCTGAGGTGAGATAGAATAAATAATAATAAGTAATAATACTTTTTAAAGTAGTAGTACGAACGGGACACTATTGCTAAGCCTACCCTCGCTGTCCGTCTGTTTGTCACCGGACATTCATAATAATGTCCACCGACAATAGCAATTTTCACTGAATATGTATTTAAAATTTAGAAAAATTATCACTTTTCATACGTCCAAACTTAAAATATATATGGAAAATGTAGTATGAAAGTTTTACCCAAATTTTAAGCCACTAGTAGTTTGGTTTGTTTCCAAGTTTGGACAAATATTAGTAGGCACAAACATGTTCCTTTGTCCTGTGTCTGAATGTAAATATCTATTTAAGTATGTACTTATGAGCAGCATATCAGAAATACCTACTAATAATGGCTACCATACTCCAAAATCTGCTTAGCCTGAAATAAAATTGGCTTAATGTGAAAAAATTTAATAATTTAATACTCACATTGTACATAATCCTCTGTAGTTTTGATGGTATCAGCTATCTCCGCCTGGTGGGCCAGGTCCTCCCTCATGATGAGGTTGTAGGCCTCCACGGGCCAGTCGGACGGGGGCTCCGCCTTGCAGCGGCTGAACACGGTCAGCAAGAGGAGTCCTAGGGCTGGGGGCAGGTTGTCCACGTCGCGGAGGGTCATACCTGGGAATTGTACACATACGAGTAGGTATATAAATAAATATGGGGACATTTGTCACACACGGCCAATCTGATTCCAAACTAAGCTTCAAAGGGAGCTTGTGTTATGGTAACCAGATAGCTGATATACTACATATAATCCAGACATAGAACAAACAGACATATTCATGCATACAAATGTTTGTCCTGGGTGGGATTCGAACCCACGACCAGCGGCTTGGGAGTCAGGGTCACTAACCTCAAAGCCAACCGGGCTGTCAAAAAAAGCAGAGCTTGTGATATGGTAACCAGATAGCTGATATACTACATATTCATGCATACAAATGTTTGTCTTGGAAGGAATTCGAGTAGCTTTGACTCACATAGCCCTTGTAGGCCCTAAAAACTAGCTTTGATTTTTGACCCAGGATATTTATTTACCTAGCCCATAATGTGATACATACCTCTCTCGCACACAGTGATAACGGCTTGGCAATGAGGCGAGGGATGCTGGATGGGCTCACGTTTACTCCTCGGAGTACTGCTGGCGGCCATCGTGTCCCGACTAGTAATGGTCTGTACTCCAGCACAGCGGCCGCAACCTATTATTGTTAGTACCTGTTTGGGACAATGATTTTTGTATACTAATAATATAAAAAAAAACCCATTCAAACTTTCACATCCATACTAATACTAGCTGCCACTGCGTAGTTCCCGTTCCCGTGATCACAGGGGTATCAAAAACAGATAGTAGCCGATTCTCAGACCTACTGGATATGCATATAAAATTTCATAAAAATCGGTCAAGCCGTTTCGGAGGAGTAGGTATGGTAACTAACAATCTTACACCAGAATTATATATAAAGCTGAAGAGATTGTTTGTTTGGTTGAACGCGCTAATCTCCAGAACAACTGGTGCGATTTGAAAAAATATTTAAGTTAGACAGCCCAGTTATCGAGGCTATAACCTGCATATCATCACGCTACGACTAAAAAGAGCGGAGAATCAATGAAAAATATTGTAAAAACGGGGAATTGACGTTAACGAAGTTGTGCGGTACTATAATATTAGTACGAGCGCTAATACTAGCGCGTTCAAACAAAGAAAATCGTCAGCTTTATAAGAGTTTAGCTGAAATAAAAATGTTTAAATTTAGGAACTAAACTTACCTCTATCAGATCCCTAGAAGTATTATTAACGTCAGCCAAATACGGATAGTAACCTACATCCACATCTTTTAGCACGGAATTGAGGTAACTGAACACATTTGGGGGCTCCTTACTGAAGTACGAAGGTTCCGTCAACTTCTTCAATACCTCATCAGACATTTGACTATCCCCTTCCAACTCCAAATTGAAATCTGTCGGAAAGTCTAGCCAATAATGATTAAGATAGCTTTCTAACTTCAAATCTCTTGAAATCTGATACAAAAACGTGGATAACGGCTTCAGATCGCTCCATAAAAGTGTATTTAGCTTGATTTCTTCGTATACCAAGTGTAAGGAATACAATACTTGGTATGTATATGGGAAAAGAAGAGCGCTGGAGTTGAACTGAGTCGGTTTTTCCGTATCAATGTTGGGTTTTTGTTTCGAATGCCGTCTTCCTTCGGCCGTCGGTATCGGTAAGTGTAGCATGGTGGATAGTGATGTGCCTATCGCTTTATGTAGCTTAGAATTGAGGAGGTACTCCCAATCGTCGTGTGTCCCATCACTAGAGGTCCTCTGTTTTTTTGTGGCGACTTCTGTGTGATCGATTTGCTCGTCGCTTTGTTTCGTTTGGGTGAGTTTTTCTACGTCATACCCGATGAGTGATAGGAGTAGGTTGGAGAACATTGACCACTCTTGGTCTGGAGTCAGGTCTTGGGTTCCCGGTGCGTTGCGGACGCCGTACCATTTTATTATAACCTGGAAATTGCAAACTCCATTTACAAATCTGACTTTTTATGTACTCTCAGTAGCTATAACAAATATTGTTGTTTGCATATGCTGTGGTTTTGTATTAAAAAATCATTTTGATAAATGAAGGTAATCGTTAGATTTTAGTATTTGTAATAGAGTCTTGAACCTCATCATGTTTTTTATTTATTGACGTGACAACGTCTTATAAATTGGTTTGCCGGGTGACACTTCAAGAAACTGCGTTACGCTCCGCTCACGTTACGTCACGTTATGTTTTAAATTGTTACTATTATTTCATCCTTCTTCCTACTATACGAATGAATATTCACATTAAAATTATTTTACCACTCAAAGTCGTTGTCACGTAAAACTTTCGCCCGTATACCGACTTTACAGGCAACCAATTTTTTTTTTATACCACAAAGGTGGCAAACAGGCATACAGTCTGTAAAAATCTCTTCACTCCTTTCTTGAAGAACCCCTTACTGTACTCCATTGGGAATACCATGGCGGGGAGCTCATTCCACAACCTGAGTGTTCGTGGTAGAAAACTCCTCTGAAAGCGCAGGGTTCGAGACCAATTCGGTATCACCGACGGGCACTTTTTGGCATTTGTAAACCCCCCCCCTGGGTTTTGAAATGCAAATGAAAAATGGACGGCCCCTGGATGTAGGGAGGTAGGTTAGTCAATAAGTCATTATGTAGTACCTGCATAGCGACATCCTTAGGTAGGATGGGTCGGAGTGCAGCGTGGCACCGCGCCACCAGCGCCGAGCTGGCGGCGGCGGGCAGCGCTATCCGGTATAGAGCACCCGACGAGAACCGCAGCGTGAGACGAGACCCGCAAGCGTCTGTTACCCCGCACACGCCTGATGTACGACACTAGTTACTACATGTACCAAAACCGAGATGGCTCAAGAAGCCGTGGCGCAAGTTCAAATGCCCGGCTCGTACCTCGGAGTTTACAAAAACTTACGCCACTGGCTTTCGGTGAAGGAAAACATCGTGAGGAAACCTGCATGCCCGAGATGTCACAATTAAAGGCATGTGAAGTCCGCCAATCCGCACTCGGCCCGCGTGGTGGACTATGGCCTACACCCCCTCGATGTTAGGGGAGGCTCGAGCTCATCCGTGGAGACGTATATGAGCTGATGATGATGATGATGATACCAATAAACCCATAGTACCATATTGGTAATGCGTGTACCTACTAACCCGTAGTACCATATTGGTACTCCGTGTATATACTAACCCATGGATATTAGTACTACATGTACGTATCTACATGTTGGTACCTACCAATAAACCCATAGTACTCCGATTACATATCAACCCATGGTACACCACTAATAACACGTACCTACCTAACAATGGTACTATTAGTACTACTTGTTCGTAACAACCCATTTTACTCAGATGATACTACAGGTACCTATCAACTATTGCACCAACCGGATCAATACAACATGTTTCTACTAAACCCCATTATCATAGCTACAATGGTAAATCTATTTTAATTATAACACTCATATGTCCATGATAGGTATGCAAGTTTGAAATTTATTAGATACATTGACGGAGGATCAAAATCAAAGGAGTGTGTTAAAAATACATCAATATGTAGTTATTTAAGGTACGCCACACTCTAAAAGCTTATTTTTTTAAGTATAAATTTATCATAAAACTTACCCAAAGTATCTTTATTCTCTATCCTAGATGTGGATGCGTGTGGTACAGGAGACAGCAAGTGCAGAGCGGAGTCGTCAAATGTCGTTGTTTCACATCTAGTAGGCAGTAGACTACTACGCCGAGGAAAGGGGGATTGTAATGTTGAGCGTTTCGTGTATGGGGAGTCTATTAGACGTGCTAGTACTCCACCTACGTGAACCTGTAAATTAAAACAAGAAGAAAAGGGGTTTTGTATTTTGACATTGAACAGATTTCATTGTTTAATTTTTAGATGTTATAACTCGTGCGAAATAACGATTCATTGATACCCGATTTTTTTATTTGGGTGAGTGAGAACGCATACGACAGCAGTAGGCAGGCACTTACTCTCTTTCTCGAACCCACATTAAAATATTAAATAGTTCAACTTAGATTAGTTTAAGTTATCACTTCTGTAGGGCGTCCCGAGACGCACATGTGTTTTTTTGTTTGAGACCCTTCTTTTATCACCGAATTGTCATCGTCGTCGTTGTAAAGACCATCAGAGGTACTACCTTCTAGTCCCATCAAAGAAAAATCTTTGCCATACCTATTTAATTAATATATCAAAGATATCTTTAACTATTTTATTTGAATTGAAGACAGTAAAAACCGATAAACCAGAACACCATAACAGTATCTTACCCATGAGAGTATATCATGATGAGATGAGAGTACATATTATATGACTTGATTTAAATTGTCTTTATACAACAAAAAATACGTAAAACTCAAAGCCACTGACCACTATGCCTTACAGAGATATTATATATTTATTTGTCTAAGAAAATATATTAACCTTTCCAACAAAATTATTTCCTGACTGCAGTATAATATTACCAGCTTCATCAATCAACGCAATCATCTTCAGGTGTTCTAAAACCACTGCATCTTTCGCTAGCACCGTGGACACTGAACCAACAATCAAATTACTCTTGGAATGCCCATGAGAATGTGACTTCTGCAACCTCATAATCTGCAGTCTGCTCACACCATTTATCTTCACCATAAAGCACAAATAATCATGCCCAACCAAATCTGTGTGGAGGAACGTTTGGAAATCATTCGGATCCTCAATAATATCCCGTCTTATAACTTGGCTGTCCGTCCAAATGTGGTCTAAACACACGTCGGGGTATAAAGGCAATGATGGGGGGTTTTGGCTTAAAGTGTTAGCCATCATGGAAGTTGAAGAAGCTTGGCCGATAGACGCGTGGGGAGACAAACCCTGCTGGTGGAATATATTAGCCATAGGACTGTTAACTCTCGACCGCGACACATTCGATGTATTAAAACCTTTCCTCGATTGGTAAGGGCTGCCTAAACTGGTCAAATTCTTGTCACTATGCATTGGACTGCCTATGTAGTCGCAAGATTGACTAAAGACTGTGGTGGAGTTAACGTTAGGACACATCGATAGACACTCGTCTCTGGTCGCTTTACGGATTCTCCACAATGAATGAGTTGCTAATTTCCAATCATACAGTAATATTATACTAGGATTAGTATTCACAAATATTATTTGGACATCTCCATCGTTGTAATACTGAAGGCCTTGTGACGGAGATTTAATTAAAATTGGAGTAACTTCATCTAGGGGATTTGACAAGGAGAAACATGTAGGTAAAGGCATATCTTGTTCAAACGCCGAAATGGATTCGGCACGTAATTTTGCGCTCAAATTGAATGGGAAGATAGATCTTGATTTGGAGAACGTGCTGTTGTTAGACTCGTTCAATTTGGGGAAGGAAAGCGGCAAAATTGAGTTGTGTATTACTGGTGTTGCATCCTTCTCTAATAGTACACCGTATTTCATCGGCCAGACCTTCTTCACTTGGAAGGGTATGCTTGTCATGTATTCTCTGCCATCAGCGGCAAATACCCTCATACATTTGCTGTCAACCAGTAAGATTGAAGGCATGATTTTCGACTGTATATGTTCTGTGGTATCCTCTATTTTTATATTGTTCTTAACATCCCCTATTTGTGAGTTCAGTGCGTCTATAAGCATGGTGTTGTTGATGGTGATATGAAAGTTACAAAAGGTGGCATGTTTTATAGGATTTTCTATGGTGTAACATGCTATAGTCTCTCTCTGTTCTGCGGCTGATAGCTTTGTAGCTGGTGTGGAGATTAGACCTGTAATAAATAAGTTATGGGTGAACATGTGTGTTTGTTTTATCTCTAAATAGCTAGATTTATTTATTTAAATAAGCATTATTTTTTAACTACAAAGGTGGCACAGGATGGGAAATGGATACCATACAGCCTATGTATAATATGTACCACATTTCATTTGGGATACCCTTTAGTTTACAATATTGATTCCCATATATAGTTTACGAGGATTATTAGAATTTGTTTCTTTATTCATTCATTTGTGAACCCTTATATTGACATTTTTATTTATATTTTACAAAAATTATTAAATAAAAGTGTAGTGGCTTATTTACATGTTTATTACTTTCTCACCTTTAGACCAAACCGCAGTACATCCTTTCACATACAACTCTTCTTCGTACAAGCAGTCAGTCTTTGGATTTAACGGTTTCTTTTTGGGACTTTTGTTGGAGCCTGAACTTAGGTTGAACTTCTTGGACATATTGCTGGAGCTGTTAGCGCTACCACCTCGGGAGGTACCAGCTGAGGTTCCACTCTCCGTCTCCATCTTCTTAACACCGCTGAGCAGTTCAGACTTGATGGAGATGTTGAAATCGTTTTTCAGACGGCTCGGAGGGCGGAATGATTCGGAGTAGTCTTTTGAGTCTTTGGCTTGGGGTTCTTCATCAACATCTGAAAAGTGATGTTTAAATATTTGTAGTTTTTGTTCACTAATGTTTTTTAATAATAATTGTTGACATTGAAGCTGCAGGTTGGTGGTTTGATTCCCATACAGGACAAACATTTGTGTGCATGAACTGTCTGTAATGAGTCTGGATGTAAATATATTGAAGTAGGTATATTTTAGACTGGAATATATAGCACTAACTGCCTCACAGGGTTTCACCCATTGCTGTGGAAATATGGGATAACATATAGCCTATGTTACTCCCTGATAATGTAGTTTCAAATTAGTGAAATCGGCACAGTAGTTTTGAGTTTATCTATACTAATATTATAAAGAGGAAAGATTTGTTTGTTTGTTTGTTTGTTTGTAATGAATAGGCTCTGAAACTACTGGACCGATTTCAAAAATTCTTTCACCTTTGGAAAGCTACATTATCCCCGAGTAACATAGGCTATATTTTATCCCTGTATTCCCACGGGAACGGGAACAACGCGGGTAAAACCGCGGGGAGGCAGCTAGTTCATTATAAACATACACACACACAAAAATACTATTTATTCCTATTTATAATATTAATAATGCCCATAGCACAAGCTTGAGTTAGTTTGGAATATGATGGCTATATGTAAAAAATGTCCCAGGATATTTCTATACATATATATTGAATTATGATTTACCATCATTACTCCTGTAGTAAACCTCTTTAATTGTCCACCACTCCTCCTCCTCTGCATCCTTGTTCTCCAGCAGGCTCTCATCCTTTATGGCAAAGTTTGTGAGCTTGTATAGGAGTGAGTTCTCCGATGCTGAGGTGTTGAGCCCTTTGCCGTAGATCTGGCCTGGGTGTTTCTCTAACACGGTCCTACCGTGTGGCACAAACTCCTGAAGTAATGACCATTTGGAAAATAAATGTAAGGTTTACTTTTGTGTTTAAAGTTTTAAGTTATGAGTTTTAAAAGTGGGTTTGACTTTAAATTATCATTGTTTATTACAGGCTAGCAACTAAAGAGTAATATAAGTTAATTTTAAACATATTAACATCATAATATTTGTCTGTAGTCAGTTTTATGTTCGAGTTATTCTTGGTACAAACCTATTTTTATTTCAGCTAGTTTATTAATGAAAATCCACGTAGCTAAAGTTTATTACATAAAAATTATTTGATATACAATCAAAAGTTTTGCTGATAGGAAATTATGGACATTTTTACAAGAAATAAAAGCTAAAATCAAATGAAAACAAACCAGAGGCTCAGACGCGGCAATCATTGTTTCTTCATCCAGATTTGAAACAAATTTAGTTACAACTCTCACACAGGACCGTGAAATGGTTTCACCGAAAACAACTTGTTTTATTTGTACTTGTATTTAAATGCCGGTGAATAATAAATAAACGATTTTTACAAATCTAACGAGATTACCGATTCGCCGAACGTTTTCGGAAAATATTGCCGGTATTGCCAAAGATTAACATGTGTCAATGTCACGAAAATAACTCCATATTTTATATGAATATGGCAATCAGTATTTATTTGAATATACCAATGGATTTGAGAAATTATCTTTTTTAAACGACTACATTAATATATATTGATAAAATCATGCATCCATTTTAAATATCGATTCGTGTTTGTAGGTCAAAAGTATGAGTTGCCACTCAACAAGCATACCTACGGCTCCACCTAGTGGTAGTTTTAGTTACTATATAATATTGGCATAACTAAAATGTACTTATATACATTATCACCAAAAAAGTTGTTTTGAAACATTTTTCTATTACTTATGCATAAATAAGTACTTTAAAGTAAATGTCAAAATGATCCATTTAACCTTTCCCATATTTTTCCACAAGAAACACACTTGGAAATTCATTTTTATTTGTGCAGATATTGACTATACTTAGGTATATAGATATTGGATCTCTTTTTTAGGACATATGACATATTTATGGCAGGACGGATACCTAAAATAAAACGAACAAAATGTTAATATGAATAAACTTTATTTACTACAATAAAAGGATATAGACTGAACCGCGCTCGCACGTAACAAAACATTCAACAATTATACTTTGGAACCAAACAGGTAAACACTTTGGGTGCCGACTTATTATTATGCCCTAACTTATCTATAGAAAAGACCAGTGTTTCTCAAACAACGATTAAAAATGTCCCCCCATACTGTTACAATATTATGTCGCAGTCAATTTGAACTGCAAAATATGTACTGTATTTGTTCAAATCAATATTTTATTGTTAAAACAATGCAGAACAAAGTGATAGCGACGACTTAAAAATTAAACGACAATCCTTCTTTACAATACCTACATTGACTAACCACCCATTGCTAGGGAAAACGGATAATATGTTAGCAATGGACTTCGATCCTAAAAATAATTAATACAGATCTTCCAGCACCATATTTAAAATAACGGATTTTACATTTTCTTATCAATTTCCACCCCTAAATTCTTCTTCGCTTCACTTACGATTTTCTCCTCAAAAAGGGCTAACTTTCCGGCACTTTACATTCAAGTATCTAAGCCACTTTATGGCTTAGGGTGAGTGAAAAAAAAAACGTTTATTATCTATATCCGATGTTAGCCTCACATTAAAATCAATTTCTTAATTTCATTTTTGATAGTTACACAGATCTCATTCTTATACTGGCCCCTTCTCAAATTTGCCTTAATACTAGTTTCAAATATAAAATAAGGCTATATTTCCGTCAAGGCAAAATATAGGTTTATATTTCTCATAAGACAATCTGTAGTTCATATCGAGGTTTCAGTAAAGGCTTACGAAGCTCATCAGTAAAATCTCGTTTAGGAACCCTCAAAAGCTCACCGTTCAGCGTGAAAACGTAACAATGATTTAAAATTTACACAAAAAATCAACAACTATGCGGATTTAAAAGCTATGTGATGATATAAATATGTAATAAAAACAAAAAAAAAATGCAACAAATTTATACAATAGCATTTAAACTCTAAATTTTTTTGGACATTCTGGAATGCCACAATATTGACCTGTTGTTAAATATATTATCATACATAATAATGTTATATATCACTTATAATATAATTACATATACAATATCTACAGCCTAGCTTCTATAGTCTAAATATATTTGGTCTTTGGATGAGCATGTCACAATATGGCTTGTCATCGTTTTTGTTACTTTAAAAAATATAAGTGCACTTTTCGAATTTAGTACTTGAATGTTTTATAAACCCTACTCTAGACTAGACCAGCAACGAAAGTACCTCACCAGCGACCTTTGACATAGGACTGATAAAAAAAATCACAGAAACCCTTTATAATAATCCATCACAAAAAAACAAGAACAAACTTTGAGAAACACTGTTCTGAAATAAAAATAATAAACAACTACCTATCTAATTGATAATTTATTGTGTAACTTAAAAATTGTTAAAAACACTTATAAAAAAGAACGATAACATATTTATGTTTCTTACGCTTCTCGTGAAATTCATGAATATTTTTCGATAAACTTCAGGTACCTAATAGGGACAATAATTATTTCTTTATTTTTATTATCTAATCGATAAAAATTTAATCACAATGGTGTAATTTTTTTTATATATTTTTTAGTTTTTTTTTTCTGTTATTCAAAACGTCAACTAGCAAAAATGATTTGCAAAATAATGATAGACAATAATTCGCGTGAAGATTTGATATTTATAATCGTACTTATTGTTAGGTACATATTAATTTATGCTGTAAGATTCCCCGTTAGCCCAAAATTCTTACTGTACCAATCATTCCAGGTAGCAAAACTAAATCATAATGACTGAGAATCTTCATAACTATCTAAAAAGCTGTTCAATATTAATGATGCAGAAATCGGTTTCATATCTCTTCTATACCAATTTTTTTTATTGTTTGGCATAAATCTCGCTTTTTCCTACAAGTGACAGACAGACTGAGATACCTATTTTGGAATAGTAGTTTTGACTTATTCAAGCAATATAACTTTTTAATGAAAACGGGGAGGGGGCTAACCTTTAAATTAAAAAAAAACAATCGTACCAAGGCCTAGGTGTATAGAAAAAATGGAGTTTCGATAACAATGCAAAAAGTAGAACATAAATTTCGCTCAGCTTTAAAAGCTGTTATTTAAGGACATTTTATAAAATACCCAGATAATTTAGGGATATATGTACATAAATAATGTATTTGTGATAAATTCGTATATATAAAAAGAGTGATACCAATCACTCGTATATAAAAATATAATAATTGCACGATAAGCAGTGTTGCTAACGAAAAAAAAAACAAACAACAAAATCACCTTAAAAATGCAACGCAGTCTACGCATGTGGTGTCTCAGTTTTGTTTTAAATATCTAAATTATTAAGGCGATTTAATTAAACCTAACATTACACATAATGAGGTTTACAAATATACTTAACATGACTTGTTTGGCATTCGAAAGATACTTTTTATATTGTGATAAATGGCCCGACGTATCACGATACTCACACATTTATTTGGGGATATTTAAACATATAAATTATTTGTATTTCTCCTTAAATAAGTAAAATACATTATGCCTTGTTGTTATTCGTGATTTTATATATTATACTATCTATCTATCACCCTTATTCCTTCACTAAACCTATAGAAGCATAATGTAGTTGCCTACACGACTCGACACATAATAAGTATACATATATAATATTTCTCTATATCGATATAAATAACTATATGCTCTATGTTTATAAAAAACTACAATTAAACGTGTACAATATTAATATTTCTGCGTACGATGTAAAAGTAGATTTATATATAAATATTATCTGATTACAGAGTAAATAATATTTGGAATATCATCTTTTAAGGCTAATTGTGTTGGTATTTTATACCTTGGAAGCGTTACCGTCGGTCGCTTTGGCGGTCATGTGTTCCATGATCGAGGAGTCGTCCAGCTTGGACGTGTTGGAGGCCACCTCGGCCAGGGTCGCCAGCGCCAGCAGGTCCACGTGGCTGTGCTGCGGCTGCGTCTCCATTATCCCATTACCGATATCCATATTTTGAACGACAGTGCACGGCGCTTCCGTGGCAATCTTTATATCGGGACTGATCTTATGCACCCGGTTCACGTCCAAACTGGAGACCATGCTATTAATCTCGAGTCTCGTTATACTTATCTTCCTCGGCTTGCGTTTCTGACTGCCTATCACCGTCTCTCGCCAAGACTCGGCCATGTCCCGCCTGTCATCGTAATACGATCTAGGAACTGAGTTGACTATGTGCGACGATTCCAACGCTTTCGGCTTCAAATTGTTGGTTTTCTTCTTGCGTTTGTTCTCGCGCTTCCTCTGTTGGAACTTCTCCAGGCTGAGGGAGGGTAGGGCTCTAATTTTGGCGTCTAAATCGAAGTCGGATGCCTTGAACGGCTTGTTTGCATTATTGTCTGGGTCGAGCGCGTCCGCCGTGTCAAGTTTTAGTTCAATGTCGGCCGATGTATCGATATTATCCCCTTTCGTATCGTCGGTGATCGTAGATTCTTCGCTGCGGGAGCTGCCTAGATCCCAACTACAGGTCGCGCTGTAGTCGTCTGGCATTTTATCAGAGTCTCTCTTCTGCCTCTTATTCACTATCAGTCCACCGACGGCCATAAACTCCTGGTACCGCTTACCCTTGCACGACCTGCCAGATTTCATATTCTTCTCGTCGTCCGACCAGTTCCTCTGGTAGCCGCACTCGTCACTAGAATACCTCTTCTCGACAATTTGGTCTATCACGTCTTGGTTGGTGAACTGGTCGTTGGGGGCGTAAGTGCGATACATCTTCTCCTCGTCCAAATCCTCGAACACCCTGGTGGTCTCCGAAAGAGCGTTTTGCAGTTCTTGTATACTATTTTCCCTGGTGAGGCCTTTAGTTTCTAATAAGTTATGAGATCTGTATTCGTTTGGGGTTGAGATCGCGTTAAATTTAAAGCAGTGAGGTGAGTAGTAGGGGTTCGGGGTTTGCGTTTCAGTCTTAGTGGCCAGGAGGCTGCTGAGGCCTCCCATGTGGGCTTCGTCGGCGAGCTTGCCGGGCGTGAACATGGACAGGGGTTTTGGCTCGTCGTATTCATCGTGAGGTTTCTTGTTGAAGTCTACTTTAGTGGAGTTGTTGTTGGTTTTCTCTAGCTCGACTTGTTCTTCGTTGGAGTCGGTCGGTTTCTCGATGTACTCCCGCGGCCGGGAGGAGAGCGAGCGCAGGGGCGGCGCGGGCAACTTGTACCATTTGAAGTCAGGGTTGGCGCTGAAGAAGGCGTCTTTGTACTGGAATTAATTAAATAAATATTGTTTATCACCAGAATAAAAAACATAATTAATATTTAAAGTTCTAATATACATTGTATATAAAATACTTCAAAAGGAAATGTTGAGAAACCGCTTTCTAAGATAGGGTGAAACCATGTAGTTTAGGCTAACTCCACTTTTAAAATTGACAGTCAGATTATGTTATTATATTATGTAACTATTAAAAAGACTCAAGTGGTCTTTTTTTATAAATAAATGCCTTTCTATTCTATTCTATTATATTCTTTGGAACTATGGTTCTAAGAGAATTACATAAACAATGACTTCATTATAAAAAAATGCTGTTTTTCGAACCCAGTGGTGACTTTGGTAACCTTCATTTAGGTGCCTTATAAGGACATTTAAAATTTGTCTTTAGATGGTATAATTAGGCAGGGTATTTTAGGATGTTTTAAAAATAAATTTACTAATCACTATTAATAAAATATTTAGCGCATACCTGTTTAGCAAGACCTGTATAACAAGCTTTCTCTTCCTTGTCCAAGTTGGCCCACCATTCTCCTAGAATCTTCGTTATAGATCTGTAACAAAATAGTTTACATGTTAATTAAATTAATATTGGACCTTAAATGTACAAGAAATAAGGAAGGAATTTGATTCTAGGGTGTGGAACTGCAAGCTTACGGCCGCTTTCAATATTCGATCGAGAATCTAAGATTCTTATTAATCCAGATTTTGTCTGATCCATCGATTGATGCTAAATCTGCATTTCAATATGTCGATCTCGTCCCCGAATCCGTAAGAAAAAAGAGATTGGTCATAAATTTGCGCCCTCCCTAACGTTTTGTTTCACGCATTTGCAGTAAAAGTACACAGTGGCACTTAATGAGTAAAATGGTAGTTATTTTATCAAAGCTAATGCATTTTATGTATGTCATCACATGATATTGCATAAACAGTAAGAAATAAATGCGAAGTTACAACGGAAAAGTATTTTAGTAAAATGTATGTACGTCGTGATTAGTGAAACTTAAATTTTGTTGAAAAGTAACGGAACGGCACGCGTCACCCGCGTCCATCGAGCATGTAACCAATAGAGTAGCAATAGTGAGCCATTTGTTTAGCAACGCATCAATGATTTGTCACGTATAATTAATAAGCCACACTCGATCTAAAACAGTACCCGACCAACTTTACACTTACTAACCTTTTTTTTTTTAAACTGATTCAACCGACGCTTTGTTCATTCTGAATCTGAATGTAAACTCTGCGTCGGTTAAACTTGCCATGAAATTTATTCGGCGAAAAGTGTTTGAGGACACAGCTCTCTCTTGTTCCCCGTCGCTGTCATCCCAATCCGATAGCTGAGCTAATACATCAAGATCACTATCACTATCACTTGAATATATTTCCATTTTCACGTTTTTGCACAGTGCAATCGGTCAATCTTTGGGGATTCCAAATAAAGATCAATTACGTTCAAAAATCGATTTGTCAAAATCGGAGATCGGATACAGAAATAGCATAACTGTCACTTTCATACAAATACCTATCTAAAAATCCGATTCGTCCTCCCAAAGATGGATTGACAAAAAAGATCGCCATATCGAGTTTTCGATCGATTATTGAAAACCCAAAAGTAGGAAATGGATTCAAATATCAATCTCGATCCGCAAATTAAGGATTGGGATTGGTTATAGAAAGCGGCCGTTAACGACTATCGCCCGATGTCAATAATATAATCAATCCTGATCCATTTTTTGCTATCTAAGATTGATATATCAATCCATTTTCTGGGTGAAGCTTTAAAATCAATCTATCTTCGATCTACGATCGATCGAATCTGTTCGAAAATGATAGTTTTTGCTTGCCAATAAGTATCCGTCCATTTTGACAACTCGTTGGTTTTACTCTCGGATAGGAGATAGATTAATAATCTATCTCCTATCCGAGATAGGGCATCCGACATCGGGCGTAAGATGTCATGGCATGGCATCTTTGCTCTATCTTGCTCGTTTACTATTAACGACATGAGAGGTCCGATCTCTAGGGCATCGATTTACCTATATGGTATGTTTAAGATAACAGAGAAAGAAGAGTAAGACAAATATTCGCCATGATTTTATGTTGATCTGTAATTTTATATTGACGTCGAATGTCCCAGAATTAAGGCCTGTTTAACTGTTTAGCTTCATATTATTAGTAGATATATTAGTAGATATACATTTCATTTGTCACAAAGGTTAACATACATGTGACGCAATACGTCGACAATTCGAGAGCCTAATGGATGGGGTGAGGTCCTGAAATAGGTCATGTTGATACCTAGGTTTACATTTGCGAGTAACCTACGGGTTTATCATCGGTATCTTTTCAGTAAAAGCCAATTTCAGAACTTAGCATAAGACTGTTCATAAGTGCTTGTAAAGGCCTATTTGTATAAAAAATATTTTGATATGTGATGAATAGACCTAAAAATAGTGAGTTTTGAACAATACTCCTAGTTACCTAGCCTCATAACATTATGTGGATCACCACATTGCATTTATAGCTATATAATATTAATATTATAGTATATTGGTACTTGAATCTCTCTTTTACGCCAAAACTACTGAATGGATTGGGATGCAATTAGGAACATGTATAGTTTATACCCTGGATTAACACATAGGCTACTTTTTATCCGGGTAAAATTGAAGATCCCCGGGAACGCGACTAGTTAAATTATACATACCTATTTTCAAGATTGGGATATTTGTCCCGCACGACACTCCTGTGCCGTTTGCAGAAGATGAGAAAGGCGTTCATGGGCCGGCGCGCGTGGTGCGCCGGCTCACTATCTCCGTCCTGCTCGTGCATTGTTGTTTACTATCTGTGAAAAAGAGACACACTGATTTATAGGTGGTTCGCGTCAGCTTGTTTAGGGTGACAGGACAAGCTGAAAATCCCTGCTAACTTTATAAATGCGAAAACAACTCTATGTCTGTAATGTCTGTATGTACGTATCGCTTTCACGCCTAAATCCCTTCACCGATTTTAATGAACTTTAGTACAGTGCTTAGTTGCCAATATATGGACATACGCATTTATAAATAAGAATTATTCATGTAAAAGCTTACTACTATTACGGGCATTCCTTATAATACAGTGCAACATAAATAAACTTAGGAAAATTAAACAATAAAAAAATTCTCGCTACATATTACATATTACTAACAATAAGTTTGTTTTAAAATATTAACAATGCATCAAAATAAATCTATTTCCTTGGTTTACTAGATTGAATGTTATTATTAGAGGCATTATTTTTAATCAATTCATCCTTTGTACATTAGGATTACCAACCATGTTCAATGCGGAGTGATGTCCGCTAGATGGCGTTGTATTAAAATATTAAATGCCGGAATAAAAGTTGTATTATTTGCATACACTTTATCGTTGTTTGATAACAGTTAATGGTTATATTGTATGTTACTTTGTACCTATATAACTTGTTGTGTTTTTGAGTTAGTTAGTAGAGGCTATTATTTTGTAACTATATATATAAACATAGTCCCCACCGCCTCTGTCTGACTGTCTGAACGCGATGAACACAAAAACTACTGAACAGATTTACATGCGGTCTTCACCAAATTACGGAGTATTTCATGGGGAAGGTTTTTATGTATGATACATCAATTTGGACCCGGTAGGTGGTGCTGGTGGGCAGAACGAAGTCTGCCGGGTCCGCTAGTATTGATGTATGTTTGTTACACTTTCACGCCAAAACGGCTGAAGGAATCCTTATAAAAATTGGCACAGATTTAGATGTTTTGGAATAATAAATAGGCTTTTAACTCGGTAAAATTAAATATGCCCGGAAACGCGGGTGAAACCGCCGGTAGCCAATAGTTTGATAGACCACAGAATGATGGTTAAAATATCTGATAATATTTATCATAAATAATAATAATAAATATCCTGGGACATTCACACACGGGCAATCTTATTCCAAACTAAGCAGAGCTTGTATTATGGCAACCAGTTAACTTAATACTACTTTAAAATACATACTTATAGATATTTACATCCAGACATTTTACAAACAGAAATAGACAAGTAGGAAACTCGTAGAGATGAGATAAAGATATGAGACAAAACAAACAAAAACGGAAGTTAATATTCGACGATTTTATCATTTTCAAATTATGTAAATTTTGCGTTTTATCTTTATAACAATATAATTTGAATAAAACACGGTTCATTATTGTGTAGGTACAACTATGCTATAAATACTATATTTACATAGTATACCTATATATTATTTAGTTTATGTATCAGATGTGGGTAAACGGATCACGGGATAAAAGTGGGAGTGTGACATGTCTGTGTGTCATTCTATATATATAATATGAATCAGTTAACCTCAATGAACAGAAATAAACTTATGAATACCAATTTATAGGCAACAAATTGAATAATACATGGTTAATAATAACCTACTCATTACTTACATTGTAAAATCTACACTAATATTATAAAGAGGAAAGATTTGTATTTTTGTATGTAACGAATAAACTCAAAAAGTACTGGACCGATTTAAATTATTATTTTTTCATTAGAAAGATACATTATCACTGAGTAACATAGGCTATATTTTATTCCTGTATTCCCACGGGAACGGGAACTACGCGGGTAAAACCGCGCGGAGGCAGCTAGTGGTAATAAAACTATACTAGCTGATCTTCAGCGTCACATATTCTCGTTTATATAGAACATTGTTCATTGATACTCCGCTCCTATTGGTCGTAGCGTGATGTTATATAGCCTATAGCCTACCTCGATAAAAGGGCTATCTAACACTGAAAGAATATTTCAAATCTGACCAGTAGTTCCTAAGATTAGCTCTATTAAGCAAACAAATCCTTCAGCTTTATATATTAGTATAGTTTGGTTATTTATTAAATAACTAATTTGTGAAATTGTATTACTAACTCCACACCGCGGTTTGACCTGGGTTCCTGGGGGATATCTTTTATTCCCGGGAAAAAAATCATTTCAACTGATCATTCAGTAGCATATAAACCAAATAGATCCTGTATATCTGTAATCTAATAATATTATAAGTGAGAAAGTTTGTGAGTAAGTATGGACGTATGGATGTATGTTTGTTTCTCTTTCACGCAAACTACTGAACCGATTTGGAATACAAATAGTTTATAACCTGAATTAACATATAAGCTGTTTTTATCCTGGGAAAATTGAAGATCCCCCGGGATCGCGGGTAAACTACTAGTTATACTTAAATGCGAAAGTGAATCTTTAAACTTTCACGCCAAAACTACCAAATCGATTTTGACGAAATTTGGTACAGAGATTTGAACTTAGGAAAGGACATAGCCATTTCCGGGACAGTTTAAGGTCCTACAGGAATGCGGGTGAAACCGCGGGGCGCCACTAGTACCTATTTTATAAATACAGGTGACTCGGCAATCGTTGCATTCGCGCCGTATCACCGCTATCTATATAATACGATAAACATACGCTTTCTTTGCCAAGTGCAGGCAATATTTCCTCACGTGATAACAACTGATAAGGGAGGTCGATGATCGATGTACTCATTGTTTTTTTTACTTTATACGAGGTGACCCGGGCAACTTCGTTAGCGTCACTTGCCCGTTTTTGCAACAGTTTTGATTGATGCTCCGCTCCTATTCGTCATAGCGTAATGATTTATACATAAAACCCTTCCTCTTGAATCACTCTATCTATGAAAAAAAACCGCATCAAAATCCGTTGCGTAGTTTTAAAGATCTAACCATACATATGGACAGACAGACGGCGGATAGCGACTTTGTTTTATACTATGTAGTGATGTATATACGCTTGTTTGACCACATTCCTACTGATATTATAAATGCGAAAGTTTGTAAGTATGAATCGATGGATGTTTGTTATTCTTTCACGTCAACGGCTGAAGGGCTTGAAATTTGGCACCGAGTTAGAATATGAGCCGATTCGTTACTAAAATCAATCCTCTTTATTAATTTTGGTCCATACATAATCCATACTCCAACCATAATCTAAAGGTTTGAATAAAAAAAATGTGTAGGATAGCCCATTTAACGAGGGAGGCATATAACATCACACTACGGTCAATAGGAGCGGAATATAGATGAAAATGTTGCAAAAACGTACTGCTAGTCTACACTAATCTACACTAATATTATAAAGAGGAAAGATTTGTATTTTTGTATTCTTGTAGGTAACGAATAAACTCAAAAAGTACTGGACCGATTTTAATAATTCTCTTTTCATTAGAAAGCTACATTACCACTGGAACGGGAACTAAGCGGGTAAAACCGACCAGAGGCAGCTAGTCCTATATAAAATACTGTCCAAACAACTATGTAAGTAATTAAATCAGGCTAATACATATAATTATCAAATTCTCAAGTGTTTTAAAATGGCTTAGAATTTGTGTTAATTAGTTTAAAATGGTTACAGATTAAAAATAGCAAAAATAGTTTTGGACATGTAATGATAAATAGGAGATCCTAAGCATGCCTAGTATAAAACAAAGTCGCTATCCGCTGTCTGTCTGTCCCTATGTATGCTTAGATCTTTAAAACTACGCAACGGATTTAGATGCGGTTTTTTTTTAATAGATAGAGTGATTTTTAAGGAAGGTTTTTATGTATAAATCATTACGCTATGACGAACAGGAGCGGAGCATCGATCAAAACTGTTGCAAAAACGGGCAAGTGACGCTAACGAAGTTGCGTGGGTCAACTAGTATTCCTATATATTATCCAACTATTCGAACATAGTCAAATTAAGGAAAACAATATGAAAAGTAACCTCATAAGTATTAGCTAAAGTCGTATCTATAGATACAAATATTATAAATGCGAAACTCGGTTTGTCTGTCTCGCTTTCACGCTAAACTACAGAACCAATTAAAATGAAATTTGGTACACAGATAACCCAGAGCCTGAGAAAGGACATAGGCTACTTTTTATCCCGGGAAAATGGAAGATCTCCCGGGTACCCGGGTGAAACTGCGGGGAGCCACTAGTATCAAATAAAACTCATAAAAAATAACTTCTCATCGTAAAAGTGTAAGTACAAAATTAGGGTCGCTCTGCAACATCATCATCATCATCATCAACAGCTCATATACGTCTCCACCGAGGAGCTCGAGCCTCCCCTAACAACGAGGGGGTTTAGGCCATAGTCCACCACGCGGGCCCAGTGCGGATTGGCGGACTTCACATGCCTTTAATTGTGACATCTCAGGCATGCAGGTTTCCTCACGATGTTTTCCTTCACCGAAAGCCAGTGGTGTGAACCCGTACGTAAGTTTTTTTTATAAACTCTGAGGTACGGGCCAGGGATTTGAACCGGCACCCTCATGATCATGAGTCGGTGCGTTCCCAACTGAGCCACCACGGTTTTATGCACGCTCTGCAACAATTATGTCAAATTTACGAATATTTATTTCACGTCGGTCGTAAAATGTCCCCTGTCATCCCAATTGTGAGGTCGCATTGACCAATTCCCGAGTGTAATGACCTTGACCTAGAGCCGAAGTGTGCCGAGGTTGGCCGAGGGGCATCGGCCCGTGAAAGTGAAAACGCGCAACGGGACAGCGCGCGCGCATGTTTGACAGAGCTTTCGACTGTCAGTGGAATTTAGGTTATGTCAGTTACGTTAAGGCATCATTCGCACGATATTTTAATTTTTTAAAGCGTTCAAATACAACAAATGCATTCAAGTATATGAACACACGACAGCGTTTTTAAAACGCGACGCTTTTTTTATCGAGCGGTGTTGCATTATCAACTATGGGCGTTGGAAATGGAGCATTATTATGATACTACTTGGAAATTGCTTTTTTAACGTCCGTTAAAAAATCTCTCGTGTGAATGAGGCCTAATACTGTTAGTGTTTGACATACAGGTTACAGTTTTTTTTTAAATAACACGTTTGGTTATGGAGAATATGTTTTTCTTATTGAATATAGCTCTAAGATCTATGTTGTGTAGATAATCTGTAAATGTCAGGAACAAAGACCTTAGACACCTGTCACGGATTGTCAATGTCATGATTTAACATTGGTTCTAGGGTTGCCACTATTTGTGACGACAATAAAAGCGTAGGTAAATATGTAAATACATGCCATTTCATATTTCCAATAACCGGTAATTTTTACCTTCCGTACGTGACTAGTGTAAAAATGAATCTAAAATAGGGACAAGATAATAGGTCACTTTTGACAGATGTCAGTTTTATATTCATAGTGAGGTGACCTGCTTAAAAACATCGATTAAATGAATGAATCGATACAGACTTGAAACATATGTGAATTTTAAAAATGATCATGCGAATCCCTGTCCCATTATTATTTTTTCTTTCATAAATTAAAGGAGCAAAATAAGACAAGTACCTACGTAATTTAACAAAAAAATTGCTTTTATTCACTTGAACTATCGGAACTGCTATCTTCATCACTGCTGTCAGCACTCAGAGATATTATTAATTTTCAATAATATTGTCTATTCTCACATCTCGTTCAAAATCTTGTAAAATTATTTTTTTTGTCTTCTCCACGACTTTTCGCCAGTCTTCTGTAGTGACTTCTGCACATGCAGTTTGTAGCAGAGTCATCATTTTAGCAGTACTGAAGGGTGGTTCAGTATTGTTCCGCGCTGCATGACCCTTTATTTGTGCCATATCATCATTGCATTCGATTCAACTTACAATCCTATCAGCTTTCGATTTTTAGAGTAACATCCCTAGTGTTTAAAAAGAAAAAGGGTTGACTGACGCAACATTGTAACGACGTTCAGTTCTTTAGATCAGAAATTGTTTATTATGTTTAGAATGGTTTATTAGTGAAAGCAAATCGTAAAATTACTCGTATCGGTCATTATTACAATAAATATGTAAACGTAATTGAAAAAAGTTAAGCAATTGTGCAGTTCTTATTTTATGCCCGCCGTTACAAGGTTACGTTGTTGAATTTTGATGAAATGTCAAAAGTGACCTATTATCTTGTCCCTATATTAATTTATTATTCCCCTTTAGTGTGTTTACCGGTAATAAAGGGTGAGGAAGTGGAAAGAATAAAGGCATACGCAAACGTGACAACCCTATATGGTAGTGAAATATCATTCTTGTTAATATTCAATGGCATTGTTTTGTAGCAAGCATTTAGAATCAGATGTGTGAAAAATTTACCAGGAAATTTATTTAATTACTTCCCATAATTTAATTAACAATTTAATAATAAACTAGACATGCAATTTTAATCGTTTTATAGGTGCTTTAGAATAAATTGACCATTTTATTTATGAACTAGCGGACCCGGCAGACTTCGTTCTGCCCACCAGCGCCACCTACCGGGTCCAAATTGATGTATTATACATGAAATACTCCGTAATTTGGTGAAAACTGCATGAAAATCTGTTCTGTAGTTTTTGTGTTCATCGCGTTCAGTCAAACAGAGGCGGCAGGGACTTTGTTTTGTAAATATAGATAGTGGCTCCCCACGGCTTCACTCGCGTTCTCAGGGGATAGAAAGTAGCATGTGCTATTCCAGAATATTTTCTAACTCTGTGCCAAATTTCATGGCAATGCCTTCAGCTGTTCTGGCGTGAAAGAGTAACAAAACATCCATACATTAGTACTCAGACTAGTATCAGTAGTAGTTAGATTCAAATTTAACAGATTGGTAACAGACCTAGCACTAGCAGTCTAGAGTCTAGACTATATATTAGACCTAGGAGGGTTAAATATCTGGTTATTTCCAAGGGTAAGCCATACTTGGTATGCCAATAGTGTTTTAAAATTATTGATTTGCATTGAGCTAGCTATCTGGGTCATTGAAATTTTCTTGAAATGAAATTGTTTTTTTATGAATTTCCTTATTTATATGCGGGTGGTACGGGTACGACAATGAAAAGGTTACCTAGCCTGAACATAGACTATAAATATGGTAATTTTAGGTTATTGAAGATGATGCCTAAACGCATTGAAGAAATAATTTGAGCAGATGTTTATGACAAGTAGTCTTCTCATGATTACGTTCAATGCGCAATCGAAACGTCGAGGTTAGTCAAAATAATGTTATATTTTGATAATAGTCTATGCGATATATATATAGGTATAAAACATAGATGTTAATTGTTTCACATAAGCAATGACTGTCGGTTCACAAATGTGAAGATCAATAAATCTATAGCTACTAATATTATAAAGAAGAAGTTTGTGATTTAGGATTAAGTGTAGTTAATTTCCGAATCTGATAATAATGTCATTTATACTGCTGTTAAAAATCTACAATATCATGGAACATTATAGGGGAGGGGACGGGAACTAAGGAATGGAGGTAAATTCTATAACCAGACTAATCCTTCCCATTGCATCAAGGAGCAAGTCTTCAAAAGCAAGTATTCTAAATTTCTGCCATCAACTCTGATTCCTATACAACTTGATCTGATTTGAAATCTTAATCATACTTTTGCAAAAACGTTAAAAGAAATCTCACACAAATAAGAGTTAACGATGATCCACCAGGAATATTAAAGATGCCTCAAAACAAACTGGTCATAAGACATTAGTTCCAGGCCAAAGGATATAACAGTACCTGATGGCCAATGGCAGTTATGGCAGCACTCAATTATCCACTTATCGATTCATAACGCTACAGTAAGTGAAAACCCAGTTCAAATAGAATAGTTAACAAGCAATACATAGCATGTTACCGTTTTTATGTAACCATTGGAGTTTACTACACGTATAATGACATTATTTTAACCCAACTAGTTACATTCACGGTCAGTATAGATTTATCTTAGTAGAGTATTTCATGGGGATGGTTTTTAAGTATAATACATCAATTTGGACCCGGTAGGTGGCGCTGGTGGCCAGAACGAAGTCTCCCGGGTCCGCTAGTAGTGCTAGTACTAATATATGAATTTGTTTGTTTTTTTAACGCGCTAATCTCAGGTAAAACTGGTCCGATTTGAAAATATACTTCAGTGTTAGATAGCCCATTTATCGAGAAGAGCTATAGGCATAGATCATATATAATGATCACGCTACGACGAACAAGAGCGGAACATTAATAAAAAATGTAGCAAAAACTGGCAAGTGACGCTAACGTAGTTGCGCGGGTCAATTACATAGTACGCAGATAACTTCCACGATAAATTTTGTTTTTAGTGCCATTTCTAAATGTATCAAAGAGGATAAACGAAAAAATATACAACTGTAGGTAGTAAAATTGATGCTAAATTAAAGTACGCGTTAGTAAAACTGTATCACAGATACAAGCGCCCTCATTCAAGGCCTTAATGATTAGTAGAAACATGTTTTATGATTACATAAGGAACTACAGTGCAGAATTTCATGCCTAGACTCAAGGCTTTAGATTATTGATGTTAGACTGTCAGGTTAGTTTTATTAAATTGAACTAAC
This sequence comes from Thyatira batis, assembly GCA_905147785.2. Taxonomy (NCBI): domain Eukaryota; kingdom Metazoa; phylum Arthropoda; class Insecta; order Lepidoptera; family Drepanidae; genus Thyatira; species Thyatira batis. The sequence continues at coordinate 1,196,486 of LR990499.1, forward strand.
GGAATACTAAAAGCATTGGGTTTACATAAAAACAGTAGCTTTATAATCTAGCTTTTACAAGATGGCACTAAAGTTATGAAATCTTATATTTATTTTGAATTTCAAGAGACCATTTTCAAGGTATTCAACGTTTTTCTAGGATTATGATTAATGAAATTGAGAACTTAATGCTGAAGATATAACAAAGGCATTAATATTATTATGGCAGCTGATCATTTAGGAAGAACTGAAAAAATATTAGATAAAAGTGTTAGACAAGCAACTCCAAGCAAGACAAGCCGCGAGCTGAATTACATACCTCTGAAAATATATTTTATGTTTACCATGTACATTCATGTTTGATGTAACAATGGAGGTTACTTAGCATAATTTCCTCACAGAACAACCTGTTTGAATAAGGTCGCACTTGTCAAAACTTATGACGTTTCACCAAGGTCAAGGTGAGAGCATCTTAGCAAAATTTGCTGCGAAGGTCACTTAGATTTTTATCACATGGTAAAATTACGGGTATAGAAGTTAATGAGAACGAAGTACAGTTCAAAAATAGAGACAGTGTTTGTATATGAGAGGAAATTAACGTAGTAATAATAAAAGTGCGAGAGTTTGATTGTTTGTTACTACATCACGCCGATACGGCTGAGTACATCGATTGATTAAGTCTGTAATAGCACTTTAGCAAATTATTTGCCCGGGATACTAGAAGCTACCAGGGAACACGGGTAAGGTCGATGTTGAGAGATCAGATCTCCTGATAACACCCACTTTTAGGGAGCATGAACAAGTTAATCTAAATATATATCTACTTAATAAATGTCATAAACATTTTACTAGCTATATCAGCTATTGCACTGCAACGAAATGAGATATTTATTCATCCTGTCTGCATCCCCTCATTCACCTAACGTAAACGACAATAAACTCAGCAATTACACATTTCAAAACTAGTTTTTAACAATATATCGTTTCGCTAGAGCGAGCGCTGTATCTACTAATTTATCCATCGTATATATAACCAATAACGTTTTAATTGCGAAGGAAACATGTTGTAATATAAAACGTGGGTATTCGATAGTCGGTAATCAGTATGCTATAGTGAGGGTGTGAGAGTGTGAGCTATAGTTTCCGGAGCAAGCGCCTGCGCAGCGGTGATAAGGGAAACGTGAAATACTTCGGTTGAGAGCCCTCTGCGCTCACCGAAACAGTCCGCGATTTTCTTTTTTTTTGGAAGGGACTTGAAGGTGTAAGCCTCTGATGGCTCTTACACCTTTACGCGGGCAATCGGTGAGCGCTGAGGGCTCTCAACCTTGGTAGTTTTAAGCAACTGCGCTGAGGGTGTCCCCTGCGGGACCGTGCCTCGGCTCAGGGCGTTGCTGGGGGTAAACAGTCCGCGTAAGGGTGTACCCATCTAAGGCTAACTTCTAGTCCATTTAAAAATATATATAGTTTTGGGAAAGGTCAATTACTTCGGTAACGATTATAATTAACAATGATAAACTAAGCTGTAATACGTTAATATTATTGCCTTTTAGATGTTCTCGCGTTTTACGTTTAAATGTGACAAGCTCGATAAAAAAATGTCGTAATATTTTTTCATATGTACGTCGCTATATTTATAATTAATTTAAAATACTGCCAGTACTTTTAGTAAAAGGTTATTAAATTGCAATCATATCAGCACAAATCGTAATCATATATTTTAACCACAATAGAGGAGAATGACCCTAACATTTCACAACAAATCCATAGTAAAACAGAGTGGAAAAAAAGTTATATATAAATTCCTAACGAACATATAACATATTATACAAATGATATATAAACTAAAATACATACAAACAACAAACCGCGTTGGTGTTGTTTATGAATAATTTAGCTAATAATTTTGTTTGGCAGAACGACATATACAACGTCAATAGATTTTCAACTTTAACTACATTATTATAAGGTTGTAATTTGAATAGGAATACATTATCGTCGTCTCAGTTCAGCGATAGATTAGTGGGTGTAGTGATGCTATAATTATCGCCTTTTAGAGATGTTCTGTTGGTATACATTTTATCCGAATGTTTCGGATACGACACACCAGCTTCTGTCTGTGGTTTCGACTCCCACTTAGGGCAAAAAAATATGTGTTCATTATATATTTAACTTTATATAGGTATGACAGAAATCTATCATCCTGAATAGAGTTCGAATTTCTTGAGTAAAATGTGTAGAGAGTATTGATCTTTCTTAACTTCTAATCAAATAAACGCTAGTTTAAATACTACTTATTATATTTAGAATATATGATAAAACCGTTATTTTTTAAATAGGTACCTACATCAGTCGAAACCAACAAATAGATAGGAACACAGTGGCGTATCCAGGCTAATATAGCGAAGGGGCTAAAGGAGGCCTTTAAAGTATCTTCATACCTACTCATTATTTATCGAATTCCTGATAACACCCTCAAGCCCCCAAATCGAACTCCTAAATCCGTCACACGCGCATCACTACAACTGCCCACGACGTTAAAATCTCTATAAATACCGTGTAATATTTATGTACCTGATGATAGACTGCTCCGATGACGTCCCTCGCCTAAACAATACCTCCGTGGGCAATGACAATATACATCCAACACAATCACAGAAATAAACAACTTTTAAACTTGGACGGGTTATGTATAAATGTTTAATTCTAAGTTAAGATTAAAGATTTTTAAAGGGTCGGCAACGCGTGAGTGACGCCTCTGGTGTTGCAAGGGTCCATAGGCTACGGTAACTGCTTCTCATCAGGTGGGACCGTATGCCTTTGTGGTATAAAAAATACAAACTAAATAGTCGTTTATATAAGGTGTAAGAGAGGGTCTTTTTCAGATGTTTCATATTTTAAGCAGTTGAACGGAGTTTTCGTAACTTCTCGATTTTCGGCCGGAGTTGTGTGTAGAATGCGAAAGCGTACCCGCAACTCCGGCGACGGCCAGAAGGGTACGGCCTACTCGATAAAAAAAAAACTTCTCGATTTTCCCGGAATATAAAGTAGCCAATCTGTTTTTGCATTACATATTCTGTTTCAAATTTCATCGCGATCCCTTCAGCCGTTATAGCGTAAAAGAGTAACAATCATACTAAAATTTTCTCAAACTGGCATTTACTCTATTAGAAGGATTTATCATCAGATGAACGACTAAATTGCAATAAATAGAAGAACAAATCACCTTGCAACGCAACTACGTTAGGGTTGCCACAAGTTAGTTTCCACGTTGCCTCGTACCCAACCGAGTATTGAGTGTGGCCTATTTGAATAAAAAATTACTTGATTTTGATTTCGAATTGTTATTAGTAATTTTAATTACTTTGATTGATTTGATTTTGATTAGTTTGATTTGATTTGAATTAATTCGTTGTTATTAGTACATTGGTACTTAGTAGGTAAGTAGGGATCTCTCGTGCGATCACCCGATTTGGCATGTGTATGACATCACAATCACACGCAATCCGAGATCAAAACATTTGTGTACTGTACGAAAC